>OZ007567.1:114001293-114601293 GCA_963931925.1 Onchidella celtica | reverse complement strand
ATTATTGCACTATCTTGCCTCTTGTATGGGTAGCCTGCATCATAAGCCTGTCAGTGTACAGCTGATGTCTGGTGGTAATAAAATTATGGTAATATAATACAACCTTACATAATAAAACAAATCACGGGACTTTTAACCCATCGCCGCTCAGAAAACTCAAATTTTCGTGAAATTTTACAAGTACATCTCTTTTGACGTGCAGAAGTTTTTTGTGTGTTTTTAAATATTTGGAGACTTTTTTTTTTACTTACTCTCTGTAACTAATTTCGCCCCCCATCCTTTCTTATCCAAGAATTTAGCACATGGCGTTATCATTTCCTGCGGTTTGTTCACTATGAATCACACTGACCCATGAGCGAGTCAATGCCATTTTACGAGTTCTGACGGCGTGCGTGGGAGGGAGTGCAGTAAGACTCATCTAAAAACAAACAAATAACAACAACAGCGAAGTAAATCTGAAGTAAATGGCATGGTGAAGCATAATCACCCAGAACTGAAGTTGATGATTTATCCCAGGGTCTACATGCAGGTAACGCAGGTAAACAAGAGGGAAGGAGGGAGGAGTGTGGCAAGTGAATGACCGTGAATCGTTATTTATAAGCGGCGATGAAGCGGAAAGAAAGCGGGCGGAGATAGTGAATTTGATTAGTTGTTTTTTTTTTGTTTATAAACTGCCAACAAATGCAAACATGAGAATATATCTATATAATAAAAATAAATTATGGTGAGCATTTCTGTGCATTGACCGCATTCCTATGTACGGCTGGGTTCTGCTCGGCAGCCATAGCTAAGGCCAAATGTATAACTGCCATCAAATGCAAGCAAGATAATATATACAAATATGTATCATGATGAGCATTTCAATTATGTAGAGAATTTAATATGTGCATTGACCGCATTCCTATGTACGGCTGGGTTCTGCTCGGCAGTCCAAAGCCACCAACAGCAAAAAAAAACAACAACTTATCTTCCTTTCCACCTCATCGCTGCTTATAAAGAACTAATCACGGTCATTGGCCTCACCGCTGCTTATCGAATCCACTGACACGCGGAATACAGTATTCGATTCCGGCCAGAGGCAGGTAAAATGGCGGACGGAACGCCGGGACCGCTACGCACTTCTAGTGCCCGAAAAGAGGCTGGGGTAGCCATTGGCGATCGATGTACACACAAGTAGGCCTACATTGGCTGAGATCATTGTCACGAGTGGAGTGAGTGCAATTAAGGGGATTGCTACAGAGCGGGTGTAGAGTAAGAAGGGCTCACAGTAGACAGCAAGTTAAGCGTGCTGTTGTGAGTAGTGGGGGGGGGGGGGGTCTGAAGGAGGCGAAAGCGCTGTATTACTATCACTGCAAGTTAGAAGGTCCTACGGAACGGACCTGTGAATAAGAGCCCATCGGGCGGACATAAGGGGAGCAGTCGAGAAGACTAGTGAGAGAGTCTTTCCAGTGATGACTGGTATGTAGAACGTTGATTGATTATTATGATTGATGTATTATATTATATTCGTCTATTACCATGATGTAAATAAGTATATGTGAGGAATGTGGAAGTCCTTGATATTGGATATAGCAATGTGCGCCATGAGCGATAGATGAAAGTGAGTTCATGGATTTGTAGCGCGAGTGAGTAGTGTGTACTCCGATGGAGGTGTGTTACCGTAAGATGTGTGGTGAGTGAAAGGTGAACTAGTGTGTGTACGCTTCATGGGTTGTGAGGAGAGGTGGAGTGAATAGAAATGGTAGGGTATTATACCAATGTAATGTTATTCTTGTAGGTGTCGAGGACGGGCCGCAGAGCCACCTCGATGAGCACAGGGGATAGGCCAGCATAGGGCCGGAGGCCACACATAGGCCAGAAGTGAGGCTGTCAGTGCAGGACAGTAGAGGCACATAAAGTCGTGGCAGTCAGACCACGGACAGGGACGTAGATATGAGCGTGAATGTGATAATGCACTATTGCCATGTTGAGGGGAGAATGTACTATTGAAATGATAATGTCTATTGAAATGATAATGTGTTATTGCCCTGCTGAGGTGCTAGGGGAATGCTAAGGTGTATGACAATAGGAAGGTGATATTGAGAGACTGCGGTGCCAGTAAATTATTAATGTGCTATTAAGACCCTGAGGGGAGAGGCTGAGGCCGAAGTGCCTTTAGGAGTAACTACCGGATTGTGGATCCGAGGGAGAGTGTGTGTGAGAATAAGGCCGTTGTACGGCAGTTGATTTCAATAATATAATGTATGTAATTGCGCTATTATCTGTATAATTATGTTTAATAAATGTGTGAGTCTGATGGATTGTTCTGTTAAGTGTTAACTTGTTTGTTCGTGATTGTTGTCCTGTCATAACTTATTACATCTCCCAGTCTGGGATTTGTGACACTGGGGGCTCGTCCTGTTTACCTGTGGTCATTTTGACATTGTGTATTCGTTATATCTAGTTGTTTTTCTGTTGTGCTAGGAATTCGTGCTGTTGTCTTTGTTCGTGGGATGAATGGAAATTTCATGATGGTATGATTTATGTATGTTTATGAATAATAATATGTATTGATGCATGTATTTTGATGAATATGTATTAATGTGTACTTAAATTTCTGCAGAGTGTGTGTGCCAGCCTGAGGAGTCAAGCGGCCAGAGCTCCGATTAAGGGGAGGAGTTAAACTCAAAAATTGAAAGTTAAGTGAAAATTTTGTACCCTGGATTGAGGGCTGTCTTTTCATCTGTCTGTTTCCCTGTTTTTGCTGTTTTTGTCGTAATCGATTATACGGGCGGTGGCGCGGGTTTGCTGTGGTGAGCGTAGTTTGTCCTCTTCGGGAGGTGGGCTAATCTAGGAACCGCGTTCATCACAGTGAACAGTTCTGTAGGGACCTGTATTTTTGTTTAGATTGTGCCGTTCCATCTTCCTCGTTGTTTTAGGAAGACGTCTCTCTTGTCCCTCTCTTACCTTTCTGTAGATACGTTCTTTTTTTTCAGACTCTGTTCTTGTTCGTAGCTTGTAGTGTAATCGGCGTAGTAGGTTGCATTTTTTTTTCCATTATAGTTTTTTTTTGTAGAAGCTTTGTCCTAGTCGGGTTCCTTGTCCTTGACGTACTTGTGGTCCTTCTACTGTATTTCTTCATTCTTGTCGTTTCTATTTTCTTTTATAATTAATAGTGCTATGCATTTTATAGATATAGAATTAGTTGTGCTGTAAAGGTAAATTTCTGAATTGTATTTGAGACAACTGGGTATTGTTATATCTGGTGTGATCTCAGGTCTCTGGTCGTATCGTTAGTGATCATACCGACAGGTTGGTCGTCTTATAATAGATACCATAACCATAAATCTGTGAAATGGCGGAACTCCAACAACTAATGAAGTTGGGTAAGGAACTTGGCCTGGAGGGAGAAGAGCTACGCGGCTGGATTAAAGAACAGCAGGCAGAAATGCGCGATGAGCGTGCTAAGGATAGAGAGCGAGAAAAAGAGGCTAAGGATAAGGAAGAGGAAAGGGAGTTTAAGCAACAGGAAAGAGAGGCTAAGGCTCAGGAGCAGGAGAGGGAGTTTAAGTTAAAGGAGTTAGAGGCTCAGCAACAGGAAAGGGAGTTTAAGCAGCAGGAGATAAGGTTAAAGGAGATAGAGGCGCAAGTAAAGATTGCGGAGTTAGAACTCAAGAGGAATACGCCAACAGAAACAGTTGAGCGGCAGGTACACAATAAAGGTGGCGTTAGGATTAAGCGCCCTACGTTCGACGACCGGAAGGACGACATAGACGCCTTCCTTTACAGGTTCGAACTGAACGCACAATTGCAATGGGGGGAAAATAAGGAATTATGGGCCACGTACCTGGCGTCTCTATTGCAGGGGCGAGCGTTAACCTACTTTAAAGAGCTACAGCGCGAAGACGTGCAAGATTACGATAAGCTGAAGGCTTTGCTGCTTCGCCGATTTGCGCGTACCGAGGAATATTTCCGGGAGCAGTTTAGGCGGGCACGTGCAGATACCAGGGAGGACTTTGCTGCCTTCGTCGCGAGACTAACGGAGTATTTCGCGAACTGGGTAGACTTGGCGCATGTGGGCACGGATTTTGCTAAACTGAAAGACCTAATGATCCGTGACCAGCTGTACGCGTCGTGCCACAAAGATCTGGTGGCTTTCCTGAAAGAGAACGAACCCGCGACGGTGCAGGAGGCGTCTAAGTTGGCGGAAGCATACCGTACGGCACATCCGTCCAAACCAGTCGCCAGGGCGTACGTCCAAGATGCTGGGTACGTCGCCGTTGTCGAAGGGTCACCGGCAGGACTTAGGGACAGGTCGCGTCAGCGTGGTGCCTATAGCGGGCAAGCCCAGGGGCAGCGTAGGGGCTATCACCAATCACCGGCATATGGATCCGGTAAGTTTGATCGAGCAGGAGGGCTAGGTCGCGGTAATGGCCGGGGGCGAGTTGTGACCTTTGCCGATGACCGACGGCATAGGGACTTTAGTTCCGGTCGCGATGGGTCACGGGGACCCAGGCCTAGTGCAGCACAGGGAGCGGAGTGTTGGACTTGCGGACGCGTGGGTCACTTTTCAAGCGAGTGTAGGGCCGCGAAGTGTTGGAACTGCGGTAGAGCAGATCACATCAGCGTGAATTGCCCTGCAGGTAGGATAGCGGCGAACGTGGACAGTAGCTCCAGTCCATGTTCCCCAAATAAATTTCATCATGCGGCTGCGTGTGTTACATCGGACAACGGAGGCGGACAGTATTCTAAGTGTCCCAGTTGTGAGAAGTTATTATCTTCCGGTGTTTTACCTTGTGGGAGAAAGATCCCCGTTATAAATTCATGTCATACAGGAGGTGGTCTTAGGGTTTATCCGGGGTTTGTTGGGGACGAACCGGTCTCGGTTTTACGAGATACAGGATCTACCGTTGTGGGAGTGCATAGGGACTGCATTTGGGATTCACAGCTTACAGGTGAGACTGTCCCGTGCATCCAATTTTCGGGGGCCATTGAGAAATTACCCATGGCAAGAATAATGATAGATACACCTTTCCTTAGCGGGGAAGTCGAAGCAGTCGTTGGTTGTTTTCCAGGCGCCCAGCTCATCATTGGGAATGTATCACGGGTAGTTCCCCCTTCCGATGAGAACGTGCAAGCATGGTCGCAATCAAAAGGTATTGACTTTTGCGCCGCGGTCGAAACACGTCGACGGGTAGCGGATAAAGATAAGATTAGACCTTTGGCGACGCCAGCGGTCAACCTAGATATCACGCCAGAGCGCTTGGCGAGATTACAAAGGGAGGACCCATCATTAAACCCATGTTTTGGGGAAGCGCGAACCGAGAAAACGAGGAGATATAAAAACGGGTCATCTTTTTTTTTTGGCCAGGGGGGCATTCTGTTCCGTATGTACGTCACAGTGGCTTCCGTTCAAAAGCAGGTCGTCGTGCCACGGTCGTTGATTGCTACAGTATTGCGTCTGGCCCATGATGTTCCATTAGCGGGTCATATGGGGATAGCTAGAACCAAAGAAAGGGTTCTTAAAAATTTTTACTGGCCATCGATCCACAGAGATGTGCAAGTCTATTGTAAGACGTGCAGTGCGTGCCAAAAGACGACGCATAAGGGTCGTACACCCCAGGCTCCTCTTCAGAAGATCCCCACGGTCTCGGAACCGTTTAAAAAGGTCTCGATAGACCTTGTTGGCCCCATTCACCCAGCGACCGATAGGGGGAATCGATTTTTCTTAACGGTCATATGTAATGCTACGAGATGGCCAGAGGCGGTTCCTCTGCGGACCATAACGTCTGAGGCAGTCGCGGAAGCGTTGTTTGCAATTTTCGCTAGGGTAGGAATACCAGAGCAAATTCTGTCTGATAGGGGCGCGCAATTTACGTCGGAGATGATGAAGGAATTGTTCCGCTTATTCAGTATACAACCCATCACTACCACCCCTTATCATCCGCAGGCTAATGGCATGTGCGAGAGATTGAACTCGACGTTGAAGTCGATGCTGCGTAAGGTAGCTGCTGATCGCCCTAAAGATTGGGATAGATATATCCCTGCAGTGTTATTCGCGTACAGAGAGGTACGGCAGGAGTCAACGGGATTCTCGCCGTTCGAAATGATGTACGGTCGTAGTCCTAGGGGCCCAACTGATGTTCTTCGGGACATGATGACGTCGCCATCATCGGGAGACGATGAGCAGATTTCGGTGTTTCAGTACCTTGTTGATTTAAGAGAAAGATTATCTTCAGCGCGCACTATAGCAGAAGAAGCGTCTAGTATCGCTTCGAAAAGAGCAAAAGACTATAAAGATAGAGGTTCCAAACTGAGAATTTTTAAGCCAGGAGACAAGGTCCTATTGTTGTTACCTACGGACCATAATAAGTTATTGATGACATGGAAAGGCCCTTATGTTATTGAGCGAGTTGTTTCAAAGGTAGATTACGCTATCCACATTGATGGAACGAGTAAGGTTTTCCATGTTAATATGCTACAGAGATTTTATGAGAGACCACAGTATCTGTGTGCACAGACAAGACCAGAGGAGACTGTCTTCTCTATTGCTTGTACGGGGGTCGTAGACCAGTTGGACTGTGACGTAAGCGACACCGAGGCGCAGGAAGAGTTACAAATTCAATTGCCGGAGTTAACTGCGACACAAGGTTACAGGGACGTAAAAATTAACCCTGACCTTACGAGTTCAAGGAGTAGGGAACTTGAGACCCTGTTAGCGTCATTTCCGGATGTTGTTACGGATTTGCCGGGTCGCACTACGGTGATCCAGCACCAAATAAAGTTGACTTCGGATAAGCCAGTATTTCTTAGACCGTATCCGCTGCCTTTTTCTTCGAGAGATAGAGTCATAAAGGAAGTTGAGTCAATGTTGAAGTTAGATGTGATAGAACCATCAACATCGCCGTATTCATCACCCATCGTCCTCGTGAAAAAACTTGATGGATCGGTGCGGTTCTGTATTGATTTTCGAAGATTGAACACTATTACGGTAGGCGATAGGGAGCCTATTCCGTTTCAGGAGGAATTAATAGCTTCATTGGCCGGGTCCACGTGGTTTTCCAAGATAGATTTAACGAAAGGTTATTGGGAAATCCCGCTTACTGAGGAGTCTAAACAATACACGGCGTTCCAAACGCCCATTGGATTATTCCAATTTAAGGTCATGCCATTTGGGTTGGTAAACGCGCCAGCGACGTTTGCACGATTAATGAGACTAGTGTTGAAGGACATACCTAATGTTGTGTCATTCTTTGACGATATAGCATGCCATACGTCGACATGGTCTGATCATATTCAGACACTAACAGTAATTTTTCAACGATTACGTCATTTTGGGTTAACTGCTAAACCCGCAAAGATGGATTTGGCATGTCCAGAGATAATATTCTTAGGACATATTGTGGGTAGAGGTGTTCAGAGACCTGAAGTAACAAAAATTGACAAATTAGTAGGGTTGCTAATCCCTAAAACAAAGAAACAAGTCAGAAGCTTAGTGGGAATTTTAAATTATTACAGAAAGTTCATTCCAAATTTTTCCTCCTTGTCATCTTCTCTTACTGACCTTACTAAGAAGGGACAACCCGATAAGGTCCAGTGGACGTCTGAATGTCAGACATCATTTGATAATTTGGTGACAGCATTATCATCGTCACCCATTCTGATATTACCCGATTTTCGATCTAATTTTATCCTCAGAACGGATGCGTCGGACTCTGGTGTCGGCGCTTGTCTTCTACAGGAGAAGAACGAATGTCTCCATCCTGTATGTTATGTCAGTAGGAAGTTATTGCAGAGAGAAAGAAAGTATTCTGTGATAGAGCGTGAGTGTCTTGCCATTGTGTGGTCCGTCCAGAAATTGGGACGTTATCTCATGGGACGAGAATTTTGTATCCAGACAGACCACAAGCCACTGACATTTTTGTCGAAGAATCGTTCGTCCAGCCCACGCTTGTCTAGATGGGCATTGGCTTTGCAGCCGTATACCTTCGTTATTCAACCAATTCCAGGAACCAGCAATCATATCGCCGACTACCTTAGTCGAGCCTAGGGGAAGATTTCAGGAGCTTATACATCGGAGGACAGGAACATTGACAGGATCTGTGTGAATGAGTCGACTTTAAAATATTGACATTATAAATATAATATGAAGAATGGTTGATAGGTTGATTGGTTTTTGATTCTGTATTAGGTATTGTGTTTAGTTAGCTATTGATGATGTGATACATATATGCATATTGCAGGCCATATTCATCCCCATATTTTCCCCTGATTTCGGTAATTTATATACTAGGGGAACTGCTAGGTCATTTTTTTTAGTGTAGGTATTGCTCATGCTCACTCGTTGACAGTCATCTTGATGCGATTTGAAATTAATTGCATTAATTTTTTTGGGGTGGGGGATGATGTCACGAGTGGAGTGAGTGCAATTAAGGGGATTGCTACAGAGCGGGTGTAGAGTAAGAAGGGCTCACAGTAGACAAGTAAGTTAAGCGTGCTGTTGTGAGTAGTGGGGGGGGGGGGTCTGAAGGAGGCGAAAGCGCTGTATTACTATCACTGCAAGTTAGAAGGTCCTACGGAACGGACCTGTGAATAAGAGCCCATCGGGCGGACATAAGGGGAGCAGTCGAGAAGACTAGTGAGAGAGTCTTTCCAGTGATGACTGGTATGTAGAACGTTGATTGATTATTATGATTGATGTATTATATTATATTCGTCTATTACCATGATGTAAATAAGTATATGTGAGGAATGTGGAAGTCCTTGATATTGGATATAGCAATGTGCGCCATGAGCGATAGATGAAAGTGAGTTCATGGATTTGTAGCGCGAGTGAGTAGTGTGTACTCCGATGGAGGTGTGTTACCGTAAGATGTGTGGTGAGTGAAAGGTGAACTAGTGTGTGTACGCTTCATGGGTTGTGAGGAGAGGTGGAGTGAATAGAAATGGTAGGGTATTATACCAATGTAATGTTATTCTTGTAGGTGTCGAGGACGGGCCGCAGAGCCACCTCGATGAGCACAGGGGATAGGCCAGCATAGGGCCGGAGGCCACACATAGGCCAGAAGTGAGGCTGTCAGTGCAGGACAGTAGAGGCACATAAAGTCGTGGCAGTCAGACCACAGACAGGGACGTAGATATGAGCGTGAATGTGATAATGCACTATTGCCATGTTGAGGGGAGAATGTACTATTGAAATGATAATGTCTATTGAAATGATAATGTGTTATTGCCCTGCTGAGGTGCTAGGGGAATGCTAAGGTGTATGACAATAGGAAGGTGATATTGAGAGACTGCGGTGCCAGTAAATTATTAATGTGCTTTTAAGACCCTGAGGGGAGAGGCTGAGGCCGAAGTGCCTTTAGGAGTAACTACCGGATTGTGGATCCGAGGGAGAGTGTGTGTGAGAATAAGGCCGTTGTACGGCAGTTGATTTCAATAATATAATGTATGTAATTGCGCTATTATCTGTATAATTATGTTTAATAAATGTGTGAGTCTGATGGATTGTTCTGTTAAGTGTTAACTTGTTTGTTCGTGATTGTTGTCCTGTCATAACTTATTACATCTCCCAGTCTGGGATTTGTGACAATCATACCTCCGTGGTGCTGCGGTTGAGTGAATGGACTTGAATGCCAAGTTTCTGGTACCACCAGATAAGTACTCATGGCTGTAATTTATTGCTGAATTACAGCAGAATTTTTCTTTTTGCAACATCACTCTTACGGAACACACCACTTTTAGGAACTGCTATCCTAAGACATTTCACAACAATGAACCCAGCCCGGGGTCCACCTAGTGAAATATAGGCGTTTTAGGATAGGTGGAAAGCTATCCGGAGTCCACCTATCTCATACGGATAGGTAGACCCCGGGGTCCACCTATCCTCTACCTTTTCAAGTAATAATTGTATAGTTGTCATGTTAAAAGGCTCTAAATGTTTTGAAACTGGGAGATGGAACCACATGCACGAAATTACTTGCTGAATTCTGAGGTGGCATAGATCTACATTCCAATTGCATAGATCTACATTCCAATGGCATAGATCTACATTCCAATGGCATAGATCTACATTCCAATGACATAGATTTCCATTCCAATGGCATAGATCTACATTCCAATGGCATAGATCTACATTCCAATGGCATAGATCTACATTCCAATGACATAGATTTCCATTCCAATGGCATAGATCTACATTCCAATGGCATAGATCTACATTCCAATGGCATAGATCTACATTCCAATGGCACAAATCTACATTCCAATGGCGTAAATCTACACTCCGATGGCACAGATCTACATTTCATTGGCATAGATCTGCATTCCAATGGCATAGCTCTACATTCCAATGGCATAGATTTACATTCCAATGGCATAGATCTACAGTCCAAAACAATGGTCCTCTGGAGTAGGCCTACAGTAGAACTGAGTTACATGTCTAGAAAAACTGTGAGACGTTTCATAGTATTTCCAAACTTGTATATACTGTCAGGGATTCATATCTTATTTTCTTATTATAACCAAAAGCGGGAGTAATTTATTGTGGTGCGACTTTTGATTTGAGCCAATTCTTGTAGATCTCTACAGCCTAAAAGACAGTTTCAACAATTATGAAATTAATTTTCCTAAGTGTCAACAAATCCAACCCAACCGCTTTTGTATCGGCCTAATATGCGTATTGAAGTTTCAGGACATTTTTTTTTTAATGTGTAAAACTATAAAATGCAGTGATCTCTTTTTGTGCTCCCTTTGACAATCCCTCTGCACGGGAAGATTGTATTTGACAAACGTTCAGTTGATGCCTGCAATTTCCAGTCACAGAAATGAGTGTGGATATTATATCATTCGGTCGCAAGACAATACATTATAGTGGAGAATTTGCTAGATCAGAAAGCAGGTAGAATGGGAGCACAGGTTTATTCCGGGTAATGCCGGGTACCACATCTAGTACCACGTATGTACAACATATTTGATTAAGTCTCACTGTGAGATTCTGGCGCATGTTTGGGTTTTGTTTAGTCAGTATGAACTACATGTACATTCATATTTCCTTGACCTTGATTAGCTAACATATGGTAACTGCCACATTGTTTTGAAAAATCGGCACACCAAGAATGATAACCCTTTTTTTTTTTTATCCTGATCAGCTTTTAGTGGCAGTTATCTCCCCTAGAGAATACCTGAGAACGGTTTTTCATCAATCCCACCTGGGGGTGACCAGATACTTCACTGGACGTTTTCAGAGTGGAAAAATACGGGAGGTAACGATCATACTGATGTGTCCAGGTCTAGCATTGAAATGTGAACTTTACAGTTAAACAGAGAAATTGTTAGGAGAGAACAAATGCTATGAGGAAATAATTCAGGATCAATACATTATTATATTATTATGTTATGGTTTCTTCGTAATATGTACTTTCCTTGTTTGAGTTGGAGTTCTGTTGTGTATTGTTGTAAAAGTTTTTTATACAATAAATAAATAAATAATTAAATAATAAATAAATGAAAGAGAACATTATCTAAAAATAAATAAATAAATAAAAATAAATATATAAATAATATATTATCTAAAAATAAATAAATAAAAAGTAAATAAATAAATGAGTAAATAAATGAATTAAATGAAAAAGTGAAAGAATATATATGAATAAATAAATAAAAGAATATAGATCTATAAGTAAGTAAATAAATAAAAATATACAAAGTAAAATGTTGTAGATTGGCAGTGTTGGTTATTGAATCATCATCTATCTGATTCTCAGGACACCATCTGCTGGTCAGCTCCAAACATCCCTGGACGTCCCTGCCTCTGTAACTTTACGTCTAGAAACCAGCTGTCCTTTTACTGTGGCCGACCACTCAATCCAAGGTATAACTACATGTATCATGATTTCTGTGTGTCCTCTTTTGTCTCTCCTTCAAATTTTGAAAGATGTTACACACAGAGAGCGTCGTGGGAACAAAATTAATCTTCGCTATTTTTAATCCAAGGATTTTCAGGATCGATCTCTCGTATCCCCGACCGGTCTATCACAGGATGAACACCCAGACCAGACCAGAGGGCTGGGGAATGGGGGTAGGTGCGATTTTGAGGGGGGGGAGAGCCCTACTCCCCGTGGGAGTACTAGTGGTGGTAAAGGGAAAGGGGACAGGGGAGGGATCCTTTGGTAATGAATATACCGGCATATTGAAAAGAGAGTCAAGAGTGACCCTTTAACAAATAACAATAGTATTTTATAAAAGATTCCTGGAAGAATAATACAGATAAAGTACAGAGAAATAAATGCAGACTGTTATGATCGTGGGTTTAGCACTTTACTAAAGGAATATACAACGACTGCAATTAAGAGGGGCTAAACCACACTCCCAAAAATACTAAATAACGAAATGGGTCAATTTTAACGGTCCGGCCTGCAGGGCCATGACCATTTAATCACGATAATTACAATAAACTATAAGCAAGTTATAGATGTGAAATCAATATAATAAATTAATAGCAATAGCAATTCAATATAGAGTCTACATCTAATCGACACCTAGGTCTGTAATCTAATATAGCTTAAGTATTCTCACAAATAATTCCCCCACTAACTAAATAACCCATTATAATATATAGATCTAGACTAGATCTACTACTAGCAATACTGACTTAAAATTCCGTCACAAGGACGTTAGTTGCCTTATAGGCCAAGGGCCTGAACTTTGCAATAGTTCATAAGTACACAATCTTCATATGGCATAAAAATGTGATATCCTGGCAATTCCCAGTCTCACACAGCAATAATTTAAGTTTACAAATTATAACTGTATAAATCTCCGAAGAGATACGGTCATGGTTAATTCCATTCGTTCAAAATAATATTCCACACTCTCTGTTAAAGATAAATAGGCTACACTTGGATAACTGTCCCCGTGGATGCAGATCGAGCCGTGCAATCACAGATGGACGTTCCTGGAAAATTCGTTATCTTATCGTGATGAAATTTTAATATTATATCACACCATTGCTCCTGGCTGCTCACAGCCAGGACAATTCACTTCAAGCGTGCATATCGTTGTACATTTGACCTGGGCTCTCTTATCACTTTAGCCCTTTGCGTCAAGTACGATAGATTGTGGTTGGTCCACGAACATTTACTCCTCTCGCAGCAATGTTGAAATAGCGGAGACACATTGACGGTCGGATATCGACGTCTGGTTCTGAACGGTTTAGCTATCTGCAGCTCCTAATATTCCATGCTGTTCCCGGCTAGATTAATACGCAATGGAAGTCACGGGACTGCATAGGGACTGCTGATTGGCCGTTCTTCAACGGCCGTGGAGGGACTACTTATGATGACACGTCTATCGCCACCCTTCTTCCCCCCTATCCTATCATAGTCACTAGTCTGCATGGCAACCAGTCCCAACCGGTTATCTATGACGCGATGCACTAACATATCCCCATCGCCCCGCTTCTATCTTAGTCACTAGAGTACAGCTGACGTAGTACACGTTTTCTCTCTAGTTTACGAGGTCGCTGAGTGCTTGACCCAGCGGTACATTATTAGTCCTATTTGGAGGTTCTGACACAGACACAGCAACTGAAACCAGCCTATGTTCGAAATGTATATTATGTCTCTGTACTGAACTTCTCAAAACCTTCGCCTTAGAGATAAATTTTGAACAAAGTTGCTTCCCATCCCCCTTTTAATTAACAGTTCTAGTTGAATTTTTTTTTTCCAAAACTGGGTAAGTCAAATTTTGAATCAGTTATGGCCCCTTTCAGATTGTCATTCAAAATTAGTGTAAGACGCGGTGTAAGTGTTCAGTTAACATTTCCTATGTTCCGTCTTTATCCCGAGGAGGCAGGCAGTCAAAATGGTCGTTTGTTTACAGAACAGAGATGAAGAACATGGTCTCACGATCACAGCAGGATCATAAACAGCAACAAACGAGATGCAGAGGGCAGCCATCCAACGAAACGTATTTCCAGCAAACTGTAACAATTCTGTCATGCATTCCTTTTATATCTTTATAGATTGTCTGTTCTAAAACCACAGAGCTCTATAGATAGACTGGAGAGGGCACTCCGGTGCGCAACACGACTTTCTTCAACTCAAAGATGGCGGCACTTTCGTGGCTACTTAGGGAGGCGTCATTGCAGACAAATGGAGGGCAAGTTACCATAAAACACGATACGGCGTCGTTAAACGAAAATGGCAATTTAAACCAGATGGATGAAATTCGCTGAAACTTTGCATACAGCTTTTTATCGATTTGCCTTAGCAGGAATATATATATATATATATATATATTTCAGTGGAGATAAGTTAAATTCTTTCATTTTTCAAATTAAGTATGGAATCGCTAAAATTAGCATAAATATAGATATGGTAGCTAGGTCAGAAAACTGACTTTTGTCGTGACTGCGTAAAGGCAAATGGATAAGTTCGGATAAATACATGATGACTGGTTTAACGAGTAACGTTACCAGCCACTTAGTCAGCCAAGGATCATCAACTACATAAGCTAGGATGTGTCAATAAAGTGCGAAATTGTATTTCTTTTTACTTGGAGAATTAAAGTCATGCATGCGATGTCATCTATTGTAAAGCCTTTAGAAATTGAAAAATACGCAACGTGCATACTATTTTTCAAACCTTTTTGTCGAAACCTTGCCCTTCTTTTGTTTCACCTCGAGGCACCATAGGATGCACAGTGACTTGACGTGCTTAGCGTTCTAGGATCTATAGAGCTCTGTATGTAGAACAAGACATTCGTACACCTGCAAGTGATTGTTGTCCACAATATTATTAAAATGATGACGCAGCAATATCTAGATTTGTCTCGAGAGTACGAGACATACACAAAAACGATGACGTAATAACTAATAAACATTTCTAGTGTGAGAGTATGACACAAAATGATAATCACGTCATTTTCGAAGAAACAAGTTATGGCATAGGGTAACATTATTGGCAGCTTTACACGGGCTAGTGAACACTTCCCAGCGATTGATCTGCTTAATTAAACAGTTTAGTTTGAGATAACATTCCTATGAAAATCCATGAAAACCGACATGAACACATGACTTGAAACCAGTATGGGATAAATTCTGATGTCATCTTTATTGTCAACAAAATGTGAAATGGCAAACAATGTTGTTACAATTATGTACCCCCCCCCCCCTAGTTTTTTGTGCTAGGGAAACTTATTTAAAAGCCTTCTGTGACTTTAGAGGTAGAGAGCTCCTCCGGTAATACTCCTAACAACACTTAATGAATTATTCTTTCTGATTTTCTTTTCCTTTTCCTCCTTTTCCTTTTTTTTTTATTGAAAGGGTGGGGGGGGGGGGGCAGGGTTAGGGATTCTATAAGATTTGAGGCTGAAGATAAGGACGGGGTTAGTCAGAGGTCCGTACGGGTACGAGCCCCTAGCACGAAACACTTGGGGTGCGTACGTACTTATAACAAAAGCGAATGGCAAAATAAATGGTGTTTAAGACGGATATTTTCTGTGCTAGTTACAAATGGAAAAACCGAATATTTCGTTTCTTTTACGCTGTCGTTTTACTTTGTCAGAAAAATACAGGACAAATCTCTCTACTAATGATAGTTTTGATTTCCCGCAGATTGAAGTGTGAGCACTGGACATCTGTGCACGCTTTACCCGTGCCACGTCCATTGAACTGTATGCCAGCCCAGTTGGAACTCATCAAACTTGAGAGACGGTGAGAATCAATTTGGTATTCTCTGTTGGACAGAGGGTGAAGTCGTAATAACAGTTTATTTATTTCATGGATTTTCACGTTCGTCACTGCGCTACAATAAATGGCATACGTCAGATTTATGCTAAAAGGCAATTGACGGTTTATTGCATTCCTGCGCATGATGGCTATCAAGTAACATTATAGAAAAAGAAAATCGCCGATAGGAACTGTAATAATTCAATAGAATGATAATGCCAAACGTCACCAAATGACATGGAAAAAAACCAACAGTTTATTCTTATTATCTCAAAAGCCATTATGCCATTTGCGCAGTGCAGTAACGATTTGAATTTTCAAGTCTGAAGGGAAGGCATTGGATCAGAGAAGATAAATGAAAAGGCAGGATTTGGAATTGAATTTAAGGTTTAAGATCAAGTTGAATGCATGGATTTTAGCGTCGAAAATTGGCAGAAAGAAAAATATTGTATGTAGCAAAGCATCAGTAAGATTTAATATCCAAAGGATACAATAAAGCGTGAAAGGAAAGAAGGAGACAAAATCATCTTCCATAGGATTTCAAGTCTATACCAGCGGCAGAAATGCAGAACCATCTAGGTGTACAGAGTGACGAAAATACTCACACGTTTGATATTGAAGGCATGTTTCTGTTACTAGTTTTGCCAACTTTAAAACCACTCATGAAAATTTCAGATTATTTTCTTAAATATCAATGACTGATGTTTCAGGTCTCCAGCAAAGCATGTTATTGGTGGCAAGCACGGACTGCGGGTCAGAGTTTCTAAGAAAGGTAATGGACCTTCTAGGAATTGATTGATGAATGAAACAACATATTAATTGATAGCCCGAATAGACAATACATGTGAAATTAGTCGGCTAATGGGAAGAATAATGGGTCCATGGGCTACTAGGTGATTAATGCACGGGTACAGTAGTCGATTGGCTGGATTAATAATGAAAAGATAGGAGAGGGGCTTGGTGATAAATGTCGAATAGAAGAATGTAATTGCAAGTACCAACTTTTTTTGTGCTCGGAGTATGTATTGTAAAGCTTTTTGTGACTCCAGAGCTAGAGAGCTCTTCCCGAAATAGTCCTAACTACAGCCTGAATTAATTATTCTTTCAGATTTCTTTTCTGGTTTCCTCCTTTTTTTTATTGACAGGTTATGGTTTAGGATCAGGGAGTCGATAAGTTTTAGGGTTGAGGATAAAGACGGGGTTTGGGACAAGTACGTATTCGTACAAGCCCCTAGCCCAAGACACTTGGGGTGTGTACGCACTAGTAACAACAGCCTTGATATAAATAATATAAATTTGTTAATGTTGAATCTCCCTGCTTGGAGCAGTTTTGTCGAGCACGGTACTGGAAACTTTAGCTCTGGCAACAACCGAATTTGAAGCATTCCAGAAAGTAAAGACCTCAGCACAAACCAAAGAACGTCAGTACTAGAACTTTGTTTTAAAAAAAGTATTGGTCCAGATGAAATTGTCTATTGCAGAGTTTGCCCCGAAATGTCACAAAAAATCTTTAAGTTTCAGTAATTGGAGCCTGCACGATGGCAGTTCTGAATAGAAAAGATGAAATATCATGTAAACTGTTTTAAACAGTGTGGGTATCACAAGTGGGAATTCAACAGAAATCAGTTCAATTTTAAAACAGATTTAAAGTGAATGTTACAGACTCTATTTCAAGTAGTTTGAAAACAGCCCCCTGAGCTGCTGACAGCCGAATGCTCCGCAGACCGGATTCTGGCGTGGAGATCATCAGGAGAGAATGCGTCGCTGTTTCGGGCTCTACGTCTCTACAGCTATTTTAATGACGCACCGAGCCCCCTCACTGATGTGAGGTCTCCTTGCCAGTTCGACTGTGTGCCTCTACTGTCAACCGTCAGGACTCATTCCAGGTGGTATCCTCTCTCTTCAACCAGATCCACTGGCTTGCTCTTTCTACGGTCTTTTGTAGATCTTTCCTCATGGCATTTCCTTTCTTTGGGCCAAGTCCAGCCACTCTCATCCACCTGCTGATGCTGTCTGCAATGAAGCCTCTACACCCGACCTCGACTGGGAAATGCGATACCTTCCATCCCGCCTCCGCGCACTCATCGACAAGAGCTTCGTAGCGGCTCTCCTTCCTCTCGTGTGCTGCCTTGATATTATCTTCATAAGGCACCGTCAGCTCTACCAGATGTACCTCTTTCTCTTCTTCGCTCCATAACACCAGGTCAGGCTTCTTTGTTGTTGGAATGGGAAAAACTTTCTTGCTGCCTTCTAGATCTGCAGAAACTTCCCATTGGCCATCACTTTCGTCAGCAGGGGCTTTGCTTGTCTTCTCTCTTTCAGGCACCTTACTTCCTTGCGGCATGAACGTGATCTTTCTCAGTCCATGGTCCTGCGATTTAGGAGCGTACTTTCCCTCATTCACCTCCTTTGCTGTCTTTGTGAGAATCTTGAGCACCTCATTGTGCCTCCACGTGTATCTGTTCAGCGCTAAGTGGCAGTTTGAGAGGATATGTTTCATGGTTCCTAGCTTTCCGCACCTGCACTTGTCATCTTCCTGGGCCTTCCATCTGACCAGGTTCACCGGTGAAGGCAGAACGTCGTAGGTAGCCCGAAGAAGGAAGCTCAGCCTTGAAGTATTCCACTCCCATACCTCACTCCACCCAATCTTTCTTTCCACTACATGCTCCTCCCAACTCGTCACTTGTCCTTGCTGAGCACACTGAACTAGATGAACTTCCCGCCTCTCCGCCTCCATCTTTCGCACCTGCCCTGCTGCAGCTGATCTTCTCTCCTTCTGTGACATTTTCCCAAAGGGCTTGAAGTCACCACTACCCAGTCCCAGCCTGTCTGCCTGTGCAGGGCCAACAATGTCGCCATGCTTCAACACAGAGATGACCTCATCAGCCGCGTCCTCCGCCCTCCATTTTCTTGCCGTTCTGACATCCGGTGGGTTGTCGCTGATCTTATGGTCCTTCGACTCCCTCAGCATCATCACTGTCCTGATCTTTCCTGCCTTGTAGATCTCCACGATTGAAGTGAGTGGCACCTGGAGCGCGCCTTTCTGCCTGTACAGGGCTGATGTGTTAATTGTTCGTGGTAGGCCTAGCCACTTTCTGATGAAGTTGTTACACGCTCTCTCTATCATTTCAACTCTTGACAAGGCGACTTCGTACATTGTCAGTGGCCATGCAAGCCGCGGGTATAGGGCGAGCTGAAGACACCATATCTTGTACTTTCCTGGCAGCCTAGTCTTGTCAATGGCTTTCAGGCCATCCTCTGCTTGTTTCATGATAGCCACGCCACGGCTCTTGTCATTCAGTGCTCCCGCATACCATCGTCCTAAACTCTTAACAGGCTCATCTTTCACTGTGGGTATCTTCTCCCCCTCATTATTATCTAATGATAACGGAATCCGAAACCTGTTTCAGAGGCGGAATAGTATTCATCGACTGTTAGAGTTTCTTGTCGCTTTTTATTGTAAAGTAATCCTTTAAAGTGAAAAACAATTATCATGTATTGTTGTTGTGTTTTAAAAATTTGTTTTCAGGAAAGCTAAAGGATCTGTTACCTTGTAAAGACACACGTTTTGGTGTCACCTGGAACACGGAAAGAAAACCGAATGGCTACTGGAACAGGCAAGAATGGGTCTCCCTGCAGTGTCGATGGCCTAATTTCACATCTTCATGGGCAGAGTCTTGTTTGAAGGATACACATATAAGGATCTTTGGAGACTCAAATGGGAATATAATGTATAGAATTCTGAAAGATCAAATAATTCACTGCAATGGTACCGATCCAAGGACATGGCATAATGGAAAACTCTGTGTCAACTCACAACACAATATCACTCTCACCTTTACACCTATAGAATATCCTCTGTATCCAGGTAAAAACGGGGTTAAAGTTTTTCCTAATGTAGGTGTAGCTAAACAGATTGACTCGATACCATCAAAGGGAAAACAAATTATTATTGTTCACTACTACCTTCACATTGTTACATCACATCTCAGTATAGTACACACCAGACTGAGGGCACTTCGTGGTGCACTGTTTCGACTGGTCAAGAGAAATCCCAATGCAATAGTTGCACTGAGGGGTCCTCACATAGGCAATGCTCTTTGGGCCGCCAATCCGACAGTAGGAGGGGACAATTTAATTGAGTTTTTCTTAGAAATGATTAAAAAAGTATTCAAGGGCTTAGAGAACAAAATTCTATTTCTAGATGGTGAAGAAATGACTGAAGCCATGGAAAATACCAACCCCCATCCCCCAGATTCAGTTTCTTTTGGTATGATCAGAGCATTGTTGTCTTTCAAATGTAGGTAAAACTTTCAGTACACACCTGAAAGGATTTCACATGTGCAAATGGAACTCTCAAATGATGTCATCTGTGTGTGTGGGTATTTGAAAGGATGTCATCTGTATCTGTATCTCTCTGTGTGTGTACACTGGAAAGGATGTCATCTGTGTGTGTTGACACTGGAAAGGATGTCACTTGTGTGTGGGAATGTGTGTGTACATTTGAAAGGATGTCATTTGTGTGTGTTGACACTGGAAAGGATGTCACTTGTGTGTGTGGGAGTGTGTGTGTACATTTGAAAGGATGTCATCTGTGTGTGTACATTTGAAAGAATGTCACCTGTGTGTGTGTGAGTGTGCGAGCACATTCGAATGGATGTAAATTCTGTGTGTGTGTACATTTGAAAGGACTTCATCTGTGTGATTGTGTGTGGACATTTGAAATGATCTCATGCGTGTATTTGTGTGGACACTGGAAAGGGTGTCACCTGAGTGTCTGTGTGCTCTGAAAGTAGGTCATCTGTGTGTGTCGAGATTTGAAAGGATATCATCAGTGTGTGTGCATTTTAAAGGATGTCACCTGTGTGTCCGAGTGTGTATGGACATTTGAAAGGATGCCATCTGTGTGTGTGTGTGTGTGTGAGTACATTTGAAAAAATGCCATCTGTGTGTGAGAGTGTGTGGACATATGAAAGGATGACATCTGAGTGTGAGAGTGTGTGGACATTTGAAAGGATGTCATCTGTGTGAGAGTGTGTGTACATTTGAAAGGATGTCATCTGTGTGTGAGAATGTGTGGACATTTGAAAGGATGTCATCTGTGTGTGAGAGTGTGTGTACATTTGAAAGGACGTCATCTGTGTGTAAGAGTGTGTGGACATATGAAAGGATGACATCTGAATGTGAGAGTGTGTGTACATTTGAAATGATGTCATTTGTGTGTGAGAATGTGTGGACATTTGAAAGGATGCCATCTGTGTGTGAGAGTGTGTGGACATTTGAAAGGATGCCATCTGTGTGTGAGAGTGTGTGTACATTTGAAAGGATGTCATCTGTGTGTGAGAGTATGTGGACATTTGAAAGGATGCCATCTATGTGTGAGAGTATGTGGACATTTGAAAGGATGTCATCTGTGTGTGAGTATGTGGACATTTGAAAGGATGCCATCTGTGTGTGAGAGTATATGTGGACATTTGAAAGGATGTCATCTGTGTGTGAGAGTATGTGGACATTTGAAAGGATGCCATCTGGCCTGAATTGTGGAACATCAGTGTTGCCACCAGGAAAAAAATGAAGACATCGTCACATTTACAAAAAGGCTCAAAACTGAATTGTTCAGGACTGTTTTCTCGGAAACTATGTCCCCTTTTTGGTCTCCAGGGTTTGAGGATGAGAGTAGATTAAATGTTTGTCAATGTTTGTGAGTGGGAACATGATGAATTGATTTCATGTTAATCCTATTTCTAATTTTAGTTCAGCGTCTTAGAGCACATCATTTTTTTTGGATTTGGGCGTTATACAAGTGAATTATCACTTACTTACTTACTGACCTATTTACTTACTAACGCACTTACTTACTTTACTTTACTTACTTACCTTCTTACTAACTGTCAATGAAACATATTTTAACTGAACGTGTAGACTTCATGCATATCCGAAGAAGGCACTATGCCTGCGGAGTCATGGAAGAATTAGTTTCTGACGTGGACCCGCAACGCATTCTGTCCTTTCTGAGAGAGACTAAAATTTACAACTTGGATTTTAAAACTTTTACACTCACTTACATGACTTTTCAGATCATACAGAACTTGAGGATTTTACAAATGCGATGAAATTATAGGAATGTATTTAATTCTATTTTTGAACTAAAAGCTCTGAATACGAAACATAAATAAAGAACATGTATCCAGAAACACCGTGAAGGGTGCAAAGTGGCTGTTATCGTGCCGACGCGCCGTAAAAGCCAAACTGAAACTCAAACTCAGTGATATTTATTTGTTTGTTTTGAATGGTACTTGTATGTATTTAAATACTTGTACGTTTTTGAATGGTTTTTGTACGTTTTTGAAACTTCGTACGTTTTTTAATGGTACTTAGCACTGGTACGTTTTTGAATGGTACTTGGTACTTATACGTTTTTGAATGGTACTTGAATGTTTCCAAAATTTTCCTGTAGGTTTTTGAATGGTATTTGATGCTTGCACGTTTTTGGGTGGCATTTGTAAGTTTTTAAAAGGTATATTTGTAGGCTTTTGAATAGTATTTATTTTGTACTTTTTTTTAATGATACTTTTATTAACGGTAGGCCTACTTGTACGTTATCCTGTGGTATCATAAAAAGAGCCACAGCTGGGATGGAGGAGAAGCCGTTACGTAACATTCGGCGCGGCAGTAGCACACCATACTCTTCAGCAGTTACCCTACAATTTTGGTATCACAAGAGGGATAACTGACTCGCCTCTGTAACACCGAGCCACCTATTTTCTATCCAACACCATGTTGCCAGCATCAAATGGAAGTATTTCCGGTATTCATTTCTGATATTCTCGCGTATTCAACAGTCCTCGCACCAGAGATAACTCTGCCTTGCATTACGGATCAGAATAGCCCCCGCAATGTTTCCGTTTTTATTACTCTGTCAAAGGGTGTTCGCCTCATGGTCAAGTAAGGTCAGGGAGCGTGAGTGACCCGGAGGGACTGTGCCTTGGCGGGAAAGATACGAATAACTGCCATGTTGTGTTACGTGGAGAATAGAATTAGTCCGTGTGGTCATGGTCCTTCATTGTAATTTCTGTCGGTCGGATCACTGCAGGTTGGAGTCCAGGAACGTCCGGGATTGTGATTTCGATGGAAGATATGACCAGCCAGGTTTAGAGTATCCGCCTCCGTACCCACTGACCGCAATACACCAGCCCCCAAACTTGCCACTCTCTCATTTATGTCATTACATGTCATTCATGTCGAGGGGGGGGGGGTGTTAATTAAAAGATTTTCAGGAAGGTGACCATGCCGGTAACTAAGACTCACAATTAGCAGGGGGTCATACTCAAATATCACATGTGTAGTAACGATTGTGTACGCCTCTTGCATTGATGACAGACTGGCATCGGCGACGCATAGACTGGATCAGTCATGTGATTGCGAACAGTGTTTACACACACCGGTCGAGCATTTGCCATTACATCGAGATCTAGCTCATCTGTTGTCTTTTGAGGTGTTTTGAAGTGACTTCTTAAAACGACGTCAAATACTAGTTAATGCATCCTGTCAGTGGCTTGTCACTCTTGGTGTGCCTGGTCTTTGGCGGTTTCTTGCATCGTTTACCGTCTGTCTGCAGACGTTAAATCTCCCAGGTACAACAGCAACAAGGCTCCCGGCATTGAGCATCCCAATAATCTGATTTCTTTCATTTTGGCTTAGCCGGGGCGTGTTTATCGTAATGAAAGCGACGATTTGAAGGCGACAGATTAAAGAAATTGAGTCAACCTTTCCACGTAGTTTTTTTCTTTTTTTAATTTATCCATTTTTAAGGCCAAGAGAATGGAAAAATCAAAATCACGTGACGCGGGTAGCCCAAGACGACCAAAAGAACCCTAACGTGGAAATGAATAAAATTCATAAATGGTCATAGTGTTATGAACAAGGCGTGAACAGTTCAACTCATTGGGTGATGCAGTTTTAAAGTTACGCACTTATAAAAAGTGTCAAGTTATTTATGAGAGACCGTATATTTCTCTGTTCCCTCCATGCACAGGGGGCATTACTTAGCTAGTTTTGCTGGTGTATTTTATCTGATATTCTCTACATACTATTTTCCTCCCTTTTATGTCATTGAATATATATTGTAATTGTAGTAAAGTGGTCAAAAAGAAACGCAGGAATTTTGTTCGTTTTCTTTAGCTGTGGTCCTTTTAAGGAATTATGTATACATGTATTGAAATATGTCATAAGGCTTGGTCCGCCTATGGCTCCTTAGCAGTGAGTGTTACTTCTGTTATCGTACCCCAGGGGCGGAGTATCCATGCCAGCGGGTCCTGATTATTTTCATGTGTCGAAATTCAACGAATTCAATTCCGAAAATGCCCAAGTAATTTGAAAATGTGAGGGTTGGCTGTTGTTATTGTTTTCGTCGTTGTTGTTGTTGTTGTCGTCGTCGTCGTTGCTGTTGTTGTTTTTTGTTTGGTTGGTTGTTTGGTTTTTTTGTGGGTTTTTGTTTTTTTGTAGTTTCATTTAGTTGGGTGAGTTTTGCCTGTTGTGACGAAGTGATGCTTTTTTAATGCTAGCTGGTATAGGTGAGAAAAGAGTGACAACAAACGAGTAAACGTAACGAGTAAAATAATAATAATAGTTCGTCCATCAGGTATGATGATGACCTTAACAACACCAGAGGAATAAAGAACAGAAATTGTTGAGAATTTCAACACATGGACAATAAAGAGAACTAAAGGACATAGAGGACAGAATGGAAAGACTGTTCTTTCATGACTTATGGCTTCTCATGTGACTGATAAGTCCTATTTTTGCCCTGCAGACC
Source organism: Onchidella celtica (assembly GCA_963931925.1). NCBI lineage: Eukaryota > Metazoa > Mollusca > Gastropoda > Systellommatophora > Onchidiidae > Onchidella > Onchidella celtica. The sequence goes on along the minus strand of OZ007567.1, from coordinate 114,576,769 downwards.
CTTCCGCATAAATGACAAGAGTGCTCCGTTGGTTCAGCACCACTGGGCCTTTTCTTGCGCCGTCCTTTTTTTTGATAGCCTGCTGGACTCTGTCAGCTTCCCATGCTTTACTGCCTCTGGTAAGGGCCGCCCTCCAATTTGCACGATCAAGCGAGAGCATTTCCCACTCACTCACATCAATGGCAAAGGCCTTCAGTGATTGCTTGAGAGTGTCTTTGTAACGTCTCTTTGGGGCCCCAACATTCCTCGTTCCATTGGAGAGCTCAGAGAAGAAGATTTGCTTAGGGAGTCTGGAGTCGGGCATTCTGACAACATGTCCTGCCCAACGTAGCTGAATTTTTTTCAGGTGGCAGAAGATGCTCAATTCCTTGGCACGATTGAGGACCTCAGTGTCTGGAATTTTATCCTGCCATTTGATCCTTAGGATCTTTCTAAGGCAGGCCAGATGAAAGTGATTTAGCTTTCTGGCATGCGATTGGTACACTGTCCAGGTTTCAGCCCCATAGACTAGGGTGGGAAGGACCACAGCATTGTACACTTTCAGCTTAGTGTCTGTGCGAATGCCGGCAACATCCCACACTCTCTTTCGAAGCCTGCCAAATGCAGAGCTGGCTTTGCTGATTCTTGAGAGAATTTCAGTATCAACACGAGCCGCGGAAGACAGTGTACAGCCAAGATAGGTGAAGTTCTCCGACACCTTCAGAAGACTGTCATGGACTTTGATATTTGGGGTCACAGGATACTTGTCGTCTGGAGTAGGCTGATGGAGCACTTCCGGAAGACGGACGGAACGAGTAAAATATGAAAGAACAAAAAACAAGTAAGGAAAAGTCTGTACATGACAACATTGTAAAGACCGAGCAAACTTGAAGGTTCAAATGTTTGCTTCTTCACTTGGGGTTAACCTGACATTTTGGTGATAACAGAACAGAAATGCCAAGGAAGTGACAAGCAATTTGTGTGATCGGGCGATAGTGAGTGGGAGTATCGTAGGTACCGAGTAGGCTTATTTGAATGTGTGTAGCACTAGCAGAGCAATCTCTACCGCTGAGACAACCACAGTCCCAGGCAGCAGCCCCTAACAAGGCGATAAGCCAGAACTGGGGTCAGATAGACACACAAAACAAAATCATATAGGACATAACACGGGAATCACAACTCTTCAAACAACCTCACTTGAGTTTGAAAAAAAAAATGTTTAATTTCTCACTTTTCACTCTCGTTTGTTTGTTTCAGATTTCATTCTGGGAAGAAAAAAACCATAATGGTAAAAGTACAACTACATTAATGTAAAGGAAACCAAAAAAAACGAAGATTTTCTGACAATTTTAGTTGAAAAGACAACTTCTTGGGTTTAGACATACATTATAGTTTGTTTAAGATGAATATTTTCATTCTTTCTCGTCAATATTGTTTTGGCAAAGCATTAAAAAGCTATATAAGACAGAGTAATATTAAGGAAACATAAATATACTGTTTGTCACGCTTACAGATGATAATTGGATAGCATTGGTGACTGTCATAAACATACTTTATATAAATGTGATAATGTTGCAAAACCTGTGCTGACATTGTCCGCAGCCAGTATTCCACAACATGTACTATAGGAAGTTCTGATCCGAACTTCATTCTCCAGAGCCAATGTCCAGTGACTGGATGTGTTTTAAAGTAGCCACTTCCCAGCCAGCATCCCTACGTCAATCCAACGTAGATTTCTGGAGGATTTCCATAGGTTTAGTAAGATGACCATAGGGGTGGGTTAGCGACATCAGACCGATGTCGGCCCGACGTCGTAACCGGCGGATCTACCTAAGAACGATGTCAATCTTATGTGCAAATCTGACGTCAATCCTACGTCACGGATTTCCCTAGGGTTGCTGGTTGGGCTTCTTTCAAATGAAAATTTGACGTCTGTGAAATAACATCATGAAATTGGGCATCCGTGTTGTTACATAAAACCATTAGATGGTAGAATTGATTGTGTCTGATTCATTAGAAATCGGTTATGCCGAACAGTCCCAGGGTAAATTATACAGGTGCGCACACACACACACACACGAACGCACGCACGCTCACACACACACACACTAAAAAGTACAAATACGACAACTTGACTGCAATCATGAAATACTGTCTAGGATTCTGCAGCATGAGAAGTTCACTTCAAGAGTTCCCAAATCATGTAACAAATAGCCACCCCTCACATTTTCTGAGTTTCTTATTCTGTGAATAAATAATTTATGTTTTTAGTCTCATCATCACATACATATCACAGCGTCAGGCTACAGAATACAGCACACTTTCCATGGAGGGTATTTTTGTCGCATACCTTTCAATAGAAACATGGGGCATTTTTGTACATGTTCCATGGAAATGCCCACTGTGAAATTGTAGGATTGTAGGAAGCGTATTTCAAAACTACGCACGACCTCTGCAGGTATAATTTCTGTCCGTAATATGTACGTAAAACCATAGGCTAATAAATTAACCAGGCTGGAAACACAGGAGCTTCGGGCTGTGTCGTTTTTTACGGAATTTCCCGGGCGGCGGTCGTATAACCAACATGGCCGCCGCTCGGGAAATTCCGATTCTAGTTCTATCTGCAGTAGAAATTTCTTTTTATTTGTCAAGACTGGTGGTACATGTATTAGTTTCTTGGTGCGGAAGCAAACTTCCGCGTTCAGTAGGCGCGTCAAAATGGTATCATTCAAAATTGTAGCTATGCTGAAGCGTCGGTCGTTACCGTAAACCCAATGTGGGGGATGGTTCATGACCTTTCGCTGTTTTGTGACGTCACACAATGGGATCATTCAGTCTGGGTATTTTATTAGTCTGTGTGTAAAACGCATCAAAATTACAGACCATGGAAAGAGGCTTTAAGTTTAAGAGTTTTTAAAAGTAAAAGACGTGTACATTTCAAGGGGTATTTGCCATATTGTTGTTTGTGACATTTTGGCCATTTTGAGGTTTTGTCCTGAAAACGGTTCTCTCACTCCTAATTTAATCATGTCTAAGTGTCAGCAGAGAGTATAGATGTATAGAGAGGTTTCACTGTTGGTCGATTTGCACTGCGAGACACGGGAGGCTCCACGAAACCATTGTTAGCATGGAGCGGAAAGTAGGTCGCTGCGGTAAACAATACCAGTTTTGTGCATTTCCACGGGGCGTAAGAACTTACAAACGGCTCTAAATAGTTTCAGTCAGCCCAAAAAATATGAACAAACTACAGTAAACAGATGTGCACACTATCTTTGGTGAAGAAGGTCTCTTTCAATTCTTCAATTTCTTGTTTACCGCAGCGACCTAGTTTCGCCATTTGGCGGAAGTGAACCCTTTCTATACATCTGTGTATACTCTCTGGTGTCAGTTCAATCGTTAAAAACTATTTGAGACATGTTTGTGACGTCATGTTTTATGCGCTTTAGCCCTTTTGCCGAGCAAACTTCAATCTTCTTGTTCTCGAAAATGCAGAAATGCACATACATCTACTGTACATGTGGCAACTATCCGACGATTTGCACATCACATACTCGTGTGCCACGTGCCCCCCCCCCTCTTTTTTTTTATTTGATTGAAAACAAGTTTAAAGTCACGTTCGTCATAAATTATCTCATGAAGTAAAAAACTCATTTTCAGTCAAGCTTGTCTTCCCTATGTTTCCGGGGCATCATAGTGTGTCAGCCACAGTAATTACTTCTAAGTTGTTTTCTTTTCTTCAATGTGTAATCGATGGGCCAATAAAAACATGTATAAACCTTTCAAAATAAAGAATAAAAATTATATCAATCAGCATCAGAATTGATAGCTCGTGTTTCAGTCACTTGGTCATTAGGCAAGATTAAAAAGGATATTTATGCATACTGAAATTTAAAAAAAATGTATTAAAAAAAAATGCTAAAAAGAGGCAGGACATCAATAGGGAAGGTCCACCTTAGAGTAAAATGGCTCAAACAGATATATCTAATTTTTTTAAGCAGGAATTAATTATTGAAATGATACAAAACCAAAGCCAATAAACAAATTAATAATGACAAATATATACAATACGAATAAAGATGAATATTATTGAGGAGAAAAAAACTCTACAAGAATCAGTTCTGTACTGTCAGGCGTATGAATGGGAAGAGTACTTTAAGGAGCCATGACCTTGAGACAGTCAATCTATCACCTGTGAATGATATGGAACGGGCCCACTTCAACCATCGAGACATTTGTAAAAAAATCTGTATTATGTGGTTGCTGTCCTGTTCTTCGTGAACATGAACGATGTATATATAATATCTTCCATATTTGTGTGCCAGTCTCTGGAAAACAAGGAATATGGAATTAGAGAATCAAACAGGACATTGTATGAACAAATGGAGTGTTGTTTTTTTTTAACAATTTCTCTTTCCTGGGGTGAAATTTGTCAATTTTGTCCACCTATCTCATATGAAATTTGTTCATGTTATCGATAAACCAGAGAGGAAAGCAGCGCTATGAAAACCCACGATATCCGCTCACTTGTAAGATCGATTGGATGTATTGGAAATTGGTCATTAACGTGGAATGAAAGATAATATAAGACTACAATACATGAGAATATGCTCAAGGTAAATATACACACAAGTAAAAAAAAAAAAAACTTATTATTAAATTCGTAAGTTTTGAAGTTTCAAGATGTCAAAAAGCCTGTACTGTCAAGCGCGTGATTTTCTTTTTACGTTTCAGAGAAATTTCTTCCCATTCCAGGGGAATTCTTTACATAAAACTGCAATCTCCTGGGCCATGTGACATGTTTTAGCAGCCAGTTCTATAATTTAGAAGTTGGCCCAGGCAACATCTTGCTTACACTAGCGATATATCTGTTTCAAAATTTTGTATTGGCATTCTGAATGATAACTCCGCCAAGCACCGGTCTAGTTTCAACCGAAGCCACCTCGAATTGTTGTAGCATAACGACATCAATCGGTGAAAGTTATTGATTTCCGCCATTTTTTCCAGTGCAAATTACAGTCTGCAATATTTGAAACTTATGCCTTGCGCTAAAACACTACAATGAGAAAGATCGGTGATTAAAGAAGCAAATAATTACTTTACTAGAAACTCAATCATGGCTGGGTGGCCCCGGGTCAGCTTTGCTGACCGATGTCTCCACGTGATAGTCTGCGTCTTGTGGTACATTGATACTGATGGAGACTGAAATGTGGTAGGTTTCTGCTTTAGGAGGATCATGTACCGTGTGCTCTGGTGAGTCAGAGCAGGTAGGCGGTGGAGAAGGGGGAGGAGTTGTAGTTGTTGTGGTTGTGGTTGTAGTAGCTGTGGTGGTAGTCTTAGTCATACAGTCTATCTCAACTTGAAGTGCTATGATGGCCAGATACATGTTTGCATACAACGTGTCAACAGCACAAGTAGGTCCTTTACTGGATGGATTTGCCACGAGATATTGAGCCATCCACAGACTGCCACAGTCACATTGCCATTTTGTGTTTCCCTCCAGGTTAAGTATAGTTTTGCCGGTGGTCAACCATGTGGACATGGAGTCTGGCAGTGTGGTCAGGCCTGTGGCATTGAGATGTAGATTTGTAATAAAACTTCTGTCAAAGGCACCAGACTCAACGTTTTGTATGGGATTCCCACTAAGGTCCAAAGTTCCAATCCTGACACCTTGAAAATTCTGGGCTGTAATTCTAGAGATTTTGTTGTCGCTGAGATCCACGAGTCTGAGAGACGAAAGATTTTTGAACAGCTGCGGAGGAACTTGAGAGATCTCCATGCCATCTAACTTTATGTGTGTAACTTTGGCCAGTGGTCTGAAGGCATTAGCATGAATGTCTGAGACAGGATTATTGGACAAGTACAGTTGTTCAAGATTTCCAAGACCATCAAAGGCAAGCTCTTCCAGTTTGGTGATTTTGTTGTTTGCCAGGTTAAGTTCTTTGAGTGAGGTCAGCGTAGCAAAGTTAGAATCCATAATGGTATCAATCTGATTGTTTTTCACATTGAGATATTCAAGATTTCCTAGGCCTTGGACTATTGTATGTGAAATATATCTAATGGAATTCCAAGCCAAAGACAAAAACTTTAAGTCCCCGTTATTGTGGAAGACCGAGCCAAAAAATGCCTTAATATTAAGATTATCAGCCGTCAGATTAATCAAATTTGTATATTTCGAAAAAGTTGTACCTCGAATCAAAGAAAGACTACAAGATCCTGCCATTATTGTAAGTTCACCCACCATTGCAGGAATTTCTGCATCATCAGGACAGAGTGAACAGTTTGCCCGGGCAGCGTTGCATTCAACACAGTTTGAGGTCTGGCATACGGCATCAGTTTTAAATCTTTCAGGATGAAATTGTATGATGATGAATAATGTCAGGTAGACAGCTGAGATCAGTTTCACTACACCCATTGTCTTTACAGCACTCTCAGGTAAAATGTCTAAGCACACTGTGATGAAAGAATGTCTAATTTCCGGTAGGTCACTCTGCACGTAATTTTCTGAAGGTAGATTTTGTTCTTTCTGAGGATCAAAACGGTGTAACAACTAACATTGGAGGTGTTGTTTTTTTTCTTGTTGTGTCACTAGGTTCACGAATATGAGCGTTTCTGTCAATTAAGATGAACCGTTGTTCAAGTTCGCGGAGATCAGTTATGTCCCAGTGGCCGACGAATTTTTTTTCCCACGAAAGCGTTCGTTTTTACTTCTAACTTAGAATTGTTTTCCTCGGAAGAAAATTCAGTGCTCCTGTTGAAATTGTCCACAGCACTCCCTGGCTGCATCAGTCTGCACTGCTTGGCTTGATTAGGGCCGGCTGAGAATTTATACCACAAGAGGTGTAGTCCTGCAAAAGTTAAAAACACGCAAGCATTATATTTGGACATTTGACGTAGCACTGAGTTTGTGCACCAGATTATAAGAAAAGAAAAAGGTGTGTACGAATGTTCTTTCCATTGAAAAGCGACTTTATCTGAGACTTTTTTTTTTTCAGGGCAATGTTCATCTCAACCTCAGCTCAGTCCTCAGTTACTAATATCTGGGGTGGTATGCCTAACAGATATGAGCGAAAGTGGGCTGAAAAGTGAAAAGAATCGTCCTGCGGTGTCTCCCGCTGAGCTTACAGGGAAGTAAAAATGACCACAGACAGGGGCAACCAAGGTATGTCGATAAACGTGAGCTGAAATCTCTTTGTCTAGCCCAGTGGAGGTCCTTTCACAAACTTCAAGGTGTCATATTATGCTTGATGTATTATTCCGAAGAAATTTATCACTGCAAAGAAATCATTGGAGAAGATTGAATGGTAAACAGGGCTGTCGTTGAAAACTTGAATACTCTTAAGTCTAAAAGTGTTTTACAAATATATGAGACTATCGTAAATCAATGTTTTTCTACAGCAGATAATGGAAGATTTAATCCTCCGACGTCAGCAAGACCAGATTAGGAATGTCTGAGAGTGGCCGCCTGGACAAGATTTCTTACAATCTTTGCTTTCCATATAGGCCTACTTTATGAACCATCTGCGGACATCGCGAGATGTTCAGTGCACCAGCTCATGTCTTACAGGGAGGTAAAATCAGCCTCTTAATTAGCTTATTGTTTTCTCCGTGAAGCATCAGATTAGTTCCTTGAGGAATCAGCCGCAAAAGAGAATGGGCAACAAAATGAAAAATAAAAGGTTACCATAATTATTTTAGAGGACAGTTTTCTCAATTGTAGGAGGAAGAATGGTCAACTCATGTTCCAGCCAGCATCCCTTTGTCAGTCCGACGGCGGTTTTATGGGATATCCATACCACTGACAGGTTTATCGTAGGGTCTGATTTTCTACATAAAACTGGCGACAGTACGATGTTTTGCCACTATTGGATCTACGCAGGAACGATGTTCCTATGAGCAAAATCCTGACAGTCGGACTAATGGGGGATTTGCTGGCTGAGGAGTGAGATGTAGTTTGAGTTCTGCAAAGCTGCTGGGGGTAAAGTCTTGACTTTATTATGGAATTCAGAGAGAGGAGGTTGATACGCGATCAGTTTGTGTCACATTGTTCAAATATGACAGTCATGAAAGAAAAAAAAAAAAAAAACTTGTCGGTAACCAATCCGTCGCACAGCGTGTAACGCCAGCATTATTGTCTCCGTTTGGCTCCAGTTTGGAGCAGGCGAGAAGACACGTACATGGATGATTTCACCGTCTGGCTATCAGATGAATGAAATACAATGTACCAGTCTTTGTTCATTTACGCTGAAGAAAGAAAGTTTGGGTGTGTATTTGAATGCCTTTTGCATCTGCGCTGAGAAGTTGCATTTCGATGATGTATATGTCGTGCCTAGATCCTGAAAATGCCTAAGTTCTTGAATTAGGCAGTCTTATGCCTAATTCGTGAAATAGGCAACAGCTGTGCCTAACTTGTGAAATCAATGTTAACTTTTGCCTAGATTGTGAAATTTCATGTTTTAGGCTGCCTAAGTCATGAAATTAGGCAAATTTTCATTTTAGGCACGACTACTCAACAATTTAGGCAATAATGTCTTCAGAGTAGGCAAAATCCTTGCCTAATGTGTCAAATCAATTTCCAGGTTGTGCTTTTAAAGTGCAGTGTACAAAATTAAATAACGTTACAAAGAATGTGAACATTTGAAATGTTTTGTTTTTTTAAATTTCAAATGATCAAGTCTGCATTAGAATCGTAGGGTTGAAGGACAAATTTCACATAATTTCAAAGCAAAAAAAAAACGTATCATCAACCACAACTTTAGAATACTCCAAACGAGAGGCACAAGTATTCAATCTATCATCAAACAAAACGTTCCAATTCCAAACGTCAATATAAAGACACAGTACAAGAAACAAAAGGCCAATGTAAAGTCACAGAACAAGAAACAAAAGGCCAATATAAAGTCACAGAACAAGAAACAAAAGGCCAATGTAAAGTCACAGAACAAGAAACAAAAGGCCAATATAAAGTCACAGAACAAGAAACAAAAGGCCAATGTAAAGTCACAGTACAAGAAACAAAAGGTCAATATAAAGTCACAGAACAAGAAACAAAAGGCCAATATAAAGTCACAGAACAAGAAACAAAAGGCCAATATAAAGTCACAGAACAAGAAACAAAAGGCCAATATAAAGTCACAGAACAAGAAACAAAAGGCCAATGTAAAGTCACAGAACAAGAAACAAACGTCAATATAAAGTCACAGAACAAGAAACAAAAGGCCAATATAAAGTCACAGAACAAGAAACAAAAGGCCAATGTAAAGTCACAGAACAAGAAACAAAAGGCCAATGTAACGCTTCATAAAAGGGAAATCCACTCGATTTTCTTATCTTACTTGCTCTTGTTCTTACAAGATGAATTGTTTGGGTGGCACTGACTATGGCAGTAGTTCTTTGCTTTCTTGCACTTGCATCTGGCTGTATCGCAATTCCCATTGCAAGAACATTTTTTGAATCCTTGTCCTCCATGTCTTGAGTGAAGCTGAGCAATGGTTCTCATTGGTAGGGCAGTGTCCTTCACCTGGTCAGCAGTGACAATTTGGAAATCGGCCTCAATAATTTGATTGCGAGAAAACATAGTGTTTATGATGCCATGCTTGGTGCCAACTTGGTACAGGTCGTTGTGAACCTTCAGGACCACCCCAGGCACGTTTCTGCAATCAAGGCGCCCACGATCAAACTCACTGACTGGAACCAGCACGCAGTCGTCTTGCATAAGTGGAACAAGCTTGTCTCTTGTTGTTCGCAGCATTTCAGCACGGCTTTTTTCTTGTCCTTCACGTGCATCTTGTCTGCACTGCGTCAAGATGCTTGCATGGTCTTCAAAAGCTGTACTTGAAGTGGTGGCCCCTCCAACTGCACCCACCACCTCTGCATCAGTTTCAGTTGAATTTTGTAGACCGAGTTCTAGAGTTGTACTTGAAGTGGCAGCCTCTCCACTTTCAGAGAGACCATCGTTGCCATCAGCAGGTTCGACTCTTGTGGCTTCTTCAGGCGCTGCTTTATCACTTTCATCCACAGCTACCTCAGGCTCAACGCACTGCCCACCTGCAACTTGCATTCTGGACAGAACTTCCAAAAGATCCTCTTCTTTTTCTAGCATTGCGATGACATCCTTTGGCAGGCACGTTCGTTCAAGCCCAGACGTTTTCTTCCGGCCACAGAAAACTTCCAGTGGTGTTCTATTGTTCAGGTTGCGATGAGGGGATGAGTTTTTTTGCAGCTGGACGAATCTTAGCCCCTCAGCCCACTGAGTTGTGTCGTTGTCGATGGTCCAGGCTGTCAGCATCTGTTTGACATCAGCGTTGGACCGCTCAACAGATCCCTGACTCTGAGGGTGACGAGGGGATCCGTGCACGATGGTGAGTCCGGGCCATATCTCGATCATTTCTTTGATCACGTGAGCAGTGAATTCCCTTCCGTTGTCACTTTGTAGCACAGTCGGTGGCGTAATCATGCAAAAAATGTCAATTAAGTTGTAGGCGGTTTCTGCAGCCGTCTTCGTTGTCATTGGACGAAGAAAAAGGAACTTCGAGAAATGATCTTGATAATTAAGGATGTATTTGAATCCTCTATCAGGCGCAGACTCCATCACGATCAAGTCGACCTGACCTCGCTCTAAGATGTTTTTGGTTTGCAGAGGTCGGACAACTAGTCCCTTATTGGGCTTAGTTTTCTTTTTCTGGCAAGTTGTGCAGTTGGAGACAAACGCTGCTATCATCTTCTGTGTCACATTGTCCTACTTGTCAGCAATGAAGAACCTCATCTTCTTCTCACCTCCATGCCCAGTTGACAGGTGTGCATCCCACAGAGCATCGAAAATTTCCAACTTGGGCAGAAGGTATTGGATGCCGTCATCCGGATTCTTCCTGAGCTGAAAAGAAAAAAAAATGTGTGGGTGTGTGTGTGTGTGAGAGGGAGGGAGAGAGAGAGAGAGAGAGAGAAAGAGAGAGAGAGAGAAAGAAAGAGAGAGAGAGAGAGAGAGAAAGAGAGAGAGAGAAAGAAAGAGAACAAATAATATTGCAATGGAACGTGTTAACTACTACTACTATAACTACTACTACTACTACTACTACTACTACTACTACTGCTGCTACTACTACTACTACTACTACTACTGTCTCTCTCTCTCTCAATTTAGCCCAACAGCACGCCAATAGTAAACAAAGTAAACAAACACACTAACATTGACACATGCGCGAGTGTTGTACTGGAACGTGTTAACTCCTCTCTCTCTCTCTCTGTCTGTCTCTCTCTCTCTCTGTATGTGTATGTGCACACATGAGTGTGTTATTGTGTGTGTATGAGTGTAAATGTGTGTGTGTGTGTCTGTGTGTCTGTGTCTGTGTGTGTGAGTATTTGTGTGTGAATGTGTGTACTGTATATGTGCCAAATAGGGAATAAATAGTACAGTATTTAAGGCTTACCTTGATGATTTTCTGTAATCCTCCTACTTCCATAATCTCGAACTTTTTTCGCAGGTAATACAGACTTCTGTGTTTTTCAGAAACTGCACCACTTAACTGGTCAATCATGTCTTGGTATGTTTCCTGGTCCGGTAAACAGAATTTGGCGTAGCCTCCATTTTCAAGATGCTCCTCAAAACGAAGACGAAATTGTAACTTTTCAGTTTCCATGGCTGGATTTGGCTAACACTGACAAGTCAGGTGCTGATGTGTAGTATTGACTGAGGAAGTGTTCACTCTCTATTTTTGGACATCACGCAATGTAGTGAGAGACGCGCACGCAGGCGGATGATTTGACACATTAGGCAAGGATTTTGCCTACTCTGAAGACATTATTGCCTAAATTGTTGAGTAGTCGTGCCTAAAATGAAAATTTGCCTAATTTCATGACTTAGGCAGCCTAAAACATGAAATTTCACAATCTAGGCAAAAGTTAACATTGATTTCACAAGTTAGGCACAGCTGTTGCCTATTTCACGAATTAGGCATAAGACTGCCTAATTCAAGAACTTAGGCATTTTCAGGATCTAGGCACGACATATACAAGGAACTGTGGATTTTGAGTACATGCAATAGTGATGAGCGCGCTGCCTCTTTCATCTCTTCTCTAAGTACAATGATACATAATTATGTTGATACCTCATGCATTGAGTATGGTCATAAATTCTTCTGCAGTGAAATAGAGATATCTTTTCACAGTGCAATCCAATATTGTAACACCGTAGCCTACATAATGGATAAATATTCCAGCTTATCAAATATTAATTATTTTTTTGTCTTTTATGTGTTTTGGCTTGTGTTAGAATACTACTAGATCTCAAGACTAAAGTGCCATTTTTTGAAAACATTTGTGTTGTGTGTCTCATTTTTATTCGTGGGTCTTAGGCTCTTTAGTCTTTGGTCATTACCCAGCCAGCATACATATATCAATCCGATGTAAATTGTCACAAATCCCAGACTGGGAGATGTAATAGTTTATGACAGGACGACAATCACGAACAAACAAGTTTAACACTTAACAAAACAGCCCATCAGACTCACACATTTATTAACCATAATTATACATATAATAGCGCAATTACATACATTATATTATTGAAATGAACTGCCGTACAACGGCCTTATTCTCACACACACTCTCTCTCGGATCCACAATCCGGTAGTTACTCCTAAAGGCACTTCGGCCTCAGCCTCTCCCCTCAGGGTCTTAATAGCACATTAATAATTTACTGGCACCGCAGTCTCTCAATATCACATTCCTATTGTCATACCCTTAGCACTCCCCTAGCACCTCAGCAGGGCAATAACACATTATTATTTCCATAGCCATCACATGGCAACAACATAGTATCAGTTCACTAGCCTATCAACATGGCAACAATATAGTATCTCATTCACTCTCATATCTACGTCCCTGTCCGTGGCCTGACTGCCACGACTTTATGTGCCTCTACTGTCCTGCACTGACAGCCTCACTTCTGGCCTATGTGTGGCCTCCGGCCCTATGCTGGCCTATCCCCTGTGCTCATCGAGGTGGCTCTTCGGCCCGTCCCCGACACCTACAAGAATAACATTACATTGGTATAATACCCTACCATTTCTATTCACTCCACCTCTCCTTACAATCCACGAAGCGTACACACACTAGTTCACCTTTCACTCACCACACATCTTACGGTAACACACCTCCATCGGAGTACACACTACTCACTCGCGCTACAAATCCATGACTCACTTTCATCTATCGCTCATGGCGCACATTGCTATATCCAATACCAAGGACTTCCACATTCCTCACATATACTTATTCACATCATGGTAATAGACGAATATAATATAATACATCAATCATAATAATCAATCAACGTTCTACATACCAGTCATAACTGGAAAGACTCTCACTAGTCTTCTCGACTGCTTCCCTTTATGTCCGCCCGATGGGCTCTTATTCACAGGTCCGATCCGTAGGACCTTCTAACTTGCAGTGATAGTAATCCAGCGCTTTCGCCTCATTCAGACTTCCACACCACTCATACACGCACGCTTTTCCCACTTGTCTGCATGAGTTATTTTTACTCTTCCCCTTTCACGTCTTTTCCTATCCGTCTGTCGTGAGCTCTTCTTATTCTACACCCGCTCTGTAGCAATCCCCTTAATTGCACTCACTCCACTCGTGACATCATCCCCCACCCCAAAAAAATTAATGCAATTAATTTCAAATCGCATCAAGATGACTGTCAACGAGTGAGCGTGAGCAATACCTACACTAGAAAAATGACCTAGCAGTTCCCCTAGTATATAGAATACCGAAATCAGGGGAAAATATGGGGATCAATATGGCCTGCAATATGCATATATGTGTCACATCATGAATAGCTAACTAAACACAATATCTAATACAGAATCAAAAAAACCACTCAACCTATCAACCATTCTTCATATCATATTTATAATGTCAATATTTTAAAGTCGACTTATTCACACAGATCCTGTCAATGTTCCTGTCCTCCGATGTATAAGCTCCTGAAATCTTGCCCTAGGCTCGACTAAGGTAGTCGGCGATATGATTGCTGGTTCCTGGAATTGGTTGAATAACGAAGGTATACGGCTGCAAAGCCAATGCCCATCTAGACAAGCGTGGGCTGGACGAACGATTCTTCGACAAAAATGTCAGTGGCTTGTGGTCTGTCTGGATACAAAATTCTCGTCCCATGAGATAACGTCCCAATTTCTGGACGGACCACACAATGGCAAGACACTCACGCTCTATCACAGAATACTTTCTTTCTCTCTGCAACAACTTCTTACTGACACAACATACAGGATGGAGACATTCGTTCTTCTCCTGTAGAAGACAAGCGCCGACACCAGAGTCCGACGCATCCGTTCTGAGGATAAAATTAGATCGAAAATCGGGTAATATCAGAATGGATGACGATGATAATGCTGTCACCAAATTATCAAATGATGTCTGACATTCAGACGTCCACTGGACCTTATCGGGTTGTCCCTTCTTAGTAAGGTCAGTAAGAGAAGATGACAAGGAGGAAAAATTTGGAATGAACTTTCTGTAATAATTTAAAATTCCCACTAAGCTTCTGACTTGTTTCTTTGTTTTTGGGATTTGCAACCCTACTAACTTGTCAATTTTTGTTTCTTCAGGTCTCTGAACACCTCTACCCACAATATGTCCTAAGAATATTATCTCTGGACATGCCAAATCCATCTTTGCGGGTTTAGCAGTTAACCCAAAATGACGTAATCGTTGAAAAATTACTGTTAGTGTCTGAATATGATCAGACCATGTCGACGTATGGCATGCTATATCATCAAAGAATGACACGACATTAGGTATGTCCTTCAACACTAATCTCATTAATCGTGCAAACGTCGCTGGCGCGTTTACCAACCCAAATGGCATGACCTTAAATTGGAATAATCCAATGGGCGTTTGGAACGCCGTGTATTGTTTAGATTCCTCAGTACGCGGGATTTCCCAATAACCTTTCGTTAAATCTATCTTGGAAAACCACGTGGACCCGGCCAATGAAGCTATTAATTCCTCCTGAAACGGAATAGGCTCCCTATCGCCTACCGTAATAGTGTTCAATCTTCGAAAATCAATACAGAACCGCACCGATCCATCAAGTTTTTTCACGAGGACGATGGGTGATGAATACGGCGATGTTGATGGTTCTATCACATCTAACTTCAACATTGACTCAACTTCCTTTATGACTCTATCTCTCGAAGAAAAAGGCAGCGGATACGGTCTAAGAAATACTGGCTTATCCGAAGTCAACTTTATTTGGTGCTGGATCACCGTAGTGCGACCCGGCAAATCCGTAACAACATCCGGAAATGACGCTAACAGGGTCTCAAGTTCCCTACTCCTTGAACTCGTAAGGTCAGGGTTAATTTTTACGTCCCTGTAACCTTGTGTCGGAGTTAACTCCGGCAATTGAATTTGTAACTCTTCCTGCGCCTCGGTGTCGCTTACGTCACAGTCCAACTGGTCTACGACCCCCGTACAAGCAGTAGAGAAGACAGTCTCCTCTGGTCTTGTCTGTGCACACAGATACTGTGGTCTCTCATAAAATCTCTGTAGCATATTAACATGGAAAACCTTACTCGTTCCATCAATGTGGATAGCGTAATCTACCTTTGAAACAACTCGCTCAATAACATAAGGGCCTTTCCATGTCATCAATAACTTATTATGGTCCGTAGGTAACAACAACAGAACCTTGTCTCCTGGCTTAAAAATTCTCAGTTTGGACCCTCTATCTTTATAGTCTTTTGCTCTTTTCGAAGCGATACCAGAAGCTTCTTCTGCTATAGTGCGCGCTGAAGATAGTCTTTCTCTTAAATCAACAAGGTACTGAAACCTTTCTAAACCGTTCCGAAACCGTGGGGATCTTTTGAAGAGGAGTCTGGGGTGTACGACCCTTATGCGTCGTCTTTTGGCACGCACTGCACGTCTTACAATACAGCCGTACATCTCTATGTATCGATGGCCAATAAAAATCTTTCAGAACTCTCTCCTTGGTCCTAGCACTTCCCATATGACCCGCTAATGGAACATCATGGGCCAGACGCAATACTGTAGCAATTAACGACCGTGGCACGACGACCTGCTTTTGAACGGAAGCCACCGTGACGTACATACAGAACAGAATGCCCCCCTGGACAAAAAAAGAAGATGACCCGTTTTTATATTTCCTCGTTTTCTCGGTTCGCGCTTCCCCAAAGCATGGGTTTAATGATGGGTCCTCCCTTTGTAATTTCGCCAAGCGCTCTGGCGTGATATCTAGGTTGACCGCTGGGGTAGCCAAAGGTCTAATCTTATCTTTATCAGCTACCCGTCGACGTGTTTCGACCGCGGCGCAAAAGTCAATACCTTTTGATTGCGACCATGCTTGCACGTTCTCATCGGAAGGGGAAACCACCCGTGATACATTCCCAATGATGAGCTGGGCGCCTGGAAAACAACCAACGACTGCTTCGACTTCCCCGCTAAGGAAAGGTGTATCTATCATTATTCTTGCCATGGGTAATTTCTCAATGGCCCCCGAAAATTGGATGCACGGGACAGTCTCACCTGTAAGCTGTGAATCCCGAATGCAGTCTCTATGCACTCCCACAACGGTAGATCCTGTATCTCGTAAAACCGAGACCGGTTCGTCCCCAACAAACCCCGGATAAACCCTAAGACCACCTCCTGTATGACATGAATTTATAACGGGGATCTTTCTCCCACAAGGTAAAACACCGGAAGATAATAACTTCTCACAACTGGGACACTTAGAATACTGTCCGCCTCCGTTGTCCGATGTAACACACGCAGCCGCATGATGAAATTTATTTGGGGAACATGGACTGGAGCTACTGTCCACGTTCGCCGCTATCCTACCTGCAGGGCAGTTCACGCTGATGTGATCTGCTCTTCCGCAGTTCCAACACTTCGCGGCCCTACACTCGCGTGAAAAGTGACCCACGCGTCCGCAAGTCCAACACTCCGCTCCCTGTGCTGTACTAGGCCTGGGTCCCCGTGACCCATCGCGACCGGAACTAGACTCCCTATGCCGTCGGTCATCGGCAAAGGTCACAATTCGCCCCCGGCCATTACCGCGACCTAGCCCTCCTGCTCGGTCAAACTTACCGGATCCATTATGCCGGTGATTGGTGATAGCCCCTACGCTGCCCCTGGGCTTGCCCGCTATAGGCACCACGCTGACGCGACCTGTCCCTAA
Organism: Onchidella celtica; assembly: GCA_963931925.1. Classification (NCBI taxonomy): domain Eukaryota; kingdom Metazoa; phylum Mollusca; class Gastropoda; order Systellommatophora; family Onchidiidae; genus Onchidella; species Onchidella celtica. Next base: position 114,559,575 of record OZ007567.1, on the reverse strand, counting down.
GTCCTGCCGGCGACCCCTCGACAACGGCGACGTACCCAGCATCTTGGACGTACGCCCTGGCGACTGGTTTGGACGGATGCGCCGTACGGTATGCCTCCGCCAACTTAGACGCCTCCTGCACCGTCGCGGGTTCGTTCTCTTTCAGGAAAGCCACCAGATCTTTGTGGCACGACGCGTACAGCTGGTCACGGATCATTAGGTCTTTCAGTTTAGCAAAATCCGTGCCCACATGCGCCAAGTCTACCCAGTTCGCGAAATACTCCGTTAGTCTCGCGACGAAGGCAGCAAAGTCCTCCCTGGTATCTGCACGTGCTCGGCTAAACTGCTCCCGGAAATATTCCTCGGTACGCGCAAATCGGCGAAGCAGCAAAGCCTTCAGCTTATCGTAATCTTGCACGTCTTCGCGCTGTAGCTCTTTAAAGTAGGTTAACGCTCGCCCCTGCAATAGCGATGCCAGGTACGTGGCCCATAATTCCTTATTTTCCCCCCATTGCAATTGTGCGTTCAGTTCGAACCTGTAAAGGAAGGCGTCTATGTCGTCCTTCCGGTCGTCGAACGTAGGGAGCTTAATCCTAACGCCACCTTTATTGTGTACCTGCCGCTCAACTGTTTCCGTTGGCGTATTCTTTTTGATTTCCAACTCCGCGATTCTTATTCGCGCCTCTCTCTCATGCTGCTTATCTTCTAACTCCTTTAACTTAAACTCCCTTTCCTGCTCCTGAGCCTCTAACTCCTTTAACTTAAACTCCCTTTCCTGTTCCTGAGTCTTAGCCTCTCTTTCTTGTTGCTGAGCCTTAGCCTCTCTTTCCTCTTCCTTATCCTTTTTTTCCTGTTCTCTATCCTTAGCACGCTCATCGCGCATTTCTGCCTGCTGTTCTTTAATCCAGCCGCGTAGCTCTTCTCCCTCCAGGCCAAGTTCCTTACCCAACTTCATTAGTTGTTGGAGTTCCGCCATTTCACAGATTTATGGTTATGGTATCTATTATAAGACGACCAACCTGTCGGTATGATCACTAACGATACGACCAGAGACCTGAGATCACAACAGATATAACAATACCCAGTTGTCTCAAATACAATTCAGAAATTTACCTTTACAGCACAACTAATTCTATATCTATAAAATGTATAGCACTATTAATTATAAAAGAAAATAGAAACGACAAGAATGAAGAAATACAGTAGAAGGACCACAAGTACGTCAAGGACAACGAACCAGACTAGGACAAAGACCTAAAAAAGAAAATATAATGGAAAAAAGAATGCAACCTAACTACGCCGATTACACTACACGGTACAAACAAGAACAGAGTCTGAAAAAAAGGAACGTATCTATAGATAGGTAGAAAGAGGGACAAGAGAATACGTCTTCCTGCGGAACAGAGAAGATATCGACGCTACAACTAAACACTAACAAAGCCCTACAGAATGTTCACCGTGATGAACGAAGTTCCAAGTTTATCACACCTTTTTTTTAAAGGACAAACTAGGTTCAACACAGCAAACGAAAACAGCAAAAACAGAGAAAAAGACAGATTAAAGGAACAGCCCCCGATCCAGGGTACAAAATTTCAGTTTCACTTAACTTTCAGCCTTATGAGTTTAAGTCCTCGACCTAATCGGAGCTCTGGCTACTTGTCTCCTCAGGCTGCACGCACACACACTGTCTCTCTGAAAGTTTAAGTACACATTAGTACCTATTTATAGCAATACATGCATCAATACATATTATTATTCATAACCATACATAAATCATACCATCATGACATTTCCATTCATCCCACGAACAAAGACAACAGCACGAATTCCTAGCACAACAGAAAAACAACTAGATATAATGAATACACAATGTCAAAATGACCACAGGTAAACAGGACGAGCCCCCAGTGTCACAACGGACGAGCCCCCAGTGTCACAACGGACGAGCCCCCAGTGTCACAACGGACGAGCCCCCAGTGTCACAAATCCCAGACTGGGAGATGTAATAGTTTATGACAGGACGACAATCACGAACAAACAAGTTTAACACTTAACAAAACAGCCCATCAGACTCACACATTTATTAACCATAATTATACATATAATTGCGCAATTACATACATTATATTATTGAAATGAACTGCCGTACAACGGCCTTATTCTCACACACACTCTCTCTCGGATCCACAATCCGGTAGTTACTCCTAAAGGCACTTCGGCCTCAGCCTCTCCCCTCAGGGTCTTAATAGCACATTAATAATTTACTGGCACCGCAGTCTCTCAATATCACATTCCTATTGTCATACCCTTAGCACTCCCCTAGCACCTCAGCAGGGCAATAACACATTATTATTTCCATAGCCATCACATGGCAACAACATAGTATCAGTTCACTAGCCTATCAACATGGCAACAATATAGTATCTCATTCACTCTCATATCTACGTCCCTGTCCGTGGCCTGACTGCCACGACTTTATGTGCCTCTACTGTCCTGCACTGACAGCCTCACTTCTGGCCTATGTGTGGCCTCCGGCCCTATGCTGGCCTATCCCCTGTGCTCATCGAGGTGGCTCTTCGGCCCGTCCCCGACACCTACAAGAATAACATTACATTGGTATAATACCCTACCATTTCTATTCACTCCACCTCTCCTTACAATCCACGAAGCGTACACACACTAGTTCACCTTTCACTCACCACACATCTTACGGTAACACACCTCCATCGGAGTACACACTACTCACTCGCGCTACAAATCCATGACTCACTTTCATCTATCGCTCATGGCGCACATTGCTATATCCAATACCAAGGACTTCCACATTCCTCACATATACTTATTCACATCATGGTAATAGACGAATATAATATAATACATCAATCATAATAATCAATCAACGTTCTACATACCAGTCATAACTGGAAAGACTCTCACTAGTCTTCTCGACTGCTTCCCTTTATGTCCGCCCGATGGGCTCTTATTCACAGGTCCGATCCGTAGGACCTTCTAACTTGCAGTGATAGTAATCCAGCGCTTTCGCCTCATTCAGACTTCCACACCACTCATACACGCACGCTTTTCCCACTTGTCTGCATGAGTTATTTTTACTCTTCCCCTTTCACGTCTTTTCCTATCCGTCTGTCGTGAGCTCTTCTTATTCTACACCCGCTCTGTAGCAATCCCCTTAATTGCACTCACTCCACTCGTGACATAAATTTCTATAGGATTTCAGTAGGGTTGGTATGACTTCCGCAGGGGTGGATTTCCTACATTAAACCGATGTCAGCATAATATCATAACCAGCTAATCTATGTAGGAAAGAGATGTTATTCCCGGGTGCACACTTGACGTCAATCCCGGGCGTCAGATTTCCATAAGATTGCTGACTGGGTATTGACTATTGTTCTTTTTATTTGTGTTTTGAAAGTGTTCAAAAAGGTTGTAATACGACAAACATCATAACAATAATAATAATAATGGATGGCATTTATATAGCGCATATCCATTGCCATTAGAAATGCTCTATACGCTTTACAGAAGCTCTCTCACTCGCTCTTTCTTTCTCTCACCCCCTCTCTCTCTCACTCTCTCTATCTCAGAGCAAATTGTAACGCAGCATGTTAGGCGCAGTCGACAACTTACAACTTGTATTCTAAAGTATTATAATAATATTTCAATATCTATTAATATTTATAAATAATGAATTATAAAATTTTGTTGGTGATATGGGGGGGGGGGGGGGGGGGAGGGGGTGATATGGCTAAATTTTTAATCTATGAATTTTAATTTCAATTTTGCCCGGGCAGCAGCCTGTATGGCCTGCTCTTTACGATTTCCAACTGTCAAGGTATCTTTAACATGCGCAACGTGCACACTGGCCCTCCGAATGTTTCGTCATCCGAGAAGACTAGGTACTCGATCCTACCCCCCCCCCCCCCAATAGGATCAGGGACACGAAAATATGAGAAAAATCCAAATTTCCAACATGCCTGCACAGCCCGGGTTTTGAACCCGGGACCCTTGGCATGAGAGGCGAGCACCTTGCCCCTAGACCACCTTGTCATAGCAAGACAACTCTCCTACAAACAGGTATTTAAACGATATCATACAATCGACACTCAGATAATATTTCAGACAGTTGAGGTAATTATGGGACATCTCCTTATTTGGTAAACAATCATAATACATGTACCCAGCCAGCAACCCGACGGAAATCCGATGCATATTATTGAGGTCAAGCTTGCTAATAGTAATAGGAATGGCATCGTCCCCAACATACATGTAGATTCACTGGTAACGACATCGCCCCAACGTCAGCTTGAGATAGGGAATCAGCCCCTACGGCAATCCTACCAACCTTACCGAAATTCAAAACAAATTTACGTCGTATTGACGTGAGGATGCTGATGGCTCACTTTACAAATCGTCTTTCAGCTGTTGGAATCTCGTTAAAACTAGCCTTTGACTTTAGCTTTCACCAGCTATCCTAATGGTGACTGATTCACTGAAATTCTGACCTTCCTAACATTACATCTACTGGGGTTTAAATACAACCTGTTGTTACTGCAGTAGGTTTGAAAATCCCATGTGAATGAAAGTACATGTATGTATTTCCTTTTTTAAATACACAAAGTACTACAGGGACACACCATTTTATCATTTTTGTCCTTTATTCTAACTCTTTCTCTCTATTCAACAATATATCATTCATTATTAAATATATATTGTTATTAATAAATATTCAAATATTATTTGAGTTGTGTGTTGTGAACTGATGTGAGTTGTGAACTGCTGTGAGTGTGAACTGTTGTGAGTTGTGAACTGCGCCTAACAGGCTGCGTTACAATTTGCTCTGAGATAGAGAGAGAGAGTGAGCGAGACAGGGAGAGAGAAAGAAGCATTGCAGTGTGTTGAGCGCTTCGCAGGCAGCTCCATTCTGCTCTGTGGTTGACATGTTGTTTCTGTAAAGCACATAGAGCATTTTAAATGGATATGCGCTATATAAATGCTATACATTATTATTATTCCAAGTTTTCTTTCTCTCACTGGTATGTGTCTCAGTCTCAGATTTTTTTTCATTGTATTTATTTATATTCTTTGGAGCTTTGGGTGTCTCTCTGTTGATTTTTTTTTCTCACCCAGCTGTTCTCATATAGGCATCACTTTCGGCCTTAGAAGTACAGTCAGACAATTTCTCTTCATTTCCTGTGTCACACTTCTCTCTCACTACAATTCACTAAGCAAATGATGGCCACAGGGCCATAGAGGATCAGCCAAAGATTCTACATGTACTTATAAATTTGTTTAAAGAGATATACACTACAGAAATATCCTCATGATCATTCCACAATGGCCTAAGTCATGTTTTGGTTCTTTAAAAATCGAAGAAAAAGTGTTTACTTCGAATATAGTGGTAGCTGTTGTTACGGGAGTGTAACATTTTACATAGAAAGTTATAGCTAACACTAACAGTGAACACAACTCTGTATTTTCTGTTTGGCTTTGTAATTAGATTATGCTCCCCTACGAACAGTCTAAATATGGTTATTTAAGTGGATTTGAGTTTTTGTTGACAAACTCAAAACACCAAAAACAAGACTGGGGCAATTGTTGAATGACCGTGACGATAAATTTGACAGGATTCCAACCTCAAAACAGAAGTAAAATTAACCAGTCGTCTCTGCAAGAACTTGGTAAGCTTACCTTATTTAACAAAGTCAAAGCAAAAGAAGTAAAATCAGTAGGGTCAATAAATTCAATGTTTTTTTTGTTGTTGTTTTTTTGGCAGAATGTAATCAAAATTTGGTTGGATTCAGAAAAAAGGGATAGGGAAAAAGAAAACGATATTGATGCAAATACAATAGGTAAGCAACCTTTATTCAATAACATTAATTTGAGATCCACATAAAAATAAGCCACTGTGGACAGAGAAATGGATTACCAGGGGGAATTCCTAATAATATAAATATATCAAATTTTTAATGAAAAATAAGGGGAAAACCTTGCAAAACAACTGGGATAATTGGACATTATCCTGGCATTCAGTTCGACTATTTGGCAGCTACAAATGCAATGAAAAGAGAATGGAAAGGAGATATTTGTAGAATCATCCGCAGATGATAGACTTGTGTAGGATACAAAAGAAGAGGTATTACATGAAAATGTTGAATATATTTTTCAGTTGACGAACAACGAAATCAGAAAGAAATGAATAAATCTTTAAAATTCAGCAACCTGTGACATAGGATTCTGAAAACAAAACTGCAATATTGACATACATGTATACATCCTTACGTTGACACTGGTGTTAAAGCTTGTAAAGAATCCAAATTCAGGCTCTTACATTTCAAAATTCTGCATGATATTTATACAACAAATATTCTCCTACATAAAAGGATGATGAAGAAAAGCCATAATTGCCAGCACTGTAAAGTATATGATTATGTTATAGTGCAAAGCTTTCTTTATTGTAACAAACTGAAAAATCACTGGTCCTATGAGGACCCACTATACACTTAAGTTACAAGAAAAAGAATTTACATGTAAATAAATGTAGATGATTTGCACTATTTGGACTATACACTGAGTGAGGTACGAGTGTCAGGACTTGTGTGTGACCATTTCATTCAGTACTTTCTTCCATGTAAGGATATGCCAGGTATAAATTGCAATAGATTTGACATGTTTAAATCCCTCACAACTGGGGTGAGAATGTGGTTAAAATGCTGTAATTTGCTTAGAATAACATAATGAGTAACAGTGACATGCATAATGAAAATTTCTCAAGACCTGAAACATAATATCTACTGTATTAGAATTACGTTCAACAAAGCAATAATATAATAAAGTGAAACTTCTAAGTTCTAAGCTAAATAATAACATTGATTGAAATAAAAGCTTGATTATGCCCACACATGAAAAGTACACACATTTAGTGCTTTGGAAAAACACCAAGAGATTCAGTTCAATGACTGTTTAACAAGACAAACAATAATACTATGATATTTACATCAGCACATAGAATTACATTCAGCAAACATGTATAGCAATAATAAAATGAAACTGCCAAACAAAATTGCTCCAAACACAAAACTGATCAGGTGCACTGAGTTCCACCTTTCTCCTCATCATCATCATCATCATCCTCATCACCATTATCATCATCATCACAAGCAGCTGAATAATAAAACAAATTTAGTTTCTATACCACAAGTCACATTTAAAGTTCACTTTTCATAATTTTCCTGCCGTCAGTGCTGTCTGATCATTTTATGATTTTGCCTCACACATTTCACACGATTCCAACCGGCACACATGTCATACTGTGTCCACATTTACCGTCATGCACACGTCACATTATATCCACATCTACCATCATGCACACATCACACTGTATCCACATCTACCACCGTGCACAGCCACACTCTATTCACATGCACCACAGTGCACACTCACACTGTATCCACATCTACCACCATGCACAGTCACACTATATCCACATCCACCACTGTGCACAGTGACTCTGTATCCACATCTATCACCATGCACAGTCACACTGTATCCACATGCACCAGTGCACACATATCATACTGTATCCACATCTAAAATCATGCACCCATGTCACACAGTATCCACATTGACCATCAGGCACTCAAGACACTGTATCCACAGCTACCATCATGCACACATGTCACTGTATCCACATCTACCACCATGCACATGCCACATTGTATCCACATCTACCATAATGCACACGCTACACTGTTTCTACATCTACCACTGTGCACACATGTCACACTAATCCAAATCTACCATCATGCACCCATGTCACATTGTATCCACATCTACCATCATGTACCCAAGACACACTTTCCACATCTGCCATGATACACACATGTCACACTGTATCCACATCTACCACTGTGCACATATGTCACACTGTATCCACATGCACCACAGTGCACACATATCATACTGTATCCACATCTACCATCATGCACCCATATCACACTGTATCCACATCTACCACTGTGCACTCAAGTCACATTATCCACAGTTACCACCATGCCCACGCCACCTGTCTCCACAGCTACCATCATACACCCACTGTATCCACATCTACCATCAGTAGCTCAATTCACTGAAAACTCTCAGATTGGCACATCAAATTTTTATGTAACAAAAATTGCACTTTTCAGAGCATGTACCAGTGTGTAAAAACAACGGAAAAACATCTGTCTTTGGACTTTTTATCTGCTGAACTGCCATGTCAGACTCACAAAAGGATGCTGAAGACAATGGTGTGTAAAATCGCTACAGGCTTGATCAGAACGGATTAAACCACTTAATCCAGGGATACACTTAAGCATAATGAAGATTGGGCCAGCAAGTAAAAATATCGCTAGCACACTGGCAAATGGCTGTATGTGGTTTCACTTCACCCCTTTTGTTGCTGATCTATGTCAGCAGCATCCTCCAATTTTTCTCAGACTTAAGAGCCATAAGAGGAAAGAAATAGCTATGTGTGCTGGCTCTTATGAATCATAAGTATTGCAAGTAATCCATTATCATTAAGATCATTTTTTTTTCTTTTTATTTTTTCTGTTCTTTTTTAATTATTTTATTAAACGTATGTAAATAAAGCTGCTAAGTGTAAGACATGTAAAGTACATTATAATTTATAGAATATACAATAAATATATTTTCACCATCTACATCCTAACAGATTATTATATATGATTAAATCATTCAATTTTAATGATTCTTCAGACCACTGAATACAACATCAGGCAAATATACCAGCTGCTTCAACTGAACTGTAAAACCCATCAACTAATATAGAAAAGACCCAAAGGGTTCAAGAATAGCGGACAACGCAGAATTCTGTAGTTGACAATTCTGGGCTACATATAATGACACAATGCACAATTCTATAATTGACAATTCTGTGATGTAAGAGGCCTCAGCTAGGTCCTCAAGGTAGCCCTTACAGATAGCTGTGGACTTATTTTGTTTGTTTACAACTTTGACATATTATTTCTAGTATTCTACCTCTCCCTCTCCTTCTTGCCTACCTTTTACAGTGAGCATGATGATGACAATGACAATGATATTTACACACATAACAATTAAAGTTAATGACAAGCGTATGACAATCAAATCGCTAAAGATCATAAACAATTTTTATAACAATCAAATTTCTAAAGATCATAAATAATTTTTATAACAATCAAATTGCTAAAGATCATAAATAATTTTTAAAGCAATCAAATTTCTAAAGTTCATAAATAATTTTTATAACAATCAAAATGCTAAAGATCATAAATAATTTTATAGGAGATTCTACAAACTGATATCTGTGGAAACTCGGGAATATCTCTCTTTGCTGTCTTATGTCGTCACGACTTTGGCACATGGCGTCGTCTCTTGTGGAATGAAGTTTAAATTAAGATATGGCACATGACTGATGAATGCAAGCAACCGCTCTGCAGCTGTTGATGGGCCAAGTTTTAGTCAATGATATTCAAATACAGGAGCACACCTTCCACTGTTCTCGAGACCATGCTTGTCAGCTGTGAGATCATCACAGTGAGAGGGAAAGAGGAGGGAAAAAAAAGATGTTTGATGAAGTTCACGGCATCAGCACACGATCAATAAGCAGTGACATAGTTCTCTAATTGCTTCCTCTGGTTCAAAGTATTATACATGTACACTGTCTCCATAACCAACACAACAAGACTGAAATTTCCACTTGCAATCTGCTTGCCATTTAAACTCCTCTTGTATTTCCCTGCTGTTTAAGAAATAAGCTACATGATTGTACATTATCGGTACTAGTAGGAATAAAGATGCTGATTACCTCCTCTTGAAAAGCTTTTTATGTTAAAAACATGCTTCACCGTTGTCAGTTTTCCTGTCTGTTACTGACAACAGTTGAAATGTTCTAGGCTGGCCCAGCTGTCTATGGCGAGAGATAACAGAACCAAACTTTCTACTATCACACAAACACTAAATTTACGAGATTCAAACGGTCGTGGACCAAGGCAAACACATGGCAGGAGAACGACAAGAAATTTCACAAGACCAAATGGAAAAGCCATCCTGGAAGTTTTATCTAGTGTTATCTCTAACAGCACACAAGACATTAAACTACTTTGTCTTCTGTCTTAAATGATTCTCTTTGACGAATTTTGAAAACACAACAGAGTCAAGATTAGCTGGGACTATTGGGACATAATGTACAGCCATCTACAAGGTCTGACTAAAACCCAGAGTTTTCTGTCTAAGATGATGTGAAGTTTCCCTCACTGGTCCACAAGATTGCCCAACTGTGAAATTGACAAAGATCAATTCTTGTTCTTCCAGGACATTTAATTGTAGCTGTTTAGATGTGTCATTATAAATTTTTAACAATTGTGACAAGAGTACTTAATCATGGTGCAATTTTGGACCAATTTTTGCTCAGCGCTACAGCCTAAATAACAGTTTCAATAATTATAAAATTAAATTTGTCAAGTGTCAACTAATCTAACCTAATCACTTTTGTATTCAGCTATTGTGTTTTTTTCAAGTTCAGGCAATTTGTTCAAAAAATAAGAATGTAAAATAGAATGATCTCTTAAGGGCCATTTACATGCGCAGATGAATCAGAATCGATGTATCGCTCACAAGATCTGTCAATTTTTTACACCCTGTGTATCGTGCTTACACGTAACAATCTGCCGTTCAATTTAGGAAGCGACTTCCTTATAACTGGATTTGGTTTCACTCTTGAATCAGAAAGCCACAATGTCTCACTGCGAGGACTACGTAGATGATTTGCTTGCTCTGTGGTGGCTTGTAAACAACAAAAGACGAAGAAAAAGAAAGAAGCTGATTTAGCAAATTTTTCCTGACAGAGATATCCCCGTCCCATCCCATTCAAGACAAAAGTAACAAAAAGAAAACATCGAAGCCTATATTGCACAAAATGCACAAGGGCAAATTGTAAAATCTTTAATAATTCATCAAATCGAGTTTCACATGACCCATTTTGCTAATTTTGGGGCGCTGATTCCGAAAATGCAATTAGTTTTGGGCTGTGATAAGTATTTCAATATTTTTAACACTAAAATTTTGTCTCCCGCGGTGTCAAACTTCAAAGGAATTCTCATTTCCTGCCCGCCACTCAAAAAATCATACGAAAAATATCAGGCAGTACCTGATGTTCTCCGATTCGTCTGTGAACCCATTAAATTGTACGAGATTTCGCATTTACACGTAACGATTCCTCGTAAGACGACAGATCGCTTCATTTTTTAACGATTTATCTGTGCGTGTAAATGGCCCTTTAGTGTGCTCCCTTTGATAAGCCCATGGCACAGAGAGACAGTATTTGACAAGTGTTCAGAGTGCCCTGCAGGCGCATGAGTTCTGAAGCAAGGCATTACAATATTATGGGGAATTGTCTAGATCAGAGAGAGAAAGACAGAGAGAGAATGGTGGGGACACAGATTCATCATGGGTAAATGGTCGGTAGCTCATCTAGTTTAAAAAAAAACAACTAAACACCTTTACCACTGTATCCAACAATGTATAATGTTGTTAGAAGGAATTATGGAAAATGTCCCAAAAAGATATGAATGGTGTCTTATATTAACATACAAGGACACATGCAGTACGAGTGAGAAAAGATGTACTTACAGAAGGACCTTCACATGTATCGTTGCTAAACCAGCCATCAAGATCTGAGTAAACCTGTGCTGGTCGTGTGTGATCATTGAGCAAAGCACAAGCTCGACACCAACCATGGGGATAGACCACAGCCTTGTAGTACTTTGTCCACCACAGGTAACCATTGTACAGATCTGCATCTGAGTTCACCTATACAACAGTATATATATACATGTATTTCATTTTAACTATTTTACTGATAAGAATATCAGTGAGTGTAATCATACTATAATGGAGCTAAGGGTGAAAGTTCTGCCCTCAAAGGCCAATTTTGGGAGGGCTCCCAAACTCTAGAAGCATTCTCATCACCTATAACTCGACTTATTGTGATGTAAGGGGATAATATAAAAATGCTGCAAACTCTGGGTAATTTGTTCATTTTGCATAATTCACACGTAAAATTCGCAACGACCACTTCCGACTCCATGCTTTTAGAACAGGGACACGCTATTATGATCTATTTTTAGTACCGTGACGCAGTTTCCCTCATTGCTCATTCGCTGAAGGAAGCAAATTGTGGGTTAACAAAAACATGGATCGCCTGTAAACTTTAGCGAAGAAGGGTAAACAAACTCCAGGGCACGGAATCCGAGTCGATACTTATTCTGTCATTGTATTTCTTTGGCTGTGGAAGGAACTTTACTTTGTGTCCTAGATCTAGATCATTATAAGTAATAAAGATATTTCTCCCGGGCAGGCCCGGGGAACTCAGCTAGTTTTCTGTAATATTTTATTGCAGCAGTCCATGTTCTTCTGCAAAGATACCATTCTCCAATTATTCTATGACTGTTTAAAAGCAATAAACAAACGAATTGGGATCAAATCTGTACAAGATTTCTTCAATTTCAGTTTTTCTTCTCCTACCAAATACAAGGTTTTATTTGCCAATTTCACATTGTTATCCAAAAATCTGGACTGTTTCTTGCACAACAACGCTGACCACAAAGTATCAATATTCTCAACCTGTCCAGCAAATTAATATAAGTTGATGCAAGTAATTCATATGTCAAGCTGAAACTATCTACTTTTGGTGTAGGAAATATAGAAAAATACAGTTTTAACACAACATGAAAAAACTAAGCTTACCCTCTTAATGTAGTCTGTAAGTTCTTTTATACTGGCAAAATCACTGACATCGATGTACGAGTTTCTTGGCAGAATTCTGGAGTAATCACATCCACCATACACAACTGGATGTTGAAAATTGAAAGACAAGGAAAAAGGAGTGTACTATATACGAGCCATTTTCAAAAGGTGAGACAAAAAACGCTACATCTTACCCATTTTTTAGAATTCAAACTTTGTCATTTTTGGGTATAGTTCTAATTCTTTAGCTACTGTGTTTCATAATTTCAGAAGGAGAAGACAGTTCTGCGTCCCAGTTTCATACGATTGTCATTTGAAAGCTTCACATGAACAGTTCTTGGATGTAACTGATGACATACAAAAGGATGACATAATCAGGTCCATGAATGATGTAGGCCTACATTGTTTGAATTAGCCAGTTTCAAGTCCAATTGGCAGGGCAAACCCATTGAGATTAGATTATAGGCCTTGTTTCATGGGATTGACACAAGCATCATTACACTCGAGTTCTGGTACGTTTCATAATTTTTTCTTTTGTTGATGAAAGGCTAAAGAATTTCAAAACTGCATCACACAAAGCCTGCTTGAGATAATGGGTCTATGTAGCTTACCCCAGTTCATGGTTTTATTCAATATTGATGACACTGGCTAATTTTAAAGGACTAGTATGTAACAATGATATTGTTAGAGATTCAATAATGTACCTATTTTGACTGAAAACCATAACTGGAAATGAACCATCAATTCCATGCATATTCAGATGACGATTTATTCTCACGGACTTTCTATGAAAGGCAGTATGCAACACAGACAGCGGTCTAATAAAACAACTGTGGTTCCGACTGGACTATGGCATAACTTGCACTACAGTGCTGATCAACACACATGACCCAACACACATTAATTCACTCAGTTTGGCAGCCAGGTGAACCTTGGCACTGAAAGCTTTTGCTCTTGTGAGCAATTTTCTTAGATGTTAGTGGCTGTACATGAACAATTATCAACAGATTAGTGGCAGGGTTGGGCATAACAAAATGGCTGACATTTCAGTTAGGAATCTTTTCGCTGTACTGTAGTGAGGGAACATAATGGCAGTGAGTCTTTACGCTGCTACTGGACTTATTTGAATATTGTGCTATGGGTTTTCAGTATACATGTGTGACCTTTTAAAAAGTGCTAGTGTCTTTATTTTAGCATGCTCCAAACTGGTGGAGGTGATGTCCAATTATGTTTTGCCTGAGCAGTTAATTTGACCAATGCCTGCAGTAAAAACACGTTAATTCTCACACCAGGGATAAGATCTGTTATTTTGTTTGATATTTCACTGTACCAGTTCCATCCATGTTCTTATAATCTCAATACAAGAAAATGATGTCCAACATACCCCCTCCCCTCTCAGGATATAACAAATAAGACCAACACAAAGCAGCAAAAATGATCCCTAAACTCTCCACTACAAGGTGAATTGACTCTGCAAAGTTATTTCACATCTATGGCTATTTCTAGAGCCTTTTCTCTACAGAATAACTGTAGTGTTACATGTAATGTGTCTTGCTAGTTGCGCAGATTGCCATGGAAAAAGGATAATGTTCACATGCCCATCTTTTAAGAATGGCTCAAAATTAGGATGCATAAAGTAAAGCTTCAGTGAGGCTATGTGGAAATTATTCACTCTAAAACAGACTTTTTCATACTTGTATTTTCAGGATTGTGTAATTCAACTGCAGATATTTCATGAGAGTTTTTCCAGTGAACAGCTGTTTTTTTTTTTTTACAGATTCCTGTGACCTGACAACAAAATGGCAAAACAAAATTATTTAACTCATTCACTCCACCAAGCCAACATATCGTCTAGCAGTTTTTGCTATATAGATGCACAGCCGGTAGATCAGCTGTTTAGAAACAGGAAGTACTATTATTAGAAAGATTATACAGCGTGAATGAGAGCCTTTGGCAGCCAATTCGACTTATTTTTCTGTCATTCACGACCCCACCTTTCCCCATTGATCACCTTTATCAAAATTGGTGCGTTCGAAAGCCAAATAGCCTGCGGAGTGAATGAGGTTAACCTCCTACCTGGGATCTGTTGACGTTGTAAAGCATACCAAAGCTTCTCTGAATGATAATCTTTACATTTGGAGTTTTCAAAAGCCAGATAGAAGCGATACTGACCCAGTTCATCTTCACACTTCTCTCTCACCTGTAAAAATGTTAGATGTTGTTTATTTTTCAACTCTGGCCACAGTTGTCTCCATTTTCTTTCCTTTTATCATGACAAAGTTAAAGAAATATCACTTCTGAAATAAGTTATATTTTATGTAAATCAGATTTTTCATCTTCAACCTGATCTATAGTACATCTCTTGCTTTGGAGATGTAAACTTTTTTTTTTTCATGTAAAGCTTTTATCACAGAAACTTTGCTAATTATTTTTGTTGTTTTTTTGTCTTGGAATGAAAGATATATTTTATATAGTCTTAAATCATCATGTATAATGCAAGAATAAAATCTATTTTTAAACTGTTATGTCTCTCGTCTCTTCCGTGTTCTTCTTGTGTCTGGGGTCATCATCACCGGCAACATGGCTATTACAGAACAAAAGTAATCTATAGTTTGTTTCATGAGGAAAAAAAAAAAAGCGTTTGTGAGGGATAACATCCATGGCATATTTTATCATTTAAGAGAAATCCTCAGCTGCATTATATTCCTTGTAACTGCAACAATAACAATAACATAATGTGACTATTGCTTCACATATTCCTCAAAGTTCGGCAAATTCAATCCTGATGAAGCCTTCCCGAAGAATTCAAGTTACACATCCTCGACTGTATCTTCTTAGGCCTAATCATGATTCAAACCATGGAAACAAACTTAATCCTCTACCCCCTAAATACGCCGAAATACGCCGATTTGGGACCCTTATCATATCCCTACATACGCCGAAATACGCTGATTTAACATGCGTCTTTAAAAAAATCTAGCCAGCCAGGGGGTAAAGGGTTAATCTTAACTGCAATTGAACGGCGCATAGGAGCAGATGAACAGTACATGCCTGCTCGTCCTAGCCATGAGCTTGCCTACGTAGTTTAGAAGTGGAATTCACGACAATGATTTTTTATCGATATGTGTTCATACTTTATTTTTGTGCAGGATCGTTTCATAAAAGGACAATTTAAATTAAATATTTTCTGAAACATGAAATGCAAGCTGGCTCCATCGGTGCCTGTTCCTTTTCGAAATCTGAACAGGTAAAAGCAGCAGATAAGGTCAACTTTGACCTTCAGTAACGCTTACTAGAAAAAAGCTATCAAAAAGGAACAAGTGAGACACAAAAGTGTTTCATCACAAACTATGCACAAACAACAACACACTTGGGAATTGAACACATTATGTAAGAAAACACTGGATCGAAAAATCCATATGGAGGATTTGGGGAAATAATGTAGTGACCGAGCTCATTTCCCTCACTCGTACAAAATTACTACAATATAAATATGCCTCATTTCATATGACTAAAAAGTACATTTATACAGCTTTCCATCGATGTATGTTTGAATTCAATCAGTGAAGATATAAGCACGCATGAATGATTTTTTTTTGTCAAGTGTTTGTTGATTTTGTCAGGAAATCAGCGGTTTCGAGTGCCATTTGTGCATTGCTACTTAGCTATTTTACTCAGTAGTGGGTAAATAACATGCCTAGGCTGTGAGAATACTTAAATTCAGTCCTTTATTATGACAACCCATTGCATGACTCATTCAAAATTTTAAAAAGGTACAGCGAGAAATGTAGAAATTGTTCCTGAAAAGCCCTGGGTTGTTTTTTTTGTTTGTTAAGAGGCACACCATAGACGGAGAATCTCAACACTCACTGGTTTGTCTTCCTCACTGCACTCGAGGGACATGTCACCACACTGTCCAAATGTGTCAATGTCTAGATACTTTCTCATTTGCTTGACCACTCGTGATCGTCTACTTTGTGTCTGAAGAGGTGGAAAAAAAGATAACACTGGAGGTTCATCTCGTATCTCTCATCTACAAACACCTGCCAACTGTCCCTTACTTGACAGGATTGTCCTGTACTGAAGATGTTAAGAAGTATGTGAGAATAATTTGCTATACAAAAAAGAAATTCCTGACAGGTTTGAAGAGACCAAATAAGTGCAAGGGCAAGGCAGTGCTGACAGATGCACATTACGCTATATGTACAGAGTACATTATATAACCTGTGAAGTGAGTTAACTCTTTCCATGCCAATCCCCTATATATATCGTTGATATGGCTGACCGTGTTTGAATCAACCCACGATCTATCGTCGATATTAATTCCAGGGTTTGTTTTGTCTCGCACTTGTACTTCACATTCCTATCTATCATACACTTCTTTATGTGTTTTTCAGCTTCTTCATCCATTTTCCTCCTGTTTGATATTATATAACATGCTTAGGTTTCAATGATTTGAGTTAGTAAAATTCTCAATTTTCTGATTCACCCTTGCTTTGATTTTTCTCAAGCACAAAACCCTTGGCACAAAATATGGAAATGGCCTTGGCATGGAAAGAGTTAAGGGGTGAAGCAGACTAAGGCTGCTGTAGGCACTGGACTGGTGACTCACCACTCATAAATATGTATCACACTGGTACACTTCTCACTGCCCACACTGCCTATGTATCCATTTCCCCACCCAAACATCTCATCACAAATCCATCTATCTATTGAAATAGACCACATCCACTTACCCCATCAATCCACAAATTTCAGTGTGTAGACACATTCTAGCAATCTGACCTTCATATCCATTCTATAATTACTGTAAGACTGGCCTTAACTTCACTACTAACACAGCAAAGATTTGGCAAGTCCAAGAATATTCATTTACAGAAGAATCCAGTTTTGAAAAGATAGTGGCAAGTGCAATTCTGGTCTCTTTTTGTTGTTTGTTTTTTTTGCTCAACATGAATGACATTTTTAAAAATTATAAAAATTAATTTTCTTTAATGGTACCAAATGGAACCCAATCTACTTTGTATCCATCTACTGTGTTTATTCAAGTTTCAGGCAAATTTTTAAAAATGTTGATATGACAGTAAAATCCAATGATCTTGTTTCACTCCCTTGATAGGTCACGTGCATGGTAGACCATTTAACACAGGTTCAGTTTGGTGCAATTTCCCTGCACAGCAATAAGTGTACAGTGCTGGATGCACATGAGATCTGTAGCAAGAGTGTAGGTTATATAATTTTATATGAAACCTTCATATCAGAGACAGTGAAAGAGAGAGTGGAAGAGAGAGAGAGAGAGAGAGAGAAAGATGGGAACATGTGTTTAGGTCTTTATTTTAGGTGCTTTGCTGCCACTGACCTTAACACCTCATTTTTCTTGTTGTGGTAGGGATTATTTTTGTTGCTTTTTTTTTACAATTTTGCCCGGGCAGCAGCCTTGTTCGGCCTGCTCTTCTTGATTTCCAACTGCCAAATTATCTTTAACATGTGCAATGTGCACATAGGCCCTCCAAGTTTTTCATCCTTATCCAAGAAGACTAGGTGCTCAATCCTACTTACCATAGGATCAGGGACAGGAATTTGTTCCCCCCCCCGAAAAAATTTGAACATGCCTGCACCAACTGGGGATCGAGCCCGGTAGCTTCGGCATGAGAGGCAAGCACTTTACCTCTGGACCATCTCGTCCCTTCATCGGATGGGACCATAGGGTTCCCTGTGCAATGCCTGTTATTCAAGTAGTAACGTACCATACAGTTGCTGGCAGTCCAGGCTGCAAATTTTGTTTTCTCCTTGTAATAATCATGCAGCACAACTTCCTGGCCGTGGATCAAATGTTTTGTTTTTCCAAATAATTCTCCAGCAGCCCTGGCAAGGAAAAGACTCAAAGTGAACACTCTTGTTTTAACAACTGTTAAATGCCATGAAAGAATGTCACAGATGAGGTCATCAATAAGTTCAAAGTATAAATAATAATGACAACTCTCTCATCACTACATTCACAAATGTGAGTGTGCATGAGAAAACCCACAATAAGTCGGCAACATGACATTTTGAGTTCTGTACATATAATAAAAGACAAGACATTTCTGATAAATTGAGGTTAGTGACCCCCTAAAACAAGATTTTGAGAAAACGGCATTTAATCCTATAAGTGGCAATAGCTAATTGACCTATTAATATTGGAGTGATTGTTGTTAGGAGGCCGTAGTCTAATAACTAATCCGTTATAGAGATCATAGTGAATAGTGTTCACTGCTCATCTACAGTTTACCCTGTAACATGCCATGGTCCCCTAGAAACAGCCAAGTCGGAAGTTTTGGGATCTTGTTAGGAGACCGTAGTCTAATTACAAAGCCGTTATAGAGATCATAGTGAGTAGTGTTCACTGCTCATCTACAGTTTACCATGTAACATGCCACGGTTCCCTAAACAACAGCCAAGTTGGAAGTTTGTGTCGGACCCATATTTTCACTTCAAAGCCGTTTTTCTCAAAATCAGCTCTGCCGACTTATTGAGGGTTTTCTTATGCACACTCACAAATGTCTGGACACAGAGCAACAAGTAATCTCAGTATACATAACTAGAAAAAGGATGTGGTAGAACGTTTAGCTCAGCTGTAAACAGTGTTTCAAAAGAATTAAGTCAAGAAAACAAAACTCTCCACATTCAGATCTTTTGATGATGTCCAGCTACCTTTAAAAATGACAGGACCAGATTGGTCAAAGTACATGGAGCTCCCCAATAGATCAGTGAATGGAAGACATTTCCAGAAACATCCAGACCTCCAGGGTTGATCTGCTCCATCTCCAGCCCAACTTACCTTAATTCCTGATCCTGCTCGTTCTCCCATGAAACTGATTCATTATCTCTACGAACTAATTGGCCATATGTGGACACGACATCCGATTCAGAACGATAGGTCCAAGTCCAGTTGAAAAAGTTCTCATAAGATTTCATATCCAAGAATACTAGAGTTGTAGGTTCAATGTCAAATAACACCCACACCTGAAAATAGTGACAGAGTTTGAAAACATGTGCAAATGTCACACAGAAAACACACCCACACTGTACCCCTGGGGAAATTTCAGCACTGCTCCACCACCCCACCCCAAACTTTGTCCACATTGCTCACAGTTTATCTATAAAGAACATACCAGGAATGCTCTCAGTAGTCTCCACCCCCCCCCCCACCCCCCTTTTTTTTTTAAACACAAATGCTCTTTGCTCACTTTTCTGCAATGGGACTGTGCTGCTCTAACCATCCATTCCAATTTCATTATGAGCAACAAAAAAAAATGTTATTTAGTGCTGCAAGTTAACAGACTAAAAATGCATGCAACCACTTACTATTTTTTCAAAGTCAAAATATGGCAGGAAGAGAAAAAGTAATAGGTAGCAAAGCCTCAGCTAAGAAATAATATCAAAACGAGACAAAAAATTGCAAAGGACAAAAAACAGGTTGGAAAACTGAACAAATAAAACAAACAATTAAAAAAACACTAATCTGCAGAGTGTTACAGTACCAGGGTCGGCCTCAAAACATGCTAATGATAACAAGTTACAAGACAAGAAAAGACAGCTCACTAGAAAATTATATATTTCAACCCCTTGCCCTCAAACCAACTGGTGTCTACGGGCCATAAACGCGAACGTTCTTGTCCCGACTGGAAGCCAGACTTATCGAGCAAACGGGAGAGATTGCTGAAGGTCCCTAATTCCACCAACGCCTGTCAATCACATTAGTGAGATGTAATGCAGCAAATATCCTAGCCTGTTTGACTTAGACTTTTTACACGAGGTGTAAAATCCATTCCCAAAATTTTGCTTATTCCAAACTCTTAATTTTCAGTTCCGTCCATGTTTATTGCTTTACATTTTCCTCGGTATAGAAACAGTATACATGCATATACACTGTAATATTACACCATTTTCAGAGATGTACTGTGCCAAATTTCTTAAGAAAATTCTTTTTTAACCCTAGTCCTGCGGGAGGCCACTATATTGGCCTCCCCGCGCAACATGCGAGACACGGGAGGCCATTATTTTGTCCGACACGCTTAACCGCAGGTCCTGCGGGAGGCCACATTTTTGTATAGCATCGGTGCGCCTCGCGCTTTGGTTATCCGGTTGCCAAGGCTGTCGTTGTTGTTGTTTTTTTCCACACTATTTTCGCCTGTTTATCCATCCTGTCAACCCTACTATATCTAACAAAATGGTATCGTCCGATTACGTTTATTACGATGCAACTATTCGCAACTCTTCGTCATACTCGTGTAATAGTACTGACGGTCTGAAGTTTGAACTGGGGAAAATCTTGGGGAAACTTTTACTTTGATGCTGGTTGTCGTCTACATGTGAAATGAGAAGAAAGGGGCCATGTGCGTATCTGAGACGCCGTTCTACGTCTGTAATTATGAATTCCGATGTAATATTAGGGCATGCTGCATGAGGGCGTCTGTCAGTAGGTTTTTCATCAGGGAAAACTGGGAGAAAATGACAGACTTCGTTGTTGGTCGTTGTCTTTATTTAATGTGGTAATTAGAGAGATATTGTGTTCCTTTGATTAAACCGCTTTTCAGTACATGTATGTGCTCTACGACCGGGAACTGGAAATCAAATCTCTCGATAAAACTAACATTATAGTAAGTGGACGCTTTACATAGTCAAGGAGGGACAAGGCAATGTCACGATACATGTGGTTAGTAAATGAAGCGAATGGCTTAAAAAATAATTTGTTCACCTGAATGGCCTGACATAGCGACAGAAAAAGGGCAGAGGTCTTGGGAAAATGATAAAACGTGTGTTAAACGGCATGTAAATGCAGAAAATTCTTGATTTGGTGCCTTCCATTTCACAATAAAACCTACTGCATATCATCACAATTACTTTATCCAAATATAATAGGGGTCCCTTACGATTTATCCACCACTATTGTTGTTATTGCATCCTGAAGTATACGCGATACAGGTGTTCACAAGAACCCGATTGACCCGACCGCCGAGGTTATCGGCAACACGCGAACGATCGGCTGACTGGCCGCTGGCTATCCCCGCACGGGGCGTTACGTGGACGAGTTCACTCAACGCGGGACGAGGGTTAAATTGTCCAATATTAAATCAATGCAAAATATTAACCCATACCCCGTGCGCTACCCGTCAGTGACCTTACTCACGGAGAATCTTATCTGGGGTCACTGACCCGTGCCGCTAGACGATGACCACATACGCTGTCCACGTGGTTCGGTTTTTATTGATCGGTATGAAAACATTCACTGCTATGCCTTATCACACTTGATAATGAATTAACCAGCAAAACCTTAGTCTGTCAGTCTCTAACCAGTAATCTGACTTATGATTCCAAACTGACAGCTGTAGTTTTCATGAGAACGAAGCATGATAACTAGCCACGCCCTCCCAAGCCCTACACAAATGGTTTCATCCTGATTGACACATACTAATAAACCAATGTGGGCATTTGAGGCAAAGATTATTTCAGAGCTTGTTTCTGATTGGTTCTTAGATAAAGACAACTCCAGATGATGGTCAGCTTGTGAGAAAATGATATAATATTGCAAATTTGTTGAGCAACAGTTCGCATGTCGATGTTACATCTTTTGAAAGTGTGGAGAGAGCCTTTGAAAGCTTAGTCTTTGTGATTCCGACCAGTGGTTCACTGGTTAACCCTCACCCTGCGCGGGGCGGCAATAGTCGGTATTGACTTGCAAGCGCTCACGCAGCACGGGCGGCAAAAGTCGCCCCCGTCAAGCTGACCGCGCCATGCGCAAGCCCTATTTTCAGGCGTCGGGTCACTGACCTTTTTGAGACGTAACCACCGTGTTACTGTTCACTGTATCTCTTCTAAATCAAACACATTGTGACATGGACATGTTAACCAGTGAACCACTGGTCGGAATCACAAAGACTAAGCTTTCAAAGGCTCTCACCACACTTTCAAAAGATGTAGCATCGACATGCAAACTGTTGCTCAACAAATTTGCAATATTATCTCATTTTCTCACAAGCTGACCACCATCTGGAGTTGTCTGTATCTAAGAACCAATCAGAAACAAGCTCTGAAATAATCTTTGCCCCAAATGCCCACATTGGTTTATTAGTACTAGCAAGTATACCCGTTCTACGAACGGACACGGTGACAAAAACTTGTTAGTTGAGTACCTAAAAAGCTATAACGAAATACCACATAATTATAATGAAAAAAAAAAAAAAAAGACGCAAATATATGAACTGAAAAAAAAATGTTAGTGTATAATAAGCCGCACAAATATCTCCTGAAAAAGAGTGAGTTAAGTACAAAATGTAGTGGGGTTTATTGGTTGTTGTTTTTTTGTTTTTGAGAAGATGAAAAAAAAGGTATAGTGGAGTGAAGAAATGATCTGATGTAAATAGCCATGTTGGAATCATATTATAAAGGAGCTAGCGCCATATAATAAAAGGTACAAACATCACTTACCACATCAGTTGCGGAGAATCTCACTGTAAACAATGTTGTCTGTATATACTCCGGGATGATCAGGAAATTGTTGTGCATGCACTCTCAGATTTTCTTTTGTTCCAACTCTACTCAGAGCGACATATAATTGCCCGTGGCTAAAAAAGGGTGTGTTCAAGGCCACACCAACTCTTTGTAATGTTTGCCCTTGTGCTTTGTTAGCAGTTATAGAAAATGCAACACGAATTGGAAACTGTTTTCTCTTCATTTGAAATGGAAATGTATTTTCCGATGGTATCAGAGGAATGCGTGGAATAAATATTCTTTTCCCAGCATGTGGCCCAGATGCAATGGTGGCATCAATGACGTGAGCATGGAGTTGATCTACAACATATCGAGTTCCATTGCAATGACCGTTGTGAGGGTCCAGGTTACGAAGCAGCATCACAATACAGTGGCGTTTGAGAGATAGACGATGAGGAGGAAGCCCCGATGGACAAAGTTTGTTGATGAATTCTAATGGATACTGATGTTCATTCTCTTCCACCGAATCTACACTGTCATAAATTCTCTCTTGTCCAGGAAAGTCTGACATAATTTTGCTATTAACACGATCTGAGGCATCATTTGTTGGACACACAATTGCTCGTGAAGATAGCCATGCAGCATCATTGAAATTTACATTAAGGTCTGGAAATACAAATTTGATAAGGTCTGTTTCGTTGTCAACCACAATGTCTGTCGGTAGTTTTATTTTGTTTTGGCCAAGTACATCATAGGTTGAATGAGATCCATTTCCAATAGAAAGTATGAAGTCAGCAAATTCTGTTGCATTTTCATTCATTTTTGCTCTCATGTTTTCTTTTAGGCGAAGAACACGAACACAATGCCATAGCACCGACATTTTCAGAGTCGCTTGTATAACTTGTGGGCGTCCAGCATGGCGTATTACAGGGAGCACCTGTCTCCAATCTCCTGCAAACAACACAGTAATTCCACCAAATGGCTTGTCGTTTTGCCGTAAATCTTGAAGGGTTCTATCTAATGCTTCAAATACATGTTTATGTCCCATAGAAACTTCATCTATCACTATGAATGCAGTCAATGTCATGAGTTTTCCATTTCCATCAGTAGGTGACATGTTACATGTGGAGTTCTCATGGATATTGATAGGAACTTTAAAACGGCTGTGAAAAGTTCTTCCACCAGTTAGCAGGTTTGCTGCTATGCCCGACATTGCTGTAGCGAGCGCAATTTTGCCTTGGGAACGAACAGCAGCAAGAAGTAGATTGATTACATAAGTTTTGCCACTTCCACCACAGGCATCCAATGCAAAAATGCTTCCTTGGTTGGTTGAGACAGAATGAAGAACAGTATCGAAGACAATTTTTTGCTCTGTGTTTAATGTATCATATTTTGATGTTGTTTCTTGTAAGAGTTGTTCCCGGTTGTAATCAACTTCTTCTCGAATTGTTTTTGGAATTAAGGTTGTTGCTTCTTCTGTGCGCGCACGGGGCAATTGAAAATCCTTTTCTAGCTGAAGACCTTCAGTGTCAAGAATAGATTGTACATCAATCAAAATCTCATTCTCAATTCTAGGTGTAATTTCTTCTACATCATCTCTTCTTAAAAAATCCTCACACATGGCGCGTTTGTGTCTTTCGTAGAACTCTCTGGTATTTGATGGTCTACAGTACATAAGAATAGTAGCAAAGACTGCTCTTAGCTGGTGTCCAAAACGGATAGTCGTTGCTTCTTGCATCACCTTGTCTATTTCTGTGTCATCTTCTAGAAGTCCAAGTTGACGGCATGCTTCTTGGAATGTTGGGCAAATGTAGTTGTTGACTGTTCTCAATTCTTCAAAACTTTTTGATCCTGTTCGCTGGTGTAATAGTAGTCGTAGATAGTACAATTCAGCCTGGTGGGGACTCAGGGAGACTGTGGGGACGCGTCCAATACATTCAGACATGATTTCTTGTGTTTGTTGATTTTTTTGTCCACGTTTTCTGCGCTGCCATTTTCTGTCTTTTGTATTCCAAGTAAAGAAGCGAGGAAAATCTGGATAAAGAATATGCCGAGCAGTGTCATCATTAGCATTTGTTTCAAAATATGCTGTGAGTTTTGTAGTGGGAGGGCCATTCGCAACCGTTTCTTGAACTGCAGCTTCTGTAAATATTACTGTTTGTTCATTGGGAAGATGGCATGGTAGTTTTTCCACTGGAGGATGTTTCTTGTGTATTTCAAATCCATATATTCGCCAAAACGCTTCACTGGCAGAAATGTATCTTGCATTGATGAAATTTGAAACTTCATCCACCTGTCCATCATTTACTGCAAATAAAATGTGATCCTGTCCCTTGGTAATATACTTATATAAGTACTTGACTGCTTGGACTGAGCACACAATTTCCACATTAATGTGAGCCATGTATCGAAGAGTTAAAAATGGATTGTATGGCACCACAAATGAGTTGTCTACAATGAAGTCATTTCCTTTGATGTTCTTTTTGTGAGTATTTCCACCATCACTGGGATGTCTTCTCCTGTATTGAGGGTAAGAATGTGTGGGCACTGTTGTTACACTTGAAAAGGACTTTGGGAAATTTTTTGTGCAATGCTTCACGTCATCTCCATCCATACATGGACTTTCACGGTTTGCATTTCCACAGGGCCCATGGATATTGTGCGTAGTGACAGCTCGATAAAGACGTGGATTTCTGTGTTCATCTGGGATTTCAGCGCACACCATTTCATTTATCTTGTCCGGGGTGTTTGGTTTTGAGTCTTTATCCATGAACAAAAGGATGTGAACATGGGGCAACCCTCTCTTCTGAAACTCAATTGTGCATGTGTATGCCTTGACTGCTCCTAAAACTTGTTTTGTGATGAGGTCATGCATCAAACAATCAAACTTTATTTTAAAAACTCTTCCAGTTAAATCTGGTCTGTCGCAAGCTTTTTCTCCCGGATGCAACGCACTTGAAATTTCTGTCCAATTAGGATTGCAGGTAAATGTGATGAACACATTTGGTTTTCCATAATGTCGAACAATTGCCATTGCATTTTGAAATGCCTCCGCATAGAATCTTGGTGAGCCATAAATTGTGGGTGGCAAAATAATTTTTTTTCCAACTCGTGTAACGTCATTTTGATGAACTGCGTCCATAAGCCTTTGGTATTTTTCTGCTCGAATACTGTTTTGATTGTTGCGAACCCAATCCATTCGACCACTCTCAATTTTTGCCCACTGGTCCACTGCGTACTGTTGAGTTAGTTTTCCTAGTCGCATGACTATATTGAAGTCATTGTGTCGTACTTGTAAACGGTGACAGTAAAAGTCTGAAGCGGTCAAAGTCTTGTTGTCTGTTTCTTTCTTACCCAGACACCATCCATCTGTTCCAAAAGGAAACATTAAAATATAATGTAAAGGGTCATACGATCGGTGGCATGTATGGATTCTTCGCAGCTCTTGCGGATCATTTCCTCTACACCTCAGTACGATGTCAAGATTTCCAGCATTTTCTCCAGGCAAAAGCGCAGCTACCTCAGAGGTGGTTGGAAGATTGAGCGTTCTTGCATGTGCATTTTGTGTTTTGTGCTTGTCTGCCCGAAGAACAATGTCAAGATCTTGCTGGGTTGAAGTTAGCTCAATAGCAGTTTTAAACGACAAAACGTATGTATTGATTCTGTGTAGCTCTTGTTGCAAATGATGAACAATATTTGGACGTAGTTTGTCAGTGTGATGAAGTCGTGTATTCAGTTCGTCGTGTGTACTGTTGAAAAAAATTTGCGCAAATTTTGGAATGTCTCCAGCTGGTGGAATCAAGGCTCCAAGTTTTCCTTGAATTGTAAATGTTGGGTTGAAACCATTTTGTCTAACTTCACTGCAGCCTATTGAAGCCATGGCTAGAGCATTGTTATAAGCTCTTATATTTTGATAAACATGTGAGTTGACATTATGATACGTCATCAAAACTGGTGGTGGTGGTGGAGGAAATTCAATCACAACTTTTCCATTTCCGCAGCAAAAAGAAGAGCGCTCTGACGACCATCATAACGCACGACAATGTTCACAGATGACAGCCATTTGCCCATCGTTGTGTTGTTCTATTACACGATGAATGTTCTCATCAAAATTTTCGCTGTCTACTTGTCGTCCACACCCAACATAATCTTTTTTTCTTCGTCGTGCTCTAGCAGGTTCTCTTTGAATTTGATTTGTATCATCATCGTCTCCATCCAGAATGGCTTGATTAATGATAGGTTGTAACGGTGTTTCATCATGAGCTTGAGTTGCCACTCCTATTCTATCCGCATCTTCTAGATCTACTTCTACAGTTGTTTCATTCTCAATGTCATTATTTCCTACATCTCTGACAATTCTAGTTTGCTCTCTCTTTCGTAACTGTCGAGTAGTTCTGCTAGTTAACGATGAACGTTTTTTTGAGCGGGGCATGATGAGGCAAATTTTATTTCAGGACATTCCAAGACGATTAATTTTCACAATGTCAATGTACTTTATTTGCTAGATCTAAGCCAATAAAAAGAAAGGTAAACTCGTGGAAGAAAATTTGCAGAGCTTTAAATCTACTCTCTACTCTAGATCTGAGCTTCTTACTGAGGTTAAACTACACACACGTGGAAGAAAATTTGCAGAGCTTTAAATCTACTCTCTAGATCTGAGCTTCTTACTGAGGTTAAACTACACACACGAAACTATCTAGATCTAGATATTTATTAAATCTATAACGTCTGCATTTTGCTTTTCCAACTGAAAAACTTCACTTTTGCTAATTTTTGCAACTGTAATCGCCGTGCTTCCATTGTTGTCTTTGTTCCAGCTGATAGTAATGTGTCAATAACTGTATTTGTCCGAATTTAAAACCGATACAAAAAAAAATATCTGAGTATTTATAGTTCGCAGGTTATAGGTCTTTTAGCTTCAGTTTTATGTTTTCCCAGTGACTCCGACAATTGTTCAGATATGAGAGAGTTCAATTTTTTTTTATTAATGACACAAATGATAATACATTTTTTTTAATGAACAGACAGAAAGGCAACGAAAAATATGAATACTCGAGTACTGGTACTGTTGCTTTCAGGTTGTTAGTGATTACAGGAAACGTATCAAACAGGAAACAGTTCGTACTGGAATGGCCTATCGAAAAATCCATTTTTTGCTTTTATTATTTTGTTTTAAGTCAATTTGCAATCAAACCAAAGATTATTTTGAAAAACAAAAAGTGTCACTCACACCCTTTTTTTTGTCCAAATCAACATGGCAAATTTGGTTTGTGTCCGTTTCTTAGTTTTTGAGCCTTAGGTGCCACAATGTTTTGGCGCTAGCTCCATTATAATATGATGTGTCAATCAGGATGAAACCATTTGTGCAGGGCTTGAGAGGGCGTGGTTAGTTATCATGCTTCGTTCTCACGAAAACTACAGCTGTCAGTTTGGAATCATAAGTCTGATCATTGGTTAGAGACTGACAGACTAAATTTTGCTGGTTAATTCATTATCAAGCGTGATAAGGCATAGCAGCGAATGTTTTCATACCGATCAATAAAAACCGAACCACGTGGACAGCGTATGTGGTCATCGTCTAGCGGCACGGGTCAGTGATCCCAGATAAGATTCTCCGTGAGTAAGGTCACTGACGGGGCAGCGGGCTTTACGGGTAGCGAGCAGGGTATGGGTTAACATGTCCATGTCACAATGCGTTTGATTTGGAAGAGATACAGTGAACAATAACACGGTGGTTACGTCTCAAAAAGGTCAGTGACCTGATGCGTGAAAATACAGCTTGCGCGTGGCGCGGTCTGCTTGACCTTCCCGACTTTTGCCGCCCGTGCGACGTGAGCGCTTGCGAGTCAATACCGACAATTGCCGCCCCTCGCAGGGTGAGGGTTAAGTCATTAAGTAAACATTTTGAGTAAACATTATATGTATACAAACAACTAAAAATGCTCGGCAGCTGCAATTGTCTTGAATAACTCCAATGAATTTTCTAAACGCCTAATAAAATACCTGATGTTCAGGATGATGGGAAGGTACCACATGACCTATCCCATGGTTCCATAAGTTGCGTGAATGAAATAGGACAGCGTCGCTGTCTTGCAAGTCATTTTTGTTGATGGTGATCCTACAGTTGCCGACCGGACAGCCGTCTACCACAGGAATAGAAATGGACAGTATTCACATCTTAAACAGCACAAATACAATTCTTATTGAAAAAATTAATGGTCTCCATAAAAGGCATAACTGCAAATTCCTTGGCTGTCAAACTTGACAATGTATGCACACTGTGTTATAAAGAATGGATGTATGTATCATCACTGCTTTATGAAGATGTTGCACCCGATGTTTTATTTATCTTTAAGAGGCAAATTCACACTATAACATAGATTAGAGAAATTTGTTTGAGTATCAAGACAAAAAGGTGTTTTACCATGCTTTGCAAGACATTGTTTTTGCAATATAAAACTTCCACCCCTACAGACTGAAACATCCACCCTTTTAAAATGACACTCAAACTCCGACAGAATGAAACTTCCTCCCACATGAAGTGAAACTTCCCTCCCTCCTTACAAAGTGAAACTTCCGTCCCTACGACATAAAACTTCCACCCCCACAGAGTGAAACTTCTATCCCTACAACAAGAAACTTTCATCTTTATAAACTGAAACTTCCACCCCTACAAAGTGAAGCTTTCACACCTAAAGATGAAGTTTTCACCCCTATAAAATGAAACTTCCACCCATACAAAGTGAAACTTCCACCCCTACAACATGAAACTTCCACCCATACAAAGTTAATCTTCCATCCCTACAGAATGAAACTTCCACCCCTACAAAGTGAAACTTCCACCCATACAAAGTTAATCTTCCATCCCTACAGAATGAAACTTCCACCCCTATAAAATGAAACTTCCACCCCTACAAAATGAAACTTCCACTCATACAAAGTGAAACTTCCACCCATACAAAGTGAAACTTCCACCCCTACAAAATGAAACTTCCACCCCTGCAAAATGAAACTTCCACCCATACAAAGTGAATCTTCCATCCCTACAGAATGAAACTTCCACCCATACAAAGTGAAACTTCCACCTCTACAGAATGAAACTTCCACCCCTATAAAATGAAACTTCCACCCCTACAAAATGAAACTTCCACCCCTACAAAGTGAAACTTCCACCACTACAGAATGAAACTTCCACCCCTACAACATGAAACTTCCACCCATACAAAGTGAAACTTCGACCCCTAAAAAATGAAACTTCCACCCATACAAAGTGAAACTTCCACCCCTACAGAATGAAACTTCCACCCCTACCACATGAAACTTCCACCCCTACAAAGTGAATCTTCCATCCCTACAAAATGAAATTTCCACCCATACAAAGTGAAACTTCCATCCCCTACAGAATGAAACTTCCACCCCCACAACATGAAACTTCCACCCCTATAAAATGAAACTTTCACCCTTATGAAGTGAAAATTCCACCCCTATAAAATAAAACTTTCACACACCTAAAAATGAAACTTTCATCCTTAGGAAATGAAACTTCCACCCCTGTAAAATATAATTTCCATTCCATATAGAATAAAATTTCCACCCTTACAATTTGAAAATTTCACCCCCCTAAAAAGAAACTTCCATCTCTTTTTGCCAGGACAAAGCATGTTATCAAATTCCACTTCAAACCAAAAGGGAGAAAATCCCAGATTCATTTTCGTATGGTTTTCTAAAGAGAACAATCTTCTTATGGTGTGCAAGCACAAAAAATATTTTAAAATGCCACATTCTTGGCAATGTGAAAAACAGTAATTTGACTGTGTGGTTTTTTGTTGTTGTTTTTTTTGCATTTTGAGCTGAGTATTGTTTTTTAAGAACTCGATCTGCTCCATAGCAGCTTATAGGAATTTGAGTTTGCGTTTGGATTTTATGCACGATAAAAGCCGCTTTGCCACGTTCGCGGTCTACTTGGGTACACATCCTTTATTTATGTTTCGCATTCAGAGCTTTCAAGTATAGCAATAGAATTAAATACATTCATATAATTTTAACACACTGGTCAAATTCTCAAAATTTGTTTTGTATAAATCTTGAAAAAGTTTTGTAAATGGGTATAAAAGTTATTAAATCAAGTTGTAGATCTCAGCCTCTCTCAGAAAGGACAGGATGCGTTGCGGGTCCAGGTCAGAAAATGATTCTTCCATGGGTCCGCATGCATAGCGCCTTCTTCGGATATGCATGAAGTCTACACATTCAGTTCAAATAATGATGTTTTATTGTCAGTTGGCAGTTGCCTGCCACACATTCAGAGGGACCTTTCCCCCCCAAGGTGAACCAGTTAAACTCACCAAACTTATAAGATGGAGGGAGAGCCCAATAGGGATCTGAGAAACTGCTAGTCCATAGAAGGAAAAGTTTCGGAGAAGTTTCTCTCCAAATCCTATAAGGAAATTGTGTAATGAACGGTCCCGCTCTCTGCTCAAGAGGTGGGCATCTGTTGAAGGATATTTTACGCTGCGCGTTAGGTGACATAATGTAAATTATTATATAAGCAATGTATCAGTATCATAACTTAGCCGAGCCTCAGACACTTGTGGCAATTCTTTCTCATAACGATCATTAAGGCTTGTTTGTCACATATGTGAGTGGATCTGATGAAATCAGGTTTAGGGTAAAAGACCAAATTCCTGAGAAAACCCCATCAAAGGGGGAAAAGTTTTCTATGGAAAGTGAGATTTGCTTACAATATGACAAATAAGCCATTTTTCTGCATCCGGTATATAATATTTTGCCTCAAATTGTCTTAGATATATTTTATTTTGATTTTTTAAAGAGGTGTAAAACGTTTACCTTTAACCTGTTTTTTTCAGATCCACCCACAAAATAATGACAAGATATGAACTTGTGAACAATAACATGTATTAAAAAAAGGACACTTTTACAAGTGCGGAACAAAAGGTTGCCAACAATCTTTAGTCTATGGAGGCTGAAAAAAAAAGACAAAAGATACACATGTCTGTCACCTCCTGCCAGTTTGGTCAAGTTTCATTTTTTCCTCATAGATTTTCCTAATCACAAACCACATCACAGTTTAGAAACCCCAACTTTTGATACACCATTGTTCCTAGGTTATGTTTAATTTACTTAAAAACTGAAATGTCTTGGAATGCCAAAGAATTTAGCAATTTCAACTACCGTTTTACACATCTTGATAAGGCGTGAAAATATGCCTGATAGCACTGAATGCAACTTGATCACAACCACTGAAAGAAAATACATGGTGGCTCTATCCCTTTATCAGTTGACATTAAACAAGGAAATATTTCTGCAGTGCAAAGGCAGAGCAATGTATGTGCTCATTTCATAGTTTTGAAAAACACGCAAAGGCTTGTGCGTCATGGCTATGTAAATGCAATTATTTATAATTTTGCCATACTAGAAACTAGTATTTCGGTACCGGTAGCAGATATGTCTATTTGCCTGCAAAGAATTATGTGCGAGACAAGTTCAGAGAGACAATAAAGTAAAAAAACAGCCATGCTGTCAGTCACGTCGCTCTGCCTTTGCGTGGCAGACTTGCCTGATTGATTTTAAACTTTAACTGGTCCTCAATAGCAGGATAACATGTATTATTGTGATCAAATTATGTCAATGGAGATTACAGACAGTCTTACCCTCTCCAGCACTGATATGTGGCAGGTACAACAATAAACAGTAAGTTCAAAGCAATGGCCAATGTCCACTCTGCACAAGTTCCTGGGCAGCAAGTTTGGCCTTTTCTGCCCTGCCTTAAAGTTAGACAAGAAACTAGAAAAGATGATTCAGCCTACACCACATTTCAAATGGACTGAGTGGTTTACAGCAAATCATATTTTATATTCAGCTTTTCCACTGCTACACATTACAATAAAACATGCTTCTGTATTAATTTAACATGCATCTAATAAGCCACGAGAGAAGCTGTCAGTCAAAGTGAAAGTGAATATTCTAGCTGCTAAGACCGTCTGTAAAGACGCTAAAGGCCATATATACATATATATCTTTGAGAGGAACACAGCACCTTTGTGTGAACAATCGAATGAATAAGTTATAAATTTCTGTATGGAATGAACCTTCCATGCAAATACTTGTGATTCTTTTTATTTAACTGCTGAAATGAAAATCACCAGGAAAAATTTGTCCAGACCTCAAACAAATTTCTCTCAACTGTCCTATATAAATACTTCAGCCGCTAAAGCCAATCTTTCTAGCCTACAGACAAACTTACTGTTATGTTGCTAGTTTTGTGCATCCATTCAATCACAGGACTCAAAGGCTCGGTAATACAGACCAGATTACTTCAAACGTTTATTACAATACAATGCCGACCAGGACAAGGATAAGAACATGTACAATCTCACTGGTGACAAACATATATATACATAATTATATAACCAGTTACAAATATTGTCCAACATCGACATCACAACCTCCCAGCACACGGACATGCACATGCAACTTATCTGTGACAAATAACCATCCTCCAGATGACACACACACACCATCAACCCAAACACACACACAATTACATCATCAGCACTTTCAGACTTAAGAGAAACAACTACAGGGGGAAACACTCATGCCAAGCCCCATAACACTTACTATAGCCAGATCTGCAATACAGACCTGCAAAAAATGATGGCGTTTCTTTTCATGACTATTCCTGTGGAATATAATCATCGAACACAATAAAACATTAAAAGACTTAAAAATAAACACTCACTTTTTGGTCACTTTTCTGACGGCCCAAAGAACAACAAAGGAGGCCACTGCTGATGTCAGAAACTTTGTCCACATGGTAAGTATTACACATGCACCATTCCAGCCACTGAATGATCCAGGTCTCGGCCACCGTCAGACAGAACAATACTGGCTGGACTCTAGTCTAGTATGAACACTTCTTTTCATGTCTCACTGCCCCTGATGTTCCAGTCTCCGGAATCTATTAAGTCCTTTGCTAATTGTGTATCTCACAATCATTTCCCATAGGATTTACTGCAACATTCGTTCTCATCCAACTGCTGATCCATCACATTGTGCAGAATGGTCTTCAAGAGGTGAGTTGTAAGGACCCATACTGAAGAGAAATAAAATGTTTTCTAGCACAATGTTACAGACCACGGTGAATAAACTGACAGCTGAACCCTCTGCTACATTACCCTGATTTAAACATCTACTACAGTGCAAGCAAACCAATGAGTAATATGATCTGCCAAAGAATACAACTCACATTAACAACCCTTAAATTTAGAATAAAAAGGAAGGAGTACCATATTATTATTATATGAGTCACACAACTTTAGTCTACCATCTGTTTCATGTCCTATTGTGTTAATTGCCAAGCTGCACATTTACTATAAATACATCCATACAGGGAACTACTTTGCCAGGGGGCAGTGCCCCCTTGCACCCCCTGACATGTTCGTGTCCTTGTAATATCCCTATTGTGCGACTCAAATGGAACTCCTCCCTAGGATAATTATGTGTTAACATACACGAACTTATAAATCGAAGCAAGATTAAGACACTTCCTAATTGCCTGCTCTCAGCTCTGTGTATCTTCTTTCTTTCATAACATTCAGTGCTCAGTCTGTGCAACAGATCATCTACTTGAAACAAGGCAAAGAAATCATCCAAGTGCATAAAAATTTGTGTCTATACTTGTAAATGTGAGTGTGTTTACAGGTGCCTGTGTGCAATGTGTGTGTGTGATTTTTTGCCCAGGGGAGAGGGGATGGACATGACACATGGGCTCTCAAATGAACTTAAATTTCTTTTTTGGGGGGCATGGAGATATAGAATGTTACCTGGGACTCAGTATATACGCAGATGAACCAACTCGCCAGTTTCCGTCCGCCCCAACCCCAGGCCTTGCTAATGAGTTGCACGCATAATATATGATGGTAGGTTACCAGAGTAAACAATGCCCAGAGTCCTGATCCTCACACTGACAATCACACACCTGATCCTCATGCTGACCACAACCTTGCTCATTAAGTTCGACCCAAGCCTACCCTTGAAGAATTGTACTCCTGGTCTGTCACTGACATTATATATAAAGTTCCTCATCCTCTATCTAAAATGAAATGGAAAGCACCAAGATGATTTTTCCCCGTTCCAATCCTAGTTGACACTCTCAACTCCTCACAGCCGTGAATGAATTTCAGTTTGCTTTTATTCATTAATTTTATTCTTTGTATATTATATCTTGTTTGAGAGTAGAGTACTACATTGGTCTCGGGAACTAATGGAAGTCATAAGGAAAAGCAAAAAACCTGAGGAAGAAAAAATATCATTGGGAATTAAAATGATCAATCAGGTTCATTAATCATATCACTCCAACAGGGTTTCAATTTCAAATGTCCACTGTGTAAAAAACAGAACTAGAATGAACTTGAACGATTTCCATGTTTTAAAAATAAAAGAAATGGTCAAATCTACACTCTCCCCTCTCTCCCCCCCCCCCCCCCCCCCATCCCCAAGTGAACAGCTTTTGCGTTATTCAAAATTAAAATTATGGAAGTTTCATATTGTCTCTCTGTTAGTAGCCTGCTCATACAACTATGACATTGAACACCTTTAATTCTGTGTTATATTAACTATATAATATAAAAATACTAGATGGGTTCCCCATTATCAAGGATAAACGGTCTGTCAATCCATCATTCTATATCTCTCTTTCTTTTTGGTCTACAAAACTTCCCATATCCTACAGTCTTACTACAGCTTCCATGTGCTCCAGAGCACTACTCACTCATTTCTGACTTGGAAATTGTGCACACCGAAGTGAAGACAAATTAATATCGTTTGTGGTGCGGTGGGCTTATTGCAGGAGGGAGCCCAAACAAAGTCAAAGATCATTGTATTTGTCATTTTTACAACTTTTTATTTACAAATACCTGAAACTTAAATCAACACTTGTAATTGGTCAACTCAAAAGCGAAACGATTGGGGTGGAATAGTTAACACTTAAGAAAATTAATTTTATAATTGAAACTGTCATTTAGGCTGTAGCGTCTAGCAAAAAAAGGGTCAAAACTGCACCACAGTGAATTCCTCTCCCCACTATTTTTTTTTTATAGTAAGAAGATATGAAGTTAAACTGAATTCTGTTTTACATAGTGTAAATTCAGTGTTACCATAGTTACATTATGTTAGTTCCAACGTAACCGTTTCGAACCCAAATATCTGCCATTCATTCCACTGGCAACTGTCTGTCTCACTGTCAGCCATCAAACATCCTACAACAATTATAAATCTCTCTCCCTGCTCCTTCATCCATCTCTGTCTTTCCCTCTCCTACAAATATACCCACTCCTGCACATCTCATATAAATATAAAATTATGTGTGAATGTTTGTATATATTACCATTCAAGTTGTGACTTATGTGCATGTTGATTTAGTAATATTGTTTAACAATGTAGTCTTGTAGATCGGCGAAGTGAAAGATGTCATTTTAAATTTTTCAGTTTTCTTACATGTGCTCCCAACATTGGCATCTTAATTGTAACCCACTAAAAAAAAAAAAATGAGTTTACTCTGTTTTCTCACTCTGTCATATTATTCTTTTCTTTTCCTCCTCTATCTTTTTCTCTCATTTTTCTTTTTGGTCCCTTTTTTTCTCTTGCCCCCGCACCTTTTGGTTTTCATTAGTTTTTGGTTTTTTATCTTTTATAGTTTTACCACCTTGTGCAGTCTATGCTACCTCATCCCTTCACAATAGAACGAAAAATTTATACTTAGCGGTTTATCGGCAACGCCCCCATATTTATTTATTATTTTATACACGCGCAACTTGGCTCACGCGGTGCGGCTGCGCGAGACATAATAATAACATAGCCAGAGAAGGATTAGTTCGTCTTGATACACTGTGTCACAGATGTTACTGTCTGACTTCATTTACATAATCAAGTTTATGACTTGGTAACTCGAGACTGTAGAGGAGTGTAACAGGCTTACCATTATGCACACTCGTGCGGACTGTGGTATTGGACGAGCTCACACTACTCACTTTAGCGTGGCCTCTCGCACTCGTCTTTAAAAATGCGAAGTGTGTAGTGTTGAGCAGAGAAAACTAAAATGCGTTGTGCCACGTTGAGTTGCCGTTTCTTGCAAACCCAGTGATAGACAATAATCCAACACAGGCTACAGTTGTTTGTCACGCTCACCCTAGCAGTAGCATGTATCATACGGCGCGTGAGCTAACAGCTTTTTTTTTAGTTTTGTTAGGCTAGTAACACAATTAACAGTCGCCAGAAAAGGGTTGCCAGATTGCACTACAAAACAATGAGAAATAAACTTGACTTACAAAATTAAAATTACGAATTTTAAACTTCCTAGGCTTATGAATATAATGGAGTGAAAAATCTGAGGAAAAAAGAAATCCATTACCAAAAAAAAAGTTTCAACTTGCCAAAATCAGCCAAAATCCGAGCGTGAAGGAACAGGAGCTAAAATCTCTCACAGGCTTTGCCATTGAAAGAGAAAGTATGTGCATTAGTGTCTTCTTGTATGAAGAGTGGAAATCCAAGGGAGCTCACTCAAATAGTTGTACTTTTTTAGATTCAACTTTTTTAGATTAGATTTCGGCAAAGCAAGGAGCTTGCGCCAACCAAATCTTTAAAAAAAAAAAATCTGGAATTTGGCTAAATAGCCAATCTGGTAGCGTTGTCGAGGTGTGGTTCAAAGACACTACAGTTAGTCTGCTATCTTTGTGTGGGTCTCTTGACAATAAATCGTAATTCATACTAACAGGAGGTTTTGCACAATCGATGCCCCACTTTCCACTGCATTCCACGATCGACTGGATCGAGGATTTTCATCGAATAATGATAAAAAATTAGTTAAAGCTCTCAGTGTTGCCCTGGTTAACTCCTCTCTCTCTCTCTCTCTCTCTCTCTCTCTCTCTCTCTCTCTCTCTCACTCTCTCTCTTTCTCTCACACACACAGTTTTCTGTCAGGAAAACATGCACCGATTTAAAAGCTCTTAAGAGGGACAAGGTGGTCTAGAGGCAAGGTGCTCGCCTCTCATGCCAGGGGTCCCGGGTTCAAAACCCGGGCTGTGCAGGCATGTTGGAAATTGGGATTTTTCTCATATTTTCGTGTCCCTGATCCTATTGGGGGGTAGGATCGAGTACCTAGTCTTCTCGGATAAGGAAGAAAAAATTCGGAGGGCCCTTGTGCACGTTGCGCACGTTAAAGATACCTTGGCAGTTGGAAATCGTAAAAAGCAGGCCGTACAGGCCGCTGCCCGGGCAAAATTGAAATTAAAATCTTTAGATTAAAGTTTAGCCATGTCACCCTCCCCCCATATCACCACCAAAAATTTATAATTTTTTATTCATTATTAAATAAATATTAATAGTGAGTTGTGAACTCTTGTGAGTTGTGAACTGCGCCTAACAGGCCGCGGTTACAATTTGCTCTGAGATAGAAAGAGATAGACAGAATGAGAGAGAGAGAGGATGAGAGAAAGAAAGAGCGAGTGAGAGAGCTTCTGTAAAGCGCATAGAGCGAAAGAAGACGATATGAGAGGACGAAATGATCGAACGTTTATGAAACACTGACGACCTACATCAGTAAGTATTGGTGATCTCTATGATCTCTGTATCAGAGTAATCTCTGAAACATTTTGAAGGTTACACTATTAACGGTTTAACCACAAACAGGTGCCAAGCGTGGGGAAGTCCTGACCGATCCGGCATCTCTACGTTAGTCCTACGAAGATTTCCATAGGGCTGGTCGGATTATCGTAGGGCGGACTTCTTAATCAAATCGACGTCGGCTCGAAGTCGTAACCAGCAGATCTACGTAGCAATGATGTCATTCCTACGTGCAAATGTCAATCCTACGTGTGGTATTTCCGTGTTGTTGTTATTGGCTGGGAATATTTTAAACTGTCCGACTGTCAAAATTCTAGTATTCATTAATTAATGATGATTGACTGATGATAAAATTTCGACTCAAACTTTTCTCCAGGAACCATCTCGTCCATCAATGCCATAGAGTTCGAAACTAAAAATGTTGCATGACGTAACTGGGAGGAATATTAAAGCAGACTAGACCTATAATTGAAGAGCTTTTTTTCCAAAACTGCGAAAGTTAAATTTTGCATAGTTATGGCCCCTTTCAGATAGTCATTCAAAATTAGTGTAAGGCGCAGCGTATGCGTGTTCAGTTAAAGCTTCTTATGTCCCGTCTTTATCTAAAGTTTTAACTGAACACTTACACCACGTCTTAACACTAAATCTGAATGACCATCTCAAAGGGGCCATAACACATGGAGAATTTGACATCCCCAGTTTTGGAAAAAAAAAAAAAAAACTGTAATTATGTTCAATAAATACAGAACTTATATTAGTGTTTTTGTTTTCGTTATCAAAAAATAAAAATATACACTTTAGGATCAGATACTAGGCCTACAATAAGGCATGCATGCGACGGACAGCCCAGTTTGTCAAATTTCACAATCTGAGAAATACAATCATTCATACAGAGAAACCATTTTATGTCTATCGCAATCTTCGGACACCTAGGTGTCTTGGAACAGACAACAGATGATTTGATGTTCTGTTACCTCAACCACAAATTAATTGTAGTCTAAAGCACTTTAATGAATAGAGGCATTTCACACACACACACAAAAACTAATAAATTACAATAGCAAGGGTTCAAGACAGACCGGGGACCTGTGGCCTAGGTGGTAGGCTCAAAATGTCTTCGGAGGCTAGAGCTTAGGCCAAAATGTTGCCCTGCTGCTGAAAAAAAAAACAACAGTATATGTATACGCCAATCAAGATCAAATTCACTGTTTAATATCATTTGTGGACTGTTACATCATGTTACTGTTACTTCATGTAATAAATTTGTTATTGCGTAAGATATGTTTATGTAATGATGCATTAGGTGTGTGTATCATGTATGTGTTCTTAAACACTCTATAAGAATGAACTTCCCTCATGGGATATTGAAGTGATACTTAACTCGTATTTTACATGTACCATAATCTTATCTAAAATGCTCTAGATCTTTCTGTCTGGGTTCTAATTTTCTACCAGTCACAGATTATTTTGATCATCACAAAATCAAAAGGGAACGGAATTATCGCAAGTGCCTTTTTTTTTTCTTTTGATCCGTCTCTTAATGTTCTGTTTTTGTTGTCTTCTTCCAGAAAGGGCAGAATGGATATTTCGGAGAGGATATTCAGAATGCTTCAGAGGAGGTTCCATAATGGAGTAGATATAAGCTTAAGAATGCTCAAGGTAAAATTTCAGGCAACCTTGCACATTGACATAGTGGACATCCGTGAGGGTCAGTCTTATATCCTGCCGCACAGGTCAACGGACAGTTGAACAGTCCGGGGCAGAGATGTGGCGTGGTGGACATTGCTGAACCAACAGTTGGTAATGATGGCGATGGTGGAGGTGGAGATGGTGGACGAGGCTCCGATATTGCTTGAGGAAGTTGCAGTGATGGTGATGGTGAAGTGGTGGTCTTTGATGAGGTTGATGGTGGTGATGTGGTAGTTGATGAAGTTGATGGTAGTGAAGTTTTCGGAGTAAGTTTGGTGGCGGATTTTGATATCAGTGTTGTAGGTTTGGGAGTTGTTGATTGTAAAGTTTGTGGTTGTGTTGTTGTTTGTAAAGTTGTTCGTTTTGGAGTTGCTGTTTGTGATGTCTTTGGTTCTATAGCTGTTGGTTGTAGTGTCTTTGGTTGTATAGTTGCTGGTTGGGGTGTCCTTGGTGGTATCGTTGTTGTTTCTGGATTTGTTGGTTGTATAGTTGTTGGTTCTCGATTTGTTGGTTGTATAGCTGTTGGTTCTGGGGTTGTTGATTGTACAGTTGTTGGTTCTGGAGTTGTTGGTTGTATAGTTGTTAGTTCTGGAGTTGTTGTTTGTAGAGTTGTTGGTTGTATAGTTGTTGGTTCTGGACTTGTTGGTTGTATAGTTATTGGTTCTGGAGTTGGTTGTAAAGTTGTTGGTTCTGGACTTGTTGGTTGTATAGTTGTTGGTTCTGGTGTTGTTGGTTCTATAGTTGTTAGTTCTGGAGTTATTGGTTGTGTGGTTGTTTGTTCTGGATTTGTTGGTTGTAAAGTTGTTGGTTCTGGACTTGTTGGTTGTATAGTTATTGGTTCTGGAGTTGGTTGTATAGTTGTTGGTTCTGGAGTTCTTGGTTCTATAGTTGTTGGTTCTGGAGTTCTTGGTTCTATAGTTGTTGGTTCTATAGTTGTTGGTTCTGGAGTTATTGGTTGAGTGGTTGTTTGTTCTGGATTTGTTGGTTGTAAAGTTGTTGGTTCTGTTGGTTGTATAGTTATTGAGTCATATGCCCGACTCCAGACTCCCTAAGCAAAACTTCTTCTCTGATCTCTCCAATGGAACGAGGAATGTTGGGGCACCAAAGAGACGTTACAAAGACACTCTCAAGCAATCACTGAAGGCCTTTGCCATTGATGTGAGTGAGTGGGAAAAGCTCTCGCTTGATCGAGCAAATTGGAGGGCGGCCCTTACCAGAGGCAGCAAAGCATGGGAAGCTGACAGAGTCCAGCAGGCTATCAAAAAAAGAGAACGGCGCAAGAAAAGGCCCAGTGGTACTGAACCAACGGAGCACTCTTGTCACTTATGCGGAAGGGTCTTCAGGGCAAAAATAGGACTTATCAGTCACATGAGAAGCCATAAGTCATGAAAGAACAGTCTTTCCATTCTGTCCTCTGTGTCCTTTACTTCTCTTTATTGTCCATGTGTTGAAATTCTCAACAATTTCTGTTCTTTATTCCTCTGGTGTTGTTAAGGTCATCATCATACCTGATGGACGAACTATTATTATAGTTATTGGTTCTGGAGTTGGTTGTATAGTTGTTGGTTCTGGAGTTGTTGGTGTTTTAGTTGTTGGTTCTGGAGTTGTTGGTTGTATAGTTAATGGTTCGGGAGTTGGTTGTAGAGTTGTTGGTTGTTTTTTTGTTGGTTCTGAAGTTGTTGACAGCATAGAAGTTGATGGTGATGGTGAAATTGTTGCAGGCAAAGCTGTTCTTGCAGGGGTTGTTAACTTGGAATTATTTAAAGGATTTATTGGGCGTGATATTACTATTGGAGTATTTTGTTCTGATGGTGGCGGTTGTTTATCTAACACGGCTTGATGTTTAGGCAGGGGTGGTTGTGGTGTGGGCCAGACGGGCATTTGCGTGGTGGACAGAGCGGATGGTTGTGAAGTGGACCGAGCAGGTAGTTGTGGTGTGGACCGAGCAGGTAGTTGTGTGATGGGCCGAGCAGGTACTTGTGGGGTATGCCGGGTGTTATGTAATTATATAGTTAGACAGAGTTATGCCGCTTGATTATGAACTCAACCGTTAAAGAGTCATGTAAACAATCAGTTTGACGCAGAATAAAAACGCCTTCATATCGAACCGTTGCAGTGTTGTTGGCTGGTTAACAGATAATGCTATAGCAAAGCATAACATGGTGGCAGCTGGTAAAATTTAATTTTTCCTATTAAATTGCGTAGTTTGCATGAAGTCTTCGATAGCGAGCAACAGTCCATGTATCGATAATAGGTTCGGACATTTTGACTAACGGTAAAAGCATGCACGAAAAGGCTCGCACTCTTGCAGCAGAGAAATCGTTAAGAGTCAGTGGAAAGTTTGCGGGCTGACCCCAGAGATTGTTCTAGTCTTTGGAACAACGTTTAGTGTGTCCTATCACTTTCGTTTAGGTCGCTGCACCGTCTATGCCTCATATCTCGAACCACCCGAGGTGAGAACTTTCCTGTAAACTGTTTCTATCGAGGTGGCAACACAAGCAAGGTCAAGTTTGCACAGAGAAATCTACGAACAGTCAGAATGTCGAAGCTTAGACCCCCAGATGAATTTGCATTTGGTGATACTCATAGTCTAGCTGACCAATGGAGAATGTGGTCTCAAGGGCCCGTGTGCACGTTGCGCACGTTAAAGATACCTTGGCAGTTGGAAGTCGTAAAGAGCAGGCCGAACAGGCCGCTGCCCGGGCAAAATTAAATAAAATTCATCCCTACCACCCACTCTCCCTCAGCCCCCCCCCTCAACCACAAAAAAAAAAAAAAAAAAACGCCGACCGGCGCTGCACTGTGGCGACGACGTGCCTGCTCCAGTTGTAACTGGGGTGCAATGGCACAAAGGCAAATTTCCCAAATGGGATTAAAGAGTTATACAAATACAAAAATACAAAAGAGATGAGGTTATATCTCAGCCTAGCTATGGATAAAAACACAGAAAAAGAAAAGTGCTCAGCTTTCCTATACATCATAGGACGAAAGGCTAGGGAGATCTATAATACATGGACATTGGGAGAAGAAGAGCTAGACAAACTAGAAGTTCTTTTTAGTAAGTTTGATTTATATTTCAAACCAAAACACAATGTGACGTTAGAGAGATATAAATTCAACACAAAAACACAAAAGGAACAAGAAACTTTGGATGAGTTCATAACAGAGCTGACCAAGCTGGCCAAGCAGTGTCGCTACGACAAACTGGAAAATGACATGATTCGGGACAGAATAGTCGTAGGGATCAGAAGATCTGAGGTCAAAGATAGGCTATTGCGAGAATCAGATCTGACGTTAGAAAATGCCATCAGCATTTGTCGAGCGGATAAAGAATCGAGGAAAGGGATGAACTTAATGAAAGAGGAATCAGAAAAAACTGTTCAGGCAGTAAGAAAAGCTTTGATTTCAACAAAACCTTGTAGAAAGGACAGTGGTCATCAACAGGCACAGTTAAAGACCTATAAATATAAATGCCAAAAATGCATGCTAGAGCACCCACCAAGGAAATGCCCAGCATTTGGAAAGCAGTGCCTCAACTGCTTGAAATACAACCACTTTGCCAAGGCCTGCAGAAGTGCACGAAAACACAAAAAGAAGCTACATGAGGTA
Source organism: Onchidella celtica (assembly GCA_963931925.1). NCBI lineage: Eukaryota > Metazoa > Mollusca > Gastropoda > Systellommatophora > Onchidiidae > Onchidella > Onchidella celtica. The sequence continues at coordinate 114,515,388 of OZ007567.1, read as the reverse complement.
GAACAAGAACAAGTATCAGGCAATGAAAGTGATGCAGAAGAATTATTCCAAGTAGGCTCAGTAAGCCATGGAACTGAAAAAACAGAATGGAACATAACTCTTAATGTTAGAGGACAGAACCTCAAAACAAAAGTCGACACTGGTGCCCAAGTGAATGTAATGTCGAAAGAAACTGCTGACAAATTGCAAGTCAAGCAAGAAAAATGCTCTCTGAAACTGACATCATATTCCGGGGAAAACATTCCAGTGATAGGGCAGGCAACGATCCCGTGTTTTTACAAAGAAAAGAAATATTGGATCAAGTTCATAATAACATCTAGCAAAAGAGCACAAACAATTTTAGGGTTAGAGACAACAGAACAGCTTAAACTCGTCAAGAGAGTAGATGGCTTAAAAGAAAAAAGACAGCTAGATGACCTGCTTACAGAATACAATGACACGTTCGGAGAGCTTGGGAAACTTAAAACCAAGTACCACATCAGAATAGATGAAACCATCGAACCTATGGGTGAATCCCATGATTGTAGTGAACAAGCCAAATGGAAAAGTTAGACTCTGTTTAGACCCTCAAAGATTGAACACTGCATTGAAGCGAGAATATCACCAAATTCCAACTGTTGAAGAGATATCAACCAGGATGGCAGGAACCAAATACTACTCCAAGCTGGACGCTTCAAGTGGTTTTTATCAAGTTCCACTTGACGAAGAGTCATCCAAACTCTGCACATTCTCCACACCATACGGACGATGGAGATTTCTTAGAATGCCTTTTGGTATATCGTCAGCACCAGAAGTTTTTCAAAAAGCCATGGACAAGTTTTTCGGTGACTTAGAAGGTGTGGCTTGCTACTTGGATGATTTATGTGTATGGAGTTCGACAATGGACGAGCACATTCAGCGTCTACAAGCAGTCTTCAACCGAGCAAGAGAATGCGGTTTGAAATTTAATTCAAGCAAGTGCGAGTTCCTAAAAGAAAAAATGGTATACCTTGGACACATCTTCACAGAGAATGGCATCAAAATAGATGACACTAAAGTTTCAGCCATTACAAACATGCCAACGCCAAAGAACAAACAGGAACTTATGAGATTTTTGGGTATGGTAACATACCTAATGAAATTTATCCCTGATATGTCTACCAAAACAGCCCCACTTAGAGAATTGTTAGGAAAAGAAAGTGAGTGGCAATGGACTCCAAGGCATGACAAAGCCATAGCAGCTTTAAAGGAATCGCTCACGTCATCTCCAACATTGAGGTTTTTTGACGTGACAAAACCAGTCACTATAGAATGTGACGCAAGCAAAGATGGTCTAGGTGCTATACTTTTGCAAGGAAATCAACCAGTCGCATATGCATCAAGAAGCTTGTCTTCAGCCGAGCAAAGATATGCTCAAATAGAAAAAGAGACACTTGCGATTGTCTTCGCCCTGGAAAGATTTCACCAGTATGTCTACGGCAGAAAGACCCAAGTATGGACTGACCACAAGCCGATAGTGGCAATCATGAAAAAGCCATATAACAAATCCCCTGCAAGGATACAGAGGTTCCTTCTCAGGATGCAGCTGTATGATATCAACGTATCTTTCAAGAAAGGAAAAGAACAAGTGTTATCTGACACTCTTTCAAGAGCTACTGAACAGAATACCAATAGTGAGAAGAAATCTGAAAGCGAGATTCCAGAAACAGAAATCCAAGCTTTTGTTGATTCGGTTGTTGCAAGTCTACATGCAACACCTAAGAAACTGATAGAAATAAAGAACAAACAAGAAAAAGATCCAACCCTGATCAAATTAAGAGACCAAATTCAAGAATGGCCAGACACAATTAGAAAAGTCTCCAAACAAATTAAGCCATTTTGGACAGTAAGAGAAGACATAACTGAATGTGATGGACTTTTACTTAAAGGTGATCAGATCATTATTCCTGAATCGATGAGACAAGAGATGTTGAAGATAATTCACCAAGGTCACCTAGGAGTCCAACATTCACAAAGTAGAGCAAAGACAGCAATATTTTGGCCAGGAATGTTAAAAGAGATAGAGGAAACTGTTGGTAAATGTCAAGTCTGCCAAAAGCATAGAAATGCTCAACAGAAAGAACCGATTTTGAAACACCCTATACCAGATGAACCATGGGCCAAAGTTGCCACAGATCTATTTCATTTTGACGGCAAGGACTACCTGTTACTCAGTGACTACTTTTCAAAGTATTTTGAAGTGTGCAAACTAGAGGAAACAACTAGTGTGAAAGTAATCCAACACCTTAAAGTTATATTCGCACGTCATGGAGTTCCAGTATGGTTGATTTCTGACAACGGTCCTCAGTATACATCCAGACATTTCAAAGAATTCACATTTCAGTGGAACATTGAACATGTGACTAGTAGTCCATATTACCCTAGATCAAATGGTTTTATTGAGAGAAATGTCCAAACAGTGAAACAACTCTTTAAGAAAGCAAAAGAAAGCGGCGAGGACCCAAACATCTCAATCCTCAACTTCAGAGCAACACCAAAACCAGACGGATCTAAATCACCTGCTGAACTGCTTATGGGCAGAAAGATACGAACACTTCTACCAGTCACTCCCAGGAAACAAAAGGCAAACAAGACTATTCACAACAAGTACTACAATCAAAACACACGTAGTTTACCAGAACTAAGCCCAGGTGACTTCATTAGATACAGGCACAATGGAAAATGGGAACCAGCCCAAGTCATTTCACATGCATCAACTCCACGCTCATACAACATCAAAACAAAGAGTGGAGACCTTCGACGCAACAGACAACATCTTCTTATGAATGGAGAAAATCACCATGACCTGACACCACCGATCACAATTGAAGATCGCACATCATCTGTACCACAAGGTCAACTAGAAATACCTGCACCAGATTCAGAACCTGCAGCTACGGTCCCACCAGAAGGAGATGCTAACCAAACATTGCATGGTCCTGTCAACACAGACCCTACACAACACCTATATAGAACAACCAGATCAGGCCGTGCTGTAAAGCTCCCCATGAGATATAGACAAGAAAAACCTTATCAGTCTTAAAATAAAATAAAATTGTTAATAGTCTACTAGCAATCTTATCAGCAGCAATCATATAAAATAATAAGATAAAGAACTGACTGCTTCCTTTATATATATTTAATACACTATAACTAAATTCATGTATAAGAATCAGATTCTTTTCAAGTGTTAGTTAAATGAAGAATTCATTTTTTGTTCTCTGATTAAGTCTGATTTATAAGCATAAACAGTTATAATATTTAGCTTCATAGTGGTCCACTACATGTGCAAACACATATTGGATTTTGGAATGTTTATGTACATGATAAAGCAAGACTCCCCTGTTCTTGGATACCTTTTTTTGTTAATTAATGTACTTACAAATGATTCATGCTTAAAAGGGGAGATGTTATGTAATTATATAGTTAGACAGAGTTATGCCGCTTGATTATGAACTCAACCGTTAAAGAGTCATGTAAACAATCAGTTTGACGCAGAATAAAAACGCCTTCATATCGAACTGTTGCAGTGTTGTTGGCTGGTTAACAGATAATGCTATAGCAAAGCATAACACCGGGCAGGTAGTTGTGTGGTGGGCCGAGCAGGTACTTGTGGGGTGGACCGAGCAGGTAGTTGTGTGGTGGGCCGAGCAGGTAGTTGTGGGGTGGACCGAGCAGGTAGTTGTGGGGTGGGCCGAGCAGGTACTTGTGGGGAGGGCCGGGCAGGTAGTTGTGTGCTGGGGCGAGCAGGTACTTGTGGGGTGGGCCGGGCAGGTAGTTTTGGTGTTGGCCGAGCAGGTAGTTGTGGTGTGGGTCGAGCAGGTAGTTGTGTGGTGGGCCGGGCAGGTAGTTTTGGTGTGGGCCGAGCGGGTAGTTGTGTCGTGAGCCGGGCAAGTAGTTGTGGTGTAGGTCGGGCAGGTAGTTGTGTTGTGGGCCGAGCAGGTAGTTGTGTGATGGACCGGGCAGGTAGTTGTGGTGTGGGCCGAGCAGGTGGTTGTGGTGTGGGCCGAGCAGGTACTTGTGGGGTGGGTCGAGCTACTGATGGCTGTTGTGCAGCTGTTCCTGTCATGTTGTCGTCCCTGATATTTGTCACATAAAGTGGCATGGCTGGATTGATGTTGTTAGGGTTGGCCGGTCCCCCGCCTTGGCCCTGCTGTGACATCGACAGACCCTTGTTGCCTGTGTTCGAGCCGCTGAACCCCCAGCCCAGCATTTGCAGCAAGGTGCTGCCTCTACTGGATGAACTTCCCGTCTGCTGCAGGGCGGTGTTTCCATTCGCGCCTTGACTTTGGAACAGGAAAATTTGCTGCTGTTGCTGATGTTGTAGTTGTTGTCCACCGGTCTGAGATGGCTTCTGGGACAGTGCCTGGGAAGCTGTAAAAATGGCAGAGAAGTCGATGATGTATTAGAAGTCAAGGCAGCCAGTGAAATAGTGGTATGATAAATGCATCGCATTAGTGATAGAATAAACTTTTGAACGTACAATGATAGTTATAGCAGTAACTGTTACTGGCGTTTTACGATGGTGGTAGATGAGGAAATTGCAGGGGAAGTGGTTGCTGTTGAAATATAGTAAACAGTTTCGGGGTGATAGTCTAAGCACATTGTGCTAACAATTTAGTTTCCATGGTGACATGTTGATGTAATGGAAACCATAATCCTATTACTCTGCCGATGGTCGTGGGCCTTTTCATGTATTAATTTACATTAGCGTCAGTGATAGAAATATCAATGTTAGTGTTCTTTTTGTTGCTGTTCTTGTTGTTGTCAATTTTGTTGTGGCTGTTGCAGATGTAGAATTAGTTGGCCTACGCGGAGATTTTCCAGTTGTATTGAATGTTTTACTGGTAGTCTCAATGAAGGTAACGCTGGAATTCTAGATCTCTCTTCTGTTGTAGTAGTACCAGCAGGGCCATTACCAGCGTGTAACGTGATGGTCTTTTATCCGGGGCCGAATTTATGGGAGGCAAGGGGGGGGGGAGGGGCAATTGCCCCCCCCCCCCATATACAAAAATAAAATTTAAATTTAAACAGTATAAATTTTTGTCGAACAAACGAAAAGAAAAAAATCTCGTTTCCATTCCAATATTATTTGGGCAGAATGAGGTACATGTATGTTGAAAGTAACCTGGAGCAAGCACCTAATATGCTATGTATAATTGTCAGCTGCAGTTAAAGTCATACGGCAAAGGGATTTTGATATGTAAATTTAGTGTAGTGTAATTTCTGTGTATGAGGACCCGCTGAACCAGAAGCGCCCCAGTGTCTAAACCCGGCCCTGTTCGTAAACTCTTGTTGTTGTCGTTGTGGCTGTTGTTGTTGCTGCTGTTGTTGTTGTTGTTGTTGTTGCTGTTGTTGCTGCTGTTGTTGTTATTGTTGTTATTGTTGTTATTGTTGTTGTATTTGTTGTTGCTGCTGTTGTTGTTGTTCTTGTTGCTGTTGTGGTTGTTGTATTTGTTGTGGTTGCTGCTGCTGCTGTTGTTGTTGTTGTTTTTGTTGTTGTTGTTGCTGCTGTTGTTGTTGCTGTTAAGACGGCAAAGAAAAAATACTTTGAAAGATATTTCCTCATTGGAGAAATTAAAAAAAAGAGCTCAAATTCAAAATTTCCTGTATCGGAAATAACTGCTGACTGGCTGATGATGTCTCCCTTAAACCTTGTACATGTATATGTTTTGTACAGTATGAAAGTATAATGTAAGAAATAAAGAAAGAGAGAGAGACAGATATGTTACTACATGTATTTCATTGTAATCCGCTTTCGGTCCACTTTGTGGAGACAGGCATTATTTAAAATAATTCCATTAGTGTCTTATGATTATTCTCGCTTTTACATTTTTATCTTTTCAAAATGATAACTGTAAGAATCAATTGCCCTGGGACGGTGCAAATATTACCATAAAAACCGCATTATTGTCTGTTAACTCCGATATTACTATATCAACCGGGGTTTCTCGATTCTTCCTTTGAGAAAAACTAAATTTGTGTAAGAAAAGCAGACTTAAGATGAAAATTAGATGATCAGGTCTGGAAAATCTGCATTCTCGATGATTGTCCAGGAGAGTTTGAGGATTGCTATGGAACAGGAATTTGAGTTTGAGTGTGTTTTACGCTGCGTCGCACGATAACAGCCAGTTTGAGCCTTTCGCGGTGTATTTGGTACTCTATTCATGTTTGGTATGGGACAAGTGACGTCTCTATCTGACATCACTGAAAACACCGAAGCTTACCCGGGGCCGCTCCGCACGTGCACTGAGAGCATGACGTAGCTGGGTCAAGGACGATACACATAAAGGGACAGTTGACTACTGCTGGACAGTCCATGCTGGGAACTTCAGCCCTCAGTTCGAACAAGAATCCTTGAGGGAGAGGTGGAAAAATGAATAAATGATATGAACGAGATTTACCTTTTTTTACCCAATTCCAACCTGGCAAATTTCTTATCTTGTGAGGTGTAAAATGTCAGGGATTTGTGTAGAAACTGAAGGACAAATCTTTAAAATGTCATGTAAAGGCAGATCATTCAAAGTTGTACATTCTACGTCATATGATTATTATTGTTATTGTTATTATTATCATATTATTATTATCACCATCATCATCAGCAGCAGCAGCATTATCATCATCATTATCATTGTCATCATCGTTGTTATTGTTATTATCAATGTGAAGATTATATTGCGAGAACTGTAAGCCTCAACAGATTCCCCGTCGAGTAAGATTGCATAGCATTGCAAGAGTTCTCAATTTCACGAAGACATTCCGCATCAGTGCTTCATTGACGGCACTGTTGAAAAGTTACCAGTGAATGCTGAAATGATGAAGGCCTGTGATTCCACACAATAAAATTAAAAGCGCGATCCACCCGGCACCAGCAATGGGGTGGGGGTCACGCTGATCTAGAAGCACAGTGCTCGACTCTCATGCCGAAGACACACCGGGTTCGATTTCTCAGTCGGAGCAGACATATTGGAGTTTTGGGGGGAAAATTCCTGTCTCTGGACCCATGGTAGTTAGGATCGAGCACCTAGTCTTCTCGGATAAGGAAGAAAAACTCGGAAGACCCGTGTGCACGTTCCATACGTTAAAAATGCCTTGGCAGTTGAAAATGGAGAGGAGCAGGCCTAACGGGGCCGCTGCCTGGAAAAATTAAAGGAAAAAAAACAACAATAACTAATCCCTAATAGAAAAACATTAACAAGAAAAGTGAGGTGTAAATGTTAGCTAAGAGCAGCGAAACCTCCTAATATAAAGACCTATAAAAACCAGCCACCAGCAATGGATGACCTCCGTCGAAGTGACACTCACCGTCAGTCAGAGTTAGCATGCACGTGCACCAAACTCCAATAGTCACACGCCAGAGATGAGCTGTATGCATGTTTGCAGTGGTCGTATTTCCTTGCCACAGACTGAGTTCACTTTGGTTTTTACTCCTATTTTGAGAACTGCCTATAGCTCTGGCTTAATGCGTCTGCAGCGAGTGCTGACAAATAACAAGGAAGAATGAAGAAACGAAACAATAAAAAACACCCGGCTAACAGGGCTAAGCTGCAAAGCTGAAGTCCTCGAGAAACAAAGATCTCCAACCACTAACTCCAGGCGGCGATGCGACAATAATAATATTCCATTAAAATATTTAAATAGCAAGTGTATTCGTGTCTCAGCTTCAAGTCAGTTGGTAAAACTGGCAGTTCAATGCAGGTGACAATTGACTGAGAGTTGTGAGTTACACAGATCCAAGTGATTCGTCCTGAGAGCACAAAGAGAGGCTCTGAGGCCTCTTCAAACTGTTTTCATCAAAACGCTTTGAACTGTGGTTCAATGAATTTCTAGCTTATGTTAGCGAATAACGCTATAAACCGCATGTAAACACATCAGATTCTGCAGTCCAAAGTACGGGGTAACTCCTATCTGTATCCCAGGGGTGTATCTACGGAAAATAGCGCCTGCGGCTAGTATTGAAACTACTTCCTTGCCCAAACACCTGACACTCGTCTTAAGTGACCATATCAGATTATCCGCCAATAGGCAAGCTCATTACTCTTTACATGTTATCAAATCTATGGCACTTCATGACAGTTATATACAAATAATAATATGTGCATCATGTTTATACAATATTATTATGATAAAATTCGTTTTTCACTATCCAGGATGGCTTGTCTGATTTAATAGAAAATACCCAGCGGTGCCCCTCATCAACTGGCGTTCAGAGCATGTGCCATACCTGCCGTACCCTAGATACGCCACTGATCTATCCTAGGACAGTACTGACCCGCTATGTACCCAAGTCGCCAAATTATGTCATTTATTCCTAGGGAGGCAATGGGCAGTCTTATCCTGAACATGAAGCTAATGGCTATCGGGCTATCTAATGTACACACATTAATGATGGACTTGGTATTTCAACTCTTTACTCAATTTTTCAGCTCTCTATCTTGCAGTCATTAACTCAACGAACGTTTGGATCAAATTGATCATTACTTGTCCACAAGTGGAAGTTTCCATAACAAGGTTGGCTGGACTGTCGGTGTCTTATGGTAAACACTTAATGATCTTGATGTATGATTCTATAAAATATGTGAGAACAATTGTTTATAAAAAAATGACAGAAGCATGAAACTTGGCATAAATGTTGTTCATAAGAGGTATTTTAAGAATAAAAGGTGTTGACCACAAAAATGTTTCAAAATGGCGCCAAAAATTCAAGACTGTCGACACACTTTGGGAGAAACAGCCTACAGGTTGTCGGGATTCTAATCTCATAAAATAATGGGCACGGAAATTCAAAGCCGCGATGGAGAGTTTACTTGGCTGACCCACGTTAAATGATTTCTGAAGTATCAACAACAAAGAGACATTCCTATGGTCTGCCCACCATCCCTCATGCCTACCTTCAGACGCCACCACGGGCACCAATTTTACACAGCAGTCTTCTTCCCGCCCTGGCGGTGTATGCGCACTGAACAGCAGTAATTAAACATTCGTAGGTCCATTCTACAAGGAACAGTGCAAGGAGGCAGGAGCAGAGACAGAGAGGAGGGGGGGGGGGGGGAACAACATCAGTGAATGGACTGGCCTGACATTCCGTAACTGCCTAAGAGCGTCTGAGAACCAAGTGGAATGGAAGAAGTTGGTTGGGAAGTCTTCTGTGACGCCCCAACGGTCTTCTAAGAGAGAGAGAGGGGGGGAAGAGAAAGAGAGAGAGAGAAAGAAAGAGAGGAGGGAGAGAGAAAGAGAGAGAGAGAGCTCCGGAATCCAAGACACCGTCCAGGCTCTGCCAAGGATCGGTCACTGTACGCACTGACAAAAGGACACACTGGTTATGGCCAAGCAAACGTCGTGAGGACATGATTGTCACGAGCAGAGTTAGGGTCTTGGGGAGCATTCGACTGCACGAGAGGCAGCTAACTCACACTCGGACACAACCACACAAGAAAAGTATTAAACAACTAGAGTATCTATATAATTATGTCAGGCCGGTCAGGCCATGTTTTACATAAATATTAATAAACAAAACAAAAGACAATAGAGGTATATTCAAAGCAATAAATTCTAATTACTAACTTAATCTATGATATTCATGTAATTATGGTTCCTTATTGGATGTACTGCAATCAATAGCAAATAGGTATATTATACGAAACTAGATATCAATTTAAAGTGACAGTTGAGTCGCCACTGGCCAGTCGCCAGGCAAATTAACTCTCCCTAAATCATATGGGCTTGAATGTTAGGAGAGCCCAGTACGTTCCAAGCCTACAGAAGTACACTTCGGCTTGTAGGTAATTACGCAGTTGCAAAAAACTATTTATATATATGCACAATCATTATTCAATTCATCAACAATGTGCCATATTACTTCAATCATACTATGGAAATAATTCTATAACACAGGCCACTCGTCGTCGAGTGCCAGCTGGGGTTTCCTTAGACTTCCTATGAGGCTGTGGTTCTCTCTCTATCTCTGATCTTCTATTATGCTTGAACAAATAAGATATATTACCATTGGTCACGCCTACTGGTAGGCGCGAACATCAAAATAGCGCAGCGTGGGCTTTCAAAGGTCAGCCCACTCAGACCTTTCTTTCTAGAGCTCAGTCAGTCCGTTAGCAAGGACTTCTAGTCTTCAAATCACAGTTCAGGTACTGGCTAACCGGAGATACTTCGCGACACGATGCTTCTGCTCGTCTGTATTCAATAAATCTGAACGTTACACGATGTTTTATACTATCTAACTACCCAGCAGTGCTAGTCCGCTGGCCCAATTAGTTCAGCTATCTCATTGGCCGAAACCTCCCACCATTTTAATTGTAGTAATACGTCTGCACTATTCTACCAGCCAGTTAACGTGCAAAAACTTGTCTAGTCATACTTAACAATGTCAACTATCCCCACCTTGTTTCACCCCTACTCCATTACTTATTAATCACGAACATTAAAACCGACAAGCGTGAATCTAACAGTTTAACTTTACATTTATTTACTCACCAACTATAATTCGCGAGGGCCGTTCAAGGCCACCAGCCAATTTCTCATGGCCCTGGTAAAACAACAACAACTCACTCTCTGCGTGAGTTTTAACAACATCCGAATCATGACAATGATGTGTGCGCGAGTCGCTTCGTATAGAGATGGCTTCATTGTGATTGTTGTGAACTGGGTGAATAGTAGACCAGTGCACTACCAGTTGCTGGAATGGCTTAGACCTAGTGCGGAAACACCATATCGCGACTTTTGGTGTTCTTTCACTGCTTAGCCCGTATTGTGTTACTTCACTGCTTAGCCCGTATGGTGTTACTTCACTGCTTAGCCCGTATGGTGTTCCTTCACTGCTTAACCCGTATGGTGTTACTTCACTGCTTAACCCGTATGGTGTTACTTCACTGCTTAACCCGTATGGTGTTACTTCACTGCTTAACCCGTATGGTGTTACTTCACTGCTTAGCCCGTATGGTGTTCCTTCACTGCTTAGCCCGTATGGTGTTCCTTCACTGCTTAACCCGTATGGTGTTACTTCACTGCTTAGCCCGTATGGTGTTACTTCACTGCTTAGCCCGTATGGTGTTCCTTCACTGCTTAACCCGTATGGTGTTCCTTCATTGCTTAACCCGTATGGTGTTACTTCACTGCTTAACCCGTATGGTGTTACTTCACTGCTTAGCCCGTATGGTGTTACTTCACTGCTTAGCCCGTATGGTGTTCCTTCACTGCTTAGCCCGTATGGTGTTCCTTCACTGCTTAACCCGTATGGTGTTACTTCACTGCTTAACCCGTATGGTGTTACTTCACTGCTTAGCCCGTATGGTGTTACTTCACTGCTTAACCCGTATGGTGTTACTTCACTGCTTAGCCCGTATGGTGTTACTTCACTGCTTAGCCCGTATGGTGTTCCTTCACTGCTTAGCCCGTATGGTGTTCCTTCACTGCTTAACCCGTATGGTGTTACTTCACTGCTTAGCCCGTATGGTGTTACTTCACTGCTTAGCCCGTATGGTGTTCCTTCACTGCTTAACCCGTATGGTGTTCCTTCATTGCTTAACCCGTATGGTGTTACTTCACTGCTTAACCCGTATGGTGTTACTTCACTGCTTAACCCGTATGCTGTTCCTTCACTGCTTAGCCCGTATGGTGTTCCTTCACTGCTTAACCTGTATGGTGTTCCTTCACTGCTTAACCCGTATGGTGTTACTTCATTGCTTAACCCGTATTGTGTTCCTTCACTGCTTAACCCGTATGGTGTTACTTCACTGCTTAACCCGTATTGTGTTACTTCATTGCTTAACCCGTATTGTGTTACTTCACTGCTTAACCCGTATGGTGTTACTTCACTGCTTAACCCGTATGGTGTTCCTCAACTGCTTAACCCGTATGGTGTTCCTTCGCTGCTTAGCCCGTATGGTGTTCCTTCACTGCTTAACCTGTATGGTGTTCCTTCACTGCTTAACGCGTATGGTGTTACTTCACTGCTTAAGCCGTATGGTGTTACTCCACTGCTTAACCCGTATGGTGTTACTTCACTGCTTAACCTGTATGGTGTTCCTTCACTGCTTAATTAACCCGTATGGTGTTACTTCACTGCTTAACCCGTATGGTGTTCCTTCACTGCTTAACCCGTATGGTGTTCCTTCACTGCTTAGCCCGTATGGTGTTCCTTCACTGCTTAACCCGTATGGTGTTCCTTCACTGCTTAGCCCGTATGGTGTTCCTTCACTGCTTAGCCCGTATGCTGTTCCTTCACTGCTTAGCCCGTATGGTGTTCCTTCACTGCTTAGCCCGTATGGTGTTCCTTCACTGCTTAACCCGTATGGTGTTCCTTCACTGCTTAGCCCGTATGGTGTTCCTTCACTGCTTAACCCGTATGGTGCTCCTTCGCTGCTTAGCCCGTATAGTATTACTTCACTGCTTAGCCCGTATGCTGTTCCTTCACTGCTTAACCTGTATGGTGTTCCTTCACTGCTTAACCTGTATGCTGTTCCTTCACTGCTTAACCTGTATGCTGTTCCTTCAATGCTTAGCCCGTATGGTGTTCCTTCACTGCTTAACCTGTATGCTGTTCCTTCACTGCTTAACCTGTATGGTGTTCCTTCACTGCTTAACCTGTATGCTGTTCCTTCACTACTTAGCCCGTATGGTGTTCTTTCGCTGTGCCTAACCAAGCTGATGTCATGAGTTTTTGCTTTTGATCATGTCAAATCATGACATTGTGATCAGTGGAAAATCATACTTGATGGGACAAAAAAACAACAAAAAACGCAATGATGGAATGATTTCTTAATTTCTCTGAGTGACCCGTCCACGCGAACACATCTCTTCCCTTTCTAAAGCCTAACCTTCACTGTACAACACGTTTGTGCTCGCAATGAAGACTGCGCACAATTGTAACCGAAACGCTGCTCCGTTGTGTTATGTTTGGAATCGGTATATATGAGTTATTTTGAGTGGCCCAGTAATGACACTATTCCGATCAAACAGTTTCGTCTTTTTTTTTAAAGCATCATTTCCGAACTGATACAAAATTAATGTGCATTTTCTTAGACTCTCACTTACCAAGTCATTATCTGAGCGAAGGTCCTGTATAATTACAAACCCACTGCCTGCAACAAAAAACTTTTGCATTTGAGTGGAACTGGTGTTTTTCGTCATTTGGTAAGATTTTATAACTTTTCTTATTTTAAACAAACATGGAAAAATAAATAACCACGAGGATAGTAATTAAGCTTAGCCTACAATAAATGAGGTTGTCATGGTGACCTAATGAAAACAACGGCCACGCCTAGGACATGACTCTGTGATGTTTGTGTCTCTTAAAGCGTCCAGAAAGGTTCCAAGTTCTTACATGCAAAGTTTCAAGCTTTGAAGCGTGACACATTGCAACGTCTTACTCTTAGCCGCCTAACTGTAGGGGTTCTATTCCACAAAATAAATTAAAAAATGAAAAAGAGATTAATAAAGCTTTCTAGTGTGGTTCTCCACAATGGGATGGAACTCTTTATTTAGTTAACATAGAACACTGTTTTGCGTATACATCTGCCCTTTAGTTTTCTGAATGGTCTTTGTGGCAGAGCAGGAATCTAATCTTCCACACGTCTAGACTATTTAATTGCTTTGGGTGGAGTCTGGTGCAAAAAAAAAAAAAAATTAGCACAGGAAGCATCAACTAGGATTTCTTAGAGTTATATCCCTTGGCCAGTGTCGATTTTAGACTGCTGCAACCTGGAATGGCAGGAACTGTTGGCTGCATTGCTGTACTGCAAACAGGATGATCTAGATCTAGATCTAGAATCTAGTATTATATCGTACGGCCTGTTTTTAGGTGTGAAATCTCTAAGCCTAGTCTACATTAGCTGTTACTCTTCAACACAGATTAGAAGTACGGTAGTGTGGGTTTGTTTGAGAGTGGGTCCTGCCTAACACTAAAACTTCAGTTTGATTGTTTAGGCCCATATGGATTTTATGGTTTAGTGATGTTTATTTCAGAAGAATTAATTCACAATTCAACAGGGTCAGCATTAGCGTAGTGGTTAGCATCTTCGCCTGTCGATCGGGATGCTGTGGTTCGATTCTCAGTCGGGCAGGTGTTTTTTTTCTTTTCTTATAATACTAATAATAGTCTTTTTATTATCAATCAGTCTGTTTAGAATCTAGAATCTAGTTGGTGTTTTTTTTGGCAACAACATTAATAGGGAATAAATCCAATTTTTTAATTTATTTTTTTTTGTTGTAATTATAAGCCAACACCAATACTGGCGGATAAACTCGAGCCTTTTTCTTTACTCATCAAAATGTAGATTAAGCTAGCTGTCAGTGTGTCAGTGAGATCTTTATAAAATAAAAATTATAACAATAGACAAGACCTAAATCTGTAGATCTTAGTAAATTTTTGAATGAGCACATTTAATTTTTTAGTAATAAGCTATATGTTTGACTCCAGTAAATCAGTGTAAAATATGAAAATATTCATCAACTCCAGAAAATGGGAATTTTTTAGATCTCGCAGAAAAGAGGGGATATTTTCAAACAAATTTACTTACAAGTATGATATTGCTACAAGTTCTGAAATCATTAAAAGACTGAAAAATTTTTTAAGTGATATTTTCATCTTATTTCTGTGACTTAGTGTTACTTGTGAATTTTGAAATGCTCTTCAATTTATGTGATCCTACCCACTCCCTCAGTCTGCTCAGCATGAATCCCACACTGCTTTTTTACATGTCATAATAACCTGTTACAAATCATACATTTAGATGTTCTGTCTGCTATTGTCACTCAACACTACAAAGTACCATTACTCAAAACCTAAATCTCATCCTATTTTCTCTAGATGAGAAGCAAACATTACATGATACAGCTAGGGATATTGGTATGACTATATGACATACGAGATACATGAAGTATGTTACTATTGCTGGTGTTAATGTGCATATTCCACAGGTGAAATCACGTAAAAGAAAAAGAATGTACAAACAATTTGCACAGATGGTTTTCAGCCTGGGTAGGAAGAGATACCCATCGAGGTCTGTGTTGTCTCTTTCCACTATGATGGATCATCCACACAGGTCATATTCTGTCTCCAGAAAGAAGAAGGAGTTAGAGAAGAAACAGCGATCGCCGTTCAGGAATGAGAAAGATGTGGAGGGACAGAAGGAAATACCAGAACTTTCTCTCACAGCCCAAAGAATGTTGCTGGAATCAGAGCAAAGGAATAAGGCTACTTCAAGCCAACACACAGAGTCACTTGTAAGTCAGACTTCCAACAAAGAAGAACGTTCAAGAAATTTCCTATCAAGAATGGAAGATTTAGCTACAGATTTTGATAATACAATCTCTGACTCAACAGCAGGATTGAAAGATTCAGCTTTCCCAAAACTCCCTGACGTTGCTTCTAACTGGCCAGAACAAAGTATTCAGGATGATTCAGTTGAAACGATAACTTTCCTGGAGGATGTCAGATCGACCCTAGAGTCAAAACCTTCTCTGCTGATAGGAACAGAGGATCCCAGTATCCCACCTAGCCAGATCCCCTGTGTGGGTTGTGGAGCATTTCTCCAGTGTCAGCATAACACCTTTCCAGGTTTTATGCCAAGCGAATACTTCAAGATACTCACAGAAAAGGAGATGAAAGTTTCTGTATGTCAGCGATGTCACTACATCCAACACTGCGATGCATTTGTTGAAGTATCAACTGAACCAGAGGAATTTTCTAGAATGATTTCACAGATAAGGCCGACCAAGTCATTAGTCGTGATGGTTGTTGATGTGATGGACGTACCTGGCAGTATCATCCCTGATCTCATGCAGTACATCGGATTTAAACACCCTCTGGTCATTGTTGGAAATAAGGTGAGACTATAGGCAGTTTGCAAAGCAGATACCGGTATAGAATTTAAGATAACCAGAGAGTATGTATGTTAGAGAGAGGTTTCACTATTGCTCGATTTGCACAGCGAGACACGGGAGGCTCTGCGAAACCACTGTTAGCATGGAGCAGAAAGTAGGTCGCTGCGGTAAACAATATCCGTTTGTGCATTTCCACGGGACATCACAGCTTGCAAACGGTTTTAAATAGTTTCAGTCAGCCCAAAAATATGAACAAACCACAGTAAACAGTTATGCACACTAGCTTTGGTGAAGAAGCTCTGTTTCAATTCTTCAGTTTCTTGTTGACCGCAGCGACCTAGTTTCGCAATTTGTGTCGCGATGTGGGTTAGATGGGGAGAATTCGACTGACACTCTTTCGAGGTCCGCTCCCACAATCGACGAACACACAAAAAAAATACTTGCACTCTAAAAACTAAATAAATCAATTGCTTTGATTTTTAGCAGAACTGTAGGGCAGTTTAATTACAGGAATTAATGTAACAAATATAATTATAAATATAAATATCAATTCAAAGGCAACTGAATCTAACTAATGAAACTACAGCTTTCTATAAAGACTAACTTATTCACTCTAACTACTTGCAGGTCATATGAGTTATATGCCAAATAGAATCCGCGCACGTGGCGACGGATATAACAGTTTAAATTCTATTAATTCAATGAGACATGTTATGATATGGACATTTCCTCTAGACACGCCATGGAGAATGCTTGTACAACCATGCGTTGTCTGGCGGTAGCTCTGAAACTGTCTTCAAAAGTAAGTAGAACGGTTCACTTTCATCATTACAAATTAGTATGAACTCTCACCATTAGGCCCTCACTGGGAGTGAGAGCGCTGGATGTAAGCGCTGTGGGT
The DNA here is from genome assembly GCA_963931925.1 of Onchidella celtica. NCBI lineage: Eukaryota > Metazoa > Mollusca > Gastropoda > Systellommatophora > Onchidiidae > Onchidella > Onchidella celtica. Next base: position 114,498,632 of record OZ007567.1, on the reverse strand, counting down.
TTATATCAAACCAAGTAGCTTAGGCTCTGGAGCTTTAAATCATGGCGCTCCTCACAATATGGACTGCTCAACTGCGTCTCTATGTCTCTCATCTGGCTGAGGACTATCGCCGTCCACCTCGTAAATGGATTGTCTACATGTGGCCTCTATCTAAGCTCTGCACGGGTTTAAATACCAAAGCTATGTCTCGACCTTCCGTCCAGATTCATACATTTGATTGGTGCAGTCGCTTCAGCTCAGCCTGCAATATTAATTTATGCTTGTCATGGCCTTGCGCCAAAATCAAGGTCAATTTTACGGTCTAGACAAAATTTAAAATGCGAAACATTAACTACTAAAATCTTCAAACCCCGTGCTTTCTACTCTTATGCACGAATTTCCGAACGCCAACTAAGCGTCTAAATAAACTACCTTTACTCGCCCCTTATCTATGTTAATCAAAATCACGGGGTCGAGAACTGCTCTGTCATTCCTAGCTATACATTTATTCTGTCTCGCCCCTCCTTCTCTCCATCTATCAGAAAAAAAGGTGTTTCAAAACAAACTGTTCACGAGAACAGCTCAAGGACAAATTACGCTGGTCATAATCAACAAGATCGTAAAAATTAACTCACTGACGTCGTGACCTAGCACGGCATTTATGATCCTAATGTGATCATGACAGTTTGGTGGAAGTGAGATTTCTCTATAAATACATACTTTCTGATATAATTAAATAGAGTTGAAAGTCTCACCTCCAAGTGTCTCTGCAGGACTGAAGTACAATTTGTGAATTTTAGGGTTTTCAGTACCTTTGTTTATTTTCCTTGGGCAGAGCAATAAATTTTTCTTATTTTGTATTCATAGTGGGTAAGGATATGAGCAGATTAGCTCATGCCCTAATGGCTGGCAGTGGCAGAATTTATAAGTTGTCTTTTCTGACTCGTACAGTTATCTTTTCTGACTAGTCCAGCTGTTTTGTTTAGGCAAATTACTTTTGTAAAGCATTTGTCTCAAACATTCTGCCCTGATCTCTCTCAGCCCTGAGTTAATTCCAAGGGCAGCTAGAAAATTGTGTATTATCATAAAAACCACAGAAAAACTGTGGGGTCGCAGCAGGGCTATAAGCAAAGTCAAAATTGGGCAAAAAGAAAAAGTTGTATGTTGCGAAGCCCTGCGTAAGAAATAAAACCCAAACGATACAAAGCAAACTAAAGAGAAGACAGAAAATACACAAATTTTCAGCTTTCGCCTTTTTCAAGTGAAAAAAATCGAACAATAAAAGATTTCAACAGGAAATGTATAGAATCGAAGCGAAACAGAACAGGTTACTTATCTGCGAGTTCTTGCTTTGTTAGCAGCACCAAAGCACGTCCGTGTGCCAAATGCATGGAAGCTTCGCAACATACAACTTTTTCTTTTTGCTCAATTTTGACTTAGAAAATTGTATATTATTTGAGTATGATGTCTGCCTTCAGAGAGCATTAGAGGGTGGACTGAAGATCCTTGTGTAAAGACAATCACAGCTTGAGGCTTTTCTGGGTCTGTCACATGAAGGGTACATTAGAAGAGATACCCCAATAGAGCATAAGAAATAAGGCATCTGCTGATAGTAATTGATCGTGGATAGCTGGGGCACCGAGTAAGCACAGTATGTTGGTTTAGCATAATCTGTATTGTTTAATAAGTTTATGAAAGCACCTACACATTTGATTCTGTCATTAAACTGTTGTACCAGGCTGACCTGTTGGCACCAGATGACCCCAGCTATCTGAAGTATGTGAGAAATCAACTAGAAGATGCATGTCATGCAGCCGGTCTACGCAACATTCGAAAGGTTACACTCGTCAGTGCAAAAACTGGGTTTGGAATAGAGAGACTCATAAACATTTTGTTTTCATTCTACCAAAAGCAAGGTTTGTTTGTTTTTTTTTAAACTCTGCTGTTTATTTTACTGTAAAATATTTGCTCTAAGTCTGTACCAACTTCTTATTTGGTTGACAAATATCATCTGTGGTCATGTTATAAATACTTTTTCTTGTACCATTTTCTTATTACACAGCATAATTTTTTATGTATCATTTTTTTTTTTTTTTTTTTTTTTTTTATGTATCACTTTATTCATTACCCCATGTCAGGCCAGAGTTTTCTGCTATTGTATGACAGTACACAATACAGCCTGCTACTGTCACCCCCACTGTCTTGTGGGTCATCTCGGGAGAGAGGAAGACTAGGGGAAGGTAACCCTGAATACAAATACCACACTGCCTTGTGTGTTGCTATGATAGCAAAGGCTATGGGAGTAAACCCAGACAGAAAATCAGGAGTGGAGACCCGAAGGTGGTTGTCAGGGAGAACTGCATCAAACTGGCTTCCAGCATCTCCTGCAGCCGGACTAGTTCCAAATGTATTGACCTGGTCTCTCCCTTGGGTTTAACTAGAATGGCAGAGAGAGGGGTGGTGCCTCTGGGCAAAGCACCATCTCTTAAAAATAGCCCAGGCAAGGCAGCAAAACGAGGAGGCGTTTGCTCGGGCTTGGCAAGCGTCTGTCTCTCCTCTATAAGCCCACCCATTTCCGATTTGGAGAGGACACTCCAGCCATCCGTTACGGATGGGCACAACACGGGAGGTGGCAGTTACCGGTGATAAGCTCAATCCATTTGGCGTACGGATGAGCGCCAGGGGTCCCCTCTGTCGGTGGGAGCGGCTTTTCAGCTGCATTGATCAACTACCGCCCGCCGTAACCTGGGCAGCCCCCAGGCAGTTGGGTGTTGTTCCGCCACGTCAGCCTGCTTCATAAGGTGGTTGGAGCTAGACCAAAAGTCAAAAAGCTGACGTAAAGTGTGCACCTGGCAAAAACAGAAAAATACTAAAACTTGGTACCTGGAACGTCAGAACAATGCGCCCAGGCTTGCAACAGCAAGATCTCACTAATATTGACTCCATCAGGAAATCCCAAATTATTGATCGAGAACTTCAGCTACTAAACATCGACATCGCTGCCCTTCAAGAAACTCGACTTCCCGACTCCGGGTCAGTCAAAGAAGAAAACTACACCTTCTTCTGGCAGGGCCTTAGCAGCGAACAGCCGAGAATCCACGGCGTGGGCTTCGCCGTAAAAAACTCCCTTATCAATTCGATCGCAACTCCAATTGGAGTGTCAGAACGCATCATGACACTCAGACTGAACACCCGGTCTGGTTTTACCAACATTATCTGTGTCTATGCCCCAACACTTACCTCCTCTGACGAAACCAAAGACATTTTCTACGAGGCATTGCAGAGGATTCTCCACAACATCCCTCTCACCGAAGGCCTGCTAATTCTGGGTGACTTTAACGCTCGAGTGGGAGCAGATCACTCCGCATGGCCAAAGTGCATTGGGCACTTCGGCATTGGCAACATCAACGAAAACGGGCAGCGCCTTCTGGAGCTATGCTCCGTAAACTCATTATGTGTTACAAACACGTACTTTGACCTTAAGAGATGCCAAAGAACATCATGGCGCCATCCCAGGTCTGGCCATTGGCATCAATTAGATCTTATTCTCTCAAGGAGGAAGAGTTTGGGCTGTATAAAAATAACTCGTTCCCTCCACAGTGCTGACTGTGACACCGACCATGCACTGGTAGTCAGCAAAATCAAAATTTCGGCCAAGAAAATATACAGATCAAAAGCCCCTTCAATCCCTAAGATCAATGTAACAGCAATCAGAGATGAATCAAATAGAAAGTCATTTGAAAAGTTATTTGCTGAAAGCATGGATAATGTCACCCAATGTGACTCGGTAGATGAAACATGGAACACTCTCAGTTCAAAAATTCATGACTGTGCCATCAAGTCTTTTGGACAGCATAAAGTTTCAAACAACGACTGGGTAGCCCAGAACAGCGAAATTCTCCTACCTCTCATTGAGCAAAAGAAATCTGCTTTCAATGAGTATAACAAAAATTGCAATCGGAGTACAAAAACTTGTTTGAAAAATGCAAAAGCTAAACTTCAGCTGGAGGTAAGACGTTGCGCCAACAAATACTGGACAGACTTGTGTAACAGCATACAAGAGGCAAATGAAAAGGGAGATATGAAAACCGCCTTTAGTCAGATGAAAGTAGCCCTTGGGCCAATCATCACCAAAAGCGCCCCACTTAAGTCTGTAAATGGTGAACCCATCACAGATAAAAATGAACAACTGAATAGGTGGGTAGAGCATTACTCTCTGTTGTATTCAACTGAGAAAAATATTCCACCAGATTTTGAGGAACACCTCCAAAAACTGCCAATAATGGCCGAACTTGACGCTGAACCTTCCTTAGTCGAGCTTTCCAATGCAATCGACCACCTGTCTGCTGGAAAAGCCACAGGAAGTGACAACATTCCTGCAGAGGTATTAAAAGACCTAAAAGGCCCACTATTACCACACCTGTATAATCTGTTACTGCAGTGTTGGAAAGAAGGCGTGATACCACATGATATGAGAGACGCCAAAATTGTCACACTTTACAAGAACTAAGGAGACAAATGCGACTGCAACAACTATCGAGGCATATCCCTCCTCAGCATTACTGGAAAGGCTTTTGCTCGCGTCATCCTCTGCCGCCTTCAACAACTGGCGGAAAAAGTCTTACCAGAAACACAATGTGGCTTTCGAAGCAAACGATCAACTATTGACATGATATTTGCACTTCGGCAAATCCAAGAAAAATGTAAAGAACAAAACAGGCCGCTTATAACATGCTTTGTGGACCTAACAAAGGCTTTCGACACCGTAAGCCGATCTGGCCTGTATGCAGTCCTTAAATCCATAGGCTGTCCACCAACATTGCTAAAACTTATTGCATCCTTCCACACTGACATGAGGGCATGTGTCAACTTTGAGGGCTGCACATCCAATTCATTTGCTGTAAACAGCGGTGTGAAGCAGGGATGTGTTCTTGCTCCTACCTTATTTGGTATATATTTTGCAGCCCTACTCAAGAATGCCTTTGGTCAATGTTCAGGTGGAGTACTTATTAACACCAGAGTGGACGGCTCCATTTTTAATGTTGCCAGACTAAAAGCAAAATCTCGTACAGAGCATATTATGTTACAAGAGCTCCTCTTCGCAGATGATGCTGCAATCGTGGCCCACGATGAAACCACGCTCCAGGCTCTCATCAATAGCCTTGCCAAAGCCTGTGACAAATTCATGCTAAAGATCAGTGTCTCAAAAACTGTAGTTTTGACACAAGGCTTGAGAAACTCCAACCCAATCATGCTGAATGGCTCTCCTCTGGAGCAAGTGGGAAAATTCTGCTACCTAGGCTCAACCATCAGTGGTAGCACAGACATAACAACTGAAATAAATGCCAGAATAGGAAAGGCGGCCACAGCTTTTGGCAAACTCTCAAAAAGGGTGTGGAACAATAGCAAGCTGACCATCAAAACAAAGGTACTCGTGTACCAAACTTGCGTCCTAAGCACCCTGCTGTATGGCTCAGAGACATGGACCACCTACTCCAAACATGAAAGATCCCTCAACTCCTTCCACCTTCGCTGCCTACGCAAAATTCTCAAGATCAAGTGGCAAGACAGGATCTCAAATATCGAAGTTCTGAGCCGAGCCAACATTCCATCAACTCAGGCTCTCCTAGGCAAAAAAAGACTGCGGTGGCTTGGACATCTCCACCGTATGGAAAACGATCGCATCCCCAGACAAATTCTCTACGGGGAACTTGCTACTGGCAACCGACCCAGAGGTAGGCCACATCTGCGATTCAAAGACACTTGCAAGGTCACGATGAAAGCATTCAACATCGACCCCAATGAATGGGAGAACCTTGCAAGTGATCGAAGCAGATGGAGACAAAAATTGCGCAGTGGCACGCTCGCAATAGACTTCAAGGCAAAAGAAACATACCTGACAAAACGACAGAGGCGGAATGAAAACACTCGCCAAAGTGAACCCAAAAGACTGACCTGCAATCACTGCCATCGCACTCTCGGGTCAAACATTGGTAGAATAAGCCACGAGAGAAGCTGTCAGTCAAAGTGAAAGTGAATATTCTAGCTGCTAAGACCGTCTGTAAAGACGCTAAAGGCCATATATTCATTACCAGATTTCCATGAGACAAAAAGCTTAATTTACTGCTAAAGGAAAAAAAATGGAAAATGAAAAGAATGCTAAATTAATGTGGACTTGTTTTTGTGTTTCACAGCCATCATAAGAGTTACTATATAGCTGGAAATGTTCTCATGTGGCAAAGTACAATCTGATAGGTCTGTAAGTTTATGATCATCTCATCGTTGACCTTAATTGGCTTTTTAAAAATTGAAATGTTTAGAGCACTACCTGTTGTTTGTTTTTCGTCAGTCTCAATTTTATTATTTGATTTTCAGTTGACGTTTTTATTGTTGGGACAGCCAACGCTGGCAAATCTTCTCTCTTCAATACTCTGCTGGCTTCAGATTATTGCAAACACACAGCTCGAGATTTGATCCAACGAGCAACTATATCAGTTTGGCCTGGTAAGTCTGTTCCATTTTATAACATATCTAAATGCTGTTTAATTTTGTTTTTGCATTGAGTACACTGAAGAATTTAGTTTGTAGCAGTCAACAGTCATACACAAGAGTTGATTGGTGTTTAGATCACCCTGTTGTTTATTACAATTTGACAGTGCCAGTTGTTGAAATCCAAACGTTTACAGTGTAGCACTTGAAGTTAGATATTGAAATTCATTAATTTTTGTTGAATAGCCTGCAATGGGAAGATTCTTTCATCTCTATGGCATCCATATTTCACTTTGTGGTTTTATTTTTGTTGTTCATAATGCCAAATTTTTAGTTGTTCCTGATCAACATCGGCTTTCTTTTGGATTTTTATACCAGCATGTTTATTAGGTTTCAGTGAATTCATGTGTGAAAAAATATTGTGAAAATTATGAAATTGAAGTCAGAAATTCTCAGATCAATTTTAAGATCTTCAAGTTGGAATAATTTCCACCATTGTGCTTGTGTTATTCTTGGCCTGTCACTACTCATGGCTAGTACAGGTAACATTGTTTTGACAAGTGAACACTTACACACTGAGACCGGTGTGCACACTGATGTGCTTGGTGAAGTGAATATGAACACCTTCAGTCAACAACTGTGTAATCCCACAATGGCCTATTCAAGAGACCAGCTGTGTGCTTTAAGACCCTTGAACACAGCAATTGTACCACCTAGTGTAATGCATAGATTAAGAAACAACAAAAATAATTAACTTAATACCAGCAACCAAACGCTCAAGAAGGGGAGGCAAACAGAGAATTAAAGTAAACATCACCAGTAGACATGGTTGTCTCCCTGGATATAGACAAGTATGCAAAGCAAATTTAATCAAAGTGGACACTGATGATGTAGAACGTGACCAGTGCAGTAACATCAGAGTTGGTTATTTAAATGCTCAGTCATCTAGAAATAAAACTGAAGACATTGTGGACCTCATTCACGAAAAGAATCTAGATTTACTGTTTATCGTTGAAACATGGTTAGTGAAAGAGCGTGATGCTATTATTGAAGATGAACTGACACCTCCTAATTTCAAAATTAAATCTTTTCCTCGGAAAAATCGTCTTGGAGGCGGGATCGCTGTAATTTTCAGAAAATCACTTGAACAAAAAATTGTTATTAAACCGGAAACTAGCTACCAACCTGAAACATTTGAGATTATGGAGCTATCATTAGATCTTGGCACCAAAGTCTTTCATTTTGTCTGCATTTATCGAGCGTCAGGCAGTAAAACCAATTTTCTGAGTGAACTTGAAGTTCTCCTACCACGCTTAACCTGCGAGAAAGGATACCCTGTTCTTTTGGGTGATCTTAATTTTCATTTTGATTCTGAAACATCATCTGAAGTAAAACGACTTAAAGAACTTATCGACCAATGCAACATGTCTCAGATAATCAAATGTCCAACTCATCGAGCTGGTCACATCTTAGATTTAGTGATCATCAAACAAACCTTGAGCACCTTCACCAACACCGCCGTCCTAGAAAAACTCATTTCGGATCATAAAACCATCGTACTCGATATTGATTTCGCAAAGCCAAATATCATCAAAAAAGTTGTGTCGTCCAGAGACATAAAAGGTATCGACATCAATGCCTTCAAGACGGAAATGGCCAATGCTCTCGAGAACTTTGAAGGCGACATCACATCTTATAATAACATCCAGCAAGATCTACTACAGCGACATGCACCTATCAAGACCAGGTCAATCTCCAACAGACCGTTCGCTCCATGGTACACCCTAGATGTCAAAGCAGCCAAAGCAGAATGGAAATGGTTAAAGACAGGTCTTACAGTCCACAAGGACATTTTCAAACACCAGAAGAACAAATGGAAATGTGTTATTAAACTTGCAAAAAAAGACTTCTATGTCACTAAACTTCAAAATTCTACATCTTGTAAGGAACTTTTTAGTATTTGTGATGAACTCACAGGGAAAAGAAAGGAAACACCTCTACCCACAATTTACGAGAACAATTTGTTGCCCAATGTTTTTGCTGATTATTTTGGTAAAAAAGTTACAACTATCCGAGAAAATCTTGACAGTTTTGGTGCCATTGATCATTTTGATGAGTTTCAGGGAAATCCTATAGACACTTTTGGTGTTGTGTCGAATGAATCGGTAAAATCTATCATCATGGCATCGCCATCAAAATGTTGTGACCTCGATTCTATTCCTACATTTTTGGTTAGATCTTGTATTGATGAACTGGTTCCAACTATTACAAAAATAATAAACAACTCTATTTTAAGTGGGTCTGTCCCTGATTATTTTAAAACAGCCTGGGTAACACCACTTTTGAAAAAAACAACTCTTGATCAAAACATGTTGAAAAATTATAGACCCGTCTCAAACCTTCCTTTTCTTTCAAAAATTCTTGAAAAGGTGATATTACAACAACTAATGTGTCATTTGAGAAATAATGACCTGTTGGAACCATTTCAATCTGCTTACAGAAGTAACCACAGTACTGAAACTGCACTATTAAGAATCATGAATGACATATTAGTAAAGGCAGATTCTGGAAATATTACTCTGCTAAATTTGTTGGATCTATCAGCAGCGTTCGACACCATCGATCACGAAATCCTGCTCAGAAGGCTAGAAACATCGTTAAGAATCAGAGGGGTCGCCCTTAAATGGGTCGAATCTTACCTGTCAAATCGCCACCAATTTGTTGTAACCAACAAAATAAGATCTTTTTCTTATGCGCTTCAGTATGGCGTACCACAAGGCTCAGTGCTTGGTCCTATTTTGTTTACTATCTATACTATTCCACTTGTACATGAAATAAAGAAATTTAATTTACAATATCATTTCTATGCTGATGATACCCAGCTCTACAGTTCTGCCTTGCCATGCGATGTTGACAGCCTTCTGCAGCAGGCTGGAAACTGTATAACAGAAATTAAAAGCTGGATGAACCAAAACAAACTGGCACTAAATGAGGATAAAACTGAGGTTTTTTATTAGGCCGTGAGCGGGTTCTGCAAGAAGTGGACAGAACTGAGATGATAATTGGCACTAATTCAATAGAAATTTCAAAAAAAGTAAAAAACCTAGGGGTTTACATTGATTCAAATCTTTCTATGTCATCTCAGGTTAGTCACCTCATTCGTATTCTATACATGGAAATCTGGAAAATTGGTAAAATCAGACATCTTATTTCAACTGAAACTGCGGCTGTTTTAGTAAATTCTTTTGTACTTTCAAAGCTTGATTATTGCAACTCCCTTTTGGCTGGAATTTCACAAAAAAATATTAGAAAACTCCAAATTGCTCAAAACAATGCAGCGAGACTTGTTTTGAAGAAAAAGAAAAGAGATTCAGCACTGCCACTTCTGCAGAGTTTGCACTGGCTGCCAGTCGAGAAAAGAATAATGTACAAATTGTCATCCATTTGTCACAAATGTGTCAATAATACTGCTCCATCGTACCTAGTTGATTTAACTGATTACTATGTTCCATCTCGTCAACTAAGATCATCATCTGACACTACAAAATTGAAAGTACCTAAAATGAATCTGTCCACTGTAGGAGAAAAGTCCTTTTCATTTCTTGGCCCTACCATCTGGAACACTCTTCCAAAGACAACCAGGGAAATTAATGACATTGGTTCTTTCAAACGCCACCTGAAGACCCATTTCTTTCAGACAAACTAGGCTAGGTGTTTTTCGGCAGCAACAATAGTAAATATTTTTGAATTTCTTTTGTGTATGCGTGTGTGTGTGTGTGTGTAAGAGTTTGTTAAAGCGCCCAGAGCTTGTCATCGACGGGGTTGGGCGCTATATAAATGCAATATATTATTATTATTATTATTAATATAAAATGACAAGCATTCCATGTGCTCCATTATAGAAAGGAGTGGCCATGAGGTTTTGCTCTCCGATTATTTTGTGCTTCTGAATTTCATAATATAAATTTATTTTATGTCTTGTGTCAGAACTTGCCATCTTAAAACCCTCAATTATCTTATCAGTGTGTGTGAATCATTCTATTTTGGCAGTGGGCAGATTTCATTTGTACAGAATGGTGCTTTTTTTTTAAGCCTTGTCCCATGTTGAGTGAACTCATCCATATACATATAACTGGATAGTTATTGGCCTGCCAATCGCTCACACACACGTTGCCGCTAACCTCTGCGGTTTGGGTCAGTTGGGTCATTTAGAATACCTTTATCATGTTTTCTTTATTTTAGTGTGCAAAAACAAAAATGTATTGGATAAATCGTAAGACATCCCAATAATATTTGGATGAAGTACTTGTGATGAGAAGCAACACATTTTATTGTTGAATAGAAGGCTGATACAAGCCCTAAAACATGTGGTAATCTTTTCTCAAGAGATTTGCACTTTTGTTTTTGGCCCTAAGTTACACCATATATGGTATAGATGAACAAATTATTTTTTAAGCCAGGCACTTCACTTGTATTAACTACTTGTATTAACTACTTGTACTAACTACTTGTACTAACTACTTGTATTAACTACTTGTATTAACTACTTGTATTAACTACTTGTACTAACTACTTGTACTAACTACTTGTATTAACTACTTGTATTAACTACTTGTATTAACTACTTGTATTAACTACTTGTACTAACTACTTGTATTAACTACTTGTATTAACTACTTGTATTAAGTACTTGTACTAACTACTTGTATTAACTACTTGTATTAACTACTTGTATTAACTACTTGTATTAACTACTTGTACTAACTACTTGTACTAACTACTTGTATTAACTACTTGTATTAACTACTTGTATTAACTACTTGTACTAACTACTTGTACTAACTACTTGTATTAACTACTTGTATTAACTACTTGTATTAACTACTTGTATTAACTACTTGTACTAACTACTTGTACTAACTACTTGTATTAACTACTTGTATTAACTACTTGTATTAACTACTTGTACTAACTACTTGTACTAACTACTTGTATTAACTACTTGTATTAACTACTTGTTTCATAACATTCCCTTTATCCCCCTCCACAGCTTTACGGCTCAGCATCCACTATTTTTGTTTTCTAAACACAGCCTTCTTAATGACTACGGCAAGAGATTTGTTTTCCGCGTCGTAAAATGCACACAACTGTACATGTACTTAAAGTGTTTAACCAATGCAACAGAGTATCTCTCTAATTACGATATCAAATAATAACTGCGAACAACAACAAAGTTGGTCATTTCTCCCAGTTTTCCTTGATGGAAAACCTAGTGATAGTCTCCCCTTGGCACCATTTCCTGCATGCTGCATCAGAATGAATCACTATACATAATAAGGCTTAAAAAGTATGCAAATGCACCCCTTTTGATCATTTCCCATGTAAATGACAACCAGCATCAAAATCAAAAGCTTCCCCTAGTTTTCCCCAGATTAAACTTCTTACCGAGAGCACTATTATCGAGTATGGCAAATTGTTATTATATTTCATTGTAATGAGCATAATTGGACGATACCATTGTATTAGGTATATAGAACGGGTTGACAGGATAAATAAACAAGCAAAATGAATATATAGGAAAACAATCAGTGGGAGCAACAATTTGAACAAATAAGAGATGCTGCATTGCCTTGCTACAAAAGTGACGTTATGCATCACAGGGATTGCGGAATGAGAAACAACTGAGTGGCCCTGCATCATTCGCAGGTTGCAGGTGGAAGCCACTACAGTGGCCTCACGTAGAACTGGGGTTAACCTGTAACTGGAGGAAATGACAAGATATATAAACTTTGTAGCTGAAGGATAAATGCAGGGGTATTTTTGTTGTTTTTTTGTGTGGTCAAAGTATATAGATGATATTTACATATACCTTGGATATTTAGCACAGTAGTCAGATTGCTGATAAGTGCGCAGAAGGACAATGTATACCTACTGGTGGTCAACACGTTTATCTGCGAGTGTGTTGTGACAATCATGAAATAAGGACATTTTTTTTATCATGTTTATTCAGGAACTACATTGAATTTACTGAAATTTCCTATCATGCGACCTTCAACTCGCATCATAACCCTGCGGCATCAGAGGCTTAAACAAGAAAAGGCTATTGAGAAATACGAGCGAAAAGTGCAGGAATCAAGAAAAAAAGAGAAGAAAGAGGCCAGGACGTGGGAATTAAAAGGTATAAAATGTGCGATGTGAAATTTGAACTTTTACATTTGGATGGAAGAGAAATTTTGCCAAATTTGTTCTATTTGCAGCATTTTGGTTACTAATATTGGCAGCGTTAGTTTGCAAGAATTTTAAAACTTACAGCTGTTATTTCCAAAACTTATTATTTGAAGAGCAACTTTAGATGCAAACGTAACAAAGACTTGAAAACTGTGGCAACAGCACATCATCAGCAATACAATGTAGCTTCCCAAGTTGAGAAAACCGAGCAAAGTGACGGTTGGAAAACTAAAGATGTTCTTCATTTTCAGCCCCAACCAGCATTTTGCTTAATTTTTTCATAACTACATGGGGGGGGGGGGGGGGGGGGACAGACGCACACATTATAGATTTGGTGTCACCTCACAAATACCAGTATACATCAAGAGTCACCGTGGTGTTGAAACCAAACATTTTTGCCACTCGGAACTGATGATTGATGTGAAGGACAGGATGACATTCGCTCTCCAAGATTTTGTCGAGTCTGGAGTAATGACAATGTCCTTTCTGGTGCAGACAGTCAAAGTATGGTTTCAGATGTCAGTCACAGTTATATCATGAGAGGTCATAACTTCACCATCTACTGAAATTCACTATTTAAAGAGCATCATTACAAACTGTACATGTATTTCCAAGGGGGGGAAGTATAATTGCTTTTTTCATTTGACCTACAAGACAAAGGGATAAATTATCTGTAGCATACTAGCAGTAAGTTTGGAAAGACAAGTGGGGAAAATTTTAGCTTTTCAATTACAAGGGTACGTTAAGATTTTACTGGAGTTTCCCCACTGATTATGAATGGAAAATACAAAAGCATATCCACCGCAGGAACGTAATTGTTTAACATAGATGTAATATGCTTCATATTGGTGAAAGCTGTAGTATTGATGCAGCATAGAGCTTTATTCCTGGCTGTCAGTTGTCAGTTGATATCGTAGGTTGACTGAACTAATGTCTTCTCTTCCATTTAGAAATGGTAACGCCCACTGACTTACGCACAGATGGTCAGAGGACAGCTGATGAAACAGGCGTTGCCTGGGGACAGAATATAGTTGGCTATAAAGGCAGAGGAGATGGCACAGTGGAGATGGTTGGTCACAGACCTGAACCCACGCCACTTGAGCCAGAGAATTTCAGTCAAAGTTACTGGACCTACGATACCCCAGGAGTAATCAATCCTGACCAGGTATGTTCAGTCTTCATTGGTGAGAATTGTGTTGCCTGCCTCGAGGTGGATCTCTGCCCTATCAAGATTTTTGTCCACTCTCTGTCAGTGTGTTTATCGTGTACATTGTTTCGTCATGTACATGTATTCATAAATATACAAAATATGCAAGTTTGCAGCTAAGTTTGGGCCTGTCCAGTGGTTTAAGTACATTTTCAACCACATGAAGAATTTCCTATTCCCACCTTGAAACAGTAAAATGTTTCTTTTCATTTCTTTCATTATTATTCAGTGCACATTTTAGGCATCTCATTAGCAAGGTAAGGCATGGTATTGGAGAAAAAAACCTATATCCTTACGATACAAAAACTGTTTTTTGATATTTCAATGGGATGTTTGTGTCTAAACGAGAGTTACTGCCTTATTGCTAATATCCTTTATGGCAAGGGAATCTGCGATGTGAAAATTTTATGTATGTTTGAAAACCCAAAATACTGAACTCTGATTTTGTTCATAAACTTAGGTGTCTTCACAGATCTTGTAGAATTTAAAACTAAATTTTTCAGAGATCTGATATCGTAGGCCTGACGGCCAATCGTTCAGCATGTTAGAAATGTTTTCCTTACATTGTTTTATATGCTTTCCTGTGAGTCCACAATGATGACGTTATCAGATACTGAGAGGATTTGTTCATATTTCACAGATTATGAATATGTTAACTACTGAAGAGGCACCATTTCTGGCACCGGCCACTATGATTGTTCCTCGTTGTTTAATTTTCAAGCCTGATGAGACAGTTTTTTTGTCTGGTCTGTCAAGATTAGACTTTGTGGAGGTGAGTTATTGCATCGCCATACAACATATACTGAAACGACTGGCTGAATGATTTAGTCTTCAGGTGTCCAGTGGCTGGACTGTGGATGGCTCTGAGTCTCTCCAGGGCTTGGATATTAAGTCAGAATTAACACTGAAAAAGTAGGAATGTTTCTTAAACAGATGGTACAAAATATTTTAGTGTTTCAGTAACAATTCTGATTGACTACACAAACACCATGGACGTAATTTGTCAACAGTAAGTTTTTGTCTGTCAGTCACTGTTTCTATAGCTGTTCCAGACTTCTCCATGTTGCCTCAGCTAAAAAAAAATCCACATTTTTGGATAATGTATTTACTTACGTACTAGATCTATATGAAAGATCCTATTGCATTTTAAGATCAGCAAAGCTGCAAGCAAAATTGTTCGTTGCTCAACTTATATAGATTATCTACGACCAAACTAAAATTGCAGAATTAGATAAATATTTGGATGCTTTCAAACCAGAGTGTGTTCAACGCCTAGGACACAACCTGTCAGGCAAGGAATGACTGGATAGTTGTGGAAATGTTGTTATGCCACACATGTACAAAAAAAGTTGTACATATAGTGATATAGTAGTCTGGCAGCTTAGTGTGCCTGAAAAGGAGTAGAAAAACTCAGAACAAGAAGAAGAATATGTTATCATCATGGAAGGTGCTCGTCAGAAGTGGAAACTTTCCTCACCTAAGTAAAGAAGTAGAGAAATTACTCTACGTTATGTAATTCATATTCTGTCATGGTAACATCCCGCATGAAGCTCAGAAATTGTTCCCATTGTTCTCACTTTTTATGCCTCGTTTATGCTACCTTTCGTTCTGTTTGTTCCAGTTCCACTTTTTGCACAACTGAGAAATTCAAGGTGAAATGTTTGCAGCTCTAGTTATTATGCTGTTTTTGGAGGACTGTATTATTTTTGCACAGAAAGCTGTATATAGTAGTGAACACAACTCACAACTCAGTAGTTTCTCTATTTGGCTTTGTAATCAGACTACTATCCCCTTTCAAAAGCCCTTATGATAAAGAGTTAGAAAAAAATTGGAACTGTGAAACAGCTTGTTAAATGCCACAACGCACTTTATACAAGTGTCAAACTGTGCACATTTGTTAAAACTTCATTTACATACTAAAAGATCTCCAGTTTTTCAGAAAATGGACACAGAACAAACAAGAGCTAAGATCACAAAAAATCACTAATCAGCTGTTTTCTATATTTCTACAGGGAGAGAAGCCAGTAATTCTAACAGTGCACAGTGCCCCCAACCTGCCAATCCATGTTGTACCCACGGCTGAAGCTGATCTGTTCTATGCACAGAATGTTGGCACAGACAAACTTGGGGTAAGATGACAAGTCAGGCAAGCATGAACTTGTGAAGATGTTTCTGTTTTCTTTTCAACTGAATAATTCTGCCGTGCAAAGGCAGAGCAACGTTTGTGCTCATTTCAAAGTTTTGAGAAAAACACAAGAAGTGTGTGGCATAGCCATAAATGCTTGTATTTATGAGTTTGCCAGGCTGGGGAGAAACTACTATTTCAGTAGCAAATAGGTCTGTCTACCTTTGACATAAAAGAATTATGTGTGAGACAAGTTCATAGAGATAATAAAGTAGAAAAAGGCCATGCTCAGTTAGGTCGTTTTGCCTTTGCATGGCAGAATTGGTGTAAATTACAATGGAATTTATGAAGAATAAAGTTAGGTTGTTTCTATGAATACAATAAAGTTACAACAATATCCATGCAAAAATTATTCATCAGTTTTGTGTTTTAAGCAGGTAAGAGTTTTGCTACAAGATAAGGGTATCCAAAGTACGAGTATATAATGTTGCCTACCAAAGTTGGCTTTCTAAATCTTGTCATACAGTGCCAGTAGGCCTACACTGAAAGATTTCAGTCTGATCTGGAATTACATGTAGATTCAGTCATTTATTTTCATTAAATTATAATAATTATTTTTTTTCCCAGACTTTAATTTTTTTTTTAAAGATTATTTCATTGTGGGCAGGGAAATATGTCTGAACAGAACTGAGTGTATTTTCCATGTTAGAGAGCGTCATTCCATAGTGTTATTATCTTCTAATGTTTAGATTCCCCTAGGAGATAAAGAACGCTTGCTGAGATTGCCATCTCTCATTGGTAAAGAGTTTACAGTACAAGGCAAATATCCAGACATTGCATCAGCTGACATTCAGCTGTCTTCACTGGGTAAGGTCTGAGTGAGACCTGCATGATTTTTAACTCACTTGAGACTGGGTTTTTTTTGGCCAACATGCGCAGGAGACTGGGGTTTTTTGGGGTGTTTTAAAAATTCATAAAAACTCACCTAATTAAGATATTGTAATGAAATTTAAACAAAAATAAGTTCAACTAAAGCACAACACACTGTAAAAATTTCAATGTTTTATCTATTATGGTTTTGATTTTATAAATTTTTGAAAATCATGTCAATTTTTGTTTTCTGGGAAATTGAGTGCGCCTGAGGCATGTACTCATGGTCTAGACCATCACTCAGATCATAATCTGGCCAATTATCATCAAAAACTTCAAAAATATTGGTCTCTTTTCTCTTGCATTTAGAGGACGATATTTTGTTTACAATAGCCAACTCAATATTTTTAGTTATTGCAGTTACTTACCTTGGTTAATCATAGATCCAAAACTATAACTCCTACTTCCGCCAAACTCAGTACGAAAGGAAACGAATGGCTCTACATGGGTTAGAGACGTATCACGCAGGACTTACATGCATAGCATAGGCGATATCGATTGAAAAAGTTGATCACGCAAGGGGTGCGTGATTCGTCCACAGCGGAAACAGACCGTCGTGCAACTGTTGCGTGATCCGTCTCAAGTGAGTTAATGAAACTTGGTTTGGATACATTTTGTGTAGTGGATATTTTATTGTTGAGGAATTCAGATGTAAGGGCAAGTACTGCACATACAACTGCCAGGTCACTTGTCCTTAGTGTCCAGTGTGCAGCACAGTTTTGCACCAGGTAATTATAAATTCCACAAGATATACTTTTTAGTTGTAGAGCCACAAATGCAATAAACATTCTTCGGTTTTGTGTGGCCACAGATCAAGTTACAGAAGTTCTCTTTGTACGAATTTGAATTAAGTAGTCTACAACCCTTTGACTCTCTGGATCGCTCTTTGAAAGACAAACTCGTTCCAATATGCTGCGGCCAAATAAGTCTTTCCGGGTGGCAATCCAGTGTGCTGAAATGAGATCCTTTGTTTCTCGGGGGCCTCAGCACAGTGCTTTTGGCCCCCTAAAAAATCCAGTGTGCCCAATATCTTGGGAGTTATATACCCAGGTGACAGACTCTTGTGAATGGAAGTTTAGTAAAGTAAGAGACTGTTGCTAGTTTTCATTGCAAGAAACCAAAAGTTTTTGGAAGAGTGAAAGTGAGAGCAAAGGCCATGCTGAAACCAGTGTTACCTTTTAGTTGTCTGAGACACTACTGAGTGTGACATTTAAGTGTGTTATTTCTCATGTAACATGTAAATTGTAATACCCTTTCTTAAACCATGTCCAGAGCTCTGTAACATGGTAGTCATGTATTGATGTTCAAGTACCAAAACTGTTTTAAAAAACACATATAAGATAAGATAAGATAAGATAAGATAAATTTTATTCGTCCTTGTACAAGGAAATTTGTTTTGATCATTGAATACATAACAATACAGTTACAGAAGCAGAAAGTATGATACATAGCGCGCACACACATATATACACACACACTGATAAATTAACTAAATTAACAAAATTAACAGTGCACACAATATGCTTCCCTAACTAAAACACATTGACCTGACACGCAGGACATAATTCAACTGTGCACAGATTACGATCAAGATGACGACATTATTGTAACATCCTAGTTGATGATGGAATAAACGATTTAAAGTAGCGCTCAGTTTTAGTTTTCTTTGACAACAGCCTTAAACTTCTTACAGATCTTATATATTCCTTGTTCAGGGGATGTTGGGGTCATATGATTCAGTAATTAGAGTTAACGACTTTTGCTTGGGCATCAGTGGTGCACAATTGGAGTTTGCCTCTTGTTGGGATGAGCTGTTTTCTTGCTGGACTCAAACACCCATTCCAACAGGAAAAAGATCAGACTATATGTTCTGAGATTTTAAGTCTAAGAGAAAAGTATTAAGTTTGACAGCTGTGATGGCATTTATTTTCTGTCAGTGGCTTGAGCCACAAGTCTGAATTTTTACAGTTTCTCCGAGGTTCTTTAATGAATACCAACCTCTTTTGTTTAATCAGTTGATTCCTTTGAATCTCTGCAATGGTGGGGGGGGGGGGCGTGTGACTGTATGGGAGGGAGGAAGAGGAATTTTGGGAGGTGGTGGCCATGGCCGGATTGCAGGAATTGTCAAAAGCTCCACTTCACCCCAAAAAGTAATCTGCAGGAATAGTTTGATGTCCAGTTGTAGAGATGCTGCATGTTTGAGGCTACAAACACATAAACACAGAAAATATGAGGCGAATTAAAGTTGTAGTGTCTAGTCAGTGCTCAGAAAAGTGTAGCTGGAGTGAAAGAAAGAAGAAAGACAATTTATCAAAATGGGGATCGAACCCGCGGTCTCTGCTACGACACCAACTGCCTTTGCCAGAAAGAAGAATGAGACTTTTAATAGTACATGTTACATGTGTATATAAATTGGAAGAAAAAGCTTTTGTGCTTGAAAATGTGTGAGTGACTGGTAGTTGAGTATATGATGATCATGACATGTCATATATGCCATAATAATTAAAGTGATGTGAAGCAGATTCTTTTTGTTCAGATTGTGCAGAAGTTTACTTAGATCTAATTGTTTTAGAAACACGTTTTTCTCCTTTGCACCTGTGATTGACATGACCCGTATTTCAGTGGTGAAGGACAACTTACCCAAACCAAAACTGATGTGTATATTTTTTTTTTTAATCATATTTTGATATTTTGGAGAAAATGGTCAAATTTCATTATTTGTATGACATGCATGGGGAAATTCATTGAATGATCACTCTCTGTATCTCTGCCAGGCTGGATATCAGTGGCCCCGAGGACAGAAGGTGAGGTCAGACTACGTGCCTACACACCCGGAAGGAAGGGCATGTATGTACGTGTCCCAGCCATGATGCCGTACTTCACAGCCTTCAAGGGCAAGCATATCAGAGGGACTCCATTCTATCATACACAACCTCCTGGTTGGGTCATAGCCAACAGTAAAATTAAGAAGATTGAAGATAGCTAGCTAAAGTCTTGCATTTCTGTTGTTTGTACGACACTGTACTAAAAATATATACTACTATGGACAATGTTGGCTTTTAATGTTACAAAAATTTGCGTTGTTATAAGTTAAATGTGGGGACATCAACAGTTCAATTCAGATCTGGCTGATTTGTATGAAAATCAGTTATCAAAATCAAATCTATATTCTTTTGCTCTGTTGCATTTATCTAAACAAAAGCAAAAATATAGAATAAAATAATGTGTATGGGAAGTCCACTGCATTCATATTGTGTTTATATGTTGTTGTTTTTTTTTGTTTTTTGTAGGTGATGTGTGTGTTTTTTAATCCCTTCACTGCCTGTAGCCCGTACAAAGCACGGGCCTATCCCATCACTCAATATGCCTGTAGTCCGTACGACGTACGGGACTTTGATGTCCTATCCCATCACTCAATATGCCCATAGTCCTGTACGTTGTACGGGCTACAGGCAGTGAAGGGGTTAAGTGCGTCCTCGAGGATATATAGGCAAATTTGTAAGGGTAAGCAAAATCTGCGCGGCATATCAGTGTCGTAATATAGCTAGAAGTGAAGGGGTTAAAGGGGGGTGTCATTGTCAATGTGAATGGCCAATAAAAAGTGTTGCTTATGTGGCAAAGGAGACAAGTTCAAATCTTGATCTGACAAAATGTTGCACAAGAGGTGTATTTGTGAGCCCCACTAGTGATGGTAACAGGCAGAGAAATATAACTACACTTACTATTTTGATAACCTGACTACCAAGTGGGGTCCAGCTGCACAGAATGAAAGGTCTTTGTTTGGGTTTCGTTGTAACAGGGATCATAAATTGTATAGCACAAAACTTCAGTAAATATGATAAATATTATGGTATAACCTACATATGTTAACCCTTTGTCTGCTTCATCCAGAACTGTTCTGGGCTGTCTAATATCCCTATAAGCCTACTGCCATGTGCCCGAAACTGCCCCGGGCCTAGTTCGTATGCATTTCTTGAGTTATCATATGGAGACAATTCCCAAGTTATGATAATTCTTGTATATCCTAATAGTTCCCCTCCTTACTTGCGTCATTTGCGTGTATTTTGAAAGCCTGAGATTTATGGTGTGTGAATTTTGAGATTTGTTTGTTTTGTCCCCTTTTGTACCTGGCATATGAGTAGAAATCTGTGTGGCAGGCAAGGGGTTAATTACTTTGGCTGCTGAGTAGAACCAGGCTGTACACAGTGACCCAGTATTCATTTTTGAAGTAGTTTTGTTGTTATGTTGTATGACAAACACTCGAAGGTCTTTTACTTTCTCTGGGATATCAGCCAAAGGCTGTTGGCCCCTTTATGTAAGACAAACATTAAACCTGACATTATTTTATTGTCAACACCCATGCAGTTCAGTACTACTTCTTCTATGAATAGAATTTATCAGCTCTCAAATTGTGTAGTGCAGTGAGAGATTCTTTGTATTCCACAGTATAATACATATCATTATGATCTGCATGTACTTGGTGCATTCTGGCAGTGCTGTTAGTTTGACTTTTAGAAAAAAAAAACACACACAAGTTACAAAATTAAAAAGTGCAACAGGATAATCTTTTTTTTTTCATGGTTTTTATTTCATTCATAAGCATTTGCACATATCTTCATTAGTACCCAATATTGATTGAAGTGAAAGAACAATATCAGGTACATGTACTGTATAATGGTAAGATATACTACAGATTTAGGGAATGTAAGGCAAACCATAAATTTAAAAAAAATCCACTAAACTAAGTACATATATGCACAACCACAATGTAAAGAAAAAAATCGTTATAATTAATGTGCATTCACCATGCTCTCTGGCTAAAACATGTGCTTGAATTTCATTTAAAAACAAAAAAAAAATTGTAGAGAAAAACACGTGCAAAATTTTGTAATCACTGGTCATAACACATGACACGTACTTAATTTACGTGCACTGCACAATATGCCTAGCTCCAAATTGGAAAACATATTTAGAAAGGAAATGGGATGTGGTGCAAGGATGGCCAGTGTCTAAAAATTTTCATCACTGAATCATGGCAAATGTAGATGATGCACCACAGATCATGCAGGATCACCCAGTACAGGTAATCTGATACGGTTATGCAAATGTATCATTTTTTATAAATTAATCAATGTCCATACAATTCTACAATGTGGAAATGTACCCAAACATGAATGGAACATAAAATATTACTACTGGTGTCAGCTACTCTTGAAAAGTAAATGCTTACTGAAGTACTGAATGTTTGCTTTCATTATCCATGCACATCAATTATTTTTCAACCTACACACGTGTGATTCATTAAAAGCTTTTGCAATTTGCCATAACACATGAAATTACCTGCAAGAATTCTGTTGCAATGAAAATGTAAAAATCCAAGGGTCACTTAAAGTCCCATTTATTGGTAATGATTCAAAATTAGTACATGTACAAACAACAATACAAAATAGTCCATCGAAGCAAAACATTGTGATACAATAAAATTCTCACTCCCCATCCCTGAAAATTTAAATGTACTGAACAAATAAACAAAGCTTACTCACGTGAAACATTTTAAAAAATGGCTGACTAGAAAAGTTATTTCTTTTATTTACCGAACACGATTTGCACATGCGCTCATAAAGCCAGCATTTCAAAAGTTTAGCTATACAGATGCATTTTTCATTTATTAAGTGATGAAAGAAAGTGATGAAATTGCTTTAATTTAAGCAAGCTGTCAGGAAATGGAGAAGTGACGGGCACCGTGAAAGACTCCTATGTGTGATAAGGCTGTCTGCACAAACCAAGAAAGGTTTACAGTGGATGCTGAAGTGGATGTCCATGGGACCAACCAAAAAAAATTTGACTTTACTTACTTATGCCCCTTGATTACAGAAAAGAAAACAATATGGCGGCGGGGTCATCAAATTTTTGGCCCCAACACTTTCTGCTTCTTGTTTGTCCTTTGACATCACCAATCAGTGCTGCTTTTTCTTTTGACAGCGTTTTTAGTTTTTGCCAGTCATAAGGACGCTTGCAATTCTATGCGTCGGGCGTGGCCTTAATAAAAAATAAATAAATAAATAAACCTGTGCCAATACTCTCAGCATACTTCACAATTTGATTCATGAACTGAACTGACTGATTGAAGGCAGACCAAAACCAACATGAAATGCCGTGTCACAGAAAGTCAAGTATAGGGAGAGACAGGCTCGCCACATGACGTCACGCACTCTTGCTCTCATTTTAATTTGAGCCAAGCCAACAATACCCTATTGTTCAACAAAGAAAGTTACACAGAAAAGCGCAGGGCTCACACTGTGGTAGGCCAATGTGGGGTACAAAATAGGAAAAGGTGCATTTTAAAGTGTATTTAGTCAGTCTGGTGGCAGGGCGCTGTGGGTGCAAACGGAACATCGAGTTATACAATTATATTTTCACCTATGTCATCAAGCACGGGCCACACAAAAAAAAATTCTAGTAAGGAGGTTCTGTTGTTCTTGATATCGACTTAAGTAGTTTTTATGCACTAAAAGAGATGTTGATGACAGGACTCTACTGAAATGTCGGCGTAGATGAAAATCAACATAAGCAATGTCGAGAGAGAGAGAGAAGAAATGTCGTAAGAGCGTAGGTTACCGCTCCATGTGCTAGAACTAGTAGCAGAAGTAAGAAGAAAAGTGAAAAGCAGGAGGTATGTCCCTCCCTCCCTCCCTCCCTCCCTCCCTCCCTCCCTCCCTCCCTCCCTCCCTCCCTCCCTCCCTCCCTCCCTCCCTCCCTCCCTCCCTCCCTCCCTCCCTCCCTCCCTCCCTCCCTCCCTCTCTCTCTCTCTCTCTCTCTCTCTCTCTCTCTCTCTCTCTCTCTCTCTCTCTCTCTCTCTCTCTCTCTCTCTCTGTTGGTGTTTTAAATTAATGTCAGTTATTTTTCTCTTCATATCGTTAGATCTTACATGATCATTGGTGGGACTGTAATCGAATGTTCCAAAAATGCTAAAGATCCTCTATCTATTTAGATACCGGTGTAGCAGGCCAGATTATATCCCCGCCAGACTATACCCGGGGTTAAACTGGCCTAGCCCAGAATATCCCCCGGGGTATATTCTGGGCTAGGCCAGTTTATACCCCGGGGTTTACTTTGGGCTAGGCCAGACTATACCCCCCCCCCCCCCAGTCCAGATTATACCCCCTACTTGTTTTTAAACACAAGTCAAGACCGCAGTTTATTTCAACCTTTAGTTTGAATTGTCCATTATCACTGTCATCAGATATCATATTGAAGCATACATTTTTGACTCTTGTAAATTATGATTCATTTAAAAGGAAATAAACATGCTTAAAAAGCATTGATATACAAAAGGACTGAAAATCCATTGAAATTGATATGATTAAACTTTAACACTAATTTTACTTGTATCCGTTGGTATTATTATTGTTTTGTTTTTTTTATAATTAGTTGTCCATGAGTTAAACATGTATTGTAATTTTTTTGTTTGGCACCACTAACATATACTTAGTGGCAAGGTATGAACTAATTATAAGACTCATAAGTGTAAAGTTATCTGAATCTTATTTTAATTTTTGAAAATCAGAAATGTGCTTGATATGTCGGAACAATTAGATCTACATACAAAGTTACACTGATGCAGAGAGAAAGGCCAGGAAAGAATACATAGAGAAAAAACAACACGAACATTTTAACAACTGAACTGGCAGATGGTGCAATTCCATCATCCAGCAGACATTAAATACTTCACACAAAACTAAATACATGCTAAAATTGTTTCACATAATGAATTTAACCTGTCCAGATCCACTTGAAACGTTGCAAAAAGCTAACCAGTAATATACAATAATAACAATAAGAACACCAAACCATCTTATTTACTCTTGAAAATAAAGAGAATATAATCAATATCAGAATCACCATCATCTTGGAATAATACAAAGATAAGAGGGAATATAAAAATGGCCTACCCATCATTCTAGAATCTATAAGCAGCAATAATATATGTGTGTCTGTACCAAGTACATGTAAAAAAAAATGTGTTAAATCTTTTCAACTATTGAAGTAGAACTGGGCAGAAAGCTTTAGCGAAGTAGCTGTCATAGTCATGTAAAATGACAGATTAAATCCACTGAGACAACAGTGCATTGCAGAAAGTAATTACAGTATGTTATGGCAAAAATTTGATGGATCATATTGCATGAACATGTCTTGTTAGTAAATTCTTTGATAGCGCATTTGTAGAAATGTATACATTTTATGTAGCTCATGGTTTAAGGCACTGGATTAGTTTCACTCACGTTCGTTGGCATGTTGTAGTTGTTTTTGTAGTTGGTTGCCATTGAGTAAAATTTGCACGGTACTGTTTGTTTGGCACTGACATACACTTAGTCCCAATGGATGAAATAATTAACGGACTCATAAAAATGAAGTCATTTTAAATATTTTTTTTGTGTACAAATACACAATTGTTAAATCCCTTGGCAAGGGACGTGTTAAGCTTAGGAAGGTAAAGACGGACAAGGTCTTTTTTTTTAATTATTATTATTTCACTCGCAAGTGACATACCCTTATTCACTATAACACATAGGTTCAATCTTTCAAAAGCCTTGCAAACTAATCCAGTGTCTTAAACCGTAATGTACATGAAATGTATATCTTTCTACAAATTACCTATCAAAGAATGATACTCACTAACAAGAAATACTGTTAATGTAACATGATCCATTGAATTTTGCCTCAACATGCTATAGATTTAATTACCTTTTATAATGCACTACTTTTGTCTCAGTGGACTTACTCTGTCGGCCTACACAACTGTCAAGGCTATTTCACTAAAGCTTTCTGTCCAGTTTTACTTTGAATATTTGAAAAGATTTAACACGTTTTTTATATATAGTTGATACACATACATTGCTGTTTATAAATTCTAGAATGCCATTTTTACACTCCCTCTCATATCTTTGCAATTTCCAAGATGATGATGATTCTGATATTGATATTTCTCTATATTTTCAAGAGCAAATAACATGATTTCGTGTTCTTATTGTTATCATTATTACTGGTTAGCATTCTGTAACGTTTCAAGTGGATCTGGACAGGTGGAGTTCATCAGTCGCAAACATTTAGTGCCTGTTTAGTTTTATGTCTGCTGGATGATGGAATTGCACTATCTGTCAGTTGGATTATTATTATGTTTTTATTTTTTTTTTCTGTGTTTTCTTTTCTGGCCTTTTCTCTCTACATCATTGTAACAAAAAATACAATGCATGTTTTACTCATGGCCAACCAACTATCAAAATAATAATAATAATGATAATAATTATTAATATCATCAACATACATGAGTGAAATTAATGCTGAAGTCTAATCATGTCAGTTTGAATGGATACTCAACTCTTTTGTGTATATATGGCCTTTAGCGTCTTTACAGACGGTCTTAGCAGCTAGAATATTCACTTTCACTTTGACTGACAGCTTCTCTCGTGGCTTATTCTACCAATGTTTGACCCGAGAGTGCGATGGCAGTGATTGCAGGTCAGTCTTTTGGGTTCACTTTGGCGAGTGTTTTCATTCCGCCTCTGTCGTTTTGTCAGGTATGTTTCTTTTGCCTTCAAGTCTATTGCGAGCGTGCCACTGCGCAATTTTTGTCTCCATCTGCTTCGATCATTTGCAAGGTTCTCCCATTCATTGGGGTCGATGTTGAATGCTTTCATCGTGACCTTGCAAGTGTCTTTGAATCGCAGATGTGGCCTACCTCTGGGTCGGTTGCCAGTAGCAAGTTCCCCGTAGAGAATTTGTCTGGGGATGCGATCATTTTCCATACGGTGGAGATGTCCAAGCCACCGCAGTCTTTTTTTGCCTAGGAGAGCCTGAGTTGATGGAATGTTGGCTCGGCTCAGAACTTCGATATTTGAGATCCTGTCTTGCCACTTGATCTTGAGAATTTTGCGTAGGCAGCGCAGGTGGAAGGAGTTGAGGGATCTTTCATGTTTGGAGTAGGTGGTCCATGTCTCTGAGCCATACAGCAGGGTGCTTAGGACGCAAGTTTGGTACACGAGTACCTTTGTTTTGATGGTCAGCTTGCTATTGTTCCACACCCTTTTTGAGAGTTTGCCAAAAGCTGTGGCCGCCTTTCCTATTCTGGCATTTATTTCAGTTGTTATGTCTGTGCTACCACTGATGGTTGAGCCTAGGTAGCAGAATTTTCCCACTTGCTCCAGAGGAGAGCCATTCAGCATGATTGGGTTGGGGTTTCTCAAGCCTTGTGTCAAAACTACAGTTTTTGAGACACTGATCTTTAGCATGAATTTGTCACAGGCTTTGGCAAGGCTATTGATGAGAGCCTGGAGCGTGGTTTCATCGTGGGCCACGATTGCAGCATCATCTGCGAAGAGGAGCTCTTGTAACATAATATGCTCTGTACGAGATTTTGCTTTTAGTCTGGCAACATTAAAAATGGAGCCGTCCACTCTGGTGTTAATAAGTACTCCACCTGAACATTGACCAAAGGCATTCTTGAGTAGGGCTGCAAAATATATACCAAATAAGGTAGGAGCAAGAACACATCCCTGCTTCACACCACTGTTTACAGCAAATGAATTGGATGTGCAGCCCTCAAAGTTGACACATGCCCTCATGTCAGTGTGGAAGGATGCAATAAGTTTTAGCAATGTTGGTGGACAGCCTATGGATTTAAGGACTGCATACAGCCCAGATCGGCTTACGGTGTCGAAAGCCTTTGTTAGGTCCACAAAGCATGTTATAAGCGGCCTGTTTTGTTCTTTACATTTTTCTTGGATTTGCCGAAGTGCAAATATCATGTCAATAGTTGATCGTTTGCTTCGAAAGCCACATTGTGTTTCTGGTAAGACTTTTTCCGCCAGTTGTTGAAGGCGGCAGTGGATGACGCGAGCAAAAGCCTTTCCAGTAATGCTGAGGAGGGATATGCCTCGATAGTTGTTGCAGTCGCCTTTGTCTCCTTTGTTCTTGTAAAGTGTGACAATTTTGGCGTCTCTCATATCATGTGGTATCACGCCTTCTTTCCAACACTGCAGTAACAGATTATACAGGTGTGGTAATAGTGGGCCTTTTAGGTCTTTTAATACCTCTGCAGGAATGTTGTCACTTCCTGTGGCTTTTCCAGCAGACAGGTGGTCGATTGCATTGGAAAGCTCGACTAAGGAAGGTTCAGCGTCAAGTTCGGCCATTATTGGCAGTTTTTGGAGGTGTTCCTCAAAATCTGGTGGAATATTTTTCTCAGTTGAATACAACAGAGAGTAATGCTCTACCCACCTATTCAGTTGTTCATTTTTATCTGTGATGGGTTCACCATTTACAGACTTAAGTGGGGCGCTTTTGGTGATGATTGGCCCAAGAGCTACTTTCATCTGACTAAAGGCGGTTTTCATATCTCCCTTTTCATTTGCCTCTTGTATGCTGTTACACAAGTCTGTCCAGTATTTGTTGGCGCAACGTCTTACCTCCAGCTGAAGTTTAGCTTTTGCATTTTTCAAACAAGTTTTTGTACTCTGATTGCAATTTTTGTTATACTCATTGAAAGCAGATTTCTTTTGCTCAATGAGAGGTAGGAGAATTTCGCTGTTCTGGGCTACCCAGTCGTTGTTTGAAACTTTATGCTGTCCAAAAGACTTGATGGCACAGTCATGAATTTTTGAACTGAGAGTGTTCCATGTTTCATCTACCGAGTCACATTGGGTGACATTATCCATGCTTTCAGCAAATAACTTTTCAAATGACTTTCTATTTGATTCATCTCTGATTGCTGTTACATTGATCTTAGGGATTGAAGGGGCTTTTGATCTGTATATTTTCTTGGCCGAAATTTTGATTTTGCTGACTACCAGTGCATGGTCGGTGTCACAGTCAGCACTGTGGAGGGAACGAGTTATTTTTATACAGCCCAAACTCTTCCTCCTTGAGAGAATAAGATCTAATTGATGCCAATGGCCAGACCTGGGATGGCGCCATGATGTTCTTTGGCATCTCTTAAGGTCAAAGTACGTGTTTGTAACACATAATGAGTTTACGGAGCATAGCTCCAGAAGGCGCTGCCCGTTTTCGTTGATGTTGCCAATGCCGAAGTGCCCAATGCACTTTGGCCATGCGGAGTGATCTGCTCCCACTCGAGCGTTAAATTCACCCAGAATTAGCAGGCCTTCGGTGAGAGGGATGTTGTGGAGAGTCCTCTGCAATGCCTCGTAGAAAATGTCTTTGGTTTCGTCAGAGGAGGTAAGTGTTGGGGCATAGACACAGATAATGTTGGTAAAACCAGACCGGGTGTTCAGTCTGAGTGTCATGATGCGTTCTGACACTCCAATTGGAGTTGCGATCGAATTGATAAGGGAGTTTTTTACGGCGAAGCCCACGCCGTGGATTCTCGGCTGTTCGCTGCTAAGGCCCTGCCAGAAGAAGGTGTAGTTTTCTTCTTTGACTGACCCGGAGTCGGGAAGTCGAGTTTCTTGAAGGGCAGCGATGTCGATGTTTAGTAGCTGAAGTTCTCGATCAATAATTTGGGATTTCCTGATGGAGTCAATATCAGTGAGATCTTGCTGTTGCAAGCCTGGGCGCATTGTTCTGACGTTCCAGGTACCAAGTTTTAGTATTTTTCTGTTTTTGCCAGGTGCACACTTTACGTCAGCTTTTTGACTTTTGGTCTAGCTCCAACCACCTTATGAAGCAGGCTGACGTGGCGGAACAACACCCAACTGCCTGGGGGCTGCCCAGGTTACGGCGGGCGGTAGTTGATCAATGCAGCTGAAAAGCCGCTCCCACCGACAGAGGGGACCCCTGGCGCTCATCCGTACGCACCGGTAACTGCCACCTCCCGCGTTGTGCCCATCCGTAACGGATGGCTGGAGTGTCCTCTCCAAATCGGAAATGGGTGGGCTTATAGAGGAGAGACAGACGCTTGCCAAGCCCGAGCAAACGCCTCCTCGTTTTGCTGCCTTGCCTGGGCTATTTTTAAGAGATGGTGCTTTGCCCAGAGGCACCACCCCTCTCTCTGCCATTCTAGTTAAACCCAAGGGAGAGACCAGGTCAATACATTTGGAACTAGTCCGGCTGCAGGAGATGCTGGAAGCCAGTTTGATGCAGTTCTCCCTGACAACCACCTTCGGGTCTCCACTCCTGATTTTCTGTCTGGGTTTACTCCCATAGCCTTTGCTATCATAGCAACACACAAGGCAGTGTGGTATTTGTATTCAGGGTTACCTTCCCCTTCTTTTGTGTATCAATGCATTTTAATGCATGTTTGTTCCTTCTAATATGTATCATGATTTACAGGAGTCGAGAATGTATGTATGTACACCAAAGTAAACTAAGGCTGAAATAAACTGTTATTATCATTTTCTCTAAATTGCATTATGACTTGTTGGTGTCAAGAATATGTTCATGTTTGTATTAATATGATATCTGATAACAGTGATGAAGAACAGGCTGAAATAAACTGTGGTCTTGACTTGTTTTTTAAAAAACAGTCGGGGGTATAATCTGGACTGGGGGGGTATAGTCTGGCCCAGCCCAAAGTAACCCTGGGGTATAAACTGGCCTAGCCCAGAATATACCCCGGGGTATATTCTGGGCTAGGCCAGTTTAACCCCGGGTATATTCTGGGCGGGGGGGTATATTTTGGCCTGTTACACCGGTACTGTACTAATTTGTCAAGATCCAGTCAAATTAGCCAATGATTCGCACACTAATTATAATATGTAACATGAAACGAAGAAAATTCTATTAATTTTTGTTCCCCTTTTTTTCATTGCCCCTACCCTCGATAGGGGCGGTAAGAAAGTGTGTTTTGCTTTTTGATTTGTTGTCGCCCTTGCTTGAGGAGATAATTATTTCCTGGTTGCATACTTGCTCAGTGCAGAGGCTGCATGTTTCTTATGGGGCAGTTTGGACCACAGAATAGAGAGTCTAGATGCAGTTCCCTATTCTGTGATCTGGACTAAGATGAAGGTTGTGAGATGGCCAGGACACTGAGCCTGTGGCGCTGGATGGGATTGGGGATTGAGAGCAGCTGAAACAGATTGGAAAGAGAGGAGATAATGCAGGTATGGGAAACTTCTGGTGGAGGGATGCTGCTTAGAGTTACTGTTATTGCCCACATTAAATTTTACTCGCGAGATTTGAATTAATGAAGCTCTGAGCATCAAGTCTAAATAGATCACCCAATAGTGCTGGCCGAGAGTCCAGATTTAGATTTCGATATCCAGTGAAGCGGATGGATCCATTTATCCGGAAACCAGCGGGTGACCCATCTGCATGGCATCTGCTTCCCGTTTGTTTTAAGAAATCTAGGTCAGAGGTTCGTTCTGTCAAGCTATGTGTACACAGTTCTAATAACATTTCTAAACTTCCCCCCACCCCATACCCTTTTTAGAAGTCGATGTATTCTGTAATTCCATTTCCGAGTTTTTTCTGTGTTTCAATGGTGTGTAGAATGGTTCTAATTTTACATTCTAATTTTTGTTTGGCGCCAAAAATTTAGAAAGGAGGATTCTAAATTCACTTTTCTTTCTAATACAGAACCGGATTAGAGCCCTTGAAACACTTGCAGTGTGAATGCCGATTCTAAATAGAAAGTGAAATTAGAAACGTGGAAACAGAATCTGTTCTTTTCTCTTTTATTCTGAATTAGAATCATTGAAACAGTGATTTTGATTCAGTTCTAAAATAAAGTAGAATGAAAAATTAGAATCGTGTACAAACATTATTCGTCCCGTCTGGGCGAACTTACTGATGCATGATACCCCACATTGAGTCTCGGCGATACAGTGAGGATATTGTTATTCTGACACAGTCCTGAGACTAGACAGAGATGGAGTGATTGTGAAGACACTTGAAGCCGACAGAAACCATTAAGCTAGTGTCAGGTTTCACAATTCTCTGTCCGCTGATTTTCGTGAAAATCTATCCAACACTTCGGTCTTCCCTCTATACCGAAGGACACTGTATACCTATGCACAAAATGTGACATTTATTATTATTATTATTAACAAATATTATTATTATTATTACTAGTAATTGCCCCATTCTTCGAATGGTTAAGCATAGCATTCCAGACCGAAAGGAATCAGCACAAAGACATTCATTGATGTCGAGACACTTTGGGTCATCCACAAAAAAATTGGCTATTAATAGATAGATAGAATTTTTCAGGAAATGATGACGTCATGGGCTCATGTGTTCGTAAAAAATGGAGGATCAAAAGTAGACAATTAGCGGCATAAAGCAAAATCAAAAAATACTTCCCCACCTTTTGAAGACTCCAAATCTAAAAAAGAACCTTTTGCGGGTCGCAGGGCAGGCACATGACATGTAAAAATTCACGCAAATCCGAGCTGTGTGAGCGGCAGTAGATCTTGTTCAAAATCCCGTGATTCTTTTTTTTATATTATTATTACATTTTCCTTTCTTTAATCATTAGCTCTAGATCTAGATCTAGTCTAGATATAGAGTTCGAGGCGTGAGAGGCCTAGCCTTTCGACAAAGTTTTCTTGGCATGACTGACACTCCGAGATCTATAATAAAAATATTTCATTTCGAGCTTGAAGCACACTATAAATGTTTCTACACAGTTTTCTTGGTATGAATGAATGGCACTCACCTCATCTGTATAACATTATACTTGGTATCAAAATTTTCTTGGCGTTGTTGGATCTCAAGTGAACTCTAGTTCGAGAGTTTACATTTCCGGTAAGAGGCGGAAATGACGAAATTGACGGAAGTACATTATCACGTCGTATTCGCAATCATGAATTGATAACTGATAATTATAACTGAATTTCTGGAAAAAGTAAAGAGTTTCGGGAAAAAATGAGCTAGACACGTACAGGCTTTATACATTTTATATACATGTGCCAAGTTTCATTTCTCTACGTTGCGTAGTAAAAAAGCCTTTGCGGGAACAAAGTTGGGCCCAAGCTCCATTATTATATGATTTAGGAAGAACATGTCTCTGTGTAGGTCTGTCAACTTCGGTCAAGTTCTACTTGAGCCGGTGTTTTGAGTGTGTCCACCCTAGCCAGCATCTTTACGTCAGTCCAACATAGGATTTCCTTAGGGTTGGTCGGATTAATGTGGGAGCGTTTTCATTTCGTCAAACCGATGTCGGCCAGATGTCGTTACCAGCGGGTGTACGTAGGAACGATGCCATTCCTATGTGCAAACTTGGCGATCAATCCTGCTCGACGGATTTCCCGAGGATTGTTGGCTAAGACGGTGGGAGGGGGGAAGGGTGTCACGAGTGGAGTGAGTGCAATTAAGGGGATTGCTACAGAGCGGGTGTAGAGTAAGAAGGGCTCACGGTAGACAAGTAAGTTAAGCGTGCTGTTGTGAGTAGTGGGAGGGTCTGAATGAGGCGAAAGCGCTGTATTACTATCACTGCAAGTTAGAAGGCCCTACGGAACGGACCTGTGAATAAGAGCCCATCGGGCGGACATAAGGGGAGCAGTCGAGAAGACTAGTGAGAGAGTCTTTCCAGTGATGACTGGTATGTAGAACGTTGATTGATTATTATGATTGATGTATTATATTATATTCGTCTATTACCATGATGTAAATAAGTATATGTGAGGAATGTGGAAGTCCTTGATATTGGATATAGCAATGTGCACCATGAGCGATAGATGAAAGTGAGTTCATGGATTTGTAGCGCGAGTGAGTAGTGTGTACTCCGATGGAGGTGTGTTACCGTAAGATGTGTGGTGAGTGAAAGGTGAACTAGTGTGTGTACGCTTCATGGGTTGTAAGGAGAGGTGGAGTGAATAGAAATGGTAGGGTATTATACCAATGTAATGTTATTCTTGTAGGTGTCGAGGACGGGCCGCAGAGCCACCTCGATGAGCACAGGGGATAGGCCAGCATAGGGCCGGAGGCCACACATAGGCCAGAAGTGAGGCTGTCAGTGCAGGACAGTAGAGGCACATAAAGTCGTGGCAGTCGGGCCACGGACAGGGACGTAGATATGAGCGTGAATGTGATAATGCACTATTGCCATGTTGAGGGGCTAGTGAACTAATAATGTACTGGTGAAATGATAATGTCTATTGAAATGATAATGTGTTATTGCCCTGCTGAGGTGCTAGGGGAATGCTAAGGTGTATGACAATAGGAAGGTGATATTGAGAGACTGCGGTGCCAGTGAATTATTAATGTGCTATTAAGACCCTGAGGGGAGAGGCTGAGGCCGAAGTGCCTTTAGGAGTAACTACCGGATTGTGGATCCGAGGGAGAGTGTGTGTGAGAATAAGGCCGTTGTACGGCAGTTCATTTCAATAATATAATGTATGTAATTGCGCTATTATCTGTATAATTATGTTTAATAAATGTGTGAGTCTGATGGATTGTTCTGTTAAGTGTTAACTTGTCTGTTCGTGATTGTTGTCCTGTCATAACTTATTACATCTCCCAGTCTGGGATTTGTGACAAAGGGCTCTGCCAGCAAACTTGGAAACCACAACATGCACGCCATATAATATGCCACCGCAGCGGGTATTTACACAAGCAAGGTCATAACCACACGGCGTGTCAAGGAATTTATCAGCAAACAGGAAACTCTCCGCTTGGTTTTCATGTCTGCAAACACGTTCACTGCAACTGTGCAACTGTGCGGCGCTTGAATGACTTTACCCACGTGATGTTTTCTGTGTACTCATTTTAAAAGTTCATATTCAATTCACTCTCTGATTTCCAGCTAGAGGGGTTTGCGAAATGAGAGCTCACCAGGATACCGACGACAATAGATACGCCTCTGAACACACCCAATGTTCGATGCCGTGTGGAGGGGTTGGATTAGATAGGACAGTGAAATGGGTACACTGAACAACTGAACACCTCTCAGGAATAGAGAAAAAATTTTTTGTGGTAGACGGGGGGGGGGGGGGGGGGTGGTTTGTTTCAGTACCCGAGACACTGGATACCGAGACGGTTCAAGTTCCCCAGATTCCGTCCGTCGAATTGCGCGCGTATCATCCATGTTCATCCATGTCAGCAATGCAACAATTCGCACCACATCTCTTCATATTTGAACGAAAAAGACTAGTACCACGGAGCTCTGTGAGTAGTACTCACCGTGTTTATACGCCTGCAAGTTGTGGACATAATAGTGAAAGAAGGAATGGTCGTTCTCGGTATTCTGTGTCCGGGTATCGGCCCATTGCGGACATCGGCCATTTTAGTTGTCTGGACCGGCGCTTAACCATGGCGATGGTAGCACTGATTTTGATTCCTTAGCTGATTTGCACTGTGAGCACTTCAGGCGTCGCGAACCAATCGGCGGCGAGCTAAAAACAAAGTTCACTACAGTAAACAATGACACGTGCGTCCACGCACATGGGAGACGTTCGGTCAATTCTTTCACTTCCTTTCCTTTGTTTACAGGATGGTAGGGGAACTAACCAGCTTGGATCCATCCTTTCCACCCCTGACATAACAGTCAACTGCAATGCAACCATCAGGCATTTTAACCGCTTAGACATAATTATCTGGAAGATACACTCGTCAACTGATCCACCCGCCATTTTAGGTGTCGGAAGCACAAAACAAAAACACTCTGTGACGTCATTTGCATTGGGCCTATAAACCTAGGCTATTGTAAAGGACACAGTCATGGTGTTTTACGTAGAAAGCTACATGTATAATGGCTGAACAGTGAACACGACACAGTTTTTTTTTCTATATGGCTAACAACATCCTTTCAAACCCATGCAGAGGCAGAAAATTAAGAGTGAAAATATAGACATGCTGACAACCCAGAATTGCACCACAGATCTTTTCGTTGCTAAGTGCGCTACGTAAACGTAGAGAGGACATTGTTTGAGGGCCATCTGCCGCGTCTCTCATGAAGCAAAGCTTTTGAACACAGTTTTCTTTCCCAACAAGTCCATTCTTCTGATATACAATCTGTCATTCAGAACTTGATTGTGTAACATCTGCAAATTGCAATGCACAACCTGTTGCCTCTGTGGTTATCTCTGTTCAAAAGCGAATATCTGAATAGCTCTGTTTTCCTTTGTAACATTTCAAAGGTTTTTCACACTTAGGAAATGTCTGACCTGAGCTAGATGAATTCGTTGGGTATTTTCTATATTGTTGTATTTGCATTTGTGCCTTTTCGAGAAAATGGGGATTAAACGTTTGAAGAGTTGTGTAAAGTCAGGGCTTTATTCAATACGGTACGCTTCAAAATGGAAACTTGCCATAAAAATGCCCATGAAATAATAATACACTCATATGACCCTTAGATAAATAATAAAATTGGATGTGAGAGAACCATTTTCGTGTAAAAACCTCAAAATCGGCAATATTATGTCGCATATGGCAACAACTCCTCGAAATGCAGGCAAAATTAAGCAAGTTCCACAAGTTATACTGTAAATCAACAGTCTGTAGAAGTATAGCTAAATTTCCTGTTGATTTCATCAGCATTCGTTTCGTGTTTTGAGAAGTGCTTTTTGTTAAAAAAAAACAAAAAAACTGCTTTCACCCTTTTCCATTTTCTCTCTCGTGATCAAACATTGATGACGCGCGGATATTTCAATACCTGTGCAAACGGATGTGTTTTTAGCCTGGGCTCGGCACGTGCATTGCGAGTGAGGCAACAAGGGAGAGAAGTGAAAAGATCTTCCTTGAAAAACATTAGGGGAGGGAATCTGGAAAGTGGTCATTTCCGTACCTTTCTTCTCTAGATTAAAATAAAATGCGTTTTCTTGCATTCTTTGTATTCACGTCGTCCAGGAAATCATTTGTGCCCGTTGAAAACTCTAATAACTGTAGCCATAGAGTATCAAAACAAGTATAATATACCGGGGTAATACATAATTTATTATAAAGGAAGTAACATCTCCAATGTATTCATGAAATGCTTTTTCACTTCTGGGCCTTAAATTCTACAAAATATCATATATATTTCGCAAAGAAAGATGTAAAGGCGTACATGAGTATATTTTAAAAAGTCTTGAAATTCACTTTTTTTTTTTATACTTTCGTAGATTTTGGGCCACAGCTGACTCGAACAAAAGAAAATGTTCCGACATTTTGAGCCGGAAAAAAAAAAGATGCATTTTCTTCGAGTTGAGTTGAAAAGTATGACCGGGAATTTCGTTCTGCACCTTAGTTTACACATTCTCCCAGTCAGCGGGCCAACTAGTATGTAAAAGACAAGGCGGGGGGGGGGGGGGAGGATGCATTTACCAATCTTTAACATCTGTAATTTAATGAAGATTGTTAAGTTTCAATTACATGTGTATCCACTAATTATGTCTGTTACAATTCTGTTATGGTGCTTATGCTACGGCATCGATGACGTCAGTGTGTGTGTTTTTAAGGTCACCCTAGTTCGGTGTCGCGCGCCAGCCAAACCTTTTCAAGGTAACGCTGGACTGGACTCTCAGGGGTGCACTGGACTGTCGGGAGTGCACTGGACTGTCAGGGGCGTAACCCTCCAATGAAGATGTGAGAGGGTGTGAATCAGTTTTCAGTCTCGTACAAGCTTTTTAATGATGTCGTCGTCTATTCCGAGGGCGTATCAACAAATTTCCCCGCTTTACAGCGAGCACGTTTCTGTTTTTGTGAGAGTGACATTTCTTATAGACAAACATGTGGCAAAAACATTTCTGATTACAAAACTAGTAAAGATATCGATACGTCACATTGTGAGAATATAGATCTCACCACAAGAAGTGATAAAGTAGTGATAAAAGGCTTCAACAATTTTACCGAAAATTCCCAAATTCTGTGACCTTAACCTTGATGTGCTGTTGTTGTTATTGATGTGCTGTTGTTGTTGTTGTTGATGTGCTGTTGTTGTTGTTGATGTGCTGTTGTTGTTGTTGTTGATGTGCTGTTGTTATTGTTGTTGTTGATGTGCTGCTGTTGTTGTTGATGTGCTGTTGTTGTTGTTGTTGCTGATGTGCTGTTGTTGTTGTTGATGTGCTGTTGTTGTTGTTGTTGATGTGCTGTTGTTGTTGTTGTTGATGTGCTGTTGTTGTTGTTGTTGATGTGCTGTTCTTGTTGTTAATGTGCTGTTCTTGTTGTTGTTGATGTGCTGTTGTTGTTGTTGTTGTTGATGTGCTGCTGTTGTTGTTGATGTGCTGTTGTTGTTGTTGTTGTATTTGTTGTTGTTGTTGTTGTTGATGTGCTGTTGTTGTTGTTGTATTTGTTGTTGTTGCTGTGTTTTTGCCTACTTGACCAATTTACGCAGACTCTGTATCAGGTATCAACAGAGCTCTCTAAGGATAGATTCATAGGAGGAGACTCTATCTAAATGACATGTACATGTATCTTAAAATCACTGGCTGTTCGTTATTCCCTTTTTCTCGTCTCTAACAGAAACTATGCACGAGTGTACATAGGAGGCAATCACCTGTGTCAGTGAACATGGGTATGCTGTTTGGGTTCCAGGTCACTGCCTAAGTAATGTGTCTGCATGTGCGTGTGTGCATCTGTCTGAGTGTATGTCTGTGTGTAGTTATCAACGCCTCCTAGTACGTGTATTATATTTTCATGATAGAACGTGGTCCCGCAGAACAAGTTGAACAAGTAACTGCTAAAAGATGCATCCATTGATATAAGGCACTGTCTGTAGGGTTTGATGTTCATCCTTAAATTATCACACTCAAATATTGTTCTTGAATGTATACACATGTGTTCTCTCTCTCTCTCTCTCTCTCTCTCTCTCTCTCTCTCTCTCTCTCTCTCTCTCTCTCTCTCTCTCTCTCTCTCTCAACCCCTCTTCTCTCTCTCTTTCTTTCTTTCTTCCTTTCTCTCTCTCTCCCTCTCCCCCTTGGTCTCTTTCACATTCTCTCTCTCTCTCTCTCTCTCTCTCTCTCTCTCTCTCTCTCTCTCTCTCTCTCTCTCTCTCCTCCTCCTCTCTCTGTTTCTCTCTGTCTATCGCTTTTTTCTGTTCTTGCCTCCTGGGTAGAGATTTATCACCGCTTCTCCATTGGCGTCACTTTCGAACACGGCAGCAATGAGGAGTCAATACCTTCCGGCAATCCCAGGCCTTAGAATGAACACGTAAATCAATTCATTATTAATTTAATCTCTCCGGGCGATCATGGAGTGGTTACGTAACTTTCTCCTTCCCCGCCCTCCCGTCCTCTTCCTCCCTGAGTGGCACCCCGAGAGAGGGAGAGAGAGGTGATTGATTTCCGTGATCTGCTGGAAGAAATAGATCAATGAAGTTCTTAGTTTCTCGAGGGCTTTAGCCAATAGCTGTTACCCGGAAAGGGGGGAGGGGGGCACATAGTACCCTTGATTTGAATCCGTCCCAAAACAAACTGATCTTAATGGAAGAATCGATAATGTAGGTACCCGGCAATCGAAAATGCCCCGCCTTGTTCCACGGGTATGTGATACGGAACATGAATTTGTGAAACAAATAAACTACTGACACCGGGGCAACTGTCATGATGCGTCACAGCAAAGCTTTGACCTCTGTTCCAATGGTTTACATTGCCGTTGTTTGTTACTGATGTACTTTCATTGTTGTTGTTGTTGATTGCTATGGTAGATGTTGTTGTTGTTGTTGTTATTGTATCGATCAGACCCAGCCATCAGCAGTAAAATGAGTCCGCAACAGCCATCTGTTGATGATTTGCAAAAGATAGATGTAAAGTATTCATTCAACTTTCATCCATGAAGCGCCCAGGTTTTATATAATTCAAACATCAATAGCGGAGTATTGTATTACATGGTTTCATCTATCCAGCGTCATAGTTCCACCCTACTCAGTTGTCAACAAAAAAAGCAGGGCAATTGTAGTCTTCATGTACGGTAATCGGTCGTGACTTCAGAACAACAAAGTAAACAATTTACAAGTTACAATACAAGACAGCCCATAGCGACAACTGCCTTTTTCGAAGCACATCCATTATTAAATTGTCGGACACTTTCTAATTTATGAACAAAATGCTCTTTGATCTCTCACCAATTCTGATATAAAGGTCAACGATTGCGCACGTTCGCGGGGTTTGTAGCGCACAGCAATGACGTACGGGCGAACGGCTTGATGGCCTAAAAAGTTGATAGCAATGGGCCACTCACCGAGAGAACAAACAAATTGATAGCAAGTATAATTTATTCATTTTTATTTTTACAAAAACCTGGCTGGAGATGAATTCTATCAGTCGCAAAAAATGTCGTTTTCACACTACCTAGTACGGTACACCAGTACAGTTGGAGGACAACGCCTTGCAAGTTCGTTTTTATTATAGGAAGTGTATATCCGCACAACATGTTGTGTGGATATGGACAGTGTATATCCGTACAACATGTTTACCAATAGCGCGACTGGTGAAGGTTTGCTGAAACAAAACTTGGTATGGTGTCCACGAATTTAAAGTGACAACACATGGAATAGTCAGATGGACCTGGGGGCGTGAGGGTCTAATCAGTTTGTATCAATGGGCGGTAGTCAGATTGACTAATCAAGCGAAAAGGGATTGGGGTAGCCATTGGTGATCGACGTGCACTCAAGTATATTATTAGCGCAGATCACGCAATCTCC
Organism: Onchidella celtica; assembly: GCA_963931925.1. NCBI lineage: Eukaryota > Metazoa > Mollusca > Gastropoda > Systellommatophora > Onchidiidae > Onchidella > Onchidella celtica. The sequence continues at coordinate 114,458,159 of OZ007567.1, read as the reverse complement.
GAGCAAAAGTCGGATTGTTTTGCTACTAAGCCAATTCATATTTTTAAAAACTATGCAAATTAACAAGGTCAGTAATATAGTATTCCGGTGTGTGTTCAACGTCATCGAATTGTGTGCTTTGTACGGATATGTACAACATGTTGTACGGATATGCGTTTCCTTTATTATAACAATCAATCGAGTTTAAATGGCAGATGGAATGTTGTCATTCTGGGCACCGAAACTTTTATCCTGCTGTCTGGTATTTACAGCAAGGGCAATAGTAGAAAACAAGATTTTTGGGAAAAAACCCAGCGAGTTGAATGTAGGTCAGTCATCAAAACAATTGGTGAGTGGAGAAGGTGAGGCAAACAACTGGCCATGTGTAAAGCTCAGTCTACTCATATCAACTGACCAGTACGAAATGCAATGTTTGTCTCACCTGAGAGCAAGGTTGAGGTCACAGAATTTGGGAATTTTTTGGTAAATTGGTGAAGCTTATCGCCTTTTTGTCGTTCTGCGGTCCCTGAGAGAAGACACTCTGGTCTGAAGTTTGGCTTGTGTAAGATTTGTATTATATTGTAGACAAACTTTTGTTGATCTTTCCTGGTAAACACAGCGTATCCATCCACTAATCAAATAGTAAAGTTTGGCAACTTCATTCTCACGCTCCCCCACCTCCGCCCCACCCCTTCTCTCCGCTGCACCGCCTCTGATCCGAGAAATGGATACGATACGTTTATTAATACGTAACAGTAGGGTTGTTAGATTTCCCCACTGCCCGACGACTGACACTTGAAACTCATTTTTTTCTCCTCCGACGCCTGTGCAATACGGCAGACCGCCGAGGTTAAAATCTGGAACTTTGGTTACACAATTCCACATTGTTGGCACATTACTCAGAACTATTTCAGGCGGAAGCCAAGGGTCGAGGGTCGGCTCTTATTGGTACGTGTTTTGTAACACATCAAGGTTGTAACTCGACGTCCCACTGACCGGGGGAGAGTGCGGGACTGGTGTACTGAGCAAACCTGCCATGTTACAGGAAAACACCCTTGGACAATCTTGGTCAAATTCACATTTTGATAATCAGTTTATAGAATGAATTACGCGCTCTCTTTCTGTCTGGCTTATAAATTAATTTACCAAGACATAGAGTTTGTTTTGTTCGTCACAAATGGAGATTGGGCAATGAAATGAATACAGTGGGGCCACCAGCCATCAACCCTACGTCAATCCTACGTAGACTACATTTCTGTAAGATTGGTAGGACTACCATAAGGGCAGATTCCCTGCATCAAACCGATATCGGCCCGATGTCGTAATCAGCCGATCTACGTAGGGACGACGTCTTTCCTATGTGCAAAACTTGAAGTGAATCTTACGGGTCTGACTTCGGTAGGTTTGCTGGCTGGGGGACCCAGCGGAGGGGGCGATAGCCTGCTGTTTTTGACGTCTCCTGTAAAATTTTATTTTGGGGGCACGTTACGCTCCCCTAACAACAGCTTTACGGTATGTTTTCATATATCACGTCAGAAATGATCACTAATTGCCCCTTCACGAATGATTCGTTTGTGTAACAAGCTGGAGATTAGGTGATTCACCTAATCCAATCTTGCATAAGGACCACAAAGTAGGAGAAAAATGAATGCATGATCAATCCTGTCCAATCCGGGAAATACTGAAATAGATTTCGGTGCAGATCGGCCAGATAACGCCATGGTCATGTCACGATCAGTATATAATGCTACTTTTTTTCTTTTCAGAATATTCAGATCGATATCGATTTTCTCAAAAACTGCCCCAGCCGACTGCCCTAAGGAAGTCCGAAGTGAACGATTGAGATTAAGTTTCCTCATTGGAATAACGTCGTTCCTACGTAGATCCGTTGGTTACGACATCGCGCTGACCTCATTTGATGTAGAGAATCCACCCTTGAGACAATCCTACCAACCCTACGGAATTCTGTACAAATCTACGTCGTTTTGACGTAGGGATGCTGACAGGGATCTGTTGAATTTATTTGCAAGTTTACCCGGGCTCACATTTCTCACTGCACCGTATGGAACTGATTTTTCATTTGTTAGACTGTTGCCTGAATTTGAGTTTACTTCGTTGTGCCATGTAGACTGAATCATAAGTAAACTGAATTTTTGAACAAGCCATTTCTACAACAGTAGATCTACTAACACTATGCGAAATATTAAAACAAATGTGAGCCTGGGACACACGGTGGTGTGGAGGCAAGGCGCTCGCCTCTCATGCCGAAGGTACCGGGTTCAAATCCCGGTCGGTGCAGGCATGTTGGGAGTTTGGGATTTTCCTTATATTTTCCTGTCCCTGATCCAGCGGTAGGTAGGATCGAGCACCTAGTCTTCTCGGATAAAGACGGAAAATTCGGAGGACCCGTGTACACGCTGCGCAACGTTAAAGATACCGTGGCAGTTGGAAATCGTGAAGAGCACACCGTACAAGGCCGCTGCCCGGGCAAAATTCTAAAAAAACAACAACTAATCTCTACCACAACAAGGAAAACAAAACAAGAAAAAATGAAGTGTAAATGCCGAGAGCAGCGAACTTCCTAAACTAAAGGCATAAACACACAAAAATGTCAGTCCATCTTGAACGGGAAAACGCTGGAACAACTCCACACACTAAAGTTCATGTATGTTGAACATAAGTATTATAAAACAAGCCGCTGCCCGGGCAAAATTAAATAAAAACTTATCCCTACCACCAAGCCCCCCCCCCCCCCGATGCCGCATTGTGGCGACAACGTGTCTGCTTCAGTTGTAACTGAACTGCAGTGGCGCTAAGGCAAATTTCCCAAATGGGATTGAAGAAGCAAATTTGTACAAATTGGTCTTTCCTTTCCCCATCGTTGCATTGCATCGTTTTTGCATCACATCTTACGCATACATACAACTGTTTCTTTTTGCTACATTCTGAATTTGCTTCAAGCCTAGCTGCGACTCCACAGGATTACTTTCTTTCTTTTATTTATAAATAATATAAGACAAAAAAGGATCAACTTAGTTCACCATCAGCACTATTATTTTCAACTAGCTGACGTCCCCGACCCTGCCCGGGATAAATCGGTTTGAATATTGGTTTCAGTTCTGGGTGATTATTATGGACCTGCTTCATCTTGCCTGTTCCTATTTGTTTATTATTTTTTATTTTTGTTCGTTTTGCTCTGCCTGTGTGAGTTGACACCCTGCGCATCCCGTACAACAGCATGATTTGCGCACGGGTTAGAGTGTTTGATAGTGAACACATCGCAGGAAGTGATAACGAAACCTCAAAATGGCGAACCATGACTCAAATAGATCTAAATCATGCCATGGCGAAACAATAAATTTCCAATAAAAAAAAATACACTGATTTGAGACTTCTATTAAAAACTGTGCACCCTTACATCCATTCTGATGTACCATATAAAATTTGAAGTCTGAGTGTTGAGTGGTTCAGAAGCCTTTTGCAACGAAAAATCTCAAGTCCACAAATATATATAGTATAGAAGATACTAGCTGAGTTCCCGGCCCTGCCCGGGATAAATCGATTTACTAGTTTTAGTTCTGGGTGATTATCATGGACCTGCTTCATTTTGTCTGTTCCTTTAGCTTTATTTTATTTTTGTTTGTTTGTTTGTTTTTAGATACGTTTTACTGCTCTCCCTTTGCGCGTTGACGTCCTGCGCGTCCCGCCAGCATCCGTCAAATGGCTATGATTTGCGCACGGGTTAGTTTGTTTGCACAGCGCAGGAAGTGATAACGTCATATTGTGTTAATGGAAAAGAAATATTATAATATTTTCCTAGACATATTGAAAACACAAACCTGTACTTTTGGCCCTGTAGCGTGAATCTCCCAATTCCAGACCCTTTCTTTTTCCTAGTCTAGGCAAATTGAGAACACACAAAGTTTCATACTCGATAGTCTTAGAACTCAATCTCATCATTCAAACCAGCCATAACCGGAAATTGTTTTGTGAGTGTGATACAGTCTATAATAATAATAATAATAATAATAATAATTGATTTATATAGCGCCAAAATCCACTTAAAGTGCTCGGTGGCGCTTAACAAACACATAGAATACACAGTCTCAAACACTCCAGTATATCACACCTACACACTAACACATCCAAAGATACATTTCAGTAACAGTTCTAGTATCATCTATAAATCATATACCGGAACCAATCTTGGTTACATTAATTTGCCGAAAAAATATACCTAACGCCAATGTGTCGCAACCTAGCAACTAATACAAACGTTTTTGGGAGTTATTAATTATTTTTTTAATTTCTATGCCGGGGACACCACGACAGTCTATACTAAGCGCTGTATAAAATCTGAGGGCCACCGAATCAGCATTAACGGAGGAGTAGCGGAAGGCGCGCTGCAATTGTCGTAAGGTTTCACTTTTATTAGTATAGATATTTTAGTGCAGTGGTTCTCAACGTGGACAATATCGCCCCGGGGGAGGCCATTTTGATTTCCGGGGGATGGGGGCCAATATGAAGAAAAAGGCGACGAGGGGGCGAAGATGATGAAATGTGGCGACGCTGGAGGGAGGAGAGGGGGGGGGGCGAAAACAGCCATGAATGGAGGACTGCTTGGGAGCAAAATATAGGGGGCAGACATTGACTCGTTGAACAGCAGCTGTAAATGAGTTATATGAACAGAAAAGCCCCCCTTCCCCCCCCCCTTCCCCACTTGGTTTAGTGCATTTCTGATATAGAATGCTTTCTGTTTGATAATGAATAATTGACAAAATATTATAAAAACCACAGAAAAACTGTGGGGTCGCAGCAGGGCTATAAGCAATGCCAAAATTGGGCAAAAAGAAAAAGTTGTATGCAGTGAAACCCTGCGTGAGAAATAAAACCCAAACGATACAAAGCAAACTAAAGAGAAGACAGAGAATAGTACACAAATTTTCGGCTTTCGCCTTTATCAAGTTGAAAAAAGAAAGAAAAAAGAAAAAAATCGAACAAGAAAAGATTTCAACAGGAAATGTGTAGAATGGAAGCGAAACAGGAAATGTCACTTATCTGCCAGTTCTTGCTTCGTTAGCAGCACAAAAGCACGCCCGTCCACAGACTAATAAATTAACCAGACTGGAAACACGAGCTTCGGGCTGTGTCGGTTATTACGGGGGGGGGGGGGGGGGGGGAATTCCAGTTCTATTTGCAGTAAAAATTTCTTTTTATTTGTCAAGATTGGTTGTACATATATTAATTTCTTGGTGCGGAACCAAACTTTCGTGTTCAGTAGGCGCGTCAAAATGGTGTCATTCAAGATTGTAGCTATGCTGAAGCGTCGGTCGTTACCGTAAACCTAATGTGGCGGATGGTTCATGACCTTTCGCTGTTTTGTGACGTCACACAATGGGATCATCCAGTCTGGGTATTTTATTAGTCTGTGCGTCCGTCTGCCAAATGCATGGAAGCTCGCTACATGCACTTTTCTTTTTGCGCTATTTTGGTAATAAATAATTGGCACGCCTAGTGTCATTACTAAGGCTTTGGAAAGTTTAAAATCCTAATTTGTTTGTAGTGCGTCTTCTTGAGAAATGTCTCCGTCGGGTTTGAATAGGGATTTGTGTGTGTGTGTGTGTTTGTGTGAGAGGGGAGGGGGAGCAAACGGGGAGAAGGGCGATGGATGAAAATGTGGAGCCTAAGGGGGTCCATTGCCTGAAGATGGTTGAGAACCACTGTGTTACTGTCTTTGCACAGGTTAGCACTATGGGATTGGTTTTTCCAATGATTGTGACTCTCGTCACGAAGCGGGTAGCGGTGATTTAAGTGATGACGTATCCGTAGCGTTACATATCGTATTGATTCATGTTTCGTAATGACTTACAACGCAGTCAGCCGTGTAAGGAACCAATGTGTGTTATGTGGTCTAGACTCAAGAAGCTGGTTTTGGTGGAGGGGCCATCTAAAAAGGACGTACGGCGGAATGGGGTGGGGGTAGAAGAGGGGGATTTGCCCCCTGCCAGTGAAAAGTGTACATGGCTGGGGGCGGTGGTGGAAGATTCTGTGAAACCAGCCAGCAATTCTACGCCAAGCCAGCATTACCATAGGAGTGGGTTCCCTACATCAGTCTGGCGTCGGCGCGATGTTGTAACCATCAGATCTACGTAGGAATGATGTCATTCCTATGTGCAAACTTGACGTCGATCTGTACGTCGGATTTCCGTAGGGTTCCTGACGGTGAAACGTAGACTGTACTTTTCAGCAATGGTGTATGTTGATCAAAATGTTCTTTTATTTACACTTTTCAAGAAAATGAATCATGGTATTATATTTTTTTTAAAAACCAAGGGGCAAGGAGTCAAAATTCGCCAAAATCCAACGTACGTACTATGTGCTTTATGGGTGGCTCCGAACTGGGCAGAGAGGCCTCTTTTTTTTAATTTATCTTTGCAATCAACTGACGTACCTGTTTTCATTTTGAAATGAAATTCTTCAGTGTCCTCAAACAAATCCCTCCTTCCCCACTTTAGGAGGGGCCAAGAAAAGGCCAGAATGTAATAATGTGCTGGTCCAGGAAGATTGTCTTAGCTCCCCGGTGTTACCGAGAATGATTGCAGGAAAGTCGACAGCTGATCGTGGCTGAAGGTGAAAATTGCTCCAAGAAAAAGAAAAAAAAGATTATTATTATTGGTTGTGGAGAGTTTGTGTTGTGTAAATATGTATAGAGTCATTTGTGCTGATGTGTAGGGGAGCTGATTATCTATCTATCTATCTATCTATCTATCTATCTATCTATCTATCTATCTATCTATCTATCTATCTATCTATCTATCTGTCTGTCTGTCTGTCTGTCTGTCTGTCTTATCTGTCTGTCTGTCTATCTATTTAATTAATCATTCTTATCTATCTATCTATCTATCTATCTATCTATCTATCTATCTATCTATCTATCTATCTATCTATCTATCTATCTGTCTGTCTGTCTGTCTGTCTGTCTGTCTGTCTGTCTTATCTGTCTGTCTGTCTATCTATTTAATTAATCATTCTTATCTGTCTATCTATCTATCTATCTATCTATCTATCTATCTATCTATCTATCTATCTATCTGTCTGTCTGTCTGTCTGTCTATAGTATCTGTCTTGTCTGTCTGTCTATTTGACCTTCCGTCCGGCAAATTTCGACCTATCTGCTCATTAACAGGCCTATCCGTCTTCCTTTCTGCATGTAGAACGATTGTACTTATTTACCCCTGTCAAAACCTAATTACACCGGGGAGAAGGCGTGCGTGGTCTGCCAATTAGAGGTAGATTGGTATGACACTCTGAAAACCCAAAGGTCAGACTTGTAGAAATAGAATTATTGAAGCCAGTACCAATAACGACTACTCTGTTTTAAATCTATCTATCTATCTATCTATCTGTCTGTCTGTCTGTCTATCTATCTGTCTGTCTGTCTGTCTGTCTGTCTGTCTGCCTGCCTGCCTGCCTGCCTGCCTGCCTGTGTCTGTCTGTCTGTATGTCTGTCTGTCTGTCTGTCTATCTATCTATCTATCTATCTATCTATCTATCTATCTATCTATCTATCTACATCTCTGTCTGTCTCCTCTTGGTCTCTCTCCTCTCTCTATCTCTCGTTCTGTCTGTTTGTTTGACTCTCCCTCTCTCTCTCCCTCCCTCTCTCTTTCCTCTCACTCTCTCTCTCTCTCTCTCCCCCCCCCCCTCTCTCTCTCCCCCTCTTTTTGTCTCCCCCACCTCTACATTTATATAACATAATAACAGCAATTTACCCGTGACTGCCACGTGATTGTGAATGACAGATCATGTCTATAAATTACGGTGTACACCTGCAAGATGATAAAGCTCATTCAGGGGAGAAACTCAGGTTGTTTGTGGACAATTAGAATTAATGACAAGCCTGGATTCACCATCTCTTGTCTGTCTATTTAGTCGAAGTTAGCAAAACTGAATTGAATATCTCTGCGTAAAGTTTACCGAGCATTGGGTGTCGGGCGTAGGCTCTATGTCTATGACAGACAGATACATAGACAGAGTAGACAGACAGACAGACATATCAGACAGCCGCAATACAGACAAAATATCATTCAGATAGATAGACAAACTGACTGACAGACAGGCGAATAAACTGATAAACAGGGGGGCAGAAAGATGGCTGGATGGGTAGACGGCAAGATGCGGGAAGGTGGTAAGGGATAAGAAAGAGAGAAAGAATGAGAAGTCGTTTATACGGGACATTTGTGCCTGCTGTTTGATGATCCGCGATCTTTTTTTTTCTTTTTTTATGTCACTGAAAGTAGGGAGAAAACGTGCTGTCGGTGACGTCAATGAAAGTAGGGAGAAAACGTGCTGTCAGTGATGTCAATGAAAGTAGGGAGAAAACGTGCTGTCAGTGACGTCAATGAAAGTAGGGAGAAAACGTGCTGTCAGTGATGTCAATGAAAGTAGGGAGAAAACGTGCTGTCAGTGATGTCAATGAAAGTAGGGAGAAAACGTGCTGGCAGTGACACCAATGAAAGTAGGGAGAAAACGTGCTGTCAGTGACGTCAATGAAAGTAGGGAGAAAACGTGCTGTCAGTGACGTCAATGAAAGTAGGGAGAAAACGTGCTGCCAGTGACGTCAATGAAACGAAGGAGAAAACGTGTTGTCAGTGTCAGCGATTCTGTGACGTGGCACACGACAATTCACAACAAAAAATATTTATCGTATTCCATTTTTGGTTCACATTTCATTTGGGACATTCCACGGTAACTGACGGGAAGTACAGACCGAGCCTCGGTACAGGCAATACTTTTTAAGGGCCCTCCACAAAAATGGTACAGAAATGATAAAAATGTATTTTAAATAGATGAGTCCATTCAGTTGCCTCCACTTTAGTTGGTAACTGACGGGACAGAAAAAATACCATGTTTTTACATAGCAAAATGAAACTGCAAAATTTGTGAAACCAAACCAACAGGATTAGTGAACATGAAGCTTTCTGACGCACAACTGCGTTTGACGTGCATTTGTTGTTGTTGTGTTTTTTGTCTCTACTACCTCACTCTGCCCTTGCCACTGTGCTTCACTATCACTACTGGCGACAGCCCAATACAGCCCTTTTGAGGACCATGGAACGACAAGAAAGTGAAACGAGACCAAAGGAGTAGAGAAGAAGGCAGCGTGTTGGGGAGCCCTTGTGAGGGCCCAGACGGTCACGAAAGTGAGGGAAACGACACCAACAAGTAAAGAAAACAAGCACCACATGGTGACGGTGAGCTGTGAAGGCTATTAGGAGCGATCCCCCCCCCCCCCCCCCAAAAAAGATCTTTTCACACACACACACACAGAGGTTTAAGTTTTAGAGATCGGTGAATTTTGGAATTACAAGTCAGAATTGTGGGCTAAGTTTAGTTCCCAAGGCGGGGGGGGGGGGGGGGGTTTCAGCCTAAACCCGGTCAGACACAGACAGATTCTGGCAGACAAGAAGTGCACACCATAATTTCCTATACACTCTATTTTCTTGGTAAATCTGGGAAGAATCTATCATTACTAAGCCCGGTCAGACACAGCCAGGTTTTGCCATTATTTCTTTGGTTTATACAATATATTTTGCTGGCTGCATCTGACCGGCCTCGTATGAGACCCTTCTAACTTATAAATCCTTAAATTTTAGGCTAAAACTTGATGTTAATAGCTAGTCAGTGTGTTTTGATCGTGCACAAATCTTTCATTTTCTTTTGTTAGGTTGAAAAGTTGGTGTGACATGCAATTTGCGATATTTAACCCCGTTGATAAGAGCTTTTCTCAACAAGGTCAAGGTTACAGATACCTCTGAGCTACAGGGTATTGCATCAATATGTCGTTATACTCCAACATCTCACAGGGAAATAAATAATATTACCACTCTGGCTAACATTTTCTTTTTCTTCTGAAGTTCATATTTGCTTTTTACAGCGATAATATTATGTTTACTCATTTTAGTGCCGTTTCTCTGATAACAGAGGCGTGTTCAGTTGTGCGGGCACCTTCAGGCGGCGTGCATGCGCACCATTCAGTGCGAACAGGCAAAACAGTCCAAGTAATGTAAGTTCTCTATTGCCCATCGATGACAGAAAATGTATGGCTGGTTTCAGCATTCGCGGTCAGGATTATGGACTTAACAGGAGAACAGAGCCGGTTTAACCCATAAGCTTAACTATGCATAGGTCAGGATCTCACAGCCCTGAAGAGGTTTTTTTATTAGTTGTAGTTTAATTAGAATGGTTATATATAATTACTGGTTTATTTTTAGGTCTTTGTTTCAGGAGATTCGCTGCTCATGGCATTTACACCTCACTTTTCCTGTTTTTATTTTTCTTGTTCTAGTTTCTGTGTGTTTTTGTGGTGAAGATTTTTTATATTTTTTTTAGACGTTTGCCCTGCAGCGGCCTTGTTTGGCCTGCTCTTCTCGACCTTCAACTGCTAAAGTTTCTTTAACGTGCGCCATGTGCACACTGGCCGTCCGAGTTGTTCGTCCTTATTCGAGAAGACTAGGTGTTCGATCCTACCTACCATAGGATCAGGGACAGGACTTTTTCTCTGAGAGCAAAATTCCAACATCGAGCCCGATACCTTCGGCATAAAAGGCTAGCATCTTGCCTCTGTACCACAATGTCCCTAGTTACATGACAACTGGTTTCTCACACCTTAGAACTTAAATGCATTAAGGGGAACTTTTGTCTTTAGAATTTTACCAATATGTTAAAATTATATGAATATAATATGTATTAAACTTAACCCTTTGAATACTGACGCCGTGAAAGCCAGATTTTCCCCATGTCCAGTTTATATTAAGATTCACGTATTCCAGTAATTTTCAATGGTAAATTAACACGAATCTTAATCAGGCTATTGATCCGTATTTAAAAGCTAGTAATGGAGGAACAAAACCTGTGATTGATGCAGCAGTAAAGGGTTGGCAGCAATGCTGTTTCAGTAAATACGAAAACGTACCCATGTAGCATCTGCGGGCTACCCCTTGCCCTCCCCCGGTTTTGTTGTTGTGCTGGTGGCTGAGCATGTGTCCACTACTTTTTTCATTTTATTGTTGACAACCGCCAGAGTGTACTGTACCCAGTGACCTGACCTGCTTTTTCTAGTGAGTAGTTTTTTTCCTCGGTCGCTTGTTGTCAGGTGTTTTGACTCGTTCAGTAAATATTAGTATGTTCCCGAATATTCGATAACGTTGTGGATAAGAATGTTTACGCCAGATTTGGCCTTGGGTGATGTGACCTGATGACGTATTGATGCGTGATTGGTTAGTTTGTGCGAGGGCAAAGGTAACGTTTATTTCGGGAACTTTCTGTAGGAATGTTTATATATATAGACCTGTGTGAGTGGTTGGTCGGTGAGTAAGTGAGTTTCCTTTTGTGTGGCGTAGATATTTAGTTTCGCTGGTGTCTTCCTAGTAATTTATTGTTCACTATACAGTTATTAAACTTTAGTATTATTTAATCTATCGTCGGATCTCGTGTTTATTTATTTTACAGCTGTAATAGTTTCGTTTTCTAAAGGGTTGTAGTTAGATCAACTAACTCCCCCCTACTATAACGTGCTAGAACAACCTCAGCTGTTACATATTGGGGGTTCGTCCGGGATCCGACCATATTCGAGCGGACCAGATCAAAATTACTAGATTTATTTACATAGTTTACTGTAGGAATATCATCGACAAGCTATCTACAACATGTCGGAGGTTATTGGAAGGCTTAGCCAGGAAGCGGACGCCATGGAGCTCACTGGGCAGGAGAGACGGGACTACATCCGTGAAGGCCTGGAAAGAGAAAGACAGCTGGAGGCTCAACGACAGGAGAAGGAGGCTGAACGACAGGCTCATGAGAAGGAGGCTGAACGACAGCTGGAAAGGGAAAAGATGAACCACGAGTTGGAGATAGAGAGGATGCACCAGCAACGTGGAGGCAACGACTCAGCGCAGAAGACCGACGACCACGCTAGTTCCAAGAGACCCAAGCTACCTGCATTTCAGGACAAGAAGGACGATCTGGATAGCTGGTTGCTGCGGTTTGAGAGGTTTGCCGAGACAGCTGAATGGCCCAGATCCACCTGGACGACATCACTGTCTGCCTTGCTGACCGGGAGAGCTTTGGAGTGCTTCTGCAGACTACCGATCGACGAAGCCAAGGACTACGATAAGGTCAAGGAAGCGTTGCAGAAGAGATACAACCTGTCAGAGGACGGATACAGACTCATGTTCAGACAAGGTAAGCCTGAAGATGGAGAAGATGTTGGAATGTTTTTGACCAGGATCAAGACCTATTTAGAGAGGTGGATAAAGCTGTCGAAGACGGAGGAGACCTACGAAGGAGTGAGAGATCTGTTCGTCAGAGAGCAATTCATGGATGCCTGCCCACCAGACCTTGCAACCCATGTGAGGGAGAGGAAACCAAAGACGCTACAGGACATCGCAGATTCAGCGGAGGCGTACCTGGTAGCGAGGAACCGGACGCTCAGCGGGAGCGCCAGACTGCAGAGCCGGCCAGTGCGACAGAGGCCCAACGGAGACAGAAGCCCACAGGTCTGCCATAGGTGCCAGAGGCCGGGACACAAGGCGACGGAGTGTCGTGCAAAGTTAAAAGACAAAGGTGAGTTGAAATGTTACCTTTGCGGAAAGCCAGGCCACGTTCGGAGGATGTGTCCAGCCCAGAAGGATATGGGACGAGGCAAGCCGAACAAGGCGGCGGCGGCCGTAGTGATAGCGGCGGACGAGTCGTCGAGACAGGATGCGACGACGGCTGACACCAGCATCAACGTTCAAGCGGTAATGAAGGACGGGAAGCTACAGTTAGCGGTGCCTGTTACGTGCGGAGGATGCAGTGACGGAAGGACCGTGGAGAAGCTGAAGTTACCAGTGATGAAGGGCTTGATTGGAAATCGAGCGGTAGATGTCCTAAGAGATACCGGCTGTGAAGGTGTAGTGGTGCGGCGATCACTGGTGGACGACGGACAGCTCACCGGTGGGAAGAAACTTATCGCGAGGATCGATAACTCCTTGCTAGCGGCGGAGGAAGCCGTTATCGACGTGAAGACGCCTTACCTGACGGGCAAAGTGACGGCGCTGTGTCTCCCGGAGACCATCTGCGACCTAGTAGTCGGGAACGTGGACGGAGCGAAGGATCCGTACGACCCTGATACTGAGGTGATGGTAGGAGCGGTGACCACGAGGGCCCAGGAGAAGAGGAAGGACCGGTCTACGTCGCTGAAGGTGCCGAGGGCAGAACGGCACGCGGGAGTGGATAGAGAGGAACTTATCCGACTCCAAGAAGAAGACGAAGTCATTAGGAAGTTAGAGCAGAAGAAGATCCCAACTAATAGAGGCAATAAATCTGTTCATTTTGAGAAACATGGAGGAGTACTGTACCGGATCTACAAGGACCTGAGACAGGCGACGGTTATAAGGCAAGTGGTACTACCCGAGAAACTGAGAGAGTATGTATTGAGTGTAGCCCACGACTCGATCGTCGGAGGACACCTCGGCGTGAAGAAAACCAAAGACAGAGTTATGAGCAATTTTTATTGGCCTGGAATTGAAGGTGACGTCGCGAGATACTGCCGCTCATGCGACATATGCCAGAGGACGGTGAACAAAGGAGCGACCCCAAAGGTGCACCTGCAGAGTATGCCAGTAGTGGACGTACCATTTAGGCGAGTGGCCGTGGACTTAGTAGGACCTATCGACCCCCCAAGTGAAGGTGGACATCGGTATATCCTGGTGTACATAGACTACGCTACTCGTTACCCCGAAGCCACACCCTTGAAGAAGATCGACGCAGAAACGGTAGCAGAAGCCTTAGTGAACATCTACAGCCGTTTGGGTGTGCCCGAAGAGATCTTGTCGGACCAAGGGACCCAGTTTATGTCAGATGTCATGAAGGAAACGAATAGACTACTGGGAATTCGACAGTCGACCACTACAGTCTACCACCCTATGTGCAACGGGTTGGTGGAGCGATTTAACGGCACACTGAAGAAGACCTTAAGGCGACTGTGCGCAGAGCAACCCAAGCAGTGGCACAGATACATCAACCCGCTGCTCTTCGCATATCGTGAAGTTCCCCAAGAGTCGACCAAGTTTGCCCCATTCGAGTTGCTGTATGGGAGAACTGTGAGAGGACCAATGCACATCTTACGACAACTATGGACCAAGGACGTAGAGGAGCCGGAAACGAAGACCAGTTACCAGTACGTCATGGAACTACGTGAGAGGCTGGAGGACACATGGAAGTTAGCGACGGAAGAACTCTCCAAGGCTCAAGGTAGACAGAAGACCTACTACGACCGGAAGGCGCGAGAGAGGAAGTTCCGCCCCGGAGATGAAGTGTTGGTGCTACTGCCGACGAACACTAACAAGCTCCTAGTCCAATGGAAGGGACCATATAAGGTAGTCTCAGTTGTCGGTGTCAACGACTATAGAGTCAAGATGGGTGCAAAAGAAAAGACCTTGCACGCCAACCTCCTCAAGAGATACATTCCAAGGACGTCAAAAGCAGCAGCAGTGGCAATGGAACCGAGACCTATTGTGACCGAGATGTGTGGGATGGACAACAGTAGGAGAGATACCACGCCTGAACATGTCAACGCCATAAAGGACGGCGGCGGTGACAGTGCTGAGACTGTACTGGCAGAGGACGACATGATGGACAAGAGTCAACCCGTGGAGTCAGCTGGCATGACAATCATCGAGGACTGCGACCTGGAAGGCGACAACGGTGGAACGACGGAGGACCTTGCCGACCTAGGAAGCTGGGACCAGAATGAAGGCTACAGAGATGTCCAGTATGGAACGCAACTGACATCGGAACAACGTCAAGAACTCTGCAATGTGGTGAAGAATTACCAGCACGTCTTCATCAATCTCCCTGGATGCTGTCAGTTGGGTGAACATCGCATCGACCTGACGACAGAAGTACCAGTTCGTCAACGACCATACCCGGTGCCCTACGCTATGCGCGACTCATTGAAGGAGGAGCTTAGCACCATGGAACGGCTGGGCATCATTCGAAGGAGCTCATCAGCTTATGCTTCACCTATTGTTGTCGTCAAGAAGAAGGACGGATCCAACCGAGTCTGCATCGACTACAGGAGGTTAAACAAGATCACAGTATTCGACCCTCATCCGACAGCAGCGCCATTAGAAGTGTTTCAGAGTCTCTCTAGAGGAAAATTATTCTCTCGGATTGACCTGAGCAAGGGATACTGGCAAGTGAAAGTTCGAGAGCAAGACATTCCCAAGACGGCGTTCGTCACCATGGGCGAACACTATGAATTCATTCGGATGCCTTTTGGGATGATGAACTCAGGAGCCACGCTGAACAGGATCGTAAAGCCATTGATCCGTGGAATGAACAATGTGACAGCATATGTGGACGACCTGCTGATTCATACAGAGACATTCGACGAGCATGTGAAGACTCTCAAGGACTTACGGCAGAGGATGGACCAAGCTGGATTAACTGCAAGACCATCGAAGTGTCTGATTGGAACGTCTGAAGTAGACTTTGTTGGACACTTAGTGGGAGAAGGTATGATTGGCCTGTTAGAAGAGAATGTATGTAAGGTACGAGACGCACCCAGACCCACCACTAAGAAGGAAGTGAAAGCATTCTTAGGATTAGTGGGATATTACCACGAATTTATTCCTAACTTTTCAGCGATTGCATCACCATTGTCTGATTTACTTAGAAAGGGTCAGCCCAATATAGTTCAGTGGGATGAAACGCAGGAGAAAGCGTACACCTCTTTGAAGAATGTCATTATCTCCAAACCCGTGTTATGTTTGCCAGATTTTTCCAAAGAGTTTGTCTTAGCAACTGATGCATCAGATCGCGGATTAGGCGCTAGTCTTATGCAGGAACACGAGGGAAAGTTGTACCCTGTGGCATATGCTAGTCGTAAGCTATTGCCTCGTGAGACAAAATATTCGGTCTCAGAGCACGAATGTTTAGCTATTGTTTGGGCTGTAAAAAAGTTTACTTTGTATTTGTATGGAAAGGAGTTTGTGCTCCAAACTGACCATCGGTCATTAGAGTTTTTGAACTCTGCCAAGTTTGACAGTCCAAAGTTATTACGATGGAGTTTATTTTTACTATCGATTTGGGATTCACTACGTAAAAGGCAGAGAAAATGTCTGCGCCGATTTCCTGAGCAGGGTATTTTAAAGTAGTACACTATCAGTGAAATGCATTGTAACCCATACTTTTGCCTACTAGATGAATTTCTAGGACGGCAGTATTGTACTGTAATTGGGGACATAGTTCATCTGTGACTGAATATTGAATTGATGGCTGATAGAGAGTCATGATGTGTTAGTCACATTTTGATTTTATACTATGTCATATTAGTTACCAATGGAACTTGGTGTAATTTTTGGAAAATGTAACCCAAATGGGGACTGCGAGCAAGCAGTGTTTGTGTTATATTGCAATGTTGTAACTTGTTTTGACCTAATATGATGAAGAAAGACCCTAATCAGTGGTCGGTATGTATTGGTATTTTTGCCATTGTACGTATGAGTTATACATTTTGGAGATAACCATGTTATGTACAACAAGTTATATGCTATGATTCGTGCACGAAGCATTATGTAAACGATGGGCCATCGTTTCACCTTATATGATTTGTAATAATATCATTGACCATTGTTTCACCACAGTGGTGGCGTTGTGTTATTTTGACTAGTAGGCCTACTGTTTACTATTGGGAAGCAATGACGGTATTGTATTAGTTATGGTATTAGTGATGCAAAGTACACTGCATTGTATTGTATTTGTGATGACATTCGGGAAGACACTGAAATTGTTATTAATTGTAATAGAATTAGCAACTACCTTTCTGAGATCGGGAGTGCTATAAGATTATTTCACGATAGTGCAGACGCTGTATAATGTTTTTGGAGTTGAAAGATATTCAACTTAAATTGGGGAGTTGTGTAGCATCTGCGGGCTACCCCTTGCCCTCCCCCGGTTTTGTTGTTGTGCTGGTGGCTGAGCATGTGTCCACTACTTTTTTCATTTTATTGTTGACAACCGCCAGAGTGTACTGTACCCAGTGACCTGACCTGCTTTTTCTAGTGAGTAGTTTTTTTCCTCGGTCGCTTGTTGTCAGGTGTTTTGACTCGTTCAGTAAATATTAGTATGTTCCCGAATATTCGATAACGTTGTGGATAAGAATGTTTACGCCAGATTTGGCCTTGGGTGATGTGACCTGATGACGTATTGATGCGTGATTGGTTAGTTTGTGCGAGGGCAAAGGTAACGTTTATTTCGGGAACTTTCTGTAGGAATGTTTATATATATAGACCTGTGTGAGTGGTTGGTCGGTGAGTAAGTGAGTTTCCTTTTGTGTGGCGTAGATATTTAGTTTCGCTGGTGTCTTCCTAGTAATTTATTGTTCACTATACAGTTATTAAACTTTAGTATTATTTAATCTATCGTCGGATCTCGTGTTTATTTATTTTACAGCTGTAATAGTTTCGTTTTCTAAAGGGTTGTAGTTAGATCAACTAACTCCCCCCTACTATAACGTGCTAGAACAACCTCAGCTGTTACAACCCAAATAGACCGTGAAGGACGCAAAGTGGCCGTTATCGTGCCGACGTGCCGTAAAACCCAAACTCAGACCCAAAATGAGACTCAAACTCAAACGCCGGTGCAAAGGAATCCGCTAGGACAAGGACAAATGTGACAAATGACCCGGTGACAAATATGACAGAACATTGACGAGTCTCTCTGGGGTACGGAAGACTGAGCCGGTTTTTCACCAGTTATGCAACGCATTGCGCAATAAGCCGCCGACCCCTGTTGGAAAACTGAGCCGGTTTTTTGTTGTAGATATCGACTATGTTGTTTTCGAACTTTAGAACGATTAGCCTGATGTACCAACCGTAAAGTCACTGGACTGTGTAAACATGATAGATCTTTGGCTAGTCTCAGTATGCTAACACACAATAGCTGTTATAATTACATGCATTTAATTCTTACAAAATTCACCTGAAAAAAAAACAACAAAGAAACATTCTCGGTAAGTGGCGAACGGAAGAGGTTGACTAGTCGTTAGAAAAATTAAGTTTAATCGCTATGCCAAAAACCGGCTCAGTCTTCCAACAGCTTTTACGAGCTACTTTTGAAGTTTTGAACAATAGGATTAAAAATCCGACTCAGTTTTCCGGTACCCGTCTCTCTACCGCTGATCATAACCTGAAACCTTACATGGCCAACCACAGATGGCAGTTTCTTTTCTTTTTCGGCTATTTTTTTGGGACTGTGGCGTTTTACACAGTAAGCTCTAGGGGAACAGTGAACACAAGTCGGTAGTTTCTGTATTCGGCTTTGCAATCGCACTACGGTCCCCCTAACACCAGCTTTTTCTTACGGTAATTCCAACTCTCAAAACTGACTGGTCCTTACAAATCACATTCTGTGGGTACCACGCCCGGGGGAAGTGGGACGGGGTGGTTGTGGGTGTGGGGCGCGGGTGCTACGTGTAAGCACTTCGTTGATCCAAAACCAATAGCAGTTGATGTGAACCAGGCCCATTTGCTAGTCACATGACCATATACAGCTCTTCGGCATAAGTAGATAAGTAATCAAGAAGTGTTTGTACAATAACCTTACTGATAGGGCTATCATGTGAATGAGACCACGCTGAACCCCCACCTTCTGATCAAACCACGACGCACCGCGGATTGCACATGGAAAAGCACAGATTGCGAAACACGTCCCAGTTGGTCTATGGCCTATTTTGATTGAATTCTTGTGACTACTATGCATGTGACACATAACAAAATGATTATAGTTCTCTGGTCTCAAACAGGACTCTCTTATTTATGAATCACAACGGAATGACTTTGTCCAATGACCTATCTGAGAAATTTAGAGGCGGTCGATTTTTTTAAATTTTATTTAAAGGAGATCGTAACTGAAAAGAACACATACACACACACACACACACATACATTCGTACATACACAACAATTATTTGATCTCTTATTTTGTTGTTGTTGTTCTTATTGACCATTGCGATTTTTATTATAATACTTAGCAGGACTGGGTCAGTCTGCCCCAGTTTCGAATAGAAATTTATCAGACTGGACTAACATATAAACTGACATGATTGTACGGAATACTAGACAGACACCTTAACCTTTTCACATCGTACGACACAAGCATTTCACTGAATGTTCTTATTTCATAGTAATTATTCCCCGCAGACACACAATTTTGGCACAGATTCAAAATCCATCAAAAAGAAATCTTTTAATTGGGCTAGAATCTGGCAATAGTATCAGTTTATAGATTATTAATAGAGAGAGGCAGGAATGTACATAAGTGTACGTTTACAGGTTGTGATGCGGAAGTTCGTAAACTCGGGATTTGAGCGGCGAGGCGTGAGAGGTTTGGCAAAGAGTCACTCAACTGTAGCGAGTGTATCCATCGGGTGTAAAGTGTAGCGCTCAAGAGCTGATGTGAAAAGCGCATAGTTCGACAGTTCTGTGTCTCTCGTAGCTGGGCAGTCAACATTCTGCTGTCTAGAATATCCTTATAGTTCGTTTCATGAAAACAAAAAAAGACTCAGGAATAAGAATTTGAGACAAAGGCAGTTTGGTCTAACTACTCTCAATTTTCTGTTTGTCTGTCTGTCTGTTCCCCTGTCTGCGTTTCTGTCTTTCTGTCTGTTCGTTTGTGTTGTATTGTGTCGGTGTTTACACTTTTTCTTTTATTTCTCTCTGTGTCTCTGTCTGTCCATCTGTCTCTTACTCTCTCTCTCTCTCTCTCTCTCTCTCTTTGCTGGTATGTGTGTGTAATGTGTGTATACCTATTTCTTTATTTCCCTCTTCTTCTTTCTCTCTCTCTCTCTCTCTCTCTCTCTTTCACTCTCTTTCTCTCTCTCTCATTCTCTCTCTCTCTCTCTTTGCTTGTATGTGTGTGTAATGTGTGTATATCTATTTCTTTATTTCTATCTCCTTCTTTCTCTCTCTCTCTCTCTCTCTTTCTCTCTCTCTCACTTTGCTTGTATGTGTGTGTAATGTGTGTAAACCTATTTCTTTATTTCTCTCTCCTTCTTTCTCTCTCTCTCTCTCTCTCTTTCACTCTCTTTCTCTCTCTCTCTCTCTCTCTCTCTCTTTGCTTGTATGTGTGTGTATACCTATTTCTTTCTTTCTCTCGCCTTCTTTCTCTCTCTCTTTCATTCTCTTTCTCTCTCTCATTCTCTCTCTCTCTCCCTCTGCAATGTGTGGGTACCTTTTTCTTTTGTTTCTCTCTCGCTCTCTTACTCCCTCATTCAACTCATCGTATGCATGTGTACCTTTTTTTCTTTTATTTTAAGTCTGTGTGTGTGTGTTCCTTTTACTTTTATTTCTCTGTGTATGTGTACGTGTATGTGTGTGTTGGCAAAACTGCCATCAGCCCCAGTTTGAGATACTGCCAGTCAAGCTAAGGACAACGTGTTTACCTACCAGAAGATTGCGCCAGTAACTGTTCGCCTGATGATATATAGCACTGGTTCTCAACCTTTTTCATGCATTTGCCCCCTCCCCCCCCCCTTAGGCTCCAAATTGTTTGTCATCGCAACTCACCCCCCCCCCCCCACAGACTAATAAATTAACCAGACTGGAAACACGAGCTTCGGGCTGTGTCGTTTTTTACAGAATTTCCCGAGCGACGACTGTATAACCAACATGGCGGCCGCTCGAGAAATTCCAATTCTAGTTCTATCTGCAGTAGAAATTTCTTTTTATTTGTCAAGATTGGTTGTACATGTATTAATAATGCATTAACTTGCCTTTCCTTTCATTTTATTGCCTACATCTGCCTTTTTTTAAATTGTTACTAGTGTAAGGACCCATTCAAAGAACGGGTTGCAAACAACACACACAATCAGCACACAGATTATGTAGATCTAGGAAGAAAACAACTCACAACTGGCACAGCAACAACCGCATGGCCCGTACCGTGCATAAAGCAGACGGCAGAAACTCATGCCTTCAAACTTTGAAACGCAACCGGAAGTTTAAAGTCGAAACAAAACAAATGCAACCATTGTTGAGGAGAAAGCATTATTCGGTGACGTACTCTCTCTCTCTCTCTCTCTTACAATAAAAGTAGTAATCTGCAGTCCTGCTTCAGAACTCATGCGCGCCAGGACACTGCGCACCAAGCTTGATATGGTTACTTTTTATGACATGCACGGTACTAAAGTCGAAACAAAACAAAGGCAGGAAGGAGGCCATCATTGTTGAGGAGAAAGCATTATTCGATGTTTAGATTTGAGGTCTTTATTTTAGGAGGTTCGCTGCCCTTGGCATTTACACCTCACTTTACTTGTTTTTTTATTATTTCTTGTTCTGGCGGGGGGGGGGGGGGGGGGGGGGAAGGAGAGATGATATGGATAAATTTTAATCTATTAATTTCAATTTTGCCCGGGCAGCGGCCTTTCGGCCTGCTCTTTACCATTTCCAACTGCCAAGGTATCTTTAACGTGCGCAACGTGCACACGGGCCCTCCGAGTTTTTTCGTCCTTATCCGAGAAGACTAGGTACTCGATCCTACCCCCCAATAGGACCAGGGACCTGAAAATATGAGAAAAATCCATTTTCCAACATGCCTGCACCGCCCGGGTTTAGAACCCGGGACCCTTGGCTCTAGACCACCTTGTCCCCTATTATTCGATGTTTTTAAGCCTATTTTCATTTATTACAAAATTACGATACTTCGCTTTCATGTCAAAGGAATAGACATAGTATCAAAAAGAACTATCTTTCACATGTAATTTTTTCAGGTCTGGGCATTTCTTCCTCGCAGCAGTGAATTTTTTTTCCTTGCTGTTTTTTAATATAGATAAATGATAACCGTATGGACTTTTAGCGACCGTTGCATTGTAGCTATGCTGAAGCGTCGGTCGCACCCGTAAACCTAAAATGGCGGACCTTTCGCTGGTTTGTGACGTCACACAATGGGATCATCCAGTCTGGGTATTTTATTAGTTTGTGCCCCCCCCCCCCCTGCCCCCCATCCCTACTCAGACCTAACAGTAACAGATCTATACATTTCACAAAAAGACAAGACTACACACAGCTAATGATGTTAAGTTTTTCAAAGCTTTATAAATGCCAATAGGCGTAGTGATGACTCATAGTAAAACGGAAAGCATTCTTTATCAAATGCATGGAAAAATGAATGTTGTTACAGGTACGTACGTCCCCCAAGTTTTTCTGCGCTAGGGGTTCATTTTTAAAAGCCTTTTCTGACTCCAGAGCTCGAGAGCTCCTTCCGAAATACTCCTAACAACAGCCTTAATTAATTATGATTAATTATTCTTTCAGATTTTTTCTTTGTTTTCCTCCTTTTTTTTTTTTTTTGGGTTGAAAGAGTAAAGGTCAGGGTTAGGGGTTCGATAAGATTTGGGGCTGAGGATAAGGGCGGGGTTAGGGATAGGACGGTGCGTATACGTACGTGCCCCTAGCGCAAAACGCATAAGGTGCGTACGTCCTTAAAATACAACTCCCAAAAACAGGCCTTTTCTATTCATAAAACCAATGTACTCACGCTGTGGAACAAGTCAGTCGTTGCCCGATGTAGTTGCCTCCAAATCGCCTTTCTTTCATAAATGTTTTAGCCCCCCCCCCTCCATCGCCCCCTTGTCGCCTTTTTCTTTGTTTTCGCCACCCCCCCCCCCTCCATAAATCAGACTCGCCCCCAGCGGGCGGCCTACGTTGAATATCGCTGATTTATAGTTTGAAAGATTGCATCTCGGCTTGAAATGTATACAACATGTAGACTTCACAGCTGGTCACAAGTGTTGGCTAAGCGTCAGCTTGATGCATTCTGTACGGACATTTTGTAAACAAGATTAAAAATTCTTTCACAGTGCATTTCGTTGTTTAGTTTCTATGTTGTTGTTCAGTTTTGCATTTTCCAGAAAAGCGGATTAAGGATTTGAAGATTTGTGTAATATCAGTGTTTTGTTCAGTAGGCTTCAAAATCGAAACGCATATAAATGCCCAAGAAGTGTACGTCCATGTGCACTTATACATAACAAAACTAGGTCAGAGAGAACCAGTTTCATGAGAAAACGTCAAAATCAGCAAAAAATATCGCACATAGCAATATGGCAAATACCTCTAGAACTATAGTTGGTTACAACCCGGAGAGTCTATATCAAACAGCCAACTGATATTACGTGTCAGAATCTGCTCTATCTGTTAGTATAACCAATGGCAGAGTTCGGTGATAAAACTGTATCAAATGGTACCATCAGTGGCTAGGAGGGAGGAAGAGGGGGGGGGGCATGTCGGACACACGCCATAATAAATAATAATAATGGATGGCATTTATATAGCGCATATCCATTAAAATGCTCAATGCTCTATGCGCTTTACAGAAGCAACATGTCAACCACAGAGCAGTCATGGCGCCAAATTTATGCCAAATATCCCTGCATACATTCGGCCAGAATTTTTGATGGACACAGTTTCAAAGAATGCCTTTTTTTTTTCTGCCCCGGGCGCTATCATCCTTAGTTATGCCTTTTTGTACAGCGACTATGTTCTCTTTGACAATGTCTGAAATAATGAAATAATTATGGGACGTCTATCGCAAACCACAGCGTACAGACTGACCCGGACATCCTAGTGTACCATTGACTTAGGACATCAACTCCGCCCGGCACAATAGACTAACGTCCTGTTGTGCTCACAAAGTCATGGTGATCATGCAAAATATATTGGCAATTGTTTTTCCGAGTATTGACATTCAATGTAGGACAGGCAATGGTGTTGTTACTTTGTATACACAGACAAACGTAATTATTTGAGGGACATCCGGTTGGGGTTCTCACAAGGGGGATTAGGTGGTTTTGTGTGTGTGGGGGGGGGGGGGGAGGAGAGAGACTCCTAACTTCTCAATCTTTAACTCATTCGCTACGTAAACCGAATATTTGGTTTGCAGGTCTTGGCTTCCATGTGGAAAGCAGAATTATCGGCCCGAATGGACACCGATCTTCCAACATGAACATCTAAGCCAGCTTCTCGAAATGTCGAATTTTATCCTGGTTCATTGACTTTGCTTTACTTCCAGGTATAGAATTCTGTCTTGTGTTTTAGAGAAAGAAGAATGCATGGTATCCTGGGTTCATGTGATATTTGTGGCAATACTGCAGATTCTGGGAAACTTTCTAACGCTAGAAATTGCCCTGTTCGAAGTGCTCAGCAGACATTCGATTTCTTTGTCTGAAGTAGCATATTAAATTGTGAAAGAGAGAGGTGAGGGGGCTCCAGAAGCGAAATACAGAAAGAGAGAGAGAGACAAACAGACAGAGAGTGGGAGAAAACGGTGGGAGCAGATTTATCTCGAGCAAAGCCGAGGGTTAATTATGTTTGCTTAAAATTAGCTCTTCGCAAAATCGATCTTGCTTTACCATTTGTCGGGTTTTGATAATGCTGTATGGCTGTTGTCTTCGATCCTGTTGTACTTTCGCTGAGATAACATTTTGAAGTGTCTTACACAATCATGCATTTGCCCTTCTAACCATTGCGCAACGTCTGTTAACTTTAGGTTCGTTACAGTCTTGCAACAACCAGACTTTGTCGATAAATGGCGAAGGTAATATTGTAGCCAAATTCGATTCGCGAGCTTAGTTCTTGTTTGTGCTATCTCCATTCTCTGAAAAACTGGAGATCTTTTGATATATATATCATGTACAAAAGGTATAACAAATACAGACTTTGACACTGGTTCAAAAAGCGTTTTGATACTTACCGAGCTGTTTCACAGTTCCAATTTATTCAAACTCCTTCTCGTAATACTAAAGTCGCAAACGTTTGATGTCGAATTTCTCAGTTATGGAAAAAGTGGAGTTGGAATAAACAAGAATTAAGATAGGGCAAAGTCTCCTGCTGAAGCTGTAAAACCTCTGTTTGAAGGCCCCAACTCGAACTGCCATTAGACCAAGAAGAAGCGCCGTTGTTGAAGGCCATTCCTATTGGTTTAGGGCATGGGCTACCGTGCAGTGAGACGGGAATGGGCAATGCTACTTGCTACGGAAGATTGGACCTTTGATGACAGTGACTGAATCTGCGATCGTCCATTTTAAATACATGTCGGACACACGGATAGATTTAGATTTCAGCCACAACGAATCTCCCCGTACGGACGGCGAGGATAGAGAAAATCAATACTGTTATGAATGCATGTCTCTGTTTAGTATTCAGCTTTAAAAATTGTTTATTCCTAGACCTGCAGGTCTGAGTGTCATACTGTAACCTTTGCCCCTATGTTGATCTGTTTCCCCAAGTTAGCTTGACATAATTATTAATCCGGTTGTCAAGTTGCCTGCAAAACAGTGTGTGGAAGATTCATTCTACGGCGCACACCGTTCCAACCCGATGCCTAACCTACAGGGTGTCCATAAAGTCTGGGTACATGGTAAAAAAGACATACTTCTTGAAATAAAACAAGTTTATTCAATTGGGATGTTGATGAATAATATTTTCAACATGATTTCTATCATTTTCAATGCATAACTTGATGCGCTTTGCAAAATTCGGGTGAACTCGATGGAACTGGTCTGCATTGCCATCGATTTCAGCACACTGACTGGTTATGCGTTCTCTCAAGTGGTTTAAATCTGTATTAACCTTCATCGAATACACTTTCTCTTCTAGCATAGCCCAGAAAAAAATCTATGGAAGAAAGGTCTGGTGAACGAGGGGACCACTCTTCTTCCAATTCAGTGAGGAAAAAATGTCATTCAGCCAATCTCTAACAGCTGTAGCAAAACGATAGTGAAATCCCCCATGAACCAAGACGTTGTGGACACCCTGTACAATAACATAACTCTACAAGTCTTCCTCACACACATAAATTGGAAAGATAGTCTGACCGCTGGACGGAAACGTTACACACTAAGGCATTTACACAAGTTTCACCACTCACGCATGTTGGCACAAAAACAAGAGTAGAAATTACAAACTCAGATTTGAATTTTCTGTGCATTTTCACTCTCGTCCGAAACGATTCGAATGTGGTATAGAGTGCACAATGTAGCAGACTACTCGACCATGTCAACTGTTGGCGTAGCCCATCATTCTAACCTCGTCTTTATATGTGGAACAAACGCATCCTTCCTAAAGCATGGCAGAGAAAATTCTGCCTAGTTCTGACGTCATTCTGGTTTGAGTCGTGACTATAAGTAAGTGTGACACCTCTACAAATCAAAAGACGTAACGTATACACACTGTGGTTGGCGAAAGCGCGTGACAGCCTCGCAGCAAATAATAATAACAACAACAAAATTTCAGCTTGGGAAATGTTTAATGGTTAGGCCTAAAGCAAAATAATTTAGAAAAAAAGAACATGGAACAATAACAATAGCCTGGCTATCACTGGCAGGTTGGCACCCACTGAGAGGTTGGTTTTCACGACAGGATGGCTTTCAGGTGCAAACTCGTGTTTCCTCACCCATCACGAGCAGACCAAAAAACAAAAAACAAAAAAAAACAGGGAGAATGGAAACTGTAAGTCAGAAATACCAGTAGAAATGAACAGGTGAAGTGGCGATGAATTTGCTTCACGTAAGGCACAACAAATTTGGCCACTCGCGATGAGATCTGGCCAAGGAAAAATGGGAAAATTAGATAGAAGAAATAACCACCACGTCATGTTGTCTACTATGTTTGTTCTTCAGACTGTGAGGGCAAACATGACACGTTACATGCCTTACTTATTATTAGAGGTTGGACAGGTTGCCAGTTTTGAAAATACATCAGAGGCCAAAGCTTTTACGAAGGTTCAAGTTTCTGCGTGAATGACCAAACCATTCGCTCGACTGTGCAAGTTTTTGTCCACACTTAATAGGGACACCAATGTTCCTTATACAGCATTGAGTGTCAGCTTATATAAGAACGAAAAAGAATTAGACGGCTCTTACGTAGAAAATAATGACCTATTTATGCATAGTTGGTTGTCCCAGTTCTTCTCTGTGCCCAGATTTTTTTAATGTATCTCCCCGACATCACAAAGATCACATCTCATTGGCCCTTAGCACAGCCATTTTTAGCCCCCTGGTCTTCACACATGACATAGATTACTTGGTTCAAAATTCAAAATCTTACAAAACTGGAGTAAAGTGGTCACAGGAACGAAACAATATAACTTTTATGTAAATATTTAGAATTTTTTAGAAAAAAATCCTTGATACCTTAGAAAATGGAACAATTTATTTTGAATATCACACTCTTACTAAAGTGTTTCAACTATTAAACATCCAGCATTAGAGGGTTAATATCCTTGACCCCAAAAATGTGGGTTGTTTCTTTTTTTTTTACACTTTATTCAGTTCTCCTTGGGACTCTGGTTTACTCCAGTCATGGAATTTTACTCACACGTCCACAGCCCTGGACCATCACACATTCTCTCCCCTTCAGGCCAAAGTACAGGTAGCATCTAATGTCGCTTCAAGAAAACAGTGTTTTCGGTCAAGCAAGCAAGCAGCAATGTAAAATATAAATATGAGCAACTGGATATGTAAAGTGTACAAAGAATGTAATAAGCATAATATGATCAATGTATCGTCTTAGTAGAACAAGGAAAATACATGTAGTATAGATTAACACAAAAAGACATTTTAAAAAGGAATGTAAATCACCCACAAATGCACTCTACGTACGCCTACACATTTACATAACTATCATGGGAAAAGCAGGATGTTCTTGTTTTTTGTTGTTGTTGTTGTTGTTGTTGTTTTTTATTTGGGGGGGGGGGGGCGTCTGAATGTGACACCTCCACATTGGTTTACCTTCAGTCAGGAGGTATCTTTATTTTTTTTAAAAACAAACAAAAAAAACAGCTGTGGTCACTTCGATTTATCCAGGGAAAGAGAGGCTGCAGTTGGGATGCAGCGACAAAAGTTAAGGCAGGAGCTACACAAGCGAAAAATGCTAAGGCCCGTCAGTGATATTGACAAAGGAAAATCCAATACTGGACCTGTGGATATTGCTGGACTCTGTGTTTGTTTCGTTTTCTTCTTGTTGCTGTTGTTTTTTCAAAGCCACATATGTTGAAAACATATCCACCAACGCATTTACGATGTCAGATTAACGTTGATT
Organism: Onchidella celtica; assembly: GCA_963931925.1. Classification (NCBI taxonomy): domain Eukaryota; kingdom Metazoa; phylum Mollusca; class Gastropoda; order Systellommatophora; family Onchidiidae; genus Onchidella; species Onchidella celtica. The sequence continues at coordinate 114,430,041 of OZ007567.1, read as the reverse complement.
ACAGTGGCTGATTACAAGTTGTTTGTGAATAACTGATCAACTAAATGTGCTGATAACAAAAGAGTTTTATCTAAAAATCTGAAATGGGCCACCAACTCACGGTCTTTTCAGTTTGAAATTACTATACACAGATCAAAAAGTGTAACAATTATTTAAAATATGTCAAGCACAACTTGAACAGGACTACATGTACAGAACTACAACTCGTACAGAAGTACAATGTGTACAAACATCACAGAAGAAGCACTGGTCTCACATTTCACACTGACCAAAAAAAATAAAAAACGGTACATAATTGTCTTACAAGCTTGGGAAAAAATGTGAGCTGGCAGTTCTAGGAATTTCTTTAGTTCTCTATGGCAGTATGTATATTATAAGTTAGCACTTATGGTACATGGTTTGAGAACAGAGATTTTGGGGAAAAACTGGGTGTATTTTTTTTTTTTCTCTCGCTACTTTCTTTGGATAGGATGAAAGTGGATTTGAGCATGTCCAGAATTCAGCTGTAAGCCTGACACTGACAGAAAATCTGGCAGCAGCTTGGATCTTTGCCAGGGCCGGATGTCGGATGATTTACATACATACCTGTTTGACATGATGTAGGTCACACAGAAAAATAAAGGTTTTGCATAAGTTTAGATTTAATCTAACTGGTTTTAGTGCCTGAGGGCAGAGATCATAATGCTTTAATTAATATCATCTAATAAATGTTCCTGGTGTTCCTGGCGTGATGCGGAAATGGAAAATGTATATATGAAGTGTGGAAGTTTGGTGAACCAAAACTGAAGTTTATAAACACTAAAACAGCTCTAGGGGTTTTTTGTCACTGTTGTTAACGTTAGTACGAGTGGATTTTCATTTATTTGGCTTCGAAAGACTCAATGACACATGCACACAATTTCCCTCCCTTCAAAGAAACTCGAGGTATGAACATCGTACTGAAATATCTGGAAAAAAATTCACAAAAACCCTACTACCTGAATTTGAATATGCCACAGACAAGTACATTACCTGACCTACGATTCAAAGTGTGCCGATGACAAGATGCAAACCCGTTCCACGATTGTTTCCTGGAACTGCAGAATGGCTACGCCAGATAAATGTAAAATTTTAAAAAGTAATACATGTGGGTGGATCTAACAAACCTGGTCAATAAGGAGAAATTTTTATACCTCTTTACAAAATCAAAATAAAATATTTCTAAGACGATTTCAAGCAAAATGTTTTAACAACGCAGAAAAATGGCTAAATCTTTCAAATTATAAGCAAATCTCACAGTCAATACAAATTAACCCCCCCCCCCCTTTCAGGGATTCGGTCTTTCAACCTTAAACCCGATATCATCAGATCCACTCACAATAATGGCACCGATAGCCTGCTATTGATCAATTACTGAGGCTAAACAGTTGGGTCCAGTGCAATAATACATCTTAGCTATTAAAATAAAGTCCCATCAAAATGGTCACAGTTGCAGTTAAACGGGCACCAACTTATTCACACCATTCAAAATGACTCATTTTGATTCAAACTCAACTCAAGTCTGTCTGCTGCGTCAAGTGATGGACTATGTGTGATACAACTAAAATCATTTGAGCTTCTTGGTCGATAAGGATGAAACAGAAAGTGATCTGCACTTCAAGCGCGGCTGGAGATCTGATGAAGAATCATGAGAAAATCAGCAACATTTACTTCCGTAAGAGAAAGCATCCAAAAAAAACAAAAACAAATGCCAAATTCGGGATCAATACATTAAATCTACAGATATAAATTCACCAAATTATGCAGCTGCACTAAAATATTGTACATTACGGATTTTTTTTTTAAAAAGAGGGGAGCAAAAACAAACAAACAAACAAACAAAACATCCCAGTTATAAATATTGGTTTTGTTCAAGCTTGGTAAATGAGATACAGAGATATAATATACAAGTAGTTCAGACCCCTGGAGTTCAGCCTCATTTACCAAATACCAGCGGTGCTGAAGAGCACAAAATACAGATAAATGATATGCTGCAAAAACATCTTCCCAGTTATGAATAGCTTCAACAACTTTCTCCCCCTCTCCCCAACTTCTCACCTCTTCACAAATAAAGTCAGGTTGATTGATTTTTCCACCCAAAGAACATCCAGTATACTTACGCCATAACCAAGACCAAGAAAATGCCTACTGAGAAATGGAATGTATACCATTTGGCCTTTCTACATGAAAGTTCACCTTTGCATTATTGTGAAAGTAAGGGGGGAAAAAGGAGGAAAATTCTATAGGTGAGGAAAAATAACACAGAATAAGAAAAGAATCCTCATCTTTACAGGGCAGTAGAAAATCAACCACATCAAATTATGCTAATCAACAATCAATAATAATTCCTGAGTGGTGGACATAGACAGTTCAGTACAGTAGTGTCTGACAGCATCACATTGCAGGAATTATGATATAGAAATCCATTAGTAATTATTTATAAACTCTTCGGCCGTATAAACCACGAGTATACAAAACATTCAAATACACAATAATAAATTAATAACATTTAGTGGTTTAGTAGCTGGTTTTGAAAATATCCGTGCAACATAAACGTAATGCTCAGCAAGAAAAAATCTGCAAACATAAATTCAGGTACAATGAGTAAATTATCTGTCTTGTGGAATTCAAAGTGTTCAGACTTAAAAGATAAAAATCACGTGTGCAGAAATAAGGCCATTTGGGAAAAATCATTTCATGAAGAAAAAACATGCATGATTTGTGATCAGATTATGTTATTCATCTATGAATATACATGTAATATACTTACATACACTTCAAAATTTAAACATCTTTAATATAAATAAATTTTGTAAAGCCTACTATACAAACGAAATAAAACAATCAACATTTCACATCACATCTAAGTGGTTGAAAATATTAATCTTCACTTTAATCGCAGAAAAAAAGGAAAGAAGAAACTGTAATTTGTGTCAAATGTGTCAGCAACATAGAGGGAGATTACCTTGTGTATTACTATTAGGTCAAATAAAGCTTCGGGGGCAATAAGTGTTGGTTTGTTGCACTTGATGACACAGAACTTGTGCTCCCACGAAATTTCGAATTTTATTTCCTTTTTCATCGAAGTTTAAAGGCCAGATTTTTTTTTAATTACGGCCAGTTTTTGCGAGGGCCGATGGTGAGCTTCCATGCCAAAAACAAACAAACAAATGAAAAAAAACAACAAATTTTTTAAAGTGCGCATGCTCGGCCGCCATGCACTGGGGGAAAGGAAATATCACAATTTTGGGTGATGCAAGTACTAATTGTAGTACATGTACTGAAATCAAATTACTTTTGCTTCAACACACATGGCCGAAGTCTGACAATCGCTCAGGTCAGTTCTAAATATAAATCATTTTGTACATGGAATTTTGGACTGTTGTATCAGCAATGCCAAATCTGATGCCTTTCCAATCTCCTGATATACTCCTATGTGTTTTTAAGGAGATTCTGTAGCTGAAACAGCTAAATGCCCAAACAAAGACAGTGCTTTCTGGCATTTTTCCCCGCTGCATGCTTAACTTCATCAAAGACCTAAGCTAAATGTACTGCACAGCACGGGAAATTCAAACTGTCCAGCCCTTTGGATGTTCCATTTTGATCTCCATATTCATGACGTCTTTAAAAAAACAAGTAATACAAAATAATAATACATGTATATAATTAAAAGAATGAGCTCAACTGTGTGTTCTTATATAACAGAAATTATATTATGTATATTAAAACAATAAGAAATTCTTAGCGAGGTGTATAAGAAGAGACCAAAAAAATTTAGCAAGGCTTGTTACATTTTATACTCTCCATGGCAAAATAATTCATTTGTAGCTTGGAATGTTTTGAGATCACAAAACTTGAGGGAATGTCGAAAATACTTTCTTCTCAGAAAACATCACAAGTCTAGAATAATATTTTAAAATCTGATCAACATTTTGCTTTGCTTGATAAATAATAATTTTCTACTACCTGATTTAACCCATTTCGAGTCAGCTGCCTGACTGCGAGTGGACCATGCAGAGTAAGTCAAAACAGTTGTCCCAATATTTTGATAAATAATGTATTAAAAATTTTGTTTCGCACAGATAAAATATTGGACTAATTTATGGTTTGTTTTTGCGATTGGTCTAAAAACAAAACAGGTTACAAAAACAGTAGAATTTTCCTGCAAAGATTTCTATAACTAAGCACAGTAAAACTAGTTCCAGTCATTCCTATGAGGATTTAATTTTTCCCTCATCTGCCTTGTAGCCCACGCCATGAGCATGTGGGCCCATGTTGCAGTCAAAGATGAAATCCCAAACCACTTTGATCCAGGAAGTATGGTAGGGCAAATTGTCATAATACTCTGCAGCGATACGCTTGACTTCAGGCAAACGAGTGTAAGGAACGTATGGAAAGTCATGGTGCTCATTGTGGTAGCCAACATTGTACAAGATAAAGTTGAGAGGTCCATAATAGGAATGGGTGGCCTGACCCTCTGTGAACAGATAATGCTCTGAGATGAAATGGCCAGCCAAGGGATGTAGGCCAAGAGCCAATAACGTGCCAGCCACCATGTATACAACAGGTTTGACGCCAAAGGCGTAGAAAATCAGTAGGTCAAAGGTTACTTGTGAAACAGTGTTGATCATTTCCCAACCTGAAAGAGGTTTCGGGCTTTTGTAGAATGGTCTAATGCCGTGGAAAACGGGGTGCAAAATCAGCCAAATCATTTTTGTCAAGGAATGACGAAAGAGGAACGCTTCCAGCCTGGTTGGGATGTCCACGTCCTGCATCTCCTCTCCCAGGTATCTGTGGTGGTCAGCGTGGTATTTTTTGTAGGTGATAGCCATTGGAATTCCCAAGGGCAGGTTACAAAATAGACTGAGGACACGGTTCCACCAGGCACGTTTGCCATGACCAAAGGCGAGATTGTGGCCAATTTCATGGATAGCTGAGCCAAGGGAGTGGTTGAAGACCCCACCTATGCAGTACGCCATCAGTAAAATTGTCAGCCACGATGAGTCCTTCAACAACCAGCACAGGATCACCTGAGCCAACACTGAGACAGTCACAGGTACAACAATCCAAGGATCTGGCCCCATCAGACCTTTAATTTCAGGATGTTTGTCCAGAATTTCCTTCCGTCTGCCTGTGTGAGGTTCTTCGGTGTACAGCCAGTCCTCCTCAGCGCCCCCCATCTTGCTGTTGAGGGTGAGAAAGCCAAAGAACCATTTGAAGGGATCCTTAGGGACCTGGAGGACCTTGTGATCTGAAGAGTGGCCGTTCTCATGCACGGACGACTTGATGTGTGTTGTGCCATTGGCGTGTCCATTCAGTTTGGTGGCCATGGTGCCGCTCCTGCAAAAATATAAAATAACAGTAAAAATGACTGATCCTCTGACCAGTTAGAAAATGTTTCCTGATTCCTCTCAGAATTTCTCCTGAAGACAAATCAAAGTCTCTTTTCTTGAGAGTTGAAAGACAACAATGGTGAATTAGCTATACAGTACAGGTGACTGAATGAAATACTGAATTTTTTTTTTCACTTCAATGAGTGAATGGTTGAGCGGTGACTCTGTGAAAAACCAGAGATGGAATAATCAGCGTGTCATGCTTCATTCACGTACTAGCACCGAAATTACATTTTCAAATCTCTATCAACTCCATCGTATGGGATAAATTAATGTGTGTGACCTACGAGGAAGCAGAAACAAAACCAATGGTGAAGATAAGCGAGAGCAGGAAGGCCAAAAGAATGAATTCCAGTCCTGTATGCTTTTTGTTACCCCTGAATGTGTTTGCAAACTAGACGGTGCGAATTTAACCACCTGCATGTCCGCTGTTCGGATGACATGGAAGCTTCTGTTGTGTCAATATGGAAAGCATTGCTTAGTCCAAAGTAATGCTGTTCGTCTATAGCATAAAAATGTTCCTCTTGATGCAAGAAACTTCCGAGTCACTCTTATCATTATTATTTTTTTATTTTTTTTTTGCTTAAGTGGAATCTATCCAAAACATCCACACGAGATCCTTTTACTGCAACTAATGACTGCAAAATGTTGTTCTCAAAGGTAATATTTCAACAACAAAAATACATACAAGAACAATATTTTCTTTTTTTAAAAAACAAAATCCACTAATGCAAAACCTTCTTTTTCCGCCTAGAAAAGTACCAGCTGTGTCTCGTGGCTCCCACAACATACATTCGGCTCTCCCACTGACACACAAGCAGTTTCGTTTTCATGTTTAAGTTTTACAAGAGAATGGGAGCGTGTCAGAGAGAGGACTAAAATATCTCATGAATGAAGCTGTAGTACTACTCTGCCATTAAGAGAAGCCGTGCAACAATGAACACTGAAAGACAGATAGCCTGAAGAATATCTGGATGTGCAACCTTTCTGGTAACTATAATTTTGTCTCTATATCTCAGTTTTTGCCCCTGGGCCAAATCTTTACCATGCGCGTCAACGCAAACAGTGGAGAACCAAGAACTTCAGGCCTGCACTGATTAGCGCCATTTGGGAAACAACAGGGGCGGCATTGATTTTTGCCCTCCGGTACTGCGCATGCAAATCAATTTATCGTTTCACAAAACAGATGTCACCACTGTTGACCCCGCGTGGGTTGGTGACACAAAAAGCATGGTAGAGATCTGGTACAGAGATCAAGCTCATGCAGTAATCAAATTATTTAGTCGCGATCTTCGGCCTCTGTTGTGTGGTGCGGGTGGTCTCGGCCAATAGATTCTGACCATCTAGGAAATCAATTTATGCCAACTTTTCATTTAATTTTTATCCCATCCCCAGACGGCCTGTTTTCCCAGTACTACAATACATGGACCATCAAATACAGTTGGGTATTCCGTACATTAGGAAATTTGTGTTCACCGAATAATGGTCAAATTTCTCAAATATTTTTCAATGTAACGTCGTAAGTTTTTGCATAAGCATCACATTTTTCAATCATTTTACATCTTGTTTTCCCTAGTCTATTATCTATTTGGTGTCAGTGTTCGTATTATTTTCAAACAGCGATCCTTCTGAAAAAGTACTGAAATAATTATTACTCTAAACACCCAAATTTACACTGACATCCGCAGCAGTTAAGTGGGGCCCTCGTGTGAAAGCGTTGTTTTGGATGATGCCAGATTTTGTATGAACAAAGCAACGTTCATTGGCCCTAGCCTGTGTTATCTCTGACTTTGTGAGTCAGTTATGGAAGCTTTTGATCTTTCTCGTGGTGACCCGAGTAGCCAATGAACGGTGATGTTCTCACGTCAGACATTATTTACTTACGGTGTTTGGTCCCCCAGTATGATTCCCAGAACAAATAATCTGAAACGCGGCCCAGCACACTGCACTCCCACCACTTATCAAATCAATACACGAACATCAAGTTGTTTTATCTCACACACAGTGGGCCGATTTCCTCTTCTCAACAAAGATATCAAAGTTGAGTAGATAGCCCACTGGGAAATTCAGGCCTCGGTGTCAAATGCTATAACTTTGCAGCCCGCTGATAAAACTGGCTAAACTTGATCAAACAAAGCGTTTCGTGTCGCGGGAGGAGTACAGTACCGTAGACCATAATTATGAGTTATACAACTTTAGTCTCCCATCTATTTCAGGTTCTGTGTGTTAATCGCTGAGCCCCGCATTTACTATAAAAACGTCCACATAGAGGACTAACTTGCCAGGGGGCGATGCCCCCCGCCCTGGGACTCCCCGCACACGGACGCTCCTAAAGTGGCGTCCTTGGGATATCCCTATTGTGTAACTCGGGCGGACTCCTGCCCCAGTGTCGCCCTCTGCTTTATTTATTCTTTGTGGAATTTCCGCTGTGTCATGACCAAAGAAACTACATGTATTAGTCGTGCAAAATTATAACCCATTTAGAAAGACAGAACTCATTAATTTTCATTCTATACATAATGGTAAAGGTGAAGTGGCCCTAGATAGGCGTATAAGATTTTTTTATTTTTTTTGTAATACGACAGGCTGGTTTTCTGAAACACGACAGACTAGGGCTGTCAGGATTAGGATTTGAATTGCCGTGCTAGGTCACGCATTGTTTATTACATGGCATCATTGATTTTAGCCAGTGCAAACGTCCTTGAACTATTCCCGTGGACAGTTTGTTTTTGTAACGCTTTTCTTAGAGATGGAAAGAAAGTGGGTCAGGATAGAACGAATGGATAAATTAACAGTGACGATGCAGTTTTCGACCCCGTGGTTTGGGTGTACTTTAACAGGGAAAGACGGGGCGAATAAGGGGTGAATAAATTCGTACATAAAACGTTTAGGGTGTAGAGACTTTGCGAAAGGTTTTGACATCCTAAGTCTGACTTTGTCTGTTACTATTAATAGAATCTATTGGCGCTGCGAGCGGAGCTCGAAGTGGATGCACCAATCAAATTTGAGCAGTCACGTGATTTGCAGAAGATAAGCGGTGACATGTTTATGCTACCTGACTCCATGCAGCGTATCCTATTCTGCGAAGGTGTCGGCTAAGGTTCAGCCAGAGGGAACCATAAGACTGTTAACGTCATGTCTATGTCCTGGATAGACAATGAAAATAACCCACAGCTCTTTTCTCCAGTTCCCTGAAATTGTTTCAGGGAACCAATCGTAAGTTTCATCACCATGATTCGAGATGATGTGAATCTGACCCTAACTTCCCAGTAGAAGTGCGACCAAAGGAATGCAAGACCATAAAGTTTACTTGCAATTAAGATCTAGAACGAGTGACTGATATACACATTTGTAAATTGTAATTGATGTGTCTGGATGAGGCTGGGGATTGCCAGCCCATCCTAGAACAGATCTAGATTAGATCTATCTTAACTACGTCAGTGTGTCTTGACGGTTTGATCCTTTATAAGCAGTTAAATGAGTTAATATTGTCGTCTGAGACCTAAGTATATTATTTGTGAAGTAGTAGGCAGTCTATATTTCTGAAGATAAATAATTACTAAGTAAACTGTGAATGAATCAGAATGATATAGAGTCTCAAATCTCTTAAGACTCTAGAGGAGATTTATAGTTATGTATTTTAGTATTTTCATTTGATGCTGCTGATGTTGTCTTTTGATATGTAAGATAGACGAAATTGTTAGGACTTTCAGGTAATAAATTTGTGGCCCTACAAGGTCCTTGATATAACTTACTCGAAATTGTTATTAGTGTATGTGGCATGGTATGGCAGAGTAATTTCTAAAACCTCTCGATTTAAATGCAGTCGAACACCTAAATTTATAGTTTAGTAATCCCCAACGTAACACTCGAGGACCCAGCTCGTAACACTGCAGGGCACACCCCTCTTCCAAATCGTAACACTGGAGAGGGACCCTTAAAGAACCTTAGATAACGCCATGCCACTTAGATAAATTATTTAACACCTATTGTATTTTTTATTCCATCATTTAATATTGTACTTTTGTAATATTATCTTTTCAGGTCTTTTATTATAGAGTTTAGACAATTTGTATTAATCTAATATTTTTGTATTTCAATTTCATATGGTGAACTCAACATCCCATTGACCCGTGGACACCGGCGAGGGAACCCTTTCACCTTCCAGATCTACCTCAGACAGAAATACAAGTTTTGGGCTTGGAGCTATGGATTGAGGATATTTAACATCTGAATTCCTCAAAAACGAAGTTAAGTGAACCATCTATCTAACAGTCTTGGGGAGGGCGACGTACTTTCCGCTCTGTGTGTATTGTTCCAGGCCATTTTTCTTTTTACTATATGTTTAGTTTAAGTGCGGGAGGTTGGTTGGGATCATAGGTTAGCATATCTTCTTTGCCATTACGAAGGATATTGGAGGCCTTGGTGGCTATGTAAAATAACTCGGGGGGATTTGCTTCTCTGTGAATAGTTCTATTAGGGATCCATTATTCGTATAGATTGTGGCGTTCTTTTCCTTCCTCACTTTTCTTTAGGAAGATGTCTCTCCTGTCTTCTTCTCAAACTTTCTGTAATATAAGTTAGGACTTGTAGGGTCTGTTATCGTTCGTTTTACTTGTCAGTATACGTCCTGTTTATTGTATTTTTTTTTGTTTATAAACTTTAAACTACTATAATAACATTGATATGTTTACAATATATGCCTGAGGTGTTTCACGTGCTAAAACCACGTTGAATTGTAATCTGGTATTGACATATGTGAGAGAGAGATATAATAATTTTTGGTTCACGTGACAATTTCACGTTGAAGATAGATCTAGAGAGATTAATTTTGCAGTGGTAACAGAAGACACTGCGTGTGCGTGTTTTGAGAAGAGAGAGAATTTTGAGAGTGTTTTGAGAACACAGAGATATTTCAAATTTGTCGTGTTGAGAAAGAGATATAGTTTTGATTCATCGCATTGAGAGAGCGATTCGTTTTGACAGTGATAACAGAGGACACTGATTCTTGCGTTCAGAGAGACGTAAAATTTTGAGAGTGATCACTCAAGACATTAATTTATCGCAGTAAAGGCGATATATAGTATTTTATTGCAGTGGGAGCAACGGATAGACGGCACTGCCTTACTAGATTTCATAGAGAGAGAGAGAGATAAAGTTTTTGCAGTTTAAGTGATACTGCCTGTAATTTTCAGAGAGAGATAAAGTGTTTGCAGTTTAAGTGATACTGCCTATAATTTTGAGAGAGAGAGATAGAACGTTCTTTTCGCGAAGCAGTGCTAACATAAGACACTGAGTTAATATTAACAGTCAATAACTGTTCATATAAGATATTGATACCGCGATATACCGTAACATTGGGTAAATATTTACTAACTTTACAGACTTTAACATATCATGGCTGAGTTTCTTAAATATTTAGAATCTGCCAAAGTTCTGGGCATACCAGAGGAAGAACGCGCCGCGTGGTGCGAACGACACGTACAACAAGACCGAGAGCGCGAGGATCGAAAAGAAGCAAGAGAAAGAGAAAGAGAAAAAGAAGAAAGAGAAAGAGAAAAAGAAGTAGAAAGAGAAAAGGAAAGAGAAAGAGAAAGGGAGAAAGAAAGAGAGAGAAAAGGAAAGACAGCATGAACTCGCAATGAAAAAGTTAGAGCAACAATCGCTTGTAACACCCACTACTGCCACCAATTCTTATGCTACTAAACCAAAACTACCACCATTTAATGAAAAACTCGACCGGATCGACGCATATTTACATCGGTTCGAGTTACACGCTAAATGCGTCGGATGGCAGCAGGCGATGTACAGTTCATGCCTGTCCAATTTATTAACGGGTAAGGCTTTAGAGGTATTTCACAGCCTTAAAGTAGAAGATGCCAACGATTATGACAAGCTTAAAACAGCACTGCTTAAGCGATTCCAGCATACCGAGGATGGCTTCCATCAAAGATTTCGCTCATGTAAACCTGAGCCATCTGAAAATTTCTCAACTTATGTCAATCGGTTGAAACATTATTTAGATCGCTGGATAGAGCTCGCGAACGTAACTACCGGAAATTATTCCCAACTATACGATTTGGTCTTAAAGGACCAAATCTATACCGCATGTCATTCCGATTTAGTCGCCCACCTTAAAGAGAGGGCTCCGACATCCTCTGAAGAAATCACATCGTGCGCCGAACGATACGCGTCCGCTCACCCAAATCGCCCTTTGGCAAAGCCTTCAACTACAACACCGTGTTATGCCAACGTAGGCAAAGGAGCGCCAACCGGACACGATCGTTCAAAGCCGACTCGTCGTCAGGCCCCAAATTCACGCTTTCAATCAGAGCCGCCTTTTTGTAGACAGACAGATTTTCCGAATCGAGGTAATGCATCCCCGCGTCGAGGATATCAGACTTATTCTTTTTACGAGCCTCGCCCATATTATCGTGGCAACTATCCAGGCCAACAATATAACCGGCCTCAGGGACCGCCGCGACGAGTGCATTTTGATGATAGTTATAATTATAGTAGACCGCAGAGTCTTCCCTATCGTGGAAACGATCCTAATCGTACTATATGTTATAAGTGTAATAGGGTAGGCCACATACAGAGATTTTGTAACGTGAAATTGGAATCAGCAAATGCCTGCTCGGTTAAACCTACACTTTATGAGACTGACGGTCATTCTGAATCTTCATGACAATCAAAGACTATTCCAGTCATGTCCGCCCTACATGAACTGGGTGAATTAACATTTTACCAGGGCCGCGTGAACGCGATTCGCGCTTCTGTTCTACGTGACTCCGGATGCACGACTATCGGCGTTCGACAGTCACTAGTCCGTCCAACACAATTTTTGGATAAAGAGGTAACTTGTATTACTTTTGGCGGATCTGTAGAGCGATTCCGTCTTGCAGAAGTTTATATTGATACACCTTTTCTCACAGGTATTGTTACTGCATGTGTACTGCCTAATCCAGTGGCTGATGTAATCATAGGGAATGTACCTCAAGTAAATAAGTTTCCTATCGGTAACTTGGAAATTTGGACTGAGGATGAGAGTATTGCTTGTGCGACAACACGCCTACAATCGAGACGACGAGCAGACAGTCCATTGAATAATCCTACTATTGAAGTGAACATAACGTCTAGTGCATTTCATGATGAGCAACATTCAGATCCCACATTGAAACATTTCTTTGCTAAGGTTGATCCTACCGCACCGGATACCTCTAAGTTTCTTATGAAAGATGATTTATTATATCGTAATTTCCGGAATAAGCGAGAGGCCATTATGCAACTTGTAGTACCGAGATCTTTTCGTCGCGACATTATTCGTCTCGCGCATGACACTTCCTTGGCGGGTCACCAGGGAAAGGCCAGAACTAAGTCTCGAATACTATCCCAATTTTTTTGGCCCAGTATTTACGCAGATGTAAACCGGTTCGTATCAACATGTGACGTATGTCAAAGACGTACCCCTAAAGGAAGAGCATCGAGAGCTCCTCTGCAGGAGATGCCAATGGTATCCAGACCATTTGAGCGCGTTGCCATAGATATAGTTGGTCCTCTACACAAGTCAGACAGAGGACATCGTTTTATACTTTCTGTCATTGACTACGCAACCCGTTGGCCAGAGGCCATTCCGCTAAAAGACATTTCAGCTGATCATGTCGCTGAAGCTCTTATTACTATTTTTTCGCGTCTAGGGTTTCCGGTTGAAATTTTATCGGACAGAGGTCCACAGTTTACCTCTGAGCTTTTTAAGAAAGTCTTGGAATTGGTCGGGATTAAACAAAGATTGACATCTCCATACCACCCACAGTCTAATGGCTGCTGTGAACGTTGGAATGCTACCATGAAAAGTATGCTTGCACGAGTTTCCGCCGACAAACCGAGTGATTGGGATCGACAACTCCCCGCTATTCTTTTTGCATACCGAGAACTACCGAACGCATCGACGGGTTTTTCCCCCTTCGAATTATTGTATGGTCGTAAACCGCGTGGTCCAATGGCCATACTCCATGATTTATTCGCCGGATCAGACACCGACGACAATGATACGCGGTCTGCATATCAATACGTTGTAGACTTGCGAAATCGAATTCTTAACGCATGTCAGCTCGCACAAAAATCTTCAGCTGCGCATGCTAGTCTTTATAAACAATATCGTGATCAAGGTAGCCGATTGCGAACCTTGGCTGTCGGAGACCAAACTCTTGTTCTCCTTCCGGAAACGAAAAATAAACTCCTTCTTACATGGAAGGGACCTTTCAAAGTTCTAAAGAGACTTTCTCGAGTAAATTATCTTATCAAGATTCGAGGACAGGACAAAGTCTTCCATATAAATATGTTAAAGCAATACCTGTCCGACGATGATAATCGACAGAATAATCGCCGAAATGTGGTTGCACAGGCCAATGCGGCCTTGGTTTCAGTTGACGATGATGATCCTATTAAGATAGAGAATTCAATACCCGCACTTCGATCTTCTGAAAACACTTCGGATGTGAATATAAATCCAGATTTATCTGAATCGCAAAGGCAAGATTTAAGAGATTTGCTTAACGAGTTTACTACAGTCTTTACTGATCTACCAGGTAATACTTCTTTGGTACAGCATGTTATAAGATTAAAGACGGATATACCCGTCTTTGTTAAACCATACCCGCGTCCGCTGCACGCACAGGAGACTATAATATCCGAGGTACGTAACATGTTTCACCTGGGAGTGATAGAGCGATCGACGAGTCCATATAACTCACCCATCGTCTTAGTGAAAAAAAAAGATGATACCGTGCGTTTTTGTATTGATTATCGTAAACTTAATGAGGTTACGATATATGACGCTGAACCGATTCCCAACCAGCAGAATCTTTTTGCTCAGTTAGCGAGGGCAACGATTTTTTCTAAAATCGATCTTTCCAAAGGTTATTGGCAAATTCCGCTTGATGAGAATAGCAAGCAATATACCGCCTTTCAGACTCCGTTGGGTCTTATGCAGTGGCGCTATATGCCTTTCGGGTTAGTTACAGCCCCTGCTACTTTCGCCCGTATGATGACAATATTGCTCCAGGGTATGAATTCCGTATTGTCGTATTTTGACGACATTTGTATTTATGAAACCGATTGGTCGGGCCACCTTGCAGCCCTACGACAAGTTTTTATTGCTCTTCGTCGAGCTGGCCTTACGGCAAAACCCAGTAAGGTATTTTTAGGCTACAATGAAATTAATATTCTGGGCCATACAATTGCCCACGGTGTTCAGACTCCTGATGACAAGAAGATAACTACCATCTTAAAGCTCCAACCTCCTCGAACTAAGAAAGAAGTTCGTAGTTTATTGGGCTTTCTTAACTATTATAGGAAATTCATTCCAAATTTTTCTTCGCTTACAGCTCCGTTATCGGACCTCACAAGAAAGAATTTTCCTAATAAAGTGAAATGGACAACCGAATGTGCTGATACACTTCGTACCGTTCAACAATTGTTTTCCACTTCCCCCATTCTCATACTGCCAGATATTAACCAAATATTTATTGTCCGCACTGATGCGTCGGACAAGGGATTGGGAGCTGTGTTATTACAGGAACGAGACGATACCTTGCGGCCATGTCTATACGCCAGCCGCAAGTTGCTGGATAGGGAATGCCGCTATGCAATTATCGAGCGAGAGTGCCTCGCTATCATTTTTGCTGTAAACGCATTTTCGAGATATCTACTCATGTCTGAATTTATAATTGAAACGGACCATCGTCCGTTGTTATTCTTAAAGACTAACAGGGCTAAAAATGCTCGATTAACGAGATGGAGTCTTGCACTCCAGGAATACCGCTTTGTTATCCGTGCTATCCCTGGCGGTGACAATTCCCAAGCTGATATTTTGTCACGTCTGATTTAATTTCCTATTAAAGATTGTTGTGTCTTGTATTGGGGTTGGATAGTGCTTGTCCCCCTCAATTCTAGACGGTGGATGGATTCACATTTATCTTGTTCATTACGTTATGAACCATTTTTACAACCTTTCTTTTTTTTGTGAATATCCTTTTTCCACCAGCGTCATTCCTGACTGTGACCTGAACTTCTGGCAAACCTGACGCCCTTGTCAGCGGGTCAATGAGATGAAGACATGGCAAACCAAGCTACCAGAGCTACTGCTGCCATTGGATACCACAGTATTTTAATTAACAATATATTGTGTGTGAATATGTATATAAGCAGCAATTGTGTGTGTTGACTAAATAATTATGAGCCTATTCCTTCAGTAAGGCTTCATTATTTGATAATAGTTATACTTTAATCCAGCAGTATACAGTGATATACTCATTATTATTATAGATGTTTCTGAGAATTTTGATTGTGTGCAGTAGGAATGTTTAAATAGAATAAATTCTATAGAACGTGGCATCAATAATTGTATGCTTTTTGTCCATCCAATATGCACGTTCTTAGTTAGATTTTTCTTCTCAAGCTTAAGACTCATTTTTCTACAGTACTACTTAAGCCCCTACCACAATAACTTTGAGATTTTTTGGATCTTATCGTGTAAATTTTTCTTAAAATTTTCACTGGGGTGGGGGATATGTCAGGATTAGGATTTGAATTGCCGTGCTAGGTCACGCATTGTTTATTACATGGCATCATTGATTTTAGCCAGTGCAAACGTCCTTGAACTATTCCCGTGGACAGTTTGTTTTTGTAACGCTTTTCTTAGAGATGGAAAGAAAGTGGGTCAGGATAGAACGAATGGATAAATTAACAGTGACGATGCAGTTTTCGACCCCGTGGTTTGGGTGTACTTTAACAGGGAAAGACGGGGCGAATAAGGGGTGAATAAATTCGTACATAAAACGTTTAGGGTGTAGAGACTTTGCGAAAGGTTTTGACATCCTAAGTCTGACTTTGTCTGTTACTATTAATAGAATCTATTGGCGCTGCGAGCGGAGCTCGAAGTGGATGCACCAATCAAATTTGAGCAGTCACGTGATTTGCAGAAGATAAGCGGTGACATGTTTATGCTACCTGACTCCATGCAGCGTATCCTATTCTGCGAAGGTGTCGGCTAAGGTTCAGCCAGAGGGAACCATAAGACTGTTAACGTCATGTCTATGTCCTGGATAGACAATGAAAATAACCCACAGCTCTTTTCTCCAGTTCCCTGAAATTGTTTCAGGGAACCAATCGTAAGTTTCATCACCATGATTCGAGATGATGTGAATCTGACCCTAACTTCCCAGTAGAAGTGCGACCAAAGGAATGCAAGACCATAAAGTTTACTTGCAATTAAGATCTAGAACGAGTGACTGATATACACATTTGTAAATTGTAATTGATGTGTCTGGATGAGGCTGGGGATTGCCAGCCCATCCTAGAACAGATCTAGATTAGATCTATCTTAACTACGTCAGTGTGTCTTGACGGTTTGATCCTTTATAAGCAGTTAAATGAGTTAATATTGTCGTCTGAGACCTAAGTATATTATTTGTGAAGTAGTAGGCAGTCTATATTTCTGAAGATAAATAATTACTAAGTAAACTGTGAATGAATCAGAATGATATAGAGTCTCAAATCTCTTAAGACTCTAGAGGAGATTTATAGTTATGTATTTTAGTATTTTCATTTGATGCTGCTGATGTTGTCTTTTGATATGTAAGATAGACGAAATTGTTAGGACTTTCAGGTAATAAATTTGTGGCCCTACAAGGTCCTTGATATAACTTACTCGAAATTGTTATTAGTGTATGTGGCATGGTATGGCAGAGTAATTTCTAAAACCTCTCGATTTAAATGCAGTCGAACACCTAAATTTATAGTTTAGTAATCCCCAACGTAACACTCGAGGACCCAGCTCGTAACACTGCAGGGCACACCCCTCTTCCAAATCGTAACAAGGGCCTAATTGTTTTGTGACGTTAAACTGCTCATCTGTATTTGTATTCAAACCCTGGCACATTATTTACATACTGAAAAAGTCAAGATGTCACCAAAGGAACCCATAATGCCCCCAGATCAATTCAGTTCTCTGATCTTACAACTAGTTCAACTTGTCCCCCGCATCCTGTATGGACAAGCTAACACTTTAACAGACGTAATTATATTATATGAAAGGACCGGGAAGTTATTATATCTTTTTTGTACCGGTAACGCCCTCGTTCTTCACGTCTACAGGATTAACCTTCGTCGTACGTCGCTAAAAACTGCACAGCGAACGGAGTGATGTCTAAACGACACCGTAGTCCTAAAAAAACATTAGGATCCCCTTTTTTAAAGTGTGGAGTCTGCCAGATCCCAGAAAGTACGGGAAAGGTTAAAACAGCACTAATTTGACTAAAATAATGCAGAAGGGGCTATTACGTCGGATCCTGTTTACACGTCCCACGTAAAATCATCAAAAACTGTCTTTCCCAACCCCAGAAATGAAATAATTGGGTGCATAAAGTTTCTCCACCCGTCCGTAGTTCTCGGTGGCGTCATCAAAAATACTGTAAGGTTTCTCCACCCAAACCATCGTATTGAATATTTATTATATCTCAAGAAGGGGTAAGTGAATGTGAATGAATACAAAACATTTTCCCTCTGTGTTACCGGCTGGGGACCGTCACATGTTATAAACTATTTTTCAATAGTTATTTATATGTGGCCACATACCCTAACCCTTACCCTAATCGAGTATAATCGAGTATCAACCAACACGGTATATCTATACTTGGGTGGAGAAACCTTGATTCAGGACTTCCAACATTTCAGCTGTTATGTCACGGGTGGAGAAACCTTGATTCAGGACTTTCAGCATTTCAGCTATTATGTCACGGGTGGAGAAACCTTGAGACCCCGAAATAATTATTATCAATTGCCAACAGTCGGATTTACACATAAAAAGGTACCCCCTCCCGTCATCCGCTCTTATTCACACCTAATCTCTATGGGTAGTTCGTGCCGTTTACCAGATATTGCGAAAAAGCGACAAATAAAAATATCTCCGTTACCACTTGCCTATGCCTGCACTGACTTGCGCACCTTGAACTTTGGACTAATTTCAATAGAAACGGCGATGATACAAAACTGCGGGCAGATTAAGACACGCCATGTTGATGACTCTATTCTCTTATTTTGGAACTGTAATGAGACTTGAGACTTGAGACTTGAGACTTTAGAGACTAGAGACTAGAGACTTGAGACTTGAGACTTGAGACTTGAGACTAGAGACTTGAGACTTGAGACTTGAGACTTGAGACTTGAGACTTGAGACTAGAGACTAGAGACTTGAGACTTGAGACTTGAGACTTGAGACTAGAGACGATGCGTGTTTATCTCGCCCCCAACCATCCTTGAACAGGTGTCTGCTCTAGTTTTTGTTCACATCAAAGTGCGTCGACGCATAACAAATTTCCAGGTGTTGACAGGGCCACATTAAGGCCTTGAGTGGCCCCGAGCACTCCAGATTTTGGTGCCCCCATAGACTGTATAATAATGTAATTGAAAATATAAACTAAAATAAACAATAAAATAGAATTTCATGAATATTTTTTTTTTCATTTATTATGAGGGCCTCTTTTTGTGACCCTGGTTCAGCTGCACCATTTGCAGTTTTGCACCATATGGTCCATGGTAAATCCGGCAATGAACAATTTCTGTGGTAACCCCCCCCCCCCCACCCCGCCTTCCCTCGATGCCTTAAGCACGTGCTTATTTTGCTTACTGGTTCATCCACCCTTGTGTGTTTGATACGATACATCAAAGCAGCTACGCACTACTGTGCACCAAAATAAGCATGTTACGCAATGGAACACTAAGCGTATGCTATCACGAAATACTCTAAAATCTTAAACGAGGACAATTACGAGAAGTTTCCTCCAGACATTCCTGGGAATTTTCAGTGATAAATATTAACATTATCCCCCCCCCCCCTCCTCCCCCTACACAAACATACATACATAAAGAATGGTTTGTAACAAGTAATGTGGATGCCAACATTCCATTAATTTGCCATCTCAAATTTGATTCTGGACCAGGACCAAAGCAATCTTAAATGTCTCGGTCTCAAAAAAGAAAAAAAACCAACGTCAACGAAATGGCTGGACAACTCAATTGACTAGAAGTCAAGTCAACAAATGATCTTCTTATAAAATACACCTGGCTCAGTATCTATGTTGCCGCAAAAGGTCACGTCTGTGCTGTCCTTGACTGAACAGTTGTCCTTATGTGAACAGTTGTCCTTATGTGAACAGTTGTCCTTATGTGAACAGTTGTCCTTATGTGAACAGTTGTCCTTATGTGAGCAGTTGTCCTTATGTGAACAGTTGTCCTTATGTGAACAGTTGTCCTTGTGTGAACAGTTGTCCTTGTGTGAACAGTTGTCCTTGTTTGAACAGTTGTCCTTGTGTGAACAGTTGTCCTTATGTGGACAGTTGTCCTTATGTGGACAGTTGTCCTTGTTTGAACAGTTGTCCTTGTGTGAACAGTTGTCCTTATGTGGACAGTTGTCCTTATGTGGACAGTTGTCCTTGTGTGAGCAGTTGTCCTTATGTGAACAATTGTCCTTATGTGGACAGTTGTCCTTATGTGGACAGTTGTCCTTATGTGGACAGTTGTCCTTATGTGAGCAGTTGTCCTTATGTGAACAATTGTCCTTATGTGGACAGTTGTCCTTATGTGAGCAGTTGTCCTTATGTGAACAGTTGTCCTTATGTGGACAGTTGTCCTTATTTGGACAGTTGTCCTTATGTGAGCAGTTGTGCTTATGTGAGCAGTTGTCCTTATGTGAACAGCTGTCATTATGTGGACAGTTGTCCTTATGTGGACAGTTGTCCTTATGTGGACAGTTGTCCTTATGTGAGCAGTTGTACTTATGTGAGCAGTTGTCCTTATGTGAACAGCTGTCCTTATGTGGACAGGTGTCCTTATGTGAACAGTTGTCCTTGTGTGAACAGATGTCCTGATATGAACAGTTGTTCCAACATGAGCAGTTGTCCGTAAGTGAGTTCACTCTTCAGCTACAGTTTTCTATGTAAAACGCTGTATTCCCCTTACAACAGCCTTTCTTAGTCAGAATTTAGTCAGGATTATTGGAAAAACTTCCCATCATGTACCACAAATCAATGATTATTAATCTGACCTCATACTGAGCGCATCAGGACGCTGCTAGCTAAGTCACCGAAAACACTGTGTGGGTAAGGCTATAACTGTAGGGCAGGCTCTACTCTATTGTTAAAACTAAACCCCTCGGTTAACAATAGGCTGAAAAATTACTGAATGGACTTTGGCATGAGGACGTGAAACGTGATTGCGGGGAAAAATAGGCTATATTAAGCATAGCATTTCTTTCCACTGAGGGATAATCCGCTAAATGCGCAAACAATTGAACTCCTAGCTCGCGAGAGGGTTTAGCGACTTGTAACGAACGGAGGGCATTCATTGTACAAACTTCTCGGTGCGTACTGAATCTTACTATAATCTAGCTGTTGCGGGGAGGGGTGGGGAGAGAGGGGTATCGTGCTAAGCTCGGTCACACACAGTCAGATGCTGGCAGACAAGAAGTGCACACCATAATTTCCTATAATTATTTTCTTGGGTAAATCAGGGAAGACCCTATCATACTAAACCGCTCAGATACAGTCAGCTTCTGCCGTTATTTCTTTTGTGTACATTTTGCTGGCAGCATGGCATGTGACTGTGACTGACCGGACTTAGTATGATCCTCCTCCCCCCCCCCCCCCCCCCCCGGTAATTTTGGAATTATTGTCTGCGCATTATGCTTTGATTTGTAAGCTCCATTTCGCACCACCATTAAACCCTTTAGCCTCCGTCATGAAAGAGCTTCATACTAGTAACAAAGATTTCAAATGCCCTTTCAGAACAGTGATTTTCAAACGGAGGGAGTGGGGGGTGGGGCACTTGGCTCCCAGGAGAGGAATTAGGGAAGAATTTTATAAAGAGGAGTAACTTCCAAATTGGGAAAGAATATTGGCAACTCTGTAGCCTATACTATGTTATGAAAAATCATATCGAGGTTTATGTAGGCATATGAAGTTTTTAATTATTTTTTTTTACGGTGTATTGTGAACTAAGGACTTCATTTTTCATTAGGCTGCATTTAATAAAGACATTTTGTGTCATTACATCAGGCCCTTGCGAATTGCAACAATGGTAATACGCCTCGGCCTGGGCCTATTGGGAAATGTAAGCCCCATTTTAAGGCTCGTTAAGTATTCTTTCTATAATAGCTAAATTCTTTAACTCACCCCCCCCCACTCCCCCTTGCCTCCACCCGAGGAAGCAGCCGCCCCCCCCCCTCCCCCTCAAAATCATAGGCCCATGACAACTGGCCCACCTGCCCTGTCCTCCTCTTCTTTCTGGCATGCATAGAATCCTAAATTGTTCTAATGGCCGCCACTTGTCAAAACAAAATGGTTGAAAAATAATGTTAGATGTCAATTTAAAATGGGGGACGATCTGAGAAAACCTGGGGTTTGGGGAGGGGGGAGGGAGCTATGCAGCCCCAGACTCTGAGATCCACTTCTATAGCAGATGGCAAAGATCCAGCCAGGAGTCCTTTGTCAAACCGACGTAGAATTCCTTAGGATTGGTAGTTTTACCGTAGGTGCAGGTTCCCTACATCAAAACCCCACCTCGGCCCGATGTTGTGACCAGGGGATCTACGTGAGAATAATATAATACTTATGTGCACATTTGACGTCAATCCTACACGTCGGATTTGTGTAGGGATGCTGTCTAAGAAGTGCAGGGAAGGGCTGGGAGAGGGTGATGGGAGAGGGGTGGAAAGCCGGGGATGGGGGGGGGGGTGCAGGGTCAAAGTTGGCGGAACTCAGGACAAGACAAGATCAGCCAACGAAGGGAAGAACACACTACAGCTATCCTGGGTAAGACACACTTGAACAATTCACAGAGATAGATAAACAGAACTGTCAAAATTTGGCAAAAAGAAAAAGTCGTATGTAGCAAAGCCTCCCGTAGGAAATAAATAGGCCTACTCTGACTAAAGAGCCTTCAAAATGCCTGATTCAACTACAGTGTGTCGGTAATAGAATGTACGGGATCAAGGTTGATTTCCATGAAAATTGTCTGTTGGAATTATTTAAAAGTTTGCATATAGGCTCACAGTTCACACCAAACCTTACAGAACTGATTTAGTATTTGATAGACTATAGCCTGATTCTGACTTTGCTTTTTGCGCGTTCCAAAAAAATCAATAAGTAGATCGAGTTATTAACAAAATCAGAAACATCTGTACTGTTCTAAGCTGTGCCAAACACTAGTATATAATTATGCTCACCTTGAACGCACGGGAAAACGACTTGTGTATACTCATTCAACAATGATCCATGCACTAAAGTCATGCTTATTATGTTGAACACATAGTGTTTTTGTACAGTTTAGTACTGCAGGAACAGCTTTTCAGTTGCTGGCTACTCATGATTTGTCTACAAGGCGCAACAAGGCAAACTCGAGATCTGGGTATAGTCTAACAGACTCACTGATTCACTCCTAGTAGCTTCTTAAGATAACCACAGCTTTCATGAAATCCATTCTGAAAGTCTCAGTGAAAATCAAGGATCTGGGAAGGACTTCCGAATGCGTTCCATAGCCAGAGTGAAAACAATACATAGCTACCCCGGCGGCTTGATAACGATAATAATATTTTATGCCAGTCTGACTACTGCCCAGACGAACATCGGCCTACGGCCTTGATGATACAAACTGACTAGACCCTCACGTCGTTACATATCAATCTGACAATGCCTATGCACTTGTCGAGCTATGGAACGCATTCGGAAGTCCTCCCAGGATGTGTACTAAGGCTATGATAAAACGTTGTGAGATGGAGAAAAAGTGTCAAGTTATTGGAAATTTAAAAACAAAACATTTTGCGCGTTTGTAATTTTCATGGACCATTTGAACTGGTTGCTTTTTCGTGTGAACCGCTGACAGCGGTTTATAGGAGTGAATCAGTTTTTTAAAAATCTGTTCCATAAGGCTTAGTGTGAACTTTGAGCCCAAAAACAAAAATAATTTCACATAAATCCATGTCGATCCAGCTGAAAAAAGAAAAAAAGACCGACTAAGAGTTCAGTTACTGAAAGCTTTAAAAGGTGATTTCGTAAAAGTCCGTGAAATAACGTTAAATAAGCACCAAAGAGATTGAAAGATAACAGAACATGGTGTGTTTGGTCTAAGTACTTAAGCAGAACACATCAGTTATGGCTTACTTGAGACTGAAAAATGCGTGACCGTACGAACGTAAACTGGACAAAAAAAACTATTGAAACTGTCCCGACCACCGGCAGGTTTACCTTTCAACTGTGTGAGAAAAACAGAATAGCAAAAAGGTCACGGTGAGTGGAAGTAGGAAAGTAACAACGTACACCTGTTGTGCCCTATATATACCGCACCGGCTGGTGATCAGAACAGATGACACACGTGTCCTCGAGTTTTAGTGCCCACTCACAATTAGTTTTACCAAACAATTTAATGATCACTGTTTATTATTTAAACATGTCCCTTGTTCAGGTAGATTTTTACCCACTGAACTGCCCAGAGGACCATTAGCAACTTGTGGTCACCTAGAGATACACTGTGTCCCCACCCAACTTATACAACACCAGCACTGACCAATGGTACGCTGCTGGGTACCTTTACGGGTACTGGAATAGTACTAAACGTACCCGAGTGGCCTACATAAAACAATTTCGACAAATCTAAGTATTTTTGAATAACAATAGACCCATCATCATCTAACAGACAACAAAATGAACACATAGTCATTTGCAGAAAGATCTACCTACCGTGTCTCCAATCTAGTCCAGGTGTCAGAGGTGTGTCACAATGAAATGGCAGTTTCAATGATTTTGCGTCGTGTGCCGTGTTCGGGTCGCTGAAAGCGCGCGGTTCACCTGTCGCTGGGCACGCACGCACAACATACCGCGCTCAGTTCAGCCTGACGACGTGATGGCGCTCGTCAAATAGGGTTGTTGAACATTCAAAGCTCCGAGAGTCCGTGTCGCCGGTTGAACCCCCGCCCTTCTCTGCCACACCGAAACGCGGCATTTCACTTTGTGCCATTTGTCAGACGGAGTGAGGCAGATGGAAAACCACGGTCTATTTAATATTTAAATGTAACTTTTGCAGCGTATCGTAGATCACCCATCTATCTATCTATCTATCTATCTATCTATCTATCTATCTATCTATCTATCTATCTATCTATCTATCTATCTATCTATCTATCTATCTATCTATCTATCAACCCTACGTCAATTCCACGTAGATTTCTGTAAGATTGGTAAGATTTTCGTGCTGGCGGGGGAAGGGGCGGGTTTCTTACATCAAACCGACACTGGCGCGATGATGGTGGATCCTACGTGCAAAACTTAACTTCAACCCTACGTGTCGGATTATCTATCTATCTATCTATCTATCTATCTATCTATCTATCTATCTATCTATCTATCTATCTATCTATCTATCTATCCATCTATCAAGTATCTATCTATCTATCTATCTATCTATCTATCTATCTATCTATCTATCTATCTATCTATCTAGTATCTATCTATCTATCTATCTATCTATCTATCTAGTATCTATCTATCTATCTATATAAACAACACATTTTCCAAATTACTCACAACAAACACAGGAGCGCCTCAAGGCTGCGTGCTGTCACCTGCCTTGTATACATTGTATACAAATGATTTCACTGTGACACACAACAACGTTTACCTTCTTAAATTTGCCGACGACTCTGCTATTTTAGGCCTTTTACCTAACTCTGGCCACGAATATTCTAACATTGTACAATCCTTTCATTGTTGGTGTAATAACAACTATCTTCTACTGAATGTTAAGAAAACAAAAGAGCTTGTTTTTGACTTTAGGAAAAATAACAACGATCCTGTTTGCCCTCTTACTATCAACAATGAAGAGGTTGAAATTGTCACAGAGGCCAAATATCTTGGCATTACTATTGATTCATTGCTTAACTGGCATGCGCATGTAACATATGTATACAAGATAGCCAACCAGCGCATGTATTTCCTCAGAAAGCTCCGCTTTTTAAAAGTTAGCAAAAGCATTCTGAAAATATTTTACACCATGGCTATTCAGAGCGTTTTGATGTATGGAGTTGTCTGTTGGGGAGGAAACATCTTACAAAAAGATAAAAATAAGATCAATAATTTAATTAAAAAAGCATCCGAAATTTGTATCTGTGATCTGCCATATTTTGATGAGCTGTACACTGGTGCTTGTATTAAAAAAGCTAATATTATTATAAATGACCCCCAACATCCCCTGAACAAGGAATATATAAGATCTGTAAGAAGTTTAAGGCTGTTGTCAAAGAAAACTAAAACTGAGCGCTACTTTAAATCGTTTATTCCATCATCAACTAGGATGTTACAATAATGTCGTCATCTTGATCGTAATCTGTGCAAAGTTGAATTATGTCCTGCGTGTCAGGTCAATGTGTTTTAGTTAGGGAAGCATATTGTGTGCACTGTTAATTTTGTTAATTTAGTTAATTTATCAGTGTGTGTGTATATATATATGTGTGTGTGCGCGCTATGTATCATACTTTCTGCTTCTGTAACTGTATTGTTATGTATTCAATGATCAAAACAAATTTCCTTGTACAAGGACGAATAAAATTTATCTTATCTTATCTTATCTTATCTTATCTTATCTTATCTTATCTTATCTTATCTTATCTTATCTTATCTATCTATCTTTCTATCTATCTATCTATCTATCTATCTATCTATCTATCTATCTAGTATCTATCTATCTATCTATCTATCTAGTATCTATCTATCTATCTATCTATCTATCTATCTATCTATCTAGTATCTATCTATCTATCTATCTATCTATCTATCTATCTAGTATCTATCTATCTATCTATCTATCTATCTATCTATCTATCTATCTATCTATCTATCTATCTGGCTGAGGCTATTGACAAGCCAAAAGATAGATCACCCTGCCTCAGCCATTTACCCTGTTCAGTTTAACATATATAATCTATACTCTCTGGTTGAACTGATGCTCATTTTGCCAGAAAGCAGAACTTAATCAAAATCAAGTAAAGACATTACAAATAGACACAAGAGGCCTACGATGCAGTTGTATAAAACATAACGGTACTTTGTTGAAATACCCATTTACGTAATTGTCATTGAACATTGCCCGTGTCCTTGCTCGGGTAAAATTGATTATGAAACACCCCAGTTTGCATGCACTGGTAACCTGCTTGTTGTGGGTACCGGCAGTTAGTTTCCAGCGCAGTCCACGTAGGTGACGTCAGCGCAGGGTGGAGAGAGAAGAGGGGAACATGTGTGAGGTTCAGCCTACTGGAACCAGAGGTGTTGCAGTAGTACACGGAACATTCCGGGTGGTTTTGGTAGGGATAGATCTAGATAGATAGGCAAGTAAGTACATGGATAGATAGACAGACAGACAGACAGACAGACAGACAGACAGACAGACAGACAGACAGACAGATAGATAGATAGATAGATAGATAGATTAGATAGATAGATAGACAGATAGAGATAGATAGATAGATAGATAGATAGATAGATAGATAGATAGATAGATAGATAGATAGATAGATAGATAGATAGGCAAGTAAGTAGATAGATAGATAGATAGATAGATAGATAGATAGATAGATAGATAGATAGATAGATAGATAGATAGATAGGCAAGTAAGTAGATAGATAGATAGATAGATAGATAGATAGATAGATAGATAGATAGATAGATAGATAGGTAGATAGATAGATAGATAGATAGGCAAGTAAGTAGATAGATAGATAGATAGATAGATAGATAGATAGATAGATAGATAGATAGATAGATAGATAGATAGATAGATAGATAGATAGATAGATAGGCAAGTAAGTAGATAGATAGATAGATAGATAGATAGATAGGTAGATAGATAGATAGATAGATAGATAGATAGATAGATAGATAGATAGATAGATAGATAGATAGATAGATAGATAGATAGATAGATAGATAGATAGATAGATAGATAGATAACCTTCACTCCTCGAGTGGCCCGCGTTGCTCGTGATAAACCAGCAAAAATCCGGTTTACTATTTTTCTTCCTGTTGTCAGAAAACAATTCCCGGATAAACAAGTCATGTTTTTAATGTACTGTTTGCTTGTATATTGCAACAACTGTGTTGTTTTCAGGTTCTGTTCTCGAGGCCGCATGACGATTTTGAAGGTCCCTAGACTACAGATAGCCTACTGTGAGGCCCCCACTAATACTTGATAAGAGCACGAATATTCAGATTTTTTAAACCAGTTTATCTAACTTCTACAACATAATGTCAACGATTTCTTAAGGAGAATGGCCTGCAATTAATATTGATGTAAGGTTTTGATATTTATGATTTTACTTAATCTCTGGAGACCCTCAACTGGCGAAGGCCCATGCACTGCTCTCCATGAAGCCCATGCTTTAATCTGGTACTGTCTGTTCTTCCCGTCTGTCCATCCATAGGTAACACTAACAGACATAAGACAGACATCGACAAATATTTTACATGTACATTCTTCTTCTTCTTCTTCTGCGTTCTTCGTGTCAGACTGTTTATATCAGGAGGCCGGTAGCCTTTATGAAGGACGCTGTGCTCCTGAGATCCTCTGCTGTCCCACATAGCTTGGTGTGTAGTATACATGTACATGAATTAAATTATTCAGTGATTAGAGTTTAAAGTATCGGACCTACAAGTAACACGCTACAGGAAAGGATTGTCAAATTGGCTTCCGTCTGAACAAATTGGCATGTCACATCTGGTGTCCGTGTTATCTCTGGAAGGGTATCACTACATTAAGTAGACAGTGTATGGGAATCCCACACGTGGGGACGTTTGAAATAAAACCTGCTGTCTTTTATTTCCTCTGTCTCTCCAACTAGGGAGCAGGTCGAGACGAGACGATGAGAATGAAAGAGAGTGAGAGAAGGGGACAGACAGACAGACAGGCAGGCAGACAGGCACTCAGACAGACCGATATACAAACAGACAGACAGACGGACAGGCACACAGACAGAGAGAGAGAGACAGATAGACAGACAGACAGATAGATAGATAGATAGACAGACAGACAGACAGACAGACAGAAAGACAGAAAGACGGACGGACAGACGGACGGACGGACGGACAGACAGACAGACAGACAGACAGACAGACAGACAGACAGACAGACAGACAGACAGACAGACAGACAGACAGACAGACAGACAGACAGACAGACAGACAGACAGACAGACAGACAGACAGACAGACAGACAGACAGACAGACAGACAGACAGACAGACAGACAGACAGACAGACAGACAGACAGACAGACAGACAGACAGACAGACAGACAGACAGACAGACAGACAGACAGACAGACAGACAGACAGACAGACAGACAGACAGACAGACAGACAGACAGACAGACAGACAGACAGACAGACAGACAGACAGACAGACAGACAGACAGACAGACAGACAGACAGACAGACAGACAGACAGACAGACAGACAGACAGACAGACAGACAGACAGACAGACAGACAGACAGACAGACAGACAGACAGACAGACAGACAGACAGACAGACAGACAGACAGACAGACAGACAGACAGACAGACAGACAGACAGACAGACAGACAGACAGACAGACAGACAGACAGACAGACAGACAGACAGACAGACAGACAGACAGACAGACAGACAGACAGACAGACAGACAGACAGACAGACAGACAGACAGACAGACAGACAGACAGACAGACAGACAGACAGACAGACAGACAGACAGACAGACAGACAGACAGACAGACAGACAGACAGACAGACAGACAGACAGACAGACAGACAGACAGACAGACAGACAGACAGACAGACAGACAGACAGACAGACAGACAGACAGACAGACAGACAGACAGACAGACAGACAGACAGACAGACAGACAGACAGACAGACAGACAGACAGACAGACAGACAGACAGACAGACAGACAGACAGACAGACAGACAGACAGACAGACAGACAGACAGACAGACAGACAGACAGACAGACAGACAGACAGACAGACAGACAGACAGACAGACAGACAGACAGACAGACAGACAGACAGACAGACAGACAGACAGACAGACAGACAGACAGACAGACAGACAGACAGACAGACAGACAGACAGACAGACAGACAGACAGACAGACAGACAGACAGACAGACAGACAGACAGACAGACAGACAGACAGACAGACAGACAGACAGATAGATAGATAGATAGATAGATAGATAGATAGATAGATAGATAGATAGATAGATAGATAGATAGATAGATAGATAGATAGATAGATAGATAGTAGACTGGAAAAGGAGAGCGAAACAGAAGAGGAGATAAGAAAAAAAAGACAGGGTGAGTGTATGTGTGTGTGTGTGTGTGAGAGAGAGAGAGAGAGAGAGAGAGAGAGAGAGAGAGAGAGAGAGGAGACAATACAGTGTTATTCAGACGACGATGTCATTCTCAGGAGTTTCATCAATAGCGCAGCTTTGTCTTGGTTAGAGAGAAAGGAA
This sequence comes from Onchidella celtica, assembly GCA_963931925.1. NCBI lineage: Eukaryota > Metazoa > Mollusca > Gastropoda > Systellommatophora > Onchidiidae > Onchidella > Onchidella celtica. The sequence continues at coordinate 114,400,031 of OZ007567.1, read as the reverse complement.
AGGGTGGGGTAAGGGTGGAGAATCTCTCATCTACTTTCCCACAGAAACAAGACGAATCTATTCATTTGTTACAGTTCAATAGGCTTGGCTGTGACATTGCTTCAACTGTGTGATAACCCAGTCTCTGGTCCTTTTGTGTCGAGCTATCGAAGATGAACTACGTGCCCTTTGCCACTTATTGACTTTTCCAGAGCACTAAATTATCTCAGCGAATTGTTTCCTTTGTGCTTGAGGAAATCTGGCCCACTTTACTCTAGATAAAAGCTGTAAGAAATATAAACTGTGATTAGAACAAGACACATATTAAAACTGAGGCCGACCTTTCAAATGACTCGGTAGGGTAACAGTTCAGTGGCTGTTCAAAATGGCACAGTCATGTATTTCTCCCGCAACAACTGAGAACATTAAAGCCCAAAAAAAAAAAAATCCGAAGATTCAGAATATTCTTAATCTCACCCCAGGGCCGCCTTAATGGCATAGATAATGACCTGGAAAGAACCGACAATATACCCACTGCTACTTACATTATGTTTTAGTAATGCCAGACCGCAGACTGATGCATTTCTTGATGACAAGAAAATTACACATGTGCATCACATTTAGTTGCCTCTGAAGATGATTTAATAGATCTAGATGTAATAGAAAATACAATGTAGGCCCAATTGCCTTTCTTCTTTTTGACTTGATATTATTGAATTTAATCATTTGAGATACAAAATCAATTTACTTTTTATCCATAATTATTGTCGCGAATGTGGTTTATAGCAAACGACTGCAATTCAAGAGGCAAACACACACTCGACGAACACACTAAACTTTCCTTCTGGAATTAATTAAACAACTCAAATGAAATAGTTTTGACAGACCTGTAGGGCCACAATAATGTATTGAGTTAGCTAAATAAAGATAACATATATAAATGAAATGACTATCAGGGTAACTGCAAAATAAGAATACAATTTTAGAATGGACTAAACGGTCCTAGTACTGGATCAAATAAAACTACTGACTCATAGGATATTTAATACAAATTATAATCTTCGCTGTCCCAGCACACGCCAACTCAATTGCAATGGCTCAAGTCATATATTATAATACTGGCACTGCCTGATAGATAGATAGATAGATAGATAGATAGATAGATAGATAGATAGATAGATAGATAGATAGATAGATAGATAGATAGATAGATAGATAGATAGATAGATAGATAGATAGATAGATAGATAGATAGATAGATAGATAGATAGATAGATAGATGTGCTATCTATCTATCTATCGCTTCTATTCACTCTAGGAGTAGACTCTCATACTGCTGGTAACATCTGAATTCTGACATACAATTACAATGCATACCATTTTTCCCTGGCCATCAAAAAACCAGGGAATATCAACAATAGCGTTGCATGGTGGACAAAGTCCGGGTAGCTTTTAGCTGGAGCTCGTCATTTCTAGGCTCCTCATATAGATGGACTGTGTCACAAATCCCAGACTGGGAGATGCGATGGTTATAACAAGACAACAATCACGAACGAACAAGTTTAACACTTAACAGAACAACCCATCAGACTCAGACATTTATTATACATAAACATAAAGATAATAGCGCAAATACAGATATTATATTATTCAATTCAACTGCCGTACAACGGCCTTCTCCCTTACGCACACTTCCTCGGGTCCACAACCCGGTAGTTACTTTCCAAAGACACTTCGGTCTCAGCTTCTCCTCTCCATGTCTTAATAGCACATTAGTATTTCGATGGCACCGCAGTCTCTCAATAGCCCCTTCCTATTGCCATAACACATTAGCATTCCAATAGCACATCAACATGGCAATAGCACATTAGCATTTCAATAGCACATCAACATGGCAATAGCACATTAGCATTTCAATAGCACATCAACATGGCAATAGCACATTAGCATTTCAATAGCACATTCACAATCATATATACGTCCCTGTCGTTGGCCAGACTGCCACGACTCATGTGCCTCTACTGTCCTGCACCGACAGCTTCACTTCTGGCCTATGTGTGGCCTCCGGCCCTATGCTGGCCTATCCCCTGGGCTCACCGTAGGCGGCTCTTCGGCCCGACCTCGGCACCTACAAGAATAACATTACATTGGTACAATACCATACCACTTCTATTCACTTCACCCCTCCTTACAACTCATGAAGCGGACACACAATAGTTCACATTGCACTCACCAAACATCTTACGGTAACACACCTCCACCGTAGTACACAATACTCACTCTCGCTACAAATCCATGAACTCAACTTACATCTATCGCTCATGGCGCACATTGCTATATACAGTATCAAGGACTTCCACATTCCTCACATATACTTATTTACATCATGGTAATAGACGAATATAATGCATCAATCATAATTATCAATCATCGTTCCACCTACCAGTCATCACTGGAAAAAACACTACTCCCAAGTCTTCCGACTGCTCTCCTTATGTTCGCCCTATGGGGCTTTCTCCCGCGTCCGCTTCCTTGGACGTCTTAGTGTGCAGTGATAGTAATACAGCGCTCTCGCCTCATTCAGACCCCCCACCACTCACAACATGCACGCTTTAACGTTAACTAACAGAAGTCAATATAGGTGAGCAGCCTCACTATCCCGTGAGTCATTCCCCACTTCCATGCCCCCGTAATCTCTGAATTCCGCTCACTCCACTCGTGACATCATCCCCCACCCCAAAAAAATTAATGCAATTAATTTCAAATCGCATCAAGATGACTGTCAACGAGTGAGCGTGAGCAATACTTACATAAAAATGACCTACCAATGCCCCTAGCACATAAAATACCGGAATCAGGGAAAATTATGGGGGTCAATATGCCCTGCACTATGCATATATGTATCACATCATCAATAGCTAACTAAACACAATACCTAATACAGAATCAAAAACCAATCAACCTATCAACCATTCTTCATATCATATTTATAATGTCAATATTTTAAAGTCGACGACTCATTCACACAGATCCTGTCAATGTTCCTGTCCTCCGATGTATAAGCTCCTGAACTCTTCCCCTAGGCTCGACTAAGGTAGTCGGCGATATGATTGCTGGTTCCTGGAATTGGTTGAATAACGAAGGTATACGGCTGCAAAGCCAATGCCCATCTAGACAAGCGTGGGCTGGACGAACGATTCTTCGACAAAAACGTTAGTGGCTTGTGGTCTGTCTGGATACAGAATTCTCGTCCCATGAGATAACGTCCTAATTTCTGGACGGACCACACAATGGCAAGACACTCACGCTATATCACAGAATACTTTCTTTCTCTCTGCAATAACTTCCTACTGACATAACATACAGGATGGAAACATTCGTTCTTCTCCTGTAGAAGACAAGCGCCGACACCAGAGTCCGACGCATCCGTTCTGAGGATAAAATTAGATCGAAAATCGGGTAATATCAGAATGGGTGACGATGATAATGCTGTCACCAAATTATCAAATGCTGTCTGACATTCAGACGTCCACTGGACCTTATCGGGTTGTCCCTTCTTAGTAAGGTCAGTAAGAGAAGATGACAAGGAGGAAAAATTTGGAATGAACTTTCTGTAATAATTTAAAATTCCCACTAAGCTTCTGACTTGTTTCTTTGTTTTAGGGATTTGCAACCCTACTAATTTGTCAATTTTTGTTACTTCAGGTCTCTGAACACCTCTACCCACGATATGTCCTAAGAATACTATCTCTGGACATGCCAAATCCATCTTTGCGGGTTTAGCAGTTAACCCAAAATGACGTAATCGTTTAAAAATTACTGTTAGTGTCTGAATATGATCAGACCATGTCGACGTATGACATGCTATATCGTCAAAGAATGACACGACATTAGGTATGTCCTTCAACACCAGTCTCATTAATCGTGCAAACGTCGCTAGCGCGTTTACCAACCCAAATGGCATGACCTTAAATTGGAATAATCCAATGGGCGTTTGGAACGCCGTGTATTGTTTAGACTCCTCAGTAAGAGGGATTTCCCAATAACCTTTCGTTAAATCTATCTTGGAAAACCACGTGGACCCGGCCAATGAAGCTATTAGTTCCTCCTGAAACGGAATAGGCTCCCTATCGCCTACCGTAATAGTGTTCAATCTTCGAAAATCAATACAGAACCGCACCGATCCATCCCGTTTTTTCACGAGGACGATGGGTGATGAATACGGCGATGTTGATGGTTCTATCACATCTAACTTCAACATTGACTCAACTTCCTTTATAACTCTATCTCTCGAAGAAAAAGGCAGCGGATAAGGTCTAAGAGATACTGGCGTATCCGAAGTCAACTTTATTTGGTGCTGGATCACTGTAGTGCGACCCGGCAAATCCGTAATAACATCCGGGAATGACGCTAACAGGGTCTTAAGTTCCCTACTCATTGAACTCGTAAGGTCAGGGTTAACTTTTACGTCCCTGTAACCTTGTGTCGGAGTTAACTCCGGCATTTGAATTTGTACCTCTTCCTGCGCCTCGGTGTCGCTTACGTCACAGTCTAACTGGTCTACGACCACCGTACAAGCAATAGAGAAGACAGTCTCCTCTGGTTTTGTCTGTGCACACAGATACTGTGGTCTCTCATAAAACCTCTGTAGCATATTAACATGGAAAACCTTACTCGATCCATCAATGTGGATAGCGTAATCTACCTTTGAAACAACTCGCTCAATAACATAAGGACCTTTCCATGTCATCAATAACTTATTATGGTCCGTAGGTAATAACAATAGGACCTTGTCTCCTGGCTTAAAAATTCTCAGTTTGGACCCTCTATCTTTATAGTCTTTTGCTCTTTTCGAAGCGATACTAGAAGCTTCTTCTGCTAAAGTGCGCGCTGAAGATAATCTTTCTCTTAAATCAACAAGGTACTGAAACACTGAAATCTGCTCATCGTCTCCCGATGATGGCGACGTCATCATGTCCCGAAGAACATCAGTTGGACCCCTAGGACTACGACCATACATCATTTCAAACGGAGAGAATCCCGTTGACTCCTGCCGTACCTCTCTGTACGCGAATAATACTGCAGGGATATATCTATCCCAATCTTTAGGGCGATCAGCAGCTACCTTACGCAGCATCGACTTTAGCGTCGAGTTCAATCTCTCGCACATGCCATTAGCCTGCGGATGATAAGGGGTGGTAGTGATGGGTTGTATGCTAAATAAGCGAAACAATTCCTTCATCATCTCCGAAGTAAATTGCGCGCCCCTATCAGACAAAATTTGTTCTGGTATTCCTACCCTAGCGAAAATTGCAAACAACGCTTCCGCGACTGCCTCAGACGTTATGGTCCGAAGAGGAACCGCCTCTGGCCATCTCGTAGCATTACATATGACCGTTAAGAAAAATCGATTCCCCCTATCGGTAGCTGGGTGAATGGGGCCAACAAGGTCTATCGAAACCTTTTTAAACGGTTCCGAAACCGTGGGGATCTTTTGAAGAGGAGCCTGGGGTGTACGACCCTTATGCGTCGTCTTTTGGCACGCACTGCATGTCTTACAATACACTTGTACATCCCTGTGGATGGATGGCCAGTAAAAATTTTTAAGAACCCTTTCTTTGGTTCTAGCTATTCCCATATGACCCGCTAATGGGACATCATGTGCCAAATGCAATACTGTTGCGATTAGCAACGCTGGCACAACGACCTGCTTTAAAATGGAGGCCACCGTTACATACTTACGGAACAGAATGCCCGCCTGAATAACAAAGGAAGACGAACCGTTCTTATATTTCCTCGTTTTCTCTGTGTTCGCGCCTCCTCAAAACATGGACTCAATGATGGGTCCTCCTTTTGTAATGTCGCCAAGCGCCCTGGTGTGATATCCAGGTTGACCGCTGGCGTTGCCAAAGGTCTAATCTTACCCCTATCACGTACCTGTCGACGTGTCTCGACTGCGGCACAAAAGTCAATACCTTTTGATTGCGACCATGCCTGCACATTCTCCTCGAAAGGGGAACCTACCCGAGATACATTACCAATGATGAGCTGGGCGCCTGGAAAACAACCAACGACTGCTTCGACTTCCCCGCTAAGGAAAGGTGTATCTATCACTATTCTTGCCATGGGTAATTTCTCAATGGCCCCTGAAAATTGGATGCACGGGACAGTGTCACCTGTAAGCTGTGAATCCCGAATGCAGTCCCTATGCACTCCCACAACGGTAGATCCTGTATCTCGTAAAACCGAGACCGGTTCGTCCCCAACAAACCCCGGATAAACCCTAAGACCACCTCCTGTATGACATGAATTTATAACGGGGATCTTTCTCCCACAAGGTAAAACACCGGAAGATAATAACTTCTCACAACTGGGACACTTAGAATACTGTCCACCTCCGTTGTCCGATGTAACACACGCGGCCGCATGATGAAATTTATTAGGGGAACATGGACTGGCGCTACTGTCCACGTTCGCCGCTATCCTACCTGCAGGACAATTTACCCTGATGTGACCTGCTCTTCCGCAGTTCCAACACTTCGCGGTCCTACAATCCCGCGAAAAATGACCTGGGCGTCCGCAAGTCCAACATTCCGCTCCCTGTGCTCCGCTAAACCTGGGTCCCCGTGACCCATCGCGACCGGAACTAAAGTCCCTATGCCGTCGGTCATCGGCAAAGGTCACTGTAACAGCTGAGGTTGTTCTAGCACGTTATAGTAGGGGGGAGTTAGTTGATCTAACTACAACCCTTTAGAAAACGAAACTATTACAGCTGTAAAATAAATAAACACGAGATCCGACGATAGATTAAATAATACTAAAGTTTAATAACTGTATAGTGAACAATAAATTACTAGGAAGACACCAGCGAAACTAAATATCTACGCCACACAAAAGGAAACTCACTTACTCACCCCACAACCACTCACACAGGTCTATATATATAAACATCCCTACAGAAAGTTCCCGAAATAAACGTTACCTTTGCCCTCGCACAAACTAACCAATCACGCATCAATACGTCATCAGGTTACATCACTCAAGGCCAAATCTGGCGTAAACATTCGTTTCCACAACGTTATCGAATGTTCGAGAACATACTAATATTTACTCAACGAGTCAAAACACCTGACAACAAGCGAGCGAGGAAAAAAACTACTCACTAGAAAAGAAGGTCAGGTCACGGAGTACAGTACACTCTGGCGGTTGTCAAATGAACACATGCTTACCAGTGTAACACGAAAACGGGGGAGGGCAAGGGATAGCTTGCAGATGCTACACAACTCCCCAATTTAAGTTGAATATTTTTCAACTCCAAAACATTATTCAGCGTCTGCAATATCTTGAAATAATCTTATAGCACTCCCAATCTCACAAAGGTAGTTGCTAATTCTATTACAATTAATAACAATTTCAGTGTCTTCCCGAATGTCATCACAAATACGATACAATGCAGTGTACTTTGCATCACTAATACCATAACTAATACAATACCGTCATTGCTTCCCAATAGTAAACATTAGGCCTACTAGTCAAAATAACACAACGCCACCACTGTGGTGAAACAATGGTCAATGACACTACTACAAATCACATAAGGTGAAACGACGGCCCACCGCCCACACAACGCTTCGTGCACGAATCATAGCATATAACTTGTTGTACATAACATGGTTATCTCCAAAATGTATAACTCATACGTACAATGGCAAAATACTAATACATATCGTCCACTGATCAGGGTCTATCTTCATCATATTAGGTCAAAACAAGTTACAACATTGCAATATAACACAAACACTGCTTGCTCGCAGTCCCCATTTGGGTTACATTTTCCAAAAATTACACCAAGTTCCAGTGGTAACTAATATGACATAGCATAAAACCAAAATGTGACTAACACATCATGACTCTCTATCAGCCATCAATTCAACATTCAGTCACAGATGAACTATGTCCCCAATTACAGTGCAATACCGCCGTCCTAGAAATTCATCTAGTAGGCAAAAGTATGGGTTACAATGCATTTCACTGATAGTGTACTACTTTAAAATACCCTGCTCAGGAAATCGGCACAGACATTTTCTCTGCCTTTTACGTAGTGAATCCCAAATCGATAGTAAAAATAAACTCCATCGTAATAACTTTGGACTGTCAAACTTGGCAGAGTTCAAAAACTCTAATGACCGATGGTCAGTTTGGAGCACAAACTCCTTTCCATACAAATACAAAGTAAACTTTTTTACAGCCCAAACAATAGCTAAACATTCGCGCTCTGAGACCGAATATTTTGTCTCACGAGGCAATAGCTTACGACTAGCATATGCCACAGGGTACAACTTTCCCTCGTGTTCCTGCATAAGACTAGCGCCTAATCCGCGATCTGATGCATCAGTTGCTAAGACAAACTCTTTGGAAAAATCTGGCAAACATAACACGGGTTTGGAGATAATGACATTCTTCAAAGAGGTGTACGCTTTCTCCTGCGTTTCATCCCACTGAACTATATTGGGCTGACCCTTTCTAAGTAAATCAGACAATGGTGATGCAATCGCTGAAAAGTTAGGAATAAATTCATGGTAATATCCCACTAATCCTAAGAATGCTTTCACTTCCTTCTTAGTGGTGGGTCTGGGTGCGTCTCGTACCTTACATACATTCTCTTCTAACAGGCCAATCATACCTTCTCCCACTAAGTGTCCAACAAAGTCTACTTCAGACGTTCCAATCAGACACTTCGATGGTCTTGCAGTTAATCCAGCTTGGTCCATCCTCTGCAGTAAGTCCTTGAGAGTCTTCACATGCTCGTCGAATGTCTCTGTATGAATCAGCAGGTCGTCCACATATGCTGTCACATTGTTCATTCCACGGATCAATGGCTTTACGACCCTGTTCAGCGTGGCTCCTGAGTTCATCATCCCAAAAGGCATCCGAATGAATTCATAGTGCTCGCCCATGGTGACGAACGCCGTCTTGGGAATGTCTTGCTCTCGAATTTTCACTTGCCAGTATCCCTTGCTCAGGTCAATCCGAGAGAATAATTTTCCTCTCGAGAGACTCTGAAACACTTCTGATGGCGCTGCTGTCGGATGAGGGTCGAATACTGTGATCTTGTTTAACCTCCTGTAGTCGATGCAGACTCGGTTGGATCCGTCCTTCTTCTTGACGACAACAATAGGTGAAGCATAAGCTGATGAGCTCCTTCGAATGATGCCCAGCCGTTCCATGGTGCTAAGCTCCTCCTTCAATGAGTCGCGCATAGCGTAGGGCACCGGGTATGGTCGTTGACGAACTGGTACTTCTGTCGTCAGGTCGATGCGATGTTCACCCAACTGGCAGCATCCAGGGAGATTGGTGAAGACGTGCCGGTAATTCTTCACCACATCGCAGAGTTCTTGACGTTGTTCCGATGTCAGTTGCGTTCCATACTGGACATCTCTGTAGCTTTCCTTCTGGTCCCAGCTTCCTAGGTCGGCAAGGTCCTCCGTCGTTCCACCGTTGTCGCCTTCCAGGTCGCAGTCCTCGATGATTGTCATGCCAGCTGACTCCACGGGTTGACTCTTGTCCATCATGTCGTCCTCTGCCAGTACAGTCTCAGCACTATCACCGCTGCCGTCCTTTATGGCGTTGACATGTCCAGGCGTGGTATCTCTCCTACTGTTGTCCATCCCACACATCTCGGTCACAACAGGTCTCGGTTCCATTGCCACTGCTGCTGCTTTTGACGTCCTTGGAATGTATCTCTGGAGGAGGTTGGCGTGCAAGGTCTTTTCTTTTGCACCCATCTTGACTCTATAGTCGTTAACACCGACAACTGAGACTACCTTATATGGTCCCTTCCATTGGACTAGGAGCTTGTTAGTGTTCGTCGGCAGTAGCACCAACACTTCATCTCCGGGGCGGAACTTCCTCTCTCGCGCCTTCCGGTCGTAGTAGGTCTTCTGTCTACCTTGAGCCTTGGAGAGTTCTTCCGTCGCTAACTTCCATGTGTCCTCCAGCCTCTCACGTAGTTCCATGACGTACTGGTAACTGGTCTTCGTTTCCGGCTCCTCTACGTCCTTGGTCCATAGTTGTCGTAAGATGTGCATGGGTCCTCTCACAGTTCTCCCATACAGCAACTCGAATGGGGCAAACTTGGTCGACTCTTGGGGAACTTCACGATAGGCGAAGAGCAGCGGGTTGATGTATCTGTGCCACTGCTTGGGTTGCTCTGCGCACAGTCGTCTCAATGTTTTCTTCAGTGTGCCGTTGAATCGCTCCACCAACCCGTTGCACATAGGGTGGTAGACTGTAGTGGTCGACTGTCGAATTCCCAGTAGTCTATTCGTTTCCTTCATGACATCTGACATAAACTGGGTCCCTTGGTCCGACAAGATCTCTTCGGGCACACCCAAACGGGTGTAGATGTTCACTAAGGCTTCTGCTACCGTTTCTGCGTCGATCTTCTTCAAGGGTGTGGCTTCGGGGTAACGAGTAGCGTAGTCTATGTACACCAGGATATACCGATGTCCACCTTCACTTGGGGGGTCGATAGGTCCTACTAAGTCCACGGCCACTCGCCTAAATGGTACGTCCACTACTGGCATACTCTGCAGGTGCACCTTTGGGGTCGCTCCTTTGTTCACCGTCCTCTGGCATATGTCGCATGAGCGGCAGTATCTCGCGACGTCACCTTCAATTCCAGGCCAATAAAAATTGCTCATAACTCTGTCTTTGGTTTTCTTCACGCCGAGGTGTCCTCCGACGATCGAGTCGTGGGCTACACTCAATACATACTCTCTCAGTTTCTCGGGTAGTACCACTTGCCTTATAACCGTCGCCTGTCTCAGGTCCTTGTAGATCCGGTACAGTACTCCTCCATGTTTCTCAAAATGAACAAATTTATTGCCTCTATTAGTTGGGATCTTCTTCTGCTCTAACTTCCTAATGACTTCGTCTTCTTCTTGGAGTCGGATAAGTTCCTCTCTATCCACTCCCGCGTGCCGTTCTGCCCTCGGCACCTTCAGCGACGTAGACCGGTCCTTCCTCTTCTCCTGGGCCCTCGTGGTCACCGCTCCTACCATCACCTCAGTATCAGGGTCGTACGGGTCCTTCGCTCCGTCCACGTTCCCGACTACTAGGTCGCAGATGGTCTCCGGGAGACACAGCGCCGTCACTTTGCCCGTCAGGTAAGGCGTCTTCACGTCGATAACGGCTTCTTCCGCCGCTAGCAAGGAGTTATCGATCCTCGCGATAAGTTTCTTCCCACCGGTGAGCTGTCCGTCGTCCACCAGTGCTCGCCGCACCACTACACCTTCACAGCCGGTATCTCTTAGGACATCTACCGCTCGATTTCCAATCAAGCCCTTCATCACTGGTAACTTCAGTTTCTCCACGGTCCTTCCGTCACTGCATCCTCCGCACGTAACAGGCACCGCTAACTGTAGCTTCCCGTCCTTCATTACCGCTTGAACGTTGATGCTGGTGTCAGCCGTCGTCACATCTTGTCTTGACGACTCGTCCGCCGCTATAACTACGGCCGCCGCCGCCTTGTTCGGCTTGCCTCGTCCCATATCCTTCTGGGCTGGACACATCCTCCGAACGTGGCCTGGCTTTCCACAAAGGTAACATTTCAACTCACCTTTGTCGTTTAACTTTGCACGACACTCCGTCGCCTTGTGTCCCGGCCTCTGGCACCTATGGCAGACCTGTGGGCTTCTGTCTCCGTTGGGCCTCTGTCGCACTGGCCGGCTCTGCAGTCTGGCGCTCCCGCTGAGCGTCCGGTTCCTCGCTACCAGGTACGCCTCCGCTGAATCTGCGATGTCCTGTAGCGTCTTTGGTTTCCTCTCCCTCACATGGGTTGCAAGGTCTGGTGGGCAGGCATCCATGAATTGCTCTCTGACGAACAGATCTCTCACTCCTTCGTAGGTCTCCTCCGTCTTCGACAGCTTTATCCACCTCTCTAGATAGGTCTTGATCCTGGTCAAAAACATTCCAACATCTTCTCCATCTTCAGGCTTACCTTGTCTGAACATGAGTCTGTATCCGTCCTCTGACAGGTTGTACCTCTTCTGCAACGCTTCCTTGACCTTGTCGTAGTCCTTGGCTTCGTCGATCGGTAGTCTGCAGAAGCACTCCAAAGCTCTCCCGGTCAGCAGGGCAGACAGTGATGTCGTCCAGGTGGATCTGGGCCATTCAGCTGTCTCAGCAAACCTCTCAAACCGCAGCAACCAGCTATCCAGATCGTCCTTCTTGTCCTGAAATGCAGGTAGCTTGGGTCTCTTAGAACTGGCGTGGTCGCTGGTCCCCTGCGTCGACTCGCCTCCACGCTGATGACGGATCCTCTCCATCTCCAGCTCGTGGTTCATCTCCTTCTCCCGAGCCTCTATCCTCAGTTGCTCCATTCTTTCCTCCTTTAGGCCTTCACGGATGTAGTCCTGTCTCTCCTTCCCAGTGAGCTCCAAGGCGTCTGCTTCCTGGCTAAGCCTTCCAATAGCCTCTGACATGTTGTAGATAGCTTGTCGATGATATTCCTGCAATAAACTATGTAAATAAATCTAGTAATTTTGATCTGGTCCGCTCGAATACGGTCGGATCCCGGACGAGCCCCCAATATGTAACAGCTGAGGTTGTTCTAGCACGTTATAGTAGGGGGGAGTTAGTTGATCTAACTACAACCCTTTAGAAAACGAAACTATTACAGCTGTAAAATAAATAAACACGAGATCCGACGATAGATTAAATAATACTAAAGTTTAATAACTGTATAGTGAACAATAAATTACTAGGAAGACACCAGCGAAACTAAATATCTACGCCACACAAAAGGAAACTCACTTACTCACCCCACAACCACTCACACAGGTCTATATATATAAACATCCCTACAGAAAGTTCCCGAAATAAACGTTACCTTTGCCCTCGCACAAACTAACCAATCACGCATCAATACGTCATCAGGTTACATCACTCAAGGCCAAATCTGGCGTAAACATTCGTTTCCACAACGTTATCGAATGTTCGGGAACATACTAATATTTACTTAACGAGTCAAAACACCTGACAACAAGCGAGCGAGGAAAAAAACTACTCACTAGAAAAGAAGGTTGGTCACGGAGTACAGTACACTCTGGCGGTTGTCAAATGAACACATGCTCACCAGTGTAACACGAAAACGGGGGAGGGCAAGGGATAGCTTGCAGATGCTACAGTCACAAATCGCCCTCGGCCATTACCGCGACCTAACCCTCCTACTCGGTCAAACTTACCGGATCCATATGCAGGTGATTGGTGATACCCCCTACGTTGCCCCTGGGCTTGCCCGTTATAGGCACCACGCTGACGCGACCTGTCTTTATGTCCTGCCGGCGACCCCTCAACCACGGCGACGTAACCAGCATCCTGCACGTACGCCCTCGCGACTGGTTTGGACGGATGTGCCGTACGGTATGCTTCCGCCAACTTAGACGCCTCCTGCACCGTCGCGGGTTCGTTTTCTTTCAGGAAAGCCACCAGATCTTTATGGCACGACGCGTACAGCTGGTCACGGATCATTAGGTCTTTCAGTTTAGCAAAATCCGCGCCCACATGCGCCAAGTCTACCCAGTTCGCGAAATATTCCGTTAGTCTCGCGACGAAGGCAGCAAAGTCCTCCCTGGTATCCGCACGTGCTCGCCTAAACTGCTCCCGGAAATATTCCTCCGTACGCGCAAATCGGCGAAGCAGCAAAGACTTCAGCTTATCGTAATCATGTACGTCTTCGCGCTGTAGCTCTTTAAAGTAGGTTAACGCTCGCCCCTGCAACAAGGAAGCCAGGTACGTGGACCATAATTGTTTATTCTCCCCCCATTGCAGTTGTGCGTTCAGTTCGAACCTGTAAAGGAAGGCGTCTATGTCGTCCTTCCGGTCGTCGAACGTCGGCAGCTTAATTCTAACACCACTTTTGTTTTGCCCCTGCCACTCAACTGTTTCCGTTGGCGCATTCTTCTTGAGTTCTAATTCGGCGATTCTTATTCGCGCCTCTCTCTCCTGTTGCTGAGCTTCTAACTCCTTTAACTTAAACTCCCTTTCCTGTTCCTTATCCTTAGCCTCTCTTTCCTGTTGCCGCTCTTGAGCCTCTTTTTCCTGCTGCTGAGCCTCTTTTTCTCGCTCTCTATCCTTAGCACGCTCTTCGCGCAATTCTGCCTGCTGCTCTTTAATCCAGCCGCGCAGCTCCTCTCCCTCAAGGCCAAGTTCCGTACCCAATTTCATGAGCTCACGGAGATCCGCCATTTCACAGATTTATGATTATGGTATGTATTATGAAAAAGACCAACCTGTCGGTATGATCACTAACGACACGACCAGAGACCTGAGATCACACCAGATATAACAACAGCCAATTGTCTCAAATACAATTCAGAAATATACCTACTGAACATTTTATAGCACACTCTCTCTAACTAATTCTATGTTCATACAATGTATAGCACTATTAATAATAAAAGAGAATAGAAACGACAAGAATGAAGAACTTCAGAAGAAGGACCACAAGGACATCGAGGAACAACGAACCAGGCTAGGACAAAGACCTAAAAAAGAAAATATAATGGAAAAAAAAATGCAACCTAACCACGCCGAGTACACTACAAGGTACGAACAAGAACAGAGTCTGAAAAAAAAGAACGTATCTACAGATAGGTAAGAGAGGGACAAGAGAAACGTCTTCCTAAAACAACGAGGAAGATGGAACGGCACAATCTAAACAAAAATACAGGTCCCTATAGAACTGTTCACTGTGATGAACGCGGTTCCAAGTTTAGCCCACCTCCCGAAGAGGATAAACTACGCTCACCACAGCAAACCCGCGCCACCGCCCGTACAATCAATTACAACGAAAACAGCAAAAACAGAGAAAAAGACAGGTTAAGGAACAGCCCCCAATCCAGGGTACAAAATTTCAGTTTCACTTAACTTTCACTTTTGATTTCAAGTTCTTCCTTTACTCGGAGCTCTGGCTGCTTGTCTCCTCAGGCTGGCACACACACTCTCTCTGTGAAAATTTACGTACACATTAGTAACTATTCATGAAAATACATGCATCAATACATATTCATAAAAACACATAAATCATACCATCATGAAATTTCCATTCATCCCACGAACAAAGACAGCACAAATTCCTACCACAAGATAAGTACTACGTGGACAAAAACTAAAGTAACAATTGCCCACTGAAAAATACCTACTAACTAACTACAACTAAATATTACGAAAATGGACGCGTGTCACAACAGACGAGCCCCCAGTGTCACAACGGACGAGCCCCCACTGTCACAAATCCCAGACTGGGAGATGCGATGGTTATAACAAGACAACAATCACGAACGAACAAGTTTAACACTTAACAGAACAACCCATCAGACTCACACATTTATTATACATAAACATAAAGATAATAGCGCAAATACAGATATTATATTATTCAATTCAACTGCCGTACAACGGCCTTCTCCCTTACGCACACTTCCTCGGGTCCACAACCCGGTAGTTACTTTCCAAAGACACTTCGGTCTCAGCTTCTCCTCTCCATGTCTTAATAGCACATTAGTATTTCAATGGCACCGCAGTCTCTCAATAGCCCCTTCCTATTGCCATAACACATTAGCATTCCAATAGCACATCAACATGGCAATAGCACATTAGCATTTCAATAGCACATCAACATGGCAATAGCACATTAGCATTTCAATAGCACATCAACATGGCAATAGCACATTAGCATTTCAATAGCACATTCACAATCATATATACGTCCCTGTCGTTGGCCAGACTGCCACGACTCATGTGCCTCTACTGTCCTGCACCGACAGCTTCACTTCTGGCCTATGTGTGGCCTCCGGCCCTATGCTGGCCTATCCCCTGGGCTCACCGTAGGCGGCTCTTCGGCCCGACCTCGACACCTACAAGAATAACATTACATTGGTACAATACCATACCACTTCTATTCACTTCACCCCTCCTTACAACTCATGAAGCGGACACACAATAGTTCACATTGCACTCACCAAACATCTTACGGTAACACACCTCCACCGTAGTACACAATACTCACTCTCGCTACAAATCCATGAACTCAACTTACATCTATCGCTCATGGCGCACATTGCTATATACAGTATCAAGGACTTCCACATTCCTCACATATACTTATTTACATCATGGTAATAGACGAATATAATGCATCAATCATAATTATCAATCATCGTTCCACCTACCAGTCATCACTGGAAAAAACACTACTCCCAAGTCTTCCGACTGCTCTCCTTATGTTCGCCCTATGGGGCTTTCTCCCGCGTCCGCTTCCTTGGACGTCTTAGTGTGCAGTGATAGTAATACAGCGCTCTCGCCTCATTCAGACCCCCCACCACTCACAACATGCACGCTTTAACGTTAACTAACAGAAGTCAATATAGGTGAGCAGCCTCACTATCCCGTGAGTCATTCCCCACTTCCATGCCCCCGTAATCTCTGAATTCCGCTCACTCCACTCGTGACAGACTGCTCTATTGCGTCTCTGTTCCGATCTGGCTCGAACTTAGCCGACCACTCCGCAGTGGATACTTTTCTGCATGTGATAATGGACATAGGTATGGGCTGACTTTTATAATGTCTAGCCACCTGCAACTACCGTCCAGTTGTCGTTGATTACTAAATGAAATAGGCAGTCTGTTTAGGTCTAATCAAATTCTAATTTTCCTACCACCCCCAACCCCCCCAAACCGCCGACCGACGCTGCACTGTGGCGACGACGTGTCTGCTCCGGTTGTAACTGGGCTGCAATGACACTATGGCAAATTTCCCAAATGGAATTAAAGGAGTACATACAAATTACACATCTGTGGGAGAATATTGCTGTTTTACTGTTATCTCACCAAAAACCAAGAAAAAAATGCATTCAGCTTCAGTAGGCGAACAAAATTGGATACTGTCACGAGCAGAGTTAGGGTCTACGGGATGTTATGACTGCACGAGAGGCAGCTAACTCACACTCGGACACAACCACACAAGAAAAGTATTACATAACTAGAGCATATATCTATGTCAGGCCGGTCAGGCCATCTTATTATTTAAATATTAATAAACAAAACAAAAGACAATAGAGGTATATTCAAAGCAATAAATTCTAATTACGAACTTAATCTATGATATTCATGTATCTATGGTTCCTTATTGGATGTACTGCAATCAATAGCAAATGGGTATATTATACGAAACTAGATATCAATCTAAAGTGACAGTTGAGTCGCCACTGGCCAGTCGCCAGGCAAACTCTCCCTAAATCATATGGGCTTGAATGTTAGGAGAGCCCAGTACGTTCAAAGCCTACAGACGCACACTTCGGCTTGTAGGTAATTAAGCAGTTGCAAAAGACTATATATATATATATATGCACAATCACTATTCAATTCATCAACGATGTGCTATATTACTTCAATCATATTATGGAGATAGATCTATAATACGGGCCACTCGTTCGTCGAGTGCCAGCTGGGGTTTCCTTAGACTTCCTATGAGGCTGTGGTTCTCTCTCTATCTCTGAACTTCTATTATGCTTAGACAAATAAGATATGTTACCGTTGGTCACGCCTACTGGTAGGCGCGAACATCAAAAGAGCGCAGCGTGGGCTTTTAAAGGTTAGCCCACTCAGACCTTTCTTTCTAGAGCTCAGTCAGTCCGATTAGCAAGGACTTCTAGTCTTCAAATCACACAGTTCAGGTAGTGGCCAACCGGAGATACTTCACGACACGATGCTTCTGCTCGTCTGTATTCAATGAATCTGAACGTTACACGATGTTTTATACTATCCAACTACCCAGCAGTGCTAGTCCGCTGGCCCAATTAGTTCAGCAATCTCATTGGCCGAAACCTCCCACCATTTTAATTGTAGTAATACGTCTGCACTATTCTACCAGCCAGTTAACGTGCAAAAACTTGTCTAGTCATACTTAACAATGTCAACTATCCCCACCTTGTTTCACCCCTACTCCATTACTTATTAGTCACGAACATTAAAACCGACAAGCGTGAATCTAACAGTTTAACTTTACATTTATTTACTCACCAACTATAATTCGCGAGGACCGTTCAAGGCCACCAGCCAATTTCTCATGGCCCGGTAAAAAACCCACTCACGCTCTGCGTGAGATCTAACAACATCCGAATCATGACAGATACGATATCAAAAGAAATATGTGATGATTAGAACACTTGAATTGAAATTTGAAACCAGCATGAGGGCAAGAGGAGACAACCCACATTCCATGCACACGTACCCAGTTCTTACGTTTTGTAGGGAAAGTTGCAAAAGTTTCAGCATTGTGTATGCAAAATGTATGACTAGTATGTACATGTACTTCAGAAAAGCCCTCCTAGCCATACATTTGGACAGCCAGGTCATGATTGTCATAATAGTTCGTCCATCAGGTATGATGATGACCTTAACAACACCAGAGGAATAAAGAACAGAAATTGTTGAGAATTTCAACACATGGACAACAAAGAGAACCAAAGGACACAGAGGACAGAACGGAAAGACTGTTCCCTCATGACCCATGGCCTCCCATGTGACCGATAAGTCCCATTCCTGCCCTGCAGACCCTTCCGCACAAATGACAAGAGTGCTCCGCCGGTTCAGCACCACTGGGCCCCCTCCTGCGCCGCTCTCTTTTCCCGATAGCCCGCTGGACCCTGTCAGCCCCCCATGGCCCTTGCCGTCATAGACCTTGATAATTAACATGCCAAGACCTTCCTAGGACAGTGCCGGTACACCATCACCATTACCAATCTCAAATCATTTTATGAGCATACTTCCAGACACCTTTATCATTCTATCTGACTAACCTGTAAGAAAGACCTAACAAAAGAAGTGTGAAAGTTTGGGATCTGAATTTGGCTAATAATTATTTGAGGTTGCTCATTTTAAAGGGTAGTAACTCATGATCTACTCGTAGAAATAAGATGGAAACTTGCTATGTGTACCGCTGCTGCAAAATAAATGATGTATAAGATGACACACACAAAAAAAACAACTAGATCTAAATTTGATAATGTTCACAAAGTTCCATTTTCTCAGAGCCAGCCTAAATTTAGTACATGTACCAGTCACATTTATGGTTGTCATAATAATGCCATTCTTTGGCCTACGTGGGATAATTTAATATGACAGAGCGCAGATTATAACACATGGGTCTGGTGTGACAGGACTAAAGGAGTTATCTAGAGCAGAAAGCATTTCTAGCTTTCCTTTGTCTTCTGCCAGTCTATCTTTACGTTTCACTTGTCTCTTCTCTCTCTCTTTCCCTATCTCTGTCTCGTTCTCCCTCACTCTCTCCTCTTTCTCTCTCTCAATTTCCTATCTCTCCTTCTGTCTCTTTCATTCTCCCCCTTGGCCTCTTTTTCTTTCACTCCTTCTCCTTTCCTCTCTTTCTCTCCCTTTGTCTCTTTCTCTCTCTCTCTCTCTCACTGTTTCCGTCTCCATTGACGAACACCTCTCCCCATCACTCTCTAGTCTCTCCCCCCTCCTTCTTTCTTTCTCTCTGTTTCCATCCTCCATTGGCGAACATCTCTCTCCTTCACACCCCCCCCCCTCCTTCTCTCTCCTTCACTGTTTTCATCCTCCATTGACGAACATCTCTTTGCATCTCTCCTTCACTCTCTCCTCCCCTTTCTCTGTCTCTTTCTCTCTCTCTCTCTCTCTCTCCCTCTCTCATTGTCCCCCCGCCACTGAGGAACAACATCCGATGAAAAGTTATGGAACTGACAAAAATCAGTTTATAACGCAACTGCATTATTTGTTCTGTTTTTGGGCCTGCATCGTTACTAATAAGGTATGGTGACGAGTAAAAGAACGAGATGTGAGATTGGACAAGAGGAATGATTGTGTAATACTCGGTAACAGGTGACGTGATCGGTAACAGGTGGTGTGAGCACATTTTCTGTTTTGTTAACGAACATGCACATTCGGCAGCCTCAGTGTTGATGAGTAATGGTGTGCTGTCAATTCTATTCTTTAGTTCATGCCGTTTTGTTGAAATAACTGATCGGGCGACATCCCAGAAACCTGCTACTCTAAGAGGTGAAACAGATCAAAGCTGGTGCAGACGCCAGACCGCTGCCTAGCCGCCCATAAATTTTGCTGCACACAAACACAACAGACACTGCCAGCTGCATCCCCTTGGGTCTCGGTGTGGGCAGGGCGAGCCACCTGTCTGGCGCCTACAGCAGCCTTGCTCTGTTTCACGCCTAACTTATAGTTGAAGCACAGAATTCAGTTGGAGTGCAGAGTGACTGTGATAGCTTTGGGTGACCGACATTTTCCGCGCCAATATTACAGTCATGTAAATAAATACACCAAGATACAAAGTGCAAATAAAGCACAGAGATTGAACATGTCTTCGCTGAAAACGAACGTTTAAAAAATAATTTTTAAAAATCTTCTTTCACTGCTTCTCAAGTTAAGCTCCTGCCTAAAGAACAAAAATGATGTGAATGATTTTGAATTTTCTGCTGGAGGATGTAAAGAAAATGAAAGAAATATTTGCCATTCTGAGACAAGGATTGAAGGAATGCATTTCAACTAGGTTGTTGTTAGGGAGACATAAAATCTAGTGTTTGACATAGAAAGTTCTAGTTGAACAGTGAACACAACTCAGTAGTTTCTCTATTGAATGTTTGTCAGGGGCGAGCAGTCTAATTACAAAGCCTCAAAGGGAAACTACTAAGTTTTGGTCATAGTTCAGCAATGGCTTATTACCGGTACTTATAATGTAAAATACTACCCGAGGCACGGAATTCCGAGACAAACCATTCCTTCTTCCATTTATTATGTCTACAATTTGCGCGCGTGTAAATAATTATGGTGGGTACTTGCGCTTCTCTATTTCTTTCAGACATGAAGCCTGTGGTGCGAATAGGCTTCGCCAACTTGGCCAAAAATTCTCAAATTCTGTGCCCTTAACCTTGCTCTTAAGTGAGACAAACATTGCATTTCGTACTATAGTCAGTTGATATGAGTAGTCTGAGCTTTACTCATGGCCAGTTGTTTGCCTCACCTCCTTCACTCACCACTCTATTTGATGGGTGACCTACATTCAACTAACTGGGTTTTCCCAAAAAATCCTGTTTTCTACTATTGTTGCATTGTTGACATGGATGATACGCGCACAAGTCGACGGACGGAATATGAGAATTTATTCGTCTCAGTATCTTGTGCCTCGGATACTACGCGCCCCTTACAACAGCCCTTCTCTATTTGGCTTTGTAATTAGGCTATGTCCCGACCCTAATAACCTCATTTCAATTATTATTGTCAAGAGTAAAATGATAAATCTATTGCTTTTCCGAAGTGCTGTCTAGATAAGACTAGCCAAGACCTCTCCGCTTTGAATCACTCTCCATTCTCAGCCGGATTTGTGTGTCGTGTTAACCGCAATGAGTCAGCTGCATGTGAATGCATAAAAATCAGTAAACAACATTCAAGTCTCCACTTTATGAAGCACTTTTCTATTTCTGTAGTTGTAGACCTACCACTATGTATGTGGGGACAGGGGCCGTGGGGGAGACTGATGGGTAATATCACAGGATGTTTATGCCATAGATGAGTTATTAATAGATGTGATGTCCATTCCATGGTCCCAACAAAGACTTCACTGTACATCACGTGTATGCAGTTGTTTGTTCTTTCCATTAATTATAAATCCGATACATAATGCACTATATCCGGCCCATACTAAAGATAATTACACGTGTGTCCTGTTTCATTGTATCATGAATGATTAATAGCCTCGTGAGATCTACTGTATGTTTATTGAAGTTTGGCCTAGACTATTCCATGAAAAAGAGTACAAATTCTAAACCTTCTACTGTTGCAATCGTAGTGTTATTTTACCGCAGCTGCTGATTCTTCCATATCAATTTCAGTAGTTCTGTTCGCTACTCACATTCTGTATGCTATAGCCGTAAAATTACTGCCCCCCCCCCCCCAACTGGATTTCCTTGTCTAGTACCATTGTCTGGAGAATTATCCACATCATAGTGTTGTTTCACTTTCAGATAGTGCAAAGATAATTCTTTACTGGGAAAGAGGATGTGGGATTTTTATCTTGAATTTCCTTCCGGCAGATGAGGGATACGAAACAAAACAATAATAATCATTTTTGTGCCCGATTTCGTAAACACTGTTCCCCCCCCCCCCCCCCCCCTTCCGGTGACATGTAAAAATAACTTTTTAAAATGCATTTTAAAGTGTTTGTTATGTAATGCCGGAGAGAAACTTTCTGGCCTGTCCGGTTCGTGATGTTGCAAAACTTGCTGTCCACTCGACAGCCACTTATAATCGGCCAGTCTGTCCCTAGCCAGTCTATCCACTCGCTACGGTAAATGGCCATTCTGACCGGCCAAGTCAAATTGAATGAGCGCTATAGTCAGGGACACCTCAAAGAAAACGTGAACCCATCCTCTATACAGCCACAACGAAACTGTCTGTGGCTTAAAAATCCATAGCAATGAGAACACAAAACAGGAAACACTACATGGCATACTTCACATATTCTATTTTGTATTCCATTAGTATAGAGTACATTTGTTCCCCGCACTGTCTTGCAGTTACTAACTGAAACTAGACGGTCTTTATCCTCAAACCTTGCAGGATCTTTTTTTTTCCACACGGGAATAACATTTCGCAGCCTCCCCGAGATCTTACATGCAAGGTATTCCCATAAATCAAAAGGAGTCCTATCTCGGACACACCCATGATTATACTGGCATGCTGACTGAGACCTATCATCAACCAAACGGGCATGCTGGCTGTCGCGATGTGGGTTAGATGGGGAGAATTCGACTGACACTCTTTCGAGGTCCGCTCCCACAATGGACGAACACACAAAAAAAATACTTGCACTCTAAAAACTAAATAAATCAATTGCTTTGATTTTTAGCAGAACTGTAGGGCAGTTTAATTACAGGAATTAATGTAACAAATATAATTACAAATATAAATATCAATTCAAAGGCAACTGAATCTAACTAATGAAACTACAGCTTTCTATAAAGACTAACTTATTCACTCTAACTACTTGCAGGTCATATGAGTTAGATGCCAAATAGAATCCGCGCACGTGGCGACGGATATAACAGTTTAAATTCTATTAATTCAATGAGACATGTTATGATATGGACATTTCCTCTAGACACGCCATGGAGAATGCTTGTACAACCATGCGTTGTCTGGCGGTAGCTCTGAAACTGTCTTCAAAAGTAAGTAGAACGGTTCACTTTCATCATTACAAATTAGTATGGACTCTCACCATTAGGCCCTCACTGGGAGTGAGAGCGCTGGATGTAAAAGCTGTGGGTTCATATCAAACCAAGTAGCTTAGGCTCTGGAGCTTTAAAACATCACGCTCCTCACAATATGGACTGCTCAACTGCGTCTCTATGTCTCTCATCTGGCTGAGGACTATCGCCGTCCACTTCGTAAATGGATTGTCTACATGTGGCCTCTATCTAAGCTCTGCACGGGTTTAAATACCAAAGCTATGTCTCGACCTTCCGTCCAGATTCATACATTTGATTGGTGCAGTCGCTTCAGCTCAGCCTGCAATATTAATTTATGCTTGTCATGGCCTTGCGCCAAAATCAAGGTCAATTTTACGGTCTAGACAAAATTTAAAATGCGAAACATCAACTACTAAAATCTTCAAACCCCGTGCTTTCTACTCTTATGCACGAATTTCCGAACGCCAACTAAGCGTCTAAATAAACTACCTTTACTCGCCCCTTATCTATGTTAATCAAAATCACGGGGTCGAGAACTGCTCTGTCATTCCTAGCTATACATTTATTCTGTCTCGCCCCTCCTTCTCTCCATCTATCAGAAAAAAGGTGTTTCAAAACAAACTGTTCACGAGAACAGCTCAAGGACAAATTACGCTGGTTATAATCAACAAGATCGTAAAAATTAACTCACTGACGTCGTGACCTAGCACGGCATTTATGATCCTAATGTGATCATGACACTGGCAGCTTAAAAAAAAATTTTGTCATTGCCGATCTCATTTTCAGATAGTTATATAAATGCCAGTTACAATATATACAACTGGTTGTCAAATAATAAAAAAAAAAAAAAACCTTCCGATTTGGGGCCGAAATTAGAAACATTATCGTTCTGCAAAAAATCGTCCCCATTCCCAGAATTTCTGTGTCTCGATCAAGCGATTCCTCCTTCATAGTTTATGAATGCAACATCACACACATACATTACACAAAAAAGCCTGAAGGTGAAAGCCATGGGACAGAGGTCAAACAAAGCAAGTTTATTGTCGGTAGAACATTTCATTTCTCATTCCACATACACATACTTTGCCAGTATAAAACAACAGTAACAGACTGACTTGCAACAGAATCAACTTGAGAATATCGCATCACAACACTCAACAAATTTCTTCAGCTGAAATCTATTTATTTCTACTCTGAGGTTCACAAACACTACACAGGGTTTATCAAGACCACATAATATCCTGTTTCAATTTCATTCATTGATTGGTCAAAAAATCCCCTTTAGCCAGTTGACATAAATTCCTGCACTTTCATCTTTTCCATGCATTAGCACTTTCATTTTCCCCTCTTTCTCCCACACTGACACAAACACTTACACATGGGGGCTCTCTAACACTTAACAGCGGTTCTTTTCAACAGGTGAAACATTTTATATTTTATGTATTTGATTTTGCCAGTATTTCACTTTTCTGTCTTCTTTTAATGAAACCATTCTCATGAAGTTCTAGTTCAGACCAAACTGGTTAATCTAAAGACTGTACATGTATTTACCTACAGACAGAATAGCCTCAGTAGTTTCTCTATTTGGCTTTGTAATCAGACTAGGCTCCCCTAACAACATCCTGTTTCGAATGTTTACGTTAATACATACAGTCTTAGGGAACAGTGATCAAATGTGGCCTGGAAAAAGTATGGCTCAGCTTTAAAACTGTCCCTGCTGAGCAACAGGTCAATATCTCATGTATGTGTTCTATTAACCTTACAGATGTCTATCCATAAATCCTGGCGGTTAGCGACCTGAGAACTTTGTGACAGTTTGAAACAAACCTGATTAACACTTGATTATGCCTCACTCATTATAAACCTATATGTATTTACAGAATAACAGTGATGTCAGCGGGCACAATTAATGCTGGGATATAAATTATAAATAATGCAAGACATGATGAGAGAGAGCGCAACCAATAAAAAATATCGAAAAAGTTTTCACTGAAACTCGTGAAAGAAACTGATGAACTTGGGATGACCTCCAAAAGATTTATTTCCCAACTATACTGTGCATTTATCAGTCTGTGATACAAAACATTTAATGTAATAACAGCACCTTTCCTGCTTGCAAGTAAAAGTACACACAAACTGAGACTGACAGCAGTTATTATGCAATTGAATTTGTTTTATCAAAATGTTTTTCCCAATTTCCCTTGCTACCATTTGACGCTGCCATCCAAAACAAATGAAAAGAGCTACTTGAGTGTCCATGCTGCTTTCAGGCTGTTATTTAGTTTCATTTGTTTTTGCTATGCTTTAGACAAATAAACTGCCCATCACTCTCTCTTTGTCATAATCAAACAAAACTGCAAGTAAAGATAGACAAAAACTTGGTTATATTCACTGGTGACTTGCTGATTCAAACTTGACATAAAACAAACTGTTTCATCTACCACAATCCCAAATTCTGGACTTTCTGATTCTGGGCCTTTTTTCTCTCTGACCCTCCAACAAACTAAAACCCTTAAGACTTCAGACTGACAGTGATTCAAAATACTAACACGTCAAAGCACCCACTTCTGTTTATAAATACATGTACATGTCATGTCAGATGTCTTCAACAAATGTTTGTGATACACAGATGAACAGCTTCATGTTGTTTGCACAAGTCTATTGAACTGCGTTGTCATCAGTGTCTGACCTAGAACGGTCATCAGTTTGAACAGTTGCAATAACAATTATTACACATCTGTCCTCTTTAAGCTGAATTCACATCTTGGATCCGGCTTAACTGTCTTTGCATAATGAAATATTTAAAGTGCGTAAACATTTTTTGGAGACATCCTCTATACATGGCAGATATTTGTCACAATGTAATGCAAAAGTCCACATTTTGTAATCAGTGACAAGAAAATATATAGAGATTGAGAGACAAGACAGCCTTGTCCGACACCATTTGATCCAGAACCAACTCGTGCTGGGTTCAAATTTTTCCTGCACTGAAATAACTGAAAAAGAAAATCCTCTTGCTGTAGATTCATAATCACCAAACACAGAGCCCAGACTTCGAACAATGAAAAACACCCAACAACCACAGAAAACACAACCATAAATGTGAGTCAGCCTAACTAACCTCAACAGAAGTAGCATTTTTTTCAGTTTTAAGTTATGAACATCACCATAAAGTATGAAATCTCATCTTTAATTTGGTGTGAAAATTATTGCAATGTTCCTTTTTATCGCAAAGTTATGGCTTTTTAAAGTCACCTACCCCCTGGTCAAAAATGGAAGCAACTTCCAAGAAAATCTGCATTAAAGATGGAAGAGTGATTTTCGCTCTCGGCAAGATGGGCGGTCTTACTATCTTCCTAGCATCGGGTACTTGTAATTAACCTACGGCTTTGAAATTTTGCATGTCTATGCCAATATATAAATGATACATGCCGCATGAAAAGTTTGTCACAATAGGTTTATTAATTTTGAAGTTATTGGGAGTTCAATGAAGCCCAATACTGAAGTGATATTTGATGACAAAGGCAAACTTAAAGCCATTAAAAGCAACATTTAGAAGCTTCTTTGAGACCTAATATTTTCACAGCATGCAGAAAAATAATTGAACTTCAAGTATCAACCAAAAAATAAAAATCGTTAAAAAATCGCATATTTGTGTTTCATCGCCATTTTCTCTGTTGGGTCCAGTGCGACTTCCGTTGAGGTTAGTGGTGCTCGCTCACAAATAATATTAGGGGAAGTGCATGCATGTTTAAATCCCTTCCTATCAAAGATATTCATAGAAGAAACTCGGAAAACATGATCTAAGAGGGAAATCAGATGTGGCACAAGGAAGTTGATGCCAAAAGCAAAGTAGGTGGTGCTTTTGTGCCATTCTAAATGAAAAAGACTTCTTGAAAAATATCCTAAAAGACAAGAACACATCTTCATGTGCATAAACTGTTTCAAAATGGCCACTTCATTACTTCATTCTGATTATCATTACTGTGTTTAATATGTCTTGAAATGCACAATAATCTCAATGGAAATTTCCAGCCGACAAGCCAAATCTCGCTTCAGACGAAAACCTGTAAAAAGCTGACAAGTTTCATCTAAGTATCCATCTCAGTGTTCTGCTCAAGTCTGTCCCAGTTACTCCAAAGTCAGTAGCTTATATTTTGATCACTGTCCAAGTTTTCTTTGCTGCCAGGAAGAAAATTATTCGCCTTTCAAAGCAGATTCCAGCTCACCATTTTCCTTCATCTCCTGCGGAAGCAAAAAAGAAGAGAAATGTGTTTACACATTCATGTCAAGCAAGTAATGACACTACAGTTCAAGATTCATGAGAACATACAAACTTCTTAAGTACCGAGACACGTTCCATATTTGTTGATAGGGCTCTGACAGGTGCTAAAAATTCAATGTGATGGGTGGAATATTTGATTTATTCACACAACGAAAAGGACAAATTTTGTATGCAAATGTCAAGAAAAAAAAAGAACTGAAATTCTCCAAAGAATGAAAAGGGGAGTCACCCTGCTGCATATGACAAAATATAAAAAAACAACTATTTTACAAGGAATGTACACATTTAACAAATGACAACATTTAATTTTTCATTCACGTTGATCATAAGGAACACATCTAAACTATATAATTTAGATTTTCCCTATGGGGTGAGTAATGAAACTTCATTTAGAGATGAGCCAGGACTTGTGCCTCACAGCCTATAAATTAAGTATAAACAAGGGGTAGAACCTCAGTGTCTCACACCTAGTGGCACTGTGACTAGTGAGAAAAAATTCCAGAACCTGCTGTAAGGTTTGATGTGGTGGAAAAAGTGTTAGCCATTCACATGCCATGTGTCTGCCTTTCACCTGGTAAAGACAGTCTCTAGCACTAATGCACTAGAACCTGAAAGACATTGATTAAAATCTGTTACTTACCTTTAAAATGTCTACTCCACCTAGAAGTTCTCCTTTTGCATACAATTGTGGATATGTTGGCCAGTTTGAATATGTTTTCAAGCCTTGCCGAACCTCTTCATCTGTTAGTATGTCAAAGGTTGAGTAAGGAACGCTGAAATTTTATAAACAATTGAACAGAATTAGCCAGTGATCCCTCTCCAATCTCAAACCAGAAATCCGGTTAAAATACTTGTTCTTGTTTGCAGGAGTTTGATTTTGCTGGCACTTTAGTTTGATAAGGGCTTTATTTATTTGTTAATATGATCCGGTTGCTGAAATAAGAATGCAGTGAGTCAACAATGGAGATCTCAGTACTAAAATGGTTCAGATACATGTTTTGACACACTGTGCCTTTAAAAAGTCAATGCAAACCCTCAACCCCGCCACGCCTCGCTGCATCTGAATTTAAACCAGAAAAAAAGTACCCAAAGTTCTTATAATTCAGGGTCTTGGGCACAGGTCAGAAATTCTGTATGATTATCACTCACCCAGTATCACTGAGAATACCAATAGCTGTTTTACTAAAGCCACATCGAGGTGCTGATGGAGTCCCTTTCATAAATAGCACCACAGGAGATTGGGTGATGAGGTTTTTTAATCTGGGGACACAGATGACATTAATGATGATCAATCCATAATTCTACACTTCCTTGACAATAACAGTAATATGCGGTCCTGTACAACTTTCAGGTGATTGATGAATCTGTTTTTGCAAAATTTCTTCTCCTACGGCACTTTCTGCATGTGTTTTGCAAAGCAATTTTTTGACTAGAATGTTTTATTTCGCTCCTGTTAAACTGTTGATTGCCTTCCTGTGCCTGAATGGGGGATGGCTGAACAGATCGACTATCGATCATTCTGATATGAGACAAGAAATTTCACCATTTGGATGTAGTAAATGAGGCTTATTAAATGTTCCTGGTGGTATATCATCTTGGAATCACAGCCAACAGAAACTGGTATGACACAATGTTTCATACATTACATTCGATATCCGTCACTTTGGGATATCTTTCAGAAGAAGTAAAAAAATTCTTACAGTGTGAGCTGAACAGAATTTCAGAGATCTACTTAACCCTTTATATACCACCGACCGCCATAGCGGCCTACAAATTTAGCTGCCGGGATTCACAACAGGCCGCTATAGCAGCCTGCAGTGACCCCCGGTGTTTTTATTTTTCGTAGCGCAGGCGACAGGAACTTATCATGTTATTTTAACTTCCGTTTCTAACGATAATAGAGTGATTTCCCTTAATGAAAAGCCCGGCTATGGAGCTCTCCTAGATGGGAGAGTATTTTTTCTGAATTTATTTTGTCGTTTAGAGCAATGAACAGTCTGGGTCTAACACTCTGAACTATTTCAAGAATAAAAATCAGATAAATTTCAGAATGATACATGTCTCCAGTTTTGTTACATTAACAGTTTCTGTGTCCATTTTCCTCCATGAAAATATATATTTTCTGTGGTTTATTTCAAGAAACTTATTTTATGTAATTTTTTTTTGTGAACACACCTAATATTTGGAACGTTTTCTCAGGGGGAGGGGTACTTTGAACTGCCAACGTGGTTAGGTGGCTGGTACACAAAGGGTTAAGGCGATAAAACTGGGTTTTCACTCTCCTATCCCCTACATCTCCCAGAAGTCTGAAATGCGACAAAAAGATGAAGTCAGGCTCCATGTGCAGGCACTACCAGCCAGCTCATTACAGGATGTTATGCTTACCTTGTGTTTAGATCTTCCACTTTGGGGACCATCTCCTTCAGTTCACCTGACTCCACCATCTCCTTGACAATGTCTAGTCCACCAAGCAGCTCACCTTTGACATACAATTGTGGGTATGTTGGCCAGTTGGAGAAGGATTTCAGACCTGCAGATAGAGAAGAAATACTCAGAAATACCAATGGCAAGGCATACTTCAACACACAGTCAACTCTCACATTATCAATGTAACATAAATGTTGACATTTTTGTTAATTTGGACATATTACACTAGTCAAACCATATAACAGAGGCTTGCAAACTCCTTGAACCAATTTAACACCAAAAGGAGAAACATTTTTTACAAAACACAGACAGGAAATGCTAATTTAGAAATTTTATGCTACAAAACTCACAGTGAAAAACATAGGGTTTAACTTCCAAAATTGTCCTTTCTGAGAATATTACAAATATATGTATTCACAATTTTATTTGTCTGTCACGAACTACATTATTTTTAAGGAAAAAATAAAAACAACCAAACTGCATTTTCCTAGGTTTTGTGGTTTTCTTACAATTCTCAGCGTAAGTTTTGTGACATATTTATGTAGATGACATATACCTCAGTGAGATCAATATTTATCTTATACTTCTTTCAGTCATTTACTAGAAGGCATTCACATATTACTTCTGGCTAGCCTTGAACTGACAATGTTTCATTAAAAGTATCTAGACATCACTACAGTCATAGTCAAACCATATCATATTGCGTTATAGAACACAAAAGTGTATAATCCTGTTCATTCCTCCCATACTGAATTCCCCATGTTTGACAGGTAAACTAGGAAACTCATTCACACCCGAGACACAGAATACTGAGATGGACCATTCTTTCTTTCACTCTATGTCCACAACTTGCGCACATATAAACATGGTGAGTACTACAGAGCTCTGTGGTACTAGTATTTTTCGTTCAATTATGAAGGAGTGTGGTGCAAATTGTTGCACTGTTGACATGAATGATACATGCGCAAGTTGAGGGGCCGATTTTGGCAAATTGAGCAGTCTCGGTATCCAGTGTCTCCGTTCACATCTTTGTGATAAATAAATAGACTGCTGAAGATGGCCTTCATGTCTGATACTGATCTTAAAAATGTTCAACAAATATTTCAATTACATCACTCACTTCCCAAACCAGGCACAATCACAATTCATCAAAGACTGAATTCCACAACACATGATTGTCAGGGTACAACTGCACGACAGATCATAAAATACTGCCTAGCAATCCAGGGTCTGACACTGTTATGAAAAGAAGGAAGAAAAACTTACCCTGCCTCACGTCATCGTCTCCCAGAATATCAAATGTTGAATATTTTATCCCTTGTTCACTCAGAATTTGCGTAAGTTGCCGGCTGAAACCTGCAGAATTAGCACAGTAGCAACAGGAAACAAGGATTGTTAATTACAGGGAAAACTGAAAATGTTGCAGCATTGTTTTGATCCTATGGACAATATTTACTTGATCTTAGATCATTTGTTGCAGATTTAAGACATGTAATAAAATACAGTATATGACTGTAGATGCTGAATCTCCAACACACTACTAGCATGTGAATTTAGTAATACCTCTGGGATATTATCATGAAAATTTATGTTGAAAATGCATTATTCAAGTGAGACTGTTTGACTTGAGATACTCTTTCCCAGTTTTCATAAAGTTAATGTTTTATATGGTTTGACATTTAAAAAAAAAAAAAAACTTACCACATCTTGGGGCATCTGGAATTCCCTTCATGAACAACATAACAGGAGCAGAATTGATGAGTTTCTTTAGTCTTTCATTCAAATCCTGAAAAGAATTCAAAATTCTTTCAGAAGCAGCCTTGGTGAATATTTGATGAGATTTGCTAACTTCCAGTTTTATCTCCCAAAATTTTCTGAACTTCACAAACTGATTTTCAACCTCCACATTCTGGATGCACATCTCTGACACAGAGGGGAAACCAAAGATCTCTTTCCATACGGCAAAACCCTCACCAGGTCATCTTGTGGATCTTATTACTGACTTTGCTGATAAATATTTCAAACATTTCTG
The DNA here is from genome assembly GCA_963931925.1 of Onchidella celtica. Lineage (NCBI taxonomy): Eukaryota > Metazoa > Mollusca > Gastropoda > Systellommatophora > Onchidiidae > Onchidella > Onchidella celtica. The sequence continues at coordinate 114,368,012 of OZ007567.1, read as the reverse complement.
TAAAAAATACAGTACCGTACTGGTGCATTCAAAAGTAAGTTTGTGGAGTGGCGACGTCATCAATCAATAAAGACATCCTTTCATATAGAATGACCAAAATGCACGATTGTGTGTTGTCCCACCTGTTGGTGGCGTGAAATGACCGTCACTCAGAGTGCTAGAATGCCCTACTCATATTGCTATCTTCCCCTTTGTGTTTCTTCACATGTTGCAGTACTACTACTACTACAGACTGCATCATGCTACTCCCCACCCTTTCTCTTCTTGCTCTGAATCGCTGCTGTAAAGAATTGTTGGACAGGGCTTTGTTTGTGGGTACTCAAGGTTTTCAGCAGGCAGGAAATCCAAAGTTGCATTGGAAGTGAGTAAGTTTGGTGACCTCAAATGATCAGAAATTGTGTAATTCAAATTCAAATAACCCAAATGTTTTTAACAGAGACAGAGAAAGAGGAAAAAGCAAACTTTGAGATTACTTCTATTTGAAAGAAATTCTAATTATCAGAGTTTGAATAAAGCAGACTCACTGCATGTATCAACATGATAGTAACCTGGTAGCATCATTTTACCAAAACATTTACATGAATAAGCTTGGTTTCAGAAACAGAAACAGCTTCTAAAGACAAGCCTCTGATAACCTACTTGTTTGGCCGAAGGTGTGCTCAAATCCCCAACAGTTGTGGCCGAGTGTTTGGTCACCTTGGCTGTCAGTTCAGCTGCGTTAGCACCATCGAGTCTGTCAATTTTCTTTCCTGACTAAATACAAAGTAGAAAATGGTTTCACGTATGTACAAAATATACTCTATACAGGAGGACCTTGTCACAAATCCCAGACTGGGAGATGTAATAGTTTATGACAGGACGACAATCACGAACAAACAAGTTTAACACTTAACAAAACAACCCATCAGACTCACACATTTATTAAACATACTTATACATATAATAGCGCAATTACATACATTATATTATTGAAATGACTGCCGTACAACGGCCTTATTCTCACACACACGCTCCCTCGGATCCACAATCCGGTAGTTACTCCTAAAGGCACTTCGGCCTCAGCCTCTCCCCTCAGGGTCTTAATAGCACATTAATAATTTACTGGCACCGCAGTCTCTCAATATCACCGTCCTATTGTCATACCCCTTAGCATTCCCCTCGCACCTCAGCAGGGCAATAACACATTATTATTTCCATAGCCATCAACATGGCAACAACATAGTATCAGTTCACTAGCCTATCAACATGGCAACAATATAGTATCTCATTCCCTCTCATATCTACGTCCCTGTCCGTGGCCTGACTGCCACGACTTTATGTGCCTCTACTGTCCTGCACTGACAGCCTCACTTCTGGCCTATGTGTGGCCTCCGGCCCTATGCTGGCCTATCCCCTGTGCTCATCGAGGTGGCTCTGCGGCCCGTCCCCGACACCTACAAGAATAACATTACATTGGTATAATACCCTACCATTTCTATTCACTCCACCTCTCCTTACAACCCCTGAAGCGTACACACACTAGTTCACCTTTCACTCACCACACATCTTACGGTAACACACTTCCATCGGAGTACACACTACTCACTCGCGCTACAAATCCATGACTCACTTTCATCTATCGCTCATGGCGCACATTGCTATATTCAATATCAAGGACTTCCACATTCCTCACATACTTATTTACATCATGGTAATAGACGAATATAATATAATACATCAATCATAATAATCAATCAACATTCTACGTACCAGTCATCACTGGAAGGACTCTCACTAGTCTTCTCGACTGCTTCCCTTATGTCCGCCCGATGGGCTCTTATTCACAGGTCCGATCCGTAGGACCTTCTAACTTGCAGTGATAGTAATACCGCGCTTTCGCCTCATTCAGACCCTCCCACTACTCACAACAGCACGCTTAACCCACTTGTCTGCATGAGTTATTTTTACTCTTCCCCTTTCACGTCTTTTCCTATCCGTCTGTCGTGAGCTCTTCTTATTCTACACCCGCTCTGTAGCAATCCCCTTAATTGCACTCACTCCACTCGTGACAGACCTTACCTCAGGAGGTGTGGACAGAACTTTCAACACTATCCCGTTTGAAAATTAGATGTAGTTCAAAGATGTTTTTTCTTTCACTCAGTACAAACACAAGAAATCAATAAATAAATAAAAAATTTAATTCTGCTCTCAGTTTTAACTAGTACTATTATGTAAGCATAATAACAGAACACCTGTATGTTCTCCACCATTTTCAAATCTTTCTAGTCCGTGGTGGGAAAGTACCAGTTTAAAAAACCTCAAATAGCTCTAAAATTATTTTTTTTTTTTTCCTGAAGAACTATCTCTCTCGGGAGTTTTGGAGAAGAATTAATAAACATTTTGAACTGCCACTCCTTTGAAATACTTTTCATTTTTCCAGGCATTATTCCTCTGCAATGGTATTTCTGTCACTCTTCTCTTATGTTGTCACTCTTTTGAACAGATCAGAATCATGCAGTATAATTATGTCACTTCCACTTACAAAGAGAGAACAATAAATTTAATAGTAAGAGCTCCGCATATTTCCATGGCTCTTTCGTGACAAATCAACCATGAAGACCATACCCAGGCTCTTTTATAGTTTTCTAATAAACTGACAAAGACATGAGTGAAAAAACTTTGTCAGCGCTTGAACAGCAAATACTTTAATAGACTACTATTCAAAAGACATTTTATCTAAGCTGCAAAGGCATTTACACAGTTTAGTGTGACAAAATTCCATGTAAGAGTTTCTAAATCATTTATCGTTTGGAAAAAAGCAATTAAGAAAATTAATGGAAAAATGGTAGTGTTTTGGCAATTTGTCTTTTCAAAACTCATGAATCTCTTTGTCAAGACCACCCACTAAGTTTCTGAATCATGAACTGCTGTGTAATTTCCATACTTTGTGAAAATTATGGCTGTGTCTTTCAAATGAGCCTTTTCTTAAATCTGTATCCAACAAATACATTACCTTTATAAAGATAAATGTTGGTGCTGCGACAATTTCATATTTGTAGGATATCTCTGCCAAACTTTCTGCATCAACCTAGGGAAAAGTGACAAAAGCACATATTTTTACATTTAGGCCTGTCTGTAACTCAGATATCAGAGCAAATAAATGAAGCACACAAATCTCTTCTAGATCTACCATGATAATGTGGGTACAATCTGAGATGGAATAAACAATCTAGTACAATAACATCTTTATATCCAATGAAACTTGAAAGTGTATGTATCATGAGATCTAGAGCTGCTTTCACTAATTCACAATAATTATTTGTTAATAAATACCATGTCCCTCACCTCATTTCTAGGATGTGCTGCTCTAATCCTCAAATGATTAATCACATTAAATTATACACACATATATTTACATTCACCATACACCTGCAGCTCCAGGACAGGAACTGTCAGGTAAAACTGACACTTACAGTTATAAATGTAACATTTGCAAATCTGGGATCTCGGGACAGTTCATTGGTGACCTCTCCCATCTGCTGGCACTGCTCAGCCCATGATGCAGCAAAGTGAACCACCACAAGATGCCTGTAAAATGTGTGCATATTATAACTAAGAAGACACATAAATCCCATCATTTTTCCAAGGCAAAAAAATACCTTTGATGCAGATCTGGACAGTCCAGGATACAGCATACCTTAGATAGTAGCGCACATAGACGGTGATTATAACACCTCGTGACTCATCACTTTATGTTATACATAATATAAACTTTTTATACAAAACATCAGGTCCTGTGCAAAACTTACTAAATTTCAACATTTTTATAATAATAATAATAATAATAATGAAGATCATTTATATAGCGCCCAATCCAAACCGTTTGCTCTAGGCGCTTTACAGAAAGTCGTGTTCTCTCCATCTGCAACTCACTCTCTCTCTCTCTCTCACCCTCTCTCTCTGCTATACATACATTGTATACATAGATACACACACATAACATACTATAAGACAGAAATTAAACGATAAAACAGCAAAATTAAAGTGAAATGAGAAAATAAATGGATGGGGAATGAGACTTCACAACTGAAAGTGTTTTTTAAAAAGGTGGGTTTTTAGACCAGTTTTGAATTTTGACTCGGTAGATGCTTCCCGCAATGATTTTGGCAGTGAGTTCCAGATGTGCGCGGCACAGTGTGTAAATGCTCTGCCTCCTAGTTCCTTTGACTTGCAGTTAAAAATCTTAAGAAGGCGATGATCGCCTGATCTTAAAGACCCATTCTATCCTCATTGAGAGGCTAGATAAGACCTTTGGTTTATCTGGGACTGTTCTCAAATGGTTCAAGTCATATCTATGTGACTGTACTCAATCAGTTCTTGTAGATAGAAATATGTCAACATCTTTCAAACTACATTTTGGTGCGCCCCAAGGATCTGTATTGGGTCCTCTTTTGTACACGCTGTTATTCTAAAAAAAAAAAAATTATTACTAGATCTAATTACACATAGAATTACATTTTTACAAGCATGCAAATAATTGAATGTTCTCCTGCTAAACTAAAGTTGATAACTGTCACTAGTTCTCTTGTTTCTCATCAAATTTCTGTTTGTCTTTATATTTTGGCAGTATGATTTCAACTTTGCTGAAAAAAAAGTGCTTTGTAATGCTGCGCATGTAATATAAAACAGTCAGCGGTTCTAGATCTATGATATATTTATTCTAAGTGTTTATCTGTCGATACTGACGGATAAAATTTTCCCCAGGATTTTTTTTATCCGTCAACATAATTTTTGTATTTGCGAGTCATCTCCCCTGATTTGAATCCTTTCTCCATCTTCCTCCCTTGTTCCGTATGAGCGTACATCCCGACGCGATCAACGTTCATATTGGGCGAGTGTTGAAAACTATATTGAAATTGGAGAGACTTGGAATTTTATTGATTTAATGGATACACGAAGGTTCAGGTCTAATCCGTTGATATGGGTTTCTTGGTTTCGTCATACATATTTAGTAAGACTTTTCTCACAAGTAGTCAGGGTTCTCAATAGTGTAGCTGTTAGCATCTCTGCCCGTCAGTCAAATGGCAGTGGTTCAATTCTCAGCACGGCAGCTTTTTTTTTTTTTTTGTCACGTCTTTTTATTAGGCATCAATTTTTTTTTTTTAATCCAAGAACAATGACTGAAGAAATTCAGTTTTTTTTTTTTTGTATCTACCTGCCAATTAGGGGTATAGTGGCTCGATTCTCAGCGAGGTAGGGTGTTTTTTATTTTTTTATTTTCTTATAGAAGTCTTTTTATCAGTAATCAATGTCTTTGGTAATTTTTTTTAATCCAATAACATTAGGAATAAATCCAGTTTGCATGTTTGTTTGTTGTTGTTGTTGTTTGTCATTCGTCAATAGTGCCGATAGTGTTGCCGGATAAACCCAAGTATCCGCCGATAATGTTGGCAATAATCAGTGTCTTTGGTAATTTTTTCAAATCCAATAACATTAGGAATAAATCCAGTTTGCTTGTTGTTGAACATTGTTGTTTGTTATTCGTCAATAGTGCCGATAGTGTTGCCGTGTAAACCTGGGCAGTATCCGTCAATGTTGACGGATAAACCTGGGCAGTATCCGTCGATAATGTTGACAGATAAACCTGGGCAGTATCCGTCGATAATGTTGACAGATAAACCTGGGCAGTATCCGTCGATAATGTTGACGGATAAGGGCGGCCTTGACATTATCAAACATGCAGTTCTCAAGTGGTCATAATTAGATCTAGATCTACAAACTTTTAATCCAATGGCAACACCTAACAGTTTTAGCGCTGGACCTGCTTAGTTCATCTACACTAGATTCCCCGATTCTAATCATAATTATTCTAGATCTAGATCTAGCCTACCTACTGTCTGATAAAAGTGATTATATAGTGATAGGGCCCCTACTGGCCAAGAACTTTCTATGATTGGCTTTTAACTCTACTCGCTTACCCGCCGGCATCCTTAAGAATTTTGTTAAAGCGCTCTTCGTCTTTGACGAGCTCAACAGATGTCGAAGATAAATTGTTGGTCGCAGCCATGTCGACCTGTTCGAATTAAACTGCTGTAAGGAGATACGCCAAGATTAGCACCAGACCAGTAGGAGACAATAAGATTTTGCAAGTAATATCGGCACTTGTTTCCTTTTTTTCCTGAGTAGTGTCCCTTAGAAAGTTAGCAAAAAAAACGAAACGAAACTTTTACATTCTGACGAGTGGTCTCTGCTCATGTTTTGTCCCTTAAAATTTGGATTTTATATATCACATCTGATTTTAATTTGTATTTTTATTCCATAAATTTATTTATTTGATTAATTCAAATGAGTTTTGAATTGTGGTTCTTTACTTGTCCTCAATTTGTTTTACCGGAAACAGGAAATGCAACTCAGGAAAACAAAACAAATCAACGTGCTGTCGCTGTAGGCCCTTAATTTTTCCACTTCATTAAAATTTAGCAGCTGTCGATCTTGTTGGATATTGGATAAGAAGCAAATAAAATGGCATTTTCTATGTCAGACTTGGTAAGATTCAAGATTGATAATATCGTAAAGTAAAAGAAATTTAGAGAATAGAGTCTAGATCTAGATATCTAGACTAGATCTAGATCTAGAGATTCTAGATCTAGAGTCTAGATCTAGATCTAGATGTAGAGTCTAGCTCAAGCACGGCACAACAGTGACAACTTACCATATAGAATCTAGATCTCTAATATATTATAACCACTAAAAGTAAAATCTGAAATTGTAGATCTAGATCTAGATCTATCTGGATCTATTGTCTAGATAATTTCCTAACAAAAATAAGAACATGAAATAAAGTTTTCTTGAGAATAGGCCTACTTCCGAATTTGTCTCATGCCCATGGCCAGATTTCATTACACTCTCCCTCATCGTAATAATGTTGTAATAATGAATAGGTCAGGTCAGAAAAATCTGCTACTGGTAACATGTACTACAATGTAGGCCTAATCCAGTACAACCTGTTTCATGAACTGGTACGCTAGCATGGTATCAGTGGGCGTGCACCTGTCGGTGCAAACGGCCAGGGCGGAGGAGGTTTCATCTAACCCAACGGCCACATGCTAGGGCACAATGTGACCCTCAGTACTTGAGTCCTCCACATTGACCCCCGGTAGCGGTGTGGTCATAGGCTTGTTTGCCTAAATCACAGACGAAGAATTGAGCAAACTTCCCGGACGCAGCTTCGAAGCTGGCGGCAGCAGGCCAGTGGTTGATTGATAGGGCAGATGGCAATATACCGTCACTCTGGCCTGGATATCGTGACACAGAGCATCCACCAGTATTGGTGTTCTTTGGTTTGGGTCTTTCACCCTAGTCAGTTGGGACTGCGAGGCTGTGGAGTAGCCTACAGGCAGCCGGTCAGGCAATATGACTGTCCCTCTGGCATCCTCCTGCACCTGGATACATTTCCAGTCGTCTTGACCCTGTCTTGCCACTTGGATAAGTTGTGTCCAGGCGAGAGAGTGAGTCTGATGTTTGCGCAGCTCTTTCTCACTAAAAACAAATTCTTTGCGCCAGTTTTAACACTCACCTCGTCTTCTTTCATCTTTGTCTCGTCTTCTTTCCTCTCAAAATTCCAACGGCGATGGGCGAGTGCGGTGGCAGCAGGTTTGGATAGACTGGAAGCTGTTAGCACAGACCTACACGTTGGTGGCTGTGAGCTATGGTCGCTTCATCGTCGATTGAAGTGGAGGCGTGGGGAGGCAGCACCCACAGTAGGTGAGCAGCCTTATTTAAGGATAGCACTGCTCACCTCAACTGAGGAAGGGGCTAGAAAAGGTGCCCTAAAGAAAGCCCACTTCACATCACCCTGACTGGTATGCCGCGACCAGTGGGGATCCCTTTTTGCGGTCGAAACAAAAAGAAATTCAGCTTACTCAGGCTAGGAGCCTGGAATATACGCACACTACAGGACAACTCAAACAACCCGGAAAGACACACTGCACTTATTGCCATTGAGCTCAGCAGGTACAACCTGGACATAGTGGCACTCAGTGAGACCAGACTCCCTGATAGTGGCCAACTCAAAGAGGTCAGTTGTGGATACACCTTCTTCTGGAAAGGCAAGGGTGCAGTCGAACCGAGACAGCATGGTGTTGGGTTTGCAATTAAAAATGACCTTGTCAGAAACTTGCAGTCCATGCCAATTGAAATAAATGACAGGCTAATGACACTCAGGATCCCAGTTGGGAAAAGCCAGTCAGCCACCCTCATTAGCGCATATGCGCCGACCATGACAAACCCAGATGAAGCCAAAGACAAGTTCTATTCTGATCTAGAATCTGTCATATGCTCTGTCCCGGCAGCTGATAAGCTGATTCTCTTGGGGGACTTCAATGCTAGGGTTGGCTCCGAAATCTCAGCGTGGCCAAATGTTTTGGGCCCTCATGGAGTTGGTTCATGCAATAACAATGGGTTGCGCTTACTTACTTTGTGCGCTGAATTTGGCCTGTTCATTACCAACACAAATTTTAGTCTCCCCGTGAGAAACAGAACGTCATGGATGCATCCCCGCTCAAAGCATTGGCATCTCATAGACTATGTCATTGTGAGGAAGACTGACAGAAAGGATGTCCTTGTAACAAAGGTGATGTGTGGTGCCGAGTGTGGAACTGACCACAGACTCATTGTTTGCAAGCTCAGACTAACATTGAGGCGCAATAGACGCCCTCTAGGGAAAGCGCCACCTAAACGCCTAAATGTTTCAAAACTCTGCTCAGCTGAGAAACAGAGCGAGCTCTCATCAGAACTCTCCTCAAAATTGGATTGCGTGACTTTTGACCCTGAGAACATTGAACAGAGCTGGACTGACCTAAATACGACTGTACACTCTTGCGCCAGCAGCACAGTTGGTTTTCCTGTCCGCAAGCACCAGGACTGGTTCAATGATAATGATAATGAAATCAAAGTGCTCATCAAAGAAAAAAATAGTCTCATCCAAGCTCACTGCAGTGACCCCTCTTCCACAGCAAAAGCTGATGCACTGCGTGCATGTAAGGGTGTACTCCAGAAGAAGCTGAGGAAAATGAAAAATGACTGGCTTGAAGAGCGAGTAAGAGAAACTCAGAAATATGCCGACACAAACAACACTAGAAAGTTCTTTGAGAGCCTCCGAGCTGTGTTTGGACCATCCCGCTCTGGCACTACGCCACTTCTTGCATCAGATGGTTCAACACGCATTGTTGAATTGAATGCCATAATTCAGCGTTGGGCAGAACATTTCGGAGGTGTGCTAAATCGGCCATCAAATATAAATACTGAGTCCATTGATCGCCTCCCTCAGACTCCTATTAATGCAGCTCTTGCCAAGCCATTCACAGCAAATGAGACCCAAACTGCCACAAATCAGATGTCCTTTAACAAATCACCAGGCGCGGATTCAATTCCTGCTGAGGTGTATGCCTTCGGTGGAGAAAAGCTTATTGAAAGGTTGACCGAGTTGTTCAATCATATGTTGAAAGCAGGGAAGCTGCCACAGGACTTCAAAGATGCTTCAATCATCCATCTGTACAAAAACAAAGGGGACAGCCAAGTCTGTGACAACCATCGGGGAATCTCTCTACTTTCAATTGCTGGCAAAATATTGGCAAGAATGCTTCTGAATCGCCTTCTTGATCACCTCTCGTCAAATGACTTGCTTCCCGAGAGCCGATGTGGCTTTCGTAAAGAGAGGGGAACGGCGGATATGATTTTTGCTGCCAGACAGATTCAGGAAAAATGCATGGAACAAAATAAAGCGCTGTATATCACATTTGTTGACCTCACAAAAGCATTTGACACAGTATGTCGTGAAGGCCTCTGGAAAATCTTGGCGAAGTTTGGGTGTCCACCCGAATTCATCACAATAGTGCGCCAGTTTCATGATGGCATGCAAGCTGCAGTCAAAAGCAACGGCAGTTTTTCAGAGCCCTTTGCTGTCACAAATGGGGTAAAACAGGGTTGTGTCTTAGCCCCAACTTTGTTCAGCATCATGTTCTCTGCAATGCTACAAGAAGCCTTTAGCTCTCCTCCTCAAGGGGTAAGCATCAAGTACCGAACTGATGGCAGTCTATTCAACCTCAGGAGACTTCAGGCAAAAACCAAAAGTACTCAAGTCTGTGACCTACTATTTGCTGATGATTGTGCACTTCTGGCACACGATGAGGATAGCATGCAAAACTGTGTTGATAAGTTCTCTAGTGCCTGTGACAACTTTGGCCTCACAATAAGCACAAAGAAGACGGAAGTGCTCCATCAGCCTCCTCCAGACGACAAGTATCCTGTGACCCCAAATATCAAAGTCCATGACAGTCTTCTGAAGGTGTCGGAGAACTTCACCTATCTTGGCAGTACACTGTCTTCCGCGGCTCGTGTTGATACTGAAATTCTCTCAAGAATCAGCAAAGCCAGCTCTGCATTTGGCAGGCTTCGAAAGAGAGTGTGGGATGTTGCCGGCATTCGCACAGACACTAAGCTGAAAGTGTACAATGCTGTGGTCCTTCCCACCCTACTCTATGGGGCTGAAACCTGGACAGTGTACCAATCGCATGCCAGAAAGCTAAATCACTTTCATCTGGCCTGCCTTAGAAAGATCCTAAGGATCAAATGGCAGGATAAAATTCCAGACACTGAGGTCCTCAATCGTGCCAAGGAATTGAGCATCTTCTGCCACCTGAAAAAAATTCAGCTACGTTGGGCAGGACATGTTGTCAGAATGCCCGACTCCAGACTCCCTAAGCAAATCTTCTTCTCTGAGCTCTCCAGTGGAACGAGGAATGTTGGGGCCCCAAAGAGACGTTACAAAGACACTCTCAAGCAATCACTGAAGGCCTTTGCCATTGATGTGAGTGAGTGGGAAAAGCTCGCGCTTGATCGTGCAAATTGAAGGGCGGCCCTTACCAGAGGCAGCAAAGCATGGGAAGCTGACAGAGTCCAGCAGGCTATCAAAAAAAAGAGAACGGCGCAAGAAAAGGCCCAGTGGTACTGAACCAACGGAGCACTCTTGTCATTTATGCGGAAGGGTCTGCAGGGCAAAAATAGGACTTATCAGTCACATGAGAAGCCATAAGTCATGAAAGAACAGTCTTTCCATTCTGTCCTCTGTGTCCTTTAGTTCTCTTTATTGTCCATGTGTTGAAATTCTCAACAATTTCTGTTCTTTATTCCTCTGGTGTTGTTAAGGTCATCATCATACCTGATGGACGAACTATTATTAATTACGAACTATTATATAATCAATTATAATTATAACATGAAAGTACAGAATAGAATTTTGAAAAATTTAACAGTTTCGGAGGAAAAGGTGATGTTTTACACTTTTCTTAAAGCTTTCAAGATTCGGTGATTCACAAATGTGAGACAAGCACACTTTTACGTAAAATTTCGATATTAAACACAAAATTCTCTTTCAAGTTGACGGAATAGAACAAAGCCACACAGTACAATGAAAGAGAACAGGTGGAGGGAAGGTAGGGGGGAGGCGAACCGCACAAAGGATGGAGCCCAGTTACGTCTTTTGTGTGCGAGCAGGTCACTTCTACTCCATCTGGACTAAATTAGCATAGTCATTACCTAAAACTATTGTTGTCTGACTCGAGGGGCAGAATTTTATACGTAATTGACCACGCGCTTGGTTTGCATGGCACATGTACATGTACTGAGGGCTGTATGTGGTTATTACACATGGTATCACTGGGCCTCGTGTTGTATCCGCCTAAGGGCCCGTTCCGTCTAAGAACCCACTTTTTCTGTCTCCCGTTGACCGGGTTCTTAGGCGGAGACTACTGTACTTACTAGACAGTTGACTAGACTGGATCTACGGAAATTGGGGTGGTCAGATTACTTCCTGTTTGTTTTTTATATCCGCAGAGATATCCTTTTGGCCAGTGTTTAAATGGCAGTGATTGTCACAAATCCCAGACTGGGAGATGTAATAGTTTATGACAGGACAACAATCACGAACAAACAAGTTAACACTTAACAGAACAATCCATCAGACTCACACATTTATTAAACATAATTATACAGATAATAGCGCAATTACATACATTATATTATTGAAATCAACTGCCGTACAACGGCCTTATTCTCACACACACTCTCCCTCGGATCCACAATCCGGTAGTTACTCCTAACGGCACTTCGGCCGCAGCCTCTCCCCTCAGGGTCTTAATAGCACATTAATAATTCACTGACACCGCAGTCTCTCAATATCACCTTCCTATTGTCATACACCTCAGCATTCCCCTAGCACCTCAGCAGGGCAATAACACATTATTATTTCCATAGCCATCAACATGGCAACAACATAGTATCAGTTCACTAGCCTATCAACATGGCAACAATATAGTATCTCATTCACTCTCATATCTACGTCCCTGTCCGTGGCCTGACTGCCACGACTTTATGTGCCTCTACTGTCCTGCACTGACAGCCTCACTTCTGGCCTATGTGTGGCCTCCGGCCCTATGCTGGCCTATCCCCTGTGCTCATCGAGGTGGCTCTGCGGCCCGTCCCCGACACCTACATGAATAATATTACATTGGTATAATACCCTACCATTTCTATTCACTCCACCTCTCCTTACAACCCATGAAACGTACACACACTAGTTCACCTTTCACTCACCACACATCTTACGGTAACACACTTCCATCGGAGTACACACTACTCACTCGCGCTACAAATCCATGAACTCACTTTCATCTATCGCTCGTGGCGCACATTGCTATATCCAATATCAAGGACTTCCACATTCCTCACATATACTTATTCACATCATGGTAATAGACGAATATAATATAATACATCAATCATAATAATCAATCAACGTTCTACATACCAGTCATAACTGGAAAGACTCTCACTAGTCTTCTCGACTGCTTCCCTTTATGTCCGCCCGATGGGCTCCTATTCACAGGTCCGATCCGTAGGACCTTCTAACTTGCAGTGATAGTAATCCAGCGCTTTCGCCTCATTCAGACTTCCACACCACTCATACACGCACGCTTTTCCCACTTGTCTGCATGAGTTATTTTTACTCTTCCCCTTTCACGTCTTTTCCTATCCGTCTGTCGTGAGCTCTTCTTATTCTACACCCGCTCTGTAGCAATCCCCTTAATTGCACTCACTCCACTCGTGACATCATCCCCCACCCCAAAAAAATTAATGCAATTAATTTCAAATCGCATCAAGATGACTGTCAACGAGTGAGCGTGAGCAATACCTACACTAAAAAAAATGACCTAGCAGTTCCCCTAGTATATAGAATACCGAAATCAGGGGAAAATATGGGGATCAATATGGTCTGAAATATGCATATATGTGTCACATCATGAATAGCTAACTAACCACCATACTTAATACAGGATCAAAAACCATTCAACCTATCAACCATTCTTCATATCATATTTATAATGTCAATATTTTAAAGTCGACTTATTCACACAGCTCCTGTCAATGTTCCTGTCCTCCGATGTATAAGCTCCTGAAATCTTCCCCTAGGCTCGACTAAGGTAGTCGGCGATATGATTGCTGGTTCCTGGAATTGGTTGAATAACGAAGGTGTACGGCTGCAAAGCCAATGCCCATCTAGACAAGCGTGGACTGGACGAACGATTCTTCGACAAAAATGTCAGTGGTTTGTGGTCTATCTGGATACAAAATTCTCGTCCCATGAGATAACGTCCTAGTTTCTGGACGGACCAGACAATGGCAAGACACTCACGCTCTATCACAGAATACTTTCTTTCTCTCTGCAATAACTTCCTACTGACATAACATACAGGATGGAGACATTCGTTCTTCTCCTGTAGAAGACAAGCGCCGACACCAGAGTCCGACGCATCCGTTCTGAGGATAAAATTAGATCGAAAATCGGGTAATATCAGAATGGGTGACGATGATAATGCTGTCACCAAATTATCAAATGATGTCTGACATTCAGACGTCCACTGGACCTTATCGGGTTGTCCCTTCTTAGTAAGGTCAGTAAGAGAAGATGACAAGGAGGAAAAATTTGGAATGAACTTTCTGTAATAATTTAAAATTCCCACTAAGCTTCTGACTTGTTTCTTTGTTTTAGGGATTTGCAACCCTACTAATTTGTCAATTTTTGTTACTTCAGGTCTCTGAACACCTCTACCCACAATATGTCCTAAGAATATTATCTCTGGACATGCCAAATCCATCTTTGCGGGTTTAGCAGTTAACCCAAAATGACGTAATCGTTGAAAAATTACTGTTAGTGTCTGAATATGATCAGACCATGTCGACGTATGGCATGCTATATCGTCAAAGAATGACACGACATTAGGTATGTCCTTCAACACCAGTATGAGAATACAGATACTCTGGTCTCTCATGAAACCTCTGCAGCATATCAACGTGGAAAACCTTTACTGATCCATCAATGTGGATAGCGTAATCTACCCTCGAAACAACTTGCTCAATAACATAAGGGCCTTTCCATGTCATCAATAACTTATTATGGTCCGTAGGTAACAACAATAGGACCTTGTCTCCTGGCTTAAAAATTCCCAGTTTGGAACCTCTATCTTTATAGTCTTTTGCTCTTTTCGAAGCGATACCAGAAGCTTCTTCTGCTATAGTGCGCGCTGAAGATAATCTTTCTCTTAAATCAACAAGGTCTATCGAAACCTTTTTAAACGGTTCCGAAACCGTGGGGATCTTTTGAAGAGGAGCCTGGGGTGTACGACCCCTATGCGTCGTCTTTTGGCACGCACTGCACGTCTTACAATATAACCGCACATCTCTGTATACTGACGGCCAATAAAAATCTTTCAGAACTCTCTCCTTGGTTCTAGTACTTGCCATATGATGCGCTAATGGGACATCATGGGCCAGACGCAATACTGTAGCAATCAACGACCGTGGCACGACGACCTGCTTTTGAACGGAAGCCACTGTGACGTACATACGGAACAGAATGCCCCCCTGGACAAAAAAAGAAGATGACCCGTTTTTATATTTCCTGGTTTTCTCGGTTCGCGCTTCCCCAAAACATGGGTTTAATGATGGATCCTCCCTCTGTAATCTCGCCAAGCGCTCTGGCGTGATATCTAGGTTGACCGCTGGCGTCGCCAAAGGTCTAATCTTATCTTTATCAGCTACCCGTCGACGTGTTTCGACCGCGGCGCAAAAGTCAATACCTTTTGATTGCGACCATGCTTGCACGTTCTCATCGGAAGGGGAAACTACCCGTGATACATTCCCAATGATGAGCTGGGCGCCTGGAAAACAACCAACGACTGCTTCGACTTCCCCGCTAAGGAAAGGTGTATCTATCATTATTCTTGCCATGGGTAATTTCTCAATGGCCCCCGAAAATTGGATGCACGGGACAGTCTCACCTGTAAGCTGTGAATCCCGAATGCAGTCTCTATGCACTCCCACAACGGTAGATCCTGTATCTCGTAAAACCGAGACCGGTTCGTCCCCAACAAACCCCGGATAAACCCTAAGACCACCTCCTGTATGACATGAATTTATAACGGGGATCTTTCTCCCACAAGGTAAAACACCGGAAGATAATAACTTCTCACAACTGGGACACTTAGAATACTGTCCGCCTCCGTTGTCCGATGTAACACACGCAGCCGCATGATGAAATTTATTTGGGGAACATGGACTGGAGCTACTGTCCACGTTCGCCGCTATCCTACCTGCAGGGCAGTTCACGCTGATGTGATCTGCTCTTCCGCAGTTCCAACACTTCGCGGCCCTACACTCGCGCGAAAAGTGACCCACGCGTCCGCAAGTCCAACACTCCGCTCCCTGTGCTGCTCTAGGCCTGGGTCCCCGTGACCCCTCGCGACCGGAACTAGAGTCCCTATGCCGTCGGTCATCGGCAAAGGTCACAACTCGCCCCCGGCCATTACCGCGACCTAGCCCTCCTGCTCGGTCAAACTTACCGGATCCATACGCCGGTGATTGGTGATAGCCCCTATGCTGCCCCTGGGCTTGCCCACTATAGGCACCACGCTGACGCGACCTGTCCCTAAGTCCTGCCGGCGACCCCTCGACAACGGCGACGTACCCCGCATCTTGGACGTACGCCCTGGCGACTGCTTTGGACGGATGCGCCGTACGGTATGCCTCCGCCAACTTAGACGCCTCCTGCACCGTCGCGGGTTCGTTCTCTTTCAGGAAAGCCACCAGATCTTTGTGGCACGACGCGTACAGCTGGTCACGGATCATTAAGTCTTTCAGTTTAGCAAAATCCGTGCCCACATGCGCCAAGTCTACCCAGTTCGCGAAATATTCTGTTAGTCTCGCGACGAAGGCAGCAAAGTCCTCCCTGTTATCTGCACGTGCTCGCCTAAACTGCTCCCGGAAATATTCCTCGGTACGCGCAAATCGGCGGAGCAGCAAAGCCTTCAGCTTATCGTAATCTTGCACGTCTTCGCGCTGTAGCTCTTTAAAGTAGGTTAACGCTCGCCCCTGCAATAGCGATGCCAGGTACGTGGCCCATAATTCCTTATTTTCCCCCCATTGCAATTGTGCGTTCAGTTCGAACCTGTAAAGGAAGGCGTCTATGTCGTCCTTCCGGTCGTCGAACGTAGGGAGCTTAATCCTAACGCCACCTTTATTGTGTACCTGCCGCTCAACTGTTTCTGTTGGCGCACTCTTTTTGATTTCCAACTCCGCTATTCTTATTCGCGCCTCTCTCTCCTGCTGCTTATCCTGTCTCTCCTGCTGCTTATCTTCTAACTCCTTTAACTTAAACTCCCTTTCCTGCTCCTCTTTTTCTTGTTGACGCTCTTGAGCTTCTTTTTCTCTCTCTCTATCTTTAGCACGCTCATCGCGCATTTCTGCCTGCTGTTCTTTAATCCAGCCGCGTAGCTCTTCTCCCTCCAGGCCAAGTTCCTTACCCAACTTCATTAGTTGTTGGAGTTCCGCCATTTCACAGATTTATGGTTATGGTATCTATTATAAGACGATCAACCTGTCGGTATGATCACTAACGATACGACCAGAGACCTGAGATCACACCAGATATAACAATACCCAGTTCAGAATACAATTCAGAAATTTACCTTTACAGCACAACTAATTCTATATCTATAAAATGTATGCACTACTAATTATAAAAGAAAATAGAAACGACAAGAATGAAGAAATATAGTAGAAGGACCACAAGTACGTCAAGGACAACGAACCCGACTAGGACAAAGCTTCTACAAAAAAAAACTATAATGGAAAAAAAAATGCAACCTACTACGCCGATTACACTACAAGGTACGAACAAGAACAGAGTCTGAAAAAAAAGAACGTATCTACAGAAAGGTAGAAGAGGGACAAGAGAAACGTCTTCCTAAAACAACGAGGAAGATAGAACGCTACAATCTAAACAAAAATACAGGTCCCTATAGAACTGTTCGCTGTGATGAACGAAGTTCCAAATTTAGCCCACCTCCCGAAGAGGATAAACTACGCTCACCACAGCAAACCCGCGCCACCGCCCGTATAATCGATTACGACAAAAACAGCAAAAACAGGGAAACAGACAGATGAAAAGACAGCCCTCAATCCAGGGTACAAAATTTCCACTTAACTTTCAATTTTTGAAATTTTGAGTAAAACTCCTCCCTTTAATCGGAGCTCTGGCTGCTCGTCTCCTCAGGCTGCACGCACACACTCTGGAAAGTTTAAATACACATTAATACCTATTCATAGCAATACATGCATCAATACATATTATTATTCATAAACATACATAAATCATACCATCATGAAATTTCCATTCATCCCACGAACAAGGACAACAGCACGAATTCCTAGGACAACAGAAAAACAACTAGATATAACGAATACACAATGTCAAAATGACCACAGGTAAACAGGACGAGCCCCCAATGTCACAAATCCCAGACTGGGAGATGTAATAGTTTATGACAGGACAACAATCACGAACAAACAAGTTAACACTTAACAGAACAATCCATCAGACTCACACATTTATTAAACATAATTATACAGATAATAGCGCAATTACATACATTATATTATTGAAATCAACTGCCGTACAACGGCCTTATTCTCACACACACTCTCCCTCGGATCCACAATCCGGTAGTTACTCCTAACGGCACTTCGGCCGCAGCCTCTCCCCTCAGGGTCTTAATAGCACATTAATAATTCACTGACACCGCAGTCTCTCAATATCACCTTCCTATTGTCATACACCTCAGCATTCCCCTAGCACCTCAGCAGGGCAATAACACATTATTATTTCCATAGCCATCAACATGGCAACAACATAGTATCAGTTCACTAGCCTATCAACATGGCAACAATATAGTATCTCATTCACTCTCATATCTACGTCCCTGTCCGTGGCCTGACTGCCACGACTTTATGTGCCTCTACTGTCCTGCACTGACAGCCTCACTTCTGGCCTATGTGTGGCCTCCGGCCCTATGCTGGCCTATCCCCTGTGCTCATCGAGGTGGCTCTGCGGCCCGTCCCCGACACCTACATGAATAATATTACATTGGTATAATACCCTACCATTTCTATTCACTCCACCTCTCCTTACAACCCATGAAACGTACACACACTAGTTCACCTTTCACTCACCACACATCTTACGGTAACACACTTCCATCGGAGTACACACTACTCACTCGCGCTACAAATCCATGAACTCACTTTCATCTATCGCTCGTGGCGCACATTGCTATATCCAATATCAAGGACTTCCACATTCCTCACATATACTTATTCACATCATGGTAATAGACGAATATAATATAATACATCAATCATAATAATCAATCAACGTTCTACATACCAGTCATAACTGGAAAGACTCTCACTAGTCTTCTCGACTGCTTCCCTTTATGTCCGCCCGATGGGCTCCTATTCACAGGTCCGATCCGTAGGACCTTCTAACTTGCAGTGATAGTAATCCAGCGCTTTCGCCTCATTCAGACTTCCACACCACTCATACACGCACGCTTTTCCCACTTGTCTGCATGAGTTATTTTTACTCTTCCCCTTTCACGTCTTTTCCTATCCGTCTGTCGTGAGCTCTTGTTATTCTACACCCGCTCTGTAGCAATCCCCTTAATTGCACTCACTCCACTCGTGACAGTGATTTGACTTTACATTCATTTCATATTTTTTTAAGTGGAATGTTATGTAACCTCAGATACAATCATAATACTAACAGAAGCTAATTGATACGCTAGACCTACTGTAATTTATCATCTCACCTCCTGATGAATGACCGCTGTATATATATTTATAATACAACAACACATTTTGACAGCAGCCAATAGCAATGACTCACTGGCAGTAAACAAGGTAGCTGTTTCACACATCTATATAGGCTACTCATGTCATCCAGATTTTGAAGTGCTGCCTTGTCATTTTAGGGACAAAGCAAAATTTAATTGTAAACCTGTAAGAACACTTAGACTAGTAGTTCTAGGCTTTTAAATCTTGTTAATCTAATCTTTTATGAACGCTAATATATTTAAGCATGTCATATTGTCATGATTATGACACCAGTGTTTGGATTACATCCAATATAGACCTAAAGATGTGAGAGCAATGTGAGTCCAGTGGATTTTAGCTTCATGTTTTCTTTCATGGTCAATAAACTTTCCTATAAATTTTTTTTTAATCGGCATAGTTTCTAATTCTAGTTCTACTTTTTGTCTTCTGCAGAATTCTTCTGAATTACAGCAAGTTGGAGCAGCACTTTCCAGGCCTGAAGACTTGGGCAATAATGTAAGTGTTTCTTGTTGGTTGTGGTGGTATTTTCATTTAGGGAGGCTTAGTTAAGTTATAGTACAGTAAAAACATTCTTGCAGTGAAAGAAATAAAAATAAATTCAGAAGACAGATTTTCATTTTGTTCATGGCACATATGATTGAACGTTTATGTCATTCTATTCTGTTTGTTTGTTTTTTTGCTGTTGTTGTTTTTATACGTTTTAAGTAATTATATTTATATTATAAAGACAAAATTCAAGCGCCATATAATACCATATTTCTTATTTACATGTGCAACACATTGTGATTGTGAACTGTTTTTTTGTTTGCAGGCAAACATTGAGCTTCAATGGGCGATGAAAGCAATGGACCATGCAACTGTACACTACAATGTGAGTACAGTTGCTCATTGTGGTCTCTTGTCAGTATTCCACTGATGACCGAAAGGTTTTTGCTGGAGTAATCACAGTAATGTGGCAGTGATTAATATGTTATTCTTATATTCTCCTTTTTCAAACTCATTTAAGATTATAAGATTTTATGAGAGGAAACCAATTTATGTGATGTTCTTCGTGTCAGTAGCTGACATTCAAGTAAATAATTACCAGCTCCAATCAGAAAATTTCTGGAGTCTTGTTTGCTAAGTTATATTGAACACAGCATTGGCATGAAACGGCAATACATAGTAAGTTACAGAATGTGCTGATATCAAAATATAATACAGGTAATAATATAGATTGTTTTCTTGTCATGTTGTTCAATTTTTGCTGTCCCTCACTTTTAAATGTATCTCTGTCGGGATGCGAGAAGGAACCATTCATATAATATAAACCTTCCACTATTGATATCAATTTTGCTGTGATTACTGCCAAGTACATTCAGTTGAGGAGCAATGTATAAACAGAACAGAAGGAACTGCTCTTTCAGATTACGTATTTGTGTAGCCGCCCGGCAAAATGAGGCACATTTCGGCACTATCTGATTCAAGAAAATCGTAAAAAGGCATCTTAAGGTCAATTTTATGGTTGGTTTTTGTGTTTTCAGTATTTTGGAAAAGCTATGCCATTTTACCGGTCCTTTTCCAAATGATAGTCCTGTTTGAGAAGGGTTAAGAATGCCTCAAAACTGACATTGAATCCAGTGACCATCAATAATTTTTACTAAAAACTGAAACTTTAAAAGCATTTTTCTCAAAACTGCGGTTGTGTCACTGCCTGTCTTAGAGAGGCAATATCTTCTCTGCTAATTAAATTACAACAATATTTTTTTGACCAGATGAAAGGACTTTGAATAACCCATCTGGTGATGCTAATATCTCCATACCATCAAAATGCACGGAGTGCCTCATTTTGTCGGGCGGCTACACATTTCCAGATATTAAACCCTAAGGAAAATATTTAATGAAAATTGCCAGAGGCCTGCCAGTTACACAAGGTGTTTCTGTTGTTGTTGTTTTTTCTGTGAGACTGAACTCATAGTGGCAGACATTGGGATGAATATCTTACTTGTTTTTTCATTGAAGTATAAAGAAGATGTAGCAACATATTACAACTTCACTGTAACTATTGCATTTACAGCTAATATCATCAGTGGATGCATCTCGTCTGAGGCTTACAGCTATAGATGATGTCATCTACCAGCGCTTTCGAGAAGAATTTCCTGACCTGAATGTAGCAAAATTAACAGAGGATGATCTTAAATTACCAGAAGCAAAAGAGGTGAGGCAAGGTGACCATTTTGACCTATCTTTTTACAGTGTCACATAGTCTTCATGATGTTGTGTTGTTCAATATTTCAGAATGGTAAGAATTTTTCCAAAAAAAAAAAAAAAAATGATGGTGGGAAAGTCAAGCAACGAAATCAGTTTTGGGAGTGGGGATAATATTTGTTTGCTTTTGTGTTGGTTGGTTTTTTTTGTTGTTGTTGGTGTTGGTTTTGCTCCAAAGTTATCTCCAAACCCAAAACTCTTAGAGATGCCATCTTTAATCACACATTTTATGCTATGTGAAAATTACTCAAAGATAGTATGCAAACTGTCAGTACATTTCCACACTTAATACATATATCACAGTTCAAATTTCTGTGTTTTTACGAATTACAGGAAACCAATACCATCATAAGCCGTTTAATTTTTAATTTTTTTTTTTTTATGAGATTAAGAATATCACATGCATTTCATTAAGGAAAAAATATCCCATCCCTCAAGGCTGTAAATTAATCATTGATTGTTGAAAGTTAATTCAGGCATGTAGAACTTTACATGTGATGGGATTGTATTTCAGAAATGGCGCAACTTTTGTGAATCCTTCAAGGGAGAGATTGAAGACTACAATCTTGGGACATTGCTGAGGCTCAACTGTGAAGATGATTATAACCCAGACAGCACCACATTCAGTACGTTTTGTTTAAGAATATATGAAAATGTTGGATTGGTTAGTATGTGTTACCAGTGAGTTTTTAGGAAAGCTTCTTCTTTCAGGGAATAGCATGTCTTTAATCACAGGGCATAGAGTATGTTTTTGATATTGGTCACTCAGCTGAAATACTGAATATCAGGTATATATTTTTTTTTTAAAACTGATCTAGAAGTGGAGGTTCTTGGCTTACATTACCTGGGTGTAAATAGAAACAGTAGGTTCTATACAGTGGAGTCCGTATAATCCGAAGTCGTCGGGAAGTGGATTACACTTCAATTTATCAGAGTTCGATTTACCTGTGAGCCGAGAAATAACCACTATAATTATGCTATTTGCCCCATACCATACATAAAATTATAATTACTTCCCTTCTTTGCAGACACCCCCCCCCATACACACACACACACACACAAAACCGCATAGGCACCTGTATGAAATCTTTTGATCATTTTTTTCTTTAGAAGTGACCGTACCATGGCAGTGAAACAAGAAAGCAGTGCTGAACGCCTTATTAGGCCTAGTAATTCTGGTCAGCAAACTCTGTTGGGTGTCTTTATCTTGACCGCATGTCGCGGATCGGGATTTTGGGGAATATAGATCAAGAGGTCCGCTTCCCAATCACACGAGCACAAAAAAAAACAAAACAATTAAACAACTTTCACTCTAAAAACTAAATAAATCAATTTGAGTAACAGACTGCAAAGTTTATATATCTAACAAATTCAAAGATAAAATATACAATAGATAACGAATACAATAGCAACTGAAAATGCTCAGCTAAGCTGAGGAGCAACTATGAAGTACTTAAGGCAATGTAATATGAAGTTATCTAAGTCACAATAAATTTACATTCAAAAGAATCCGCGCCCGAGGGCGACGGATCCTGTAAGGTTTAAAGTTCTATCTCTCTTCATACTAAAACATATTTATATAGCGTCTCTGCCAGGCGCGCTCTGGTGTAGTTCACACGTGGTCGCGGGAAATGCATGTGGTCTGGCAGTACTGGTCAACAGTCTACATGTGTAGGTGGCTGTAAATTCAGCATGGAATTAAAATCTTTAGCTCACCATTCGGCCCTCACAATGTGAGGGCTGTTGATATTAGCGCTGTGGGTTTAATGCTCAAACAAGTAGGCTTGGGCTCAGGAGCGTAGATTTCTGACAATGCTCCATCACTGTACATATCAGCTCAATCGCTGCGTCTCTATGACTTCTCATCTGGCTGAGAGCTCGCCATCCACCTCATAAATGGATTGTCTACATGTGGCCCAGAACTAAGTTCTGTATGGCCTTAAATACTGGACTGCATCTGCAGCTTACCGTCTAATTCCTGGATTGTGATTGGTGCAACCCCAATAATTACGTTTGTAAAAATTACTCACTGCTCTCTCACAAAAATTTAGTCAGTGGAAACATTTATGAATTAAATCTGTTCTTGACACCGCATGTATTGTGTATGATATCATCAATTGATAAAGACATTCTCCCATGTATAATGTTCAAATGCAAGATCGTAGACCTACTGCATTATCCCACCTTGCTATCAGTGGCGTGGAATCACCATTACGCAATGTAACAATTCTGTATTTGTCCCCCCCCCCCCCCCCCCCCCCCCCCCGGAAAGACGCATAAGAGGAAGGCTCTACAGCCTACCCAACGCATCCTTTTGGCACATCTACTCTCCTCCTCTATCGCTGCTAAGAGTAAAGAGTTGATGAACATGCCTGTGTCAGCGTGTTTGTGAAAATTGGTTTTTAAAGGATAGGAATTCAGAAGCTATATTGAGGATGAGCGGCTTGATCAGTTCAATATCAGAATTTGGGCGGTTCAAACTCGAATTAGCAGTAAATGTTTAATGGAGATAAAGAAGAAAAAAACTCATTTCAAAATCACCTCAATTTAGCAGAAATTCGAATTGCCAAAGTTCGGCTTACGTGGACTCCACTGTATTTGTTCACCAATGAGCTACCATCTAAATCATGGCGTTACTGGGATGATGGAGGTTATAATGACAAGAAAAAATGAAAAAAGTCACAGATATAATTTTGGTTGTAGAATTCATCTGAAAATGTGTTTTGTTGCTTCCATGGTGAACTGCAGTAGAAATAGATACAGTACACCTCGAATCCAACGAACTCGGACTCAAAGAACACCCTGCATTCAACGAACAGAGAAAAATCCCTGTTTTTTTTCCTTCACCGACTTTATTAAATATCTTTTATCGAACGAACTAATCTCAGACCTACCCTCGGTTCCAACGAACCAGAAGTGTAGGCAAGCTCACAATAAATTGCTTGTCTATCTAGAAATCTAGTTGAAATTCGAAATTCAAAAGGTCTGCTGTCGGCTGACAAGAAATAAATAAGTGTACCGTAGGCTATATTATGCCATGCAACAGGGGTAGGGCAAGGTGTGGACCCACAGGGAGAAAATTATGAACAGAGAGAGAGGGGAGGGGGAAAGGGTGACAGCCGTCGAACAGCCGACGCGTGGGAGAACATGATACGGGATCAAAGAGACAAAGCCGCGGGAACTTGAATAGTGGGTGGAAGGGTAAAGAGTGGTTGTAGGCCTAGACAAGCAATGCGGGGCAGAGGAAAGGTTGTGGATAGAGGGGGGATTGGCTTGTGTAGAATTGGCTCCAACGAACCTTGCATCCAACGAACTATTAAAAATGACCGAACTAGTTCGTTGAGTCCGAGTTCTACTGTATTCTGAATTTTCATCGATTAAGCTTCACAGTTCTGAATCTGCAACTGATTTTACAATTTTAATGAAGTGCAAGAAACTAAATACTTACCATAATAGGTGCAAAAGGAAGAAAGGATAAATTTGCTAAGCATAAACTTTTGTGCCCTCGTTGGTTATTTACCACAAATTTTAAAGAACTTATTTGTAGTGCATCTGTTTTATTTTTTAAATGGATTATCATTGTCTTTGGTTTTGAAGAACAGAAAACTGTGATTGGGCAAATATTACGGACAAAAGGACCTGACCAGATTGTACTGAAATCCTTCGGAGGTTCTCCATGAGCAAAAAACTCTTCGGGCTATGTTTTTGATGCAAAGAATAGATAAAAGCTGATGTACTAGAAAGATTTAAGATAATAAGAAATGTTCCATGAATGTGTGTCCTTTCTTTTCACAGGTGTGAGAACTCAGTTTCTTGCCATAGAAATTGCCAGAAATAAGGAAGGACACAACACATGCCTCCTGAAGAAGAAGCAAGAAAAATCAGAGAATGAATCCAAGGATTCTTAGCATTCAGTGACTCAATATTTATTTTGGTTGTCATCATTTATTGATTGTCAGATGCACCTGACAGCTCCTCCTTTCTCGTTCATTTCAAATGAGAAAGGCATGAGAATATTAGGGGTTTCCGTTCCAGTTATCCATGTGATATTGCTTTTCAAACTTTAGTTTAACCAGGCCCATAACTGTAACTCTAGGGAGGGTTATTTCCTCTCTAAATATCAGAACTATAAAATGTGGGACTGCCTAACGAATGTGTGTTTGAAAAGAAATATTGATGCAGTTACTGCACTCATCTTATTCAGCATCATCAGCCAATTGTACTGAAACTAGACATGAGATTTATTGTCAGAATATTTGGATTGTCATTCTTCATGCCATGCTGAATAAAAAAGTTTCTTAATTTTGAAACAAAGCAGTTTTGAAGACAGGTGAAATGAAATGAAACAAAAAAACCAAATGAAACTATAATGGTGAAGAGATCATCTTTGAGTTCAGAGTAAACTATCTGAGTGTGATAGGATAGTATGCCAATGCCAGACAATAATATTGGCATCAGGAGACTTTCTTCTGCATCTGGGCTTTTTTCAGCACCAGTATCATCATGTCAAGTTTTAGGGCTAACCATGTGTCAGGAGGCATGGCATTTGACTCATTTGCTTTTTGTAAACCTGACCGCTTTAAATTCTGTTTTCTGGTAAATCATCCACCCAGTAATAAACACCTGTGCTCTAGTCTGAAAAATGCCCTTGTCATAGATAATTTCTGACATGAGCTCAAGAAATTCCAGCCTGGCAATGGAATGATATTTTAACTGATTTTCATTTTGGATCTCAGAATTTCTGTGGGTTTGATCATTTTCAAAGCGGATAACATTAAACATGACATTTGCAAACTACTAAGATGGGTGTTGATTCTTATCATATTTTTATGATCCCTGTAGAGGTCATGGCTTTTAGAATGTGTCTTGAGATGGAGGTCACCTTATCTCTCATATTTCCCCATCTGTCTTATTGTTCTTGACATGCAGTCTGAGTGTTAATGACACACAAGAGCATTTAGAATACTTACTGTTTTGATGTCCTGTTTATTTTTTTGGTACTTATTTCGTCTTGGGAGAATGTGATTTATCCTGAGTATGGAAGCACTGTTGAAAGTGGTAACTAGTCTTAAAAGCAATGTTTTAAAGCACTCATTAGAAAGGCGTTTGGGAGGGGCAGAATGGTTGTGTTGCTGACTGGTATAGTTGACTGTTTATGAGTTACATGTACTCAAGTTTCATATTGAACATTCTGTACACATTGTGCGAATGATGGTAAGAATGGTTTAAAAAATATATAAAATTGCTGTCAATATTTTATTGGTTGTGTGTTACCAATGCTTGTAAAAGATGAATAAATAAATTCCAGATCACAGAGTCTTAGTCAGCAAGTGTTGTGAGTTTTCTAATTTCTTGGGATGCCAAGAGTTTCAGATTTTATATTGCGATTTGAATACGTTCATTGTCATATTTTATCATTGGTAACGCAGAATGCATGTATTTTATAACTTACAAAAATATGCACATTTCATACATGTATAAAAACTAATATGTTCATGACTGCATCTCGTGTCTAGGAACATAACACTATACCATTATACATGTATGGAAAATATGATCTAGGAAGGAAATCAGATGTTGCCTACAGAAGTGCTTGAAAGCAAAATAGGTTGCAAATGTGTGCCATTTTGAATACAAAGAACAAGAACGCATCAATAATTGCAAAATACATTTCGAAATAGCCTTTACACCCTGTATATTCTACTCAC
The DNA here is from genome assembly GCA_963931925.1 of Onchidella celtica. Lineage (NCBI taxonomy): Eukaryota > Metazoa > Mollusca > Gastropoda > Systellommatophora > Onchidiidae > Onchidella > Onchidella celtica. The sequence continues at coordinate 114,340,791 of OZ007567.1, read as the reverse complement.
ATTAATTTCATTCAGCATTTCTTGGACACAATTAAATAAATTCATCATGATTTCAGCTGAAATTTTCACCCAGAGAGAAACCAAAATCTTACTTTGGCTGAAATCCTCTGCTAAGTGTGTAAATGGCAAGACAAGACTAAATAGTGCCAGTTTTTAATGGTAGAACAGACAAGAACCTTGCAAGATTTTAAAATCGTTATTGAAGAAAACAACAGCATACTTTTCCGTTTATTTCAAACAGGAAAATTTTATTTTAATACAAACAGTAATGCCCATTTTGTGTTACACAGTCCAAGATTCATTACAAGTTCAACCTGTGACGTCATTACTTTACAGTTTATGCCCAACCCTCAATGTCCCGCACTGAAAGTCATCTCCCGCTGGTGCCTTGTCAAGACCCATATACTTAATGATACTGTGGCTTGATTGTGGAACATGTATTTACAATATATATAATAATTCATAAATGCGTTCCCTATTTTTAATAAAGATGCATAGCACTTTATCATAGATTTCTCATTAATTCCAACATACATGCATAGCTTTTTATATATCCAATTCTCTCTCTTCTCCTCCCCCCCCCCCACCCCCATTCATAAATGTGTTTCCCTATTTTTAATAAAGATGCATAGCACTATCATAGATTTCTCATTAATTCCAACATACATGCATAGCTTTTTTATCCAATTCTCTCTTCTCCCCCCCAGTTCTGATGTGTTATTTCTGCATGTCATTTCTTCATTAACTGAATAATTAATATCAGTTTCTGAAAAATGTGTGATACCATCATCACCTCTAAGGTTTTTCCACAGACACATACATGTGATACCTGTACAGCATACCTTGCAATTGCACTGCACAAGCATACAAAAGATGTTAACAAATTAACAGCACACCAGTACCCTGTTCTTACTCCTCCCCCATTCATCAACATGATTTCAAAGCTAACTTCAAAGAACATTACGTCGCTGCAGGATTCTAAACGGCTAACTCTGAAAATGCAGTGTGTTGGTTTTTCTCCGGAGTTAAGAGTGACATCACATGACATACCCTATAAACAAAGTTCAGCCAAATTGAACGATTATTTTTATAATAAAATTCATGGGAAAGATAAAAAGATCATCGACATAGCCAAATAAATCACCAATTCGGGCTTTGCAGTAGGTCTTTATCCAGCTAACTCCAAGTTAGCCATTTAAAGCATCAAAATTTTGGTGGCTGTTTGGCTCTATCCATCTAACTTGGTGCTGCTCCAGAGTTAGCCACTAATAGTAATAGCAAAAAAATGCCCGTGTCTGAACGGCTAACTCGACTATTCATGTAACTAATCATAATTGATAAAATAAGCTCTGGATATGTAATGGGAAATTTTTAGTATCAGTACCAATTCCCAGCTCCAAAATGTGTATAATAGCCTTGTTTTTCAGTTTTTTCACTCTCCTGTAAAATTTACAAAAACCGAGTTAGCCCTATAGAATCCATCAGCGACAATTAGCATTTAATTACTGTCATTCAAATGACTCTTCACATTTCTTCCAATTCAAACATCCAACCAAATGTTCTGAGAATATTAATCCATTAAAACAAATTTGATCAATATCAACTACTGACTAGCTGCAACTGGAGATAAGTTGATAAATATGACATGCACAAGAACCTTATTTTGATCTCCTTAGTTCATATTCAAATTTGTACCTCATGGAGAGTGTCAGACCTAGATCTCATCTCAAACAGAAAAAAAACTAAACACTACTGATTGTACCTCATGGGGGCTGATTCTGGATAGGTCTCACCTGCACATAACAGGAATAAACCAAAATGACAGTCATTGGTCACTCACAGTGACGTGAAGGAATGATTTTACCAATAGTTACGCCCTAACATTTTAGAAGAATAGTCCAAATTTCAGGGAAAAAAAAAAATCAAATTTCTGCAAAGTTATGGTCGAGGTGCTCTGGGTCTGACAGACCCACAGGATTAAAAAAAGTTAGATACAATTATACTGTATTTCATAAATATGAGCCGTACATTTCCTCCTTCCAAATGCCACCTCCAATTCCTACATTCACACTGTCAAAACATACTCAATACAATGTCCCAACCATACACTTTCACCTATCAGATTAAAGAAAATCTTGTTCATGAATGCTATTCAATGAAAATGGTTACAGAAACATTTAGGAGACACTAAATTTGATGTCCAATTTGTGCATTGAAAGCAATAGGAATTTACGTCATTTCTCCTACCCATGAAATCTGGACAACACAAGTCATACGAAATTTCAGCTTAATATTTTCCTTCGTATAATTTCTACATAGCCAAAATGCAAATGTCAGTCACATAATCTGGGCATTGATTGATCTGGATATTATTACATGTACAGTGGAGCCCAAGTAAATCGAACTTTGGTAATTCGAGTTTCTGTTAAATAGAAGTGATTTTGAAATGAGGTTTTTTTTCCTTCTTTATCTCTATTAAACATTTACTGCTATGTCGAGTTCGAACTGCCCCAATTCTGATAAATAGAGTTGATCGAGGGCTCTCATCCTCACTCAACTCAATGTAAGATAATGTAACTTCTAATTTCCAGCCCCGTGGCCGTGAAAACCAGTTTCCATAAACACGCTGACACAGGCCTGTTCAACAACTCCACGCTCCCCAGCCATCGAGGGGAGGGGGGGGGGGGGGGGGTAGAGGTGCCAAAAATGATGCAATAAGTAGGCTGCAGAGCCTTCCTCTTGCGTGTCTGTCCCGATCAAGCGAGAAACATGCCGCGGATGGTGGCAATATTATGGATTGGGGTCCCTGCACGCAGCGTGATTCTGCCCCAATAACCAATGATATCAGCCAACAATACAGTACGCAAGACGGTCCTCGCATTTTTAATTTATGGCCAGTGAATTAATCGATTGCTGATGTAACCACAAACAGGTAGATCTACAGCCAAGACACGGTGTACCGTAGTCTACTGTACTCCTCGTTGCGGTGTGCCGACCTTGCTCATATAGAGCCATTCTAGTACACGCCTGGAGGAACAAAGACATCACTTTCACGAGGTTCTTAGCACTTCAGTCGCTGCACTGTTTACACATTCGATTGGAGGGGGGGGGGGGGGGGGGGGGTTGGGGCGAGTACGGCATTGTTACACTGCCTAATAGTAATTCCACGCCACTGATAGCAATGTGGGATAACGCAGTAGGCCTACAGTCTCGCATTTGAACATCGTACACGGGAGAATGTCTTTATCGATTGATGACGTCACACACAATACATGCGGGGGGGGGGGGGGGGGGGGGGGGGGGGGGGGTGAAGGGATGTAATTACACATATGGTATGGGGCAGACAGTAAAATAATGGTTAATTTCTCTGCCCAGAGATAAAACCGAACTTTTGTAAATCGAAGTATAATCCATCCCCCCCCCCCCCCCCCCCCCCCCCCGCGACTTCGAATTATGCGGGCTCCACTGTATACTCACTGAAAGTTGACAGAATGTACCATCTGCCAGGACCAAGAGCTTACAAAAGCATCTTATAACAATATAAAAATGAGCCAAGTAACTGTTTTATTGATATACCACAGAGTTCCACAATCAGGCATGATATCTGATAGAAGCGAGTGTGAAAACCCCTCTTGCACAATAACCTTTTCACATCACTCCACACCTTTTAGTGTGCTGCCACTCACACGCCCATTTATGGCACTACACACCCCCGGGACAAGACATACTTTCATAGCACATACTGTGTCTGTAAACATATATGATTGTCATTATTCTTCTGTAAATAAGCTTTCCAATGATACCAAATACCATACTTTAGCTTTATCAGAAGATTTTATATGAATTTTTAAAAATACTTCAAAACAGTGCTTATCCAGGTAACACCCACTATAAAGAAAGAATGGACAGTGGGCATGCAAGAGCCGCAATCCCTGTGATGTGAAAATGTTAATATTACTGACTTTGCTATCAGTTTGAATTTTACAGTCTCATTCATTCTGGAAGATTTCCAACAAAGGAAATGAGTTTTGCTCATGATATCACAGGAAAAGATTTTTTAAAAAAGCAAAATGTCTCAATCTGCATACACAAAAAGACTGAAAAAAAGTAAACAATATCATCAACCCTTATACACAATAGGTATACATATGCATATATTAATACATACTTTTTACAGGTCATTTCTTCTTTGAAAAAGTATAAAAAATCAAATTATGAAATAATGATAATGGTGAAATAAATGTGTCATGGCAAGAAAACAATCCACTGATTCTGTCTGTGTCAGAACATTCACTCAGTAGGTGGGTAGATGAATCTTGTCACCTAAAATGTAGTTCAGGCTGCCAAAATTAAGACTATGATTGTCCTACAACTGTCCTAACTCTTACATATTTCAAATAAAGCCATGCCATACTTTTTTCAAAATAGACAACTGCTCATCACCTTTTTTTTAATGTCTGGTACCAAAGAAAGCCTACGGCTCTATGTACAGGGCAGACAAACATATCAAAGATTTCAAGATCTAAAAAAAAGTTTTAAAAATACAATTTATAAAAAGGACATTCTTTCATTCTAACTTCTTCCGCTTTAACCCTCAACAAACATGGACTGGGTGGTGTTTTTTTCTTATTAATTGAACACAAAGCTGAAAAATTAAAACATTAAAATGTGACACAAGTTTCTTATTTAGGGACTCTATATATCCATTTCAATCTTCAAGCATGAGATCTGCCAAAGAAGTCTATTGTTTTGAGAATGCCTACCTAAACTTCAAGTATCTGATGTTTGTCTATGTTGTAAACTGAGCCTGAAATTCCTGGAATTGCCCCTGATTTGAACGGAGCACTAACAGACACTTGGGTCACAAGTTGATGATGCCAAAGAGAGTAGGAACCATCCGGAGAGTGTCACTCTGTACAATGAGGGAGGAGGTTGTGGTACTCAAAGATTTTAGTTCCTCTTCCAATTTGTTCTGATACTCCTGCAACAAGAAGCATTGACAGTTTTCTAAATCTTTTGAAGTAAGACTGTCCATTTTCCAATCACATTCATTTTCACATGGAAAATTATTTAAAAGAAAAAGAAGAACCATATGACAGTTTATGAGGACAAATTCCAAATGAATGACAGAAAATGGGACACAAAACAAAAATTATACACTATCATTTACACGTTATTGATTATCTACAAAACAAAGTGGGAGATGAAAATTCAATAAATGTTACAATCAGTGATTACAGTTATATCTGGCCTATCTTTTGGACTTAAATCCTCAAACTTAGAGTCACTAGACGGTGATGCATGGAGGACAATGGTCAGAAAGCAACCAACCAATGTCCCACTTGAATCCACACACATATGACCACAATCCCCTGGTTTCCGTTCATTTCTCTGTGATAAAAATTCGGACCAATGAATGTATTACAACCCATAACACCTGACATCAGTCAGCTGTTAAAGTAATCAAATTTTGGAAGGTTTAAAGTATATAGGAGAAGCATCAAATTCTTCAAAACGGCACCTACCTGAAGTGTTTGTATTTCTTTACACATTGCAACATTTTCTTGTAATGCTTTACTCAAACATTTCTTCAGTACTGAAATTTCTTGTTCCCGTTCTGAGGAAAGTCATGAGATTCACAGTTACAGAGACACTCAGAAACTTGTAAATATGCTGGTGATATGGACCAGTTTTCTAATGAAGGACAGCACTCAATGTCCAGCAGTACAAATCCAATAAATGCATGTGCATCCATATTACGCACGCATAGTTAGCCAACCCTTGATAGAGAATCTTGCAAACTTTTTGAACCCATTAAACACTGAGAGTACACACCATTTTTTTTGCAAAACATAACCAGGAAAAGACAGAAATGTCAGAATAGAAAAGTCCAGTGCCATTCCATATTTAATTCAGTCACACGATCCATTCCATAAGCCCTATGGTGACAATGGTTTTTCCTACATATCTCATGACCAAAGCTGAACCAGTCACTGTGAATTTGTAAATTAAATACATTTTCATCACACTAGAGATTTTTTACATGTCCAGATGTTTATACCCACCAAAGTTTTTGTTGATAAATTCTGTCATGAAGCCATGAATGTCCACTGGTCCTGATGGAGCCACTCCACTGCCACTGTTGTTGCTACAAGTACTACTACTACTACAAGAATTGGTAGCAGCTGGTGCCGTTGTTGAGAAGCCATCCTGGGACATTTCCTCAGAGACCACCAGTGCATTGTCCATAAATGCATTTTCCTCTTGCTGCTGCCTAAGAATCTCTTTCTCAACAGCTTCTGTTGACCAGCATAAAATTCCAATATCATTACCTAAACATTAACTTTTCTTTTAAAAAATCTGTGAAAAAAAGTAATTCAGGACCATTTTCTGACAGACTGTAAGAACACTGGTAGTCACCTCTCATGCTTAATGTACTAAATTCAAATAATGTTAAAATATGGCAACTGAAAAAACATACACGAGAAAAAGAGTGTATGTTGCAAAGCCCTGTGTTAAATTAAAAGAAGAAAAAATTTAAAAAAAACAATGATAACTACAGTGGAGCCCGCATAATTCGAAGTCGCGGGGAAATGGATTATACTTTGATTTACGAAAGTTCGGTTTACCTTTGGGCAGAGAAATAATCATTATTTTGCAGTCTGCCCCATACCATACATGTAATTATATCCCTTCGTCTTGCCCCCCCCCCCCCCCCCCCACATACGTGTATATACACACACACACACACACAACGCAAGGAACCTGTATGAGTCATGAGATCTTTCGATTATTTTTTTCTTTAGAAGTGACCCTACCGTAGCGGTAAAACAAAAAAAGCAACATTGAATGGCCTAGACCTGGCACTACTGCCAGTTGCTGGTCAGCAAACTGTCTTTATCTTGGCCGCATGTATTGTGTGTGACGTCATCAATCGATAAAGACATTCTCCCATGTACGATGTTCAAATGCGAGACTGTAGGCCTACTGCGTTATCCCACCTTGCTATCAGTGGCGTGGAATTACTATTACGCAGCATAACAATGCCGTACTCGCCCCCCCTCCTCATCGAGTATAGTGTGGTGAATGTGTAAACACTGCAGCCACGTATTTGCAGTACTGAGGCGCTAAGAACCCCGTGAAAGTGAGGTCTTTGTTCCTCCAGGGCCTTACCATAACATTTTACTTTTGAATACAGTCATGATTGTGATGCTTGGCGAGCATTACACAAGTGTGTATTAGAATGGCTCTATGTGAGCAAGGTGGGCAGACCACACGGCTCAACTGTGTGTAATTTATGTTCTACGGTATACCGTGTCTTGGCTGTAGATCTACCTGTTGTGGTTACGTCAGCAATCAATTAATTCACTGACCATAAATTAAAAATGCGAGCACCGTCTCGCGTACTGCATTGTTGGCTGATATCAATCATTGGTCATTGGGGCATAATCACGCTGCGTGCAGGGACCCCGACCCGTACCACTGCCACCCTCCGCCGCATGTTTCTCGCTTGGTCGGGACAGACACATAAGAGGAAGGCTCTGCAGCCTACCCATTGCATCATTTTTGGTACCTCTACCCTCCCCCTCGATGGCTGGGGAGTGTGGAGTTGTTGAACAGGCCTGTGTCAGCGTGTTTATGGAAACTGGTTTTCACGGCTACGGGGCTGGAAATCAGAAGTTACATTAACTTACACTGAGTTGATTGAGGATGAGAGCCCTCGATCAGCTCTATTTATCAGAATTGGGGCAGTTCGAACTCGAAATAGCAGTAAATTTTTAATAGAGATAAAGAAGGAAAAAAAACTTCATTTCAAAATCACTTCTATTCAACAGAAACTCGATTTACCAAAGTTCGTTCGGTTTACTTGGGCTCCACTGTACATAAAAATATGTTGTGAATTCAAATAATGCAACACAATTTTTACCAAAGTCTTCAAGACTTGTCGTAACTGTATTGTGGTAATTGCTAACATCGAGGTTCCACATTTCACTGATACGACATATAAATGTGACAGTCCAACATTCAGCATGTGGACATGGACAAATTACCCGGAGTTTAGAAATCAGTATGGCTAAGCCAATACAACCTGCCAACCCAATGAAACTGTTTGGAAAAAAGCACCTCATAAAAAATGTAATAATCAGTTCACAGTTTGTGCATGGGAGAAACTAAAGAGGTTATGGCAATAAAGAGTTCTGAAAATCAAATTCATGCTTTCCATAGCGTCTACAAATTTGCAACAATATTCTTGTGAGGTGGCAGGAATTTTTCAGGGTATCTCTGGGCTTGCCACAACTTGTCAGCATCTATACTTGTGACATTAAATTCCCATCGACGACTAAGAAAAGACTGTGGGTTTACCTGTGACATTCTGAATATGAGCTTTTCCATACATGTGTTCTCTTTTATTGTGCAGGTTACTGAAGTAAACATTGCAGACTTTACAGTGGAGTTCACTGGAATTGTCCTGCAGAAATGTGGCACACAAAATGTTGAAACTGACCTCATACAGCACCCAGGAAAAAAAGCTCATTACTTCATTCTGCTTAATGCAAAAATAACTATTCAAGAAACAACTCAAAACAATTTTGTTTTCATCATACTTTGAGCAGTGAGTAAAATGTACGTCTCTCCAAGCTTGGCATCTGTGCATGTGCGCGCGCGCATATGGATGTCTGGGCGTTGTATGTGTGTATTAATGCGGGTTGTGTGTGTGAGCTTTTATAAGGGTGTTTCTGTATGCCACTTCTTAAGAGTACCATGTTTGATTTTTTTGTGATTATTTTACCCATGTATTTTGACATGTTGCTTCTGTAAAGCGCAAAGAGCATTTTTAATGGATATGCGCTATATAAGTGCCATCCATTATTATTATTATTATTTTTGTACAACAGTTTCAGCTAAAGAAACAGTACACAATAGCTGCAAAACAAGTTGAACTAGGTTTAACTAGAGAGTATTTGTGCTAAAGATTTACACTTTCTGTTGTTGTTGTTGTTGCCACTACAAAAAAAAATGTACCAATGCAATAGATAATGAAAACATTCTATTACTAAAAAACAGTTTATCTTACACACCTAAACCCGCCTGTCTTTTTGACTCTGTGACACTTACAAGAAAGAATCTGATCTTACCTCATCACAATTTAGAATGTCATTTGTCTCAGTGATGGAAGCTACTTCACCTGTAAGATCAACATCAACAGAGTATGAAGGCAGACATGAACACCGTGCAGATATCAAAATCAAGTCATAATTTACACCATCTTGTGCCTAAATATCTGAAGAGACAGTCATAAGATTAAGAAACTGTAAGATGAATGTGAAATTTGATGCCCACACATGAAACCTAGACAGATTCAGGATGGACACTGCATTGAAAAACAGCTGACCAGATTTTGATTTGATACATGTAGTTAATGCACACCAAGTCAGATCTTGTCATTTAATTCTCACAATGGATATTTTATCTTTCTTTCCTTTTGATTACATATTTCTGACGGTCTATCAATTTTACAAGGAGATACTTCCACAAATGGCCGTCGACCAACTTTAATGACAATCTCAAGCTTTACCTCCATTAGACAGAAGTAATTTCTTCCTGACAATTTCCTGATATGTCTCAGAGGATCGAAAGGCTTTCAGCTCTTCTCTGTATCTTTTCTTATCTGCCTCTGCTGCTGCCAAATATTTCTGAAATGGACAAAAATCATCAACAAATAAAAAAACAGATTTTGGAAAATCTCCTACAGAAATATATTTTGTACATCTGAATGAGGACCAGGAAAACCTATCTTTCATTATCCCTGGGCCACAATGAAACCTAGCAATGACACAGTACAAACAGGGTGAGTAAAACAAACATCAAACCTAATGCTGAGAGATATACTTCTTCCAATCAATTACCACCCATAGCTCTAATTTCTTCTATATAATTTTCTTTCTCTTTTCATCAAATAAACTTTGTGTGCTCATCAAATATTATACCCTAACGACAGCAGGACATGTAACCTATCAAGGTTCTGTCTCTAATAATAATGTCCTTGCTATATGAGTCAGTAACTTACTAAAGGTGATTCTATTCCGATTACAAACAACATGCATCACCAAAGATGATAGGTCCTGGGACTTCCTGACTCCTTGATTTCTGTAAGAATCAGGTGAAAGCTACCTATTCCTGTGTCAGAAGAAATTGCACAAATAGACATAAATAGCGAAGTAATCCAACACGAGTATTTCTGGCGGCCTCAGAATTTCCAGGTAAGAATCTCTATCTTAGAACTGACCTCTTTGACCTCCGAGGCCATATTGCTCCACTCTTGGCCCAGAATTTTAGTCACCTCAGGAAATGTGATCTCTGGATGACTCTCTTTTATCTCCTTCCGACGATCCATGGCGTACAGGACATACCTGGCATGTTTTGTGGTAGAAAGAAATGTCAGAAGTCCCTTGGCAGGTTATACGGCACTGATGGCACACTCTCTCCCATCCCTTCCAAAAATTAAATATAATACTTAGCCACTTAACAATATGTTTTTTAAGGAAAATCACGTGGTAAGGTTAATGCCCTTTTACAAACCACCAATCCTCAGATTGAGATATTTTGTGATTTCTTATCTTGTTGATTCTGAATTATCAGAATCTGGGTAGTTCGAATACATTTTTTAATGAAACATCATTCTCTGTGACTGATGCCGTAAGTGACATGATCAATGTGCGCACAGACAAACAAATGCAATATGTCCATACAAAAAAATTCACAGCAAATGAAAACTTATAAAGCATGAAATAATTCACATAAAGTCCACATAGAAGAACACAGTAGTTGAGAGACGCAGCAAAATGAGATCCTGAACATAGAAACACGCTTTCCTGCTATAGAGCGAGGGAAAATTTGAATTGTCTCAGTGAAATTTTCTCAGCTAAAATCAGCTTTCCACTACAACAGGGATCAAAACAGACCAAGACAAAATGCAGTTCTAATGAAGAGGATGATGGAACAGTATGTGTCTTCAGCTTGTGATTTCACTGGACAGAGCACTGAAAAAAATATAAAGCTATCAGAGTTACCTACCCTGTGACTGGAGCACGAGGTCCTGTAACTGTTGGTTTGATCTTTCGTTTTTTACCTTTCGGCCAGCCACCTTTTCTTTTCTGAGAAAAAATAACATTCAAGGGGAATTTTGAGTTGGATTATCAATTAGAATTTCTTCTCTCAAGCTTAATTCTGATTTACACAATACAAATTTAGTTGAGCTTTTGCAGCGCACACTATACTGGCAAATATTTTTACTTTAATGGACGAGGAAAAACAAAAAAGGAACTATGTAAACAAAGAACCATAGTAAAAAAAAAAAAACAACTTACTGTAGTCACACAAACTTCTGTGGTTTCATCGGTAGTCAGAGACTGTTCTGTGCCATCATTCTTGATCTGTATCTGGACACCTCCTGGATCATCCTACCATAGAAACACAGCATGTAAGTTATGGCACAGCAATCTAATTTTAATCCCAGCTGTTTGACACAGAAAAATCCAACGTCACGCCATGGCCCATTCAACTTTATGTCAGATCTTTCACAATTTAAGATAGTTTTACATATTTACACCTTGTCAGGCCAGAGTTTTCTGCTATTGTATGACAGTACACAATACAGCCTGCTACTGTCACCCCCACTGTCTTGTGGGTCATCTCGGGAGAGAGGAAGACTAGGGGAAGGTAACCCTGAATACAAATACCACACTGCCTTGTGTGTTGCTATGATAGCAAAGGCTATGGGAGTAAACCCAGACAGAAAATCAGGAGTGGAGACCCGAAGGTGGTTGTCAGGGAGAACTGCATCAAACTGGCTTCCAGCATCTCCTGCAGCCGGACTAGTTCCAAATGTATTGACCTGGTCTCTCCTTTGGGTTAAACTAGAATGGCAGAGAGAGGGGTGGTGCCTCTGGGCAAAGCACCATCTCTTAAAAATAGCCCAGGCAAGGCAGCAAAACGAGGAGGCGTTTGCTCGGGCTTGGCAAGCGTCTGTCTCTCCTCTATAAGCCCACCCATTTCCGATTTGGAGAGGACACTCCAGCCATCCGTTACGGATGGGCACAACACGGGAGGTGGCAGTTACCGGTGATAAGCTCAATCCATTTGGCGTACGGATGAGCGCCAGGGGTCCCCTCTGTCGGTGGGAGCGGCTTTTCAGCTGCATTGATCAACTACCGCCCGCCGTAACCTGGGCAGCCCCCAGGCAGTTGGGTGTTGTTCCGCCACGTCAGCCTGCTTCATAAGGTGGTTGGAGCTAGACCAAAAGTCGAAAAGCTGACGTAAAGTGTGCACCTGGCAAAAACAGAAAAATACTAAAACTTGGTACCTGGAACGTCAGAACAATGCGCCCAGGCTTGCAACAGCAAGATCTCACTGATATTGACTCCATCAGGAAATCCCAAATTATTGATCGAGAACTTCAGCTACTAAACATCGACATCGCTGCCCTTCAAGAAACTCGACTTCCCGACTCCGGGTCAGTCAAAGAAGAAAACTACACCTTCTTCTGGCAGGGCCTTAGCAGCGAACAGCCGAGAATCCACGGCGTGGGCTTCGCCATAAAAAACTCCCTTATCAATTCGATCGCAACTCCAATTGGAGTGTCAGAACGCATCATGACACTCAGACTGAACACCCGGTCTGGTTTTACCAACATTATCTGTGTCTATGCCCCAACACTTACCTCCTCTGACGAAACCAAAGACATTTTCTACGAGGCATTGCAGAGGACTCTCCACAACATCCCTCTCACCGAAGGCCTGCTAATTCTGGGTGACTTTAACGCTCGAGTGGGAGCAGATCACTCCGCATGGCCAAAGTGCATTGGGCACTTCGGCATTGGCAACATCAACGAAAACGGGCAACGCCTTCTGGAGCTATGCTCCGTAAACTCATTATGTGTTACAAACACGTACTTTGACCTTAAGAGATGCCAAAGAACATCATGGCGCCATCCCAGGTCTGGCCATTGGCATCAATTAGATCTTATTCTCTCAAGGAGGAAGAGTTTGGGCTGTATAAAAATAACTCGTTCCCTCCACAGTGCTGACTGTGACACCGACCATGCACTGGTAGTCAGCAAAATCAAAATTTCGGCCAAGAAAATATACAGATCAAAAGCCCCTTCAATCCCTAAGATCAATGTGACAGCAATCAGAGATGAATCAAATAGAAAGTCATTTGAAAAGTTATTTGCTGAAAGCATGGATAATGTCACCCAATGTGACTCAGTAGATGAAACATGGAACACTCTCAGTTCAAAAATTCATGACTGTGCCATCAAGTCTTTTGGACAGCATAAAGTTTCAAACAACGACTGGGTAGCCCAGAACAGCGAAATTCTCCTACCTCTCATTGAGCAAAAGAAATCTGCTTTCAATGAGTATAACAAAAATTGCAATCAGAGTACAAAAACTTGTTTGAAAAATGCAAAAGCTAAACTTCAGCTGGAGGTAAGACGTTGCGCCAACAAATACTGGACAGACTTGTGTAACAGCATACAAGAGGCAAATGAAAAGGGAGATATGAAAACCGCCTTTAGTCAGATGAAAGTAGCTCTTGGGCCAATCATCACCAAAAGCGCCCCACTTAAGTCTGTAAATGGTGAACCCATCACAGATAAAAATGAACAACTGAATAGGTGGGTAGAGCATTACTCTCTGTTGTATTCAACTGAGAAAAATATTCCACCAGATTTTGAGGAACACCTCCAAAAACTGCCAATAATGGCCGAACTTGACGCTGAACCTTCCTTAGTCGAGCTTTCCAATGCAATCGACCACCTGTCTGCTGGAAAAGCCACAGGAAGTGACAACATTCCTGCAGAGGTATTAAAAGACCTAAAAGGCCCACTATTACCACACCTGTATAATCTGTTACTGCAGTGTTGGAAAGAAGGCGTGATACCACATGATATGAGAGACGCCAAAATTGTCACACTTTACAAGAACAAAGGAGACAAAGGCGACTGCAACAACTATCGAGGCATATCCCTCCTCAGCATTACTGGAAAGGCTTTTGCTCGCGTCATCCTCTGCCGCCTTCAACAACTGGCGGAAAAAGTCTTACCAGAAACACAATGTGGCTTTCGAAGCAAACGATCAACTATTGACATGATATTTGCACTTCGGCAAATCCAAGAAAAATGTAAAGAACAAAACAGGCCGCTTATAACATGCTTTGTGGACCTAACAAAGGCTTTCGACACCGTAAGCCGATCTGGCCTGTATGCAGTCCTTAAATCCATAGGCTGTCCACCAACATTGCTAAAACTTATTGCATCCTTCCACACTGACATGAGGGCATGTGTCAACTTTGAGGGCTGCACATCCAATTCATTTGCTGTAAACAGCGGTGTGAAGCAGGGATGTGTTCTTGCTCCTACCTTATTTGGTATATATTTTGCAGCCCTACTCAAGAATGCCTTTGGTCAATGTTCAGGTGGAGTACTTATTAACACCAGAGTGGACGGCTCCATTTTTAATGTTGCCAGACTAAAAGCAAAATCTCGTACAGAGCATTTTATGTTACAAGAGCTCCTCTTCGCAGATGATGCTGCAATCGTGGCCCACGATGAAACCACGCTCCAGGCTCTCATCAATAGCCTTGCCAAAGCCTGTGACAAATTCATGCTAAAGATCAGTGTCTCAAAAACTGTAGTTTTGACACAAGGCTTGAGAAACCCCAACCCAATCATGCTGAATGGCTCTCCTCTGGAGCAAGTGGGAAAATTCTGCTACCTAGGCTCAACCATCAGTGGTAGCACAGACATAACAACTGAAATAAATGCCAGAATAGGAAAGGCGGCCACAGCTTTTGGCAAACTCTCAAAAAGGGTGTGGAACAATAGCAAGCTGACCATCAAAACAAAGGTACTCGTGTACCAAACTTGCGTCCTAAGCACCCTGCTGTATGGCTCAGAGACATGGACCACCTACTCCAAACATGAAAGATCCCTCAACTCCTTCCACCTGCGCTGCCTACGCAAAATTCTCAAGATCAAGTGGCAAGACAGGATCTCAAATATCGAAGTTCTGAGCCGAGCCAACATTCCATCAACTCAGGCTCTCCTAGGCAAAAAAAGACTGCGGTGGCTTGGACATCCCCACCGTATGGAAAATGATCGCATCCCCAGACAAATTCTCTACGGGGAACTTGCTACTGGCAACCGACCCAGAGGTAGGCCACATCTGCGATTCAAAGACACTTGCAAGGTCACGATGAAAGCATTCAACATCGACCCCAATGAATGGGAGAACCTTGCAAATGATCGAAGCAGATGGAGACAAAAATTGCGCAGTGGCACGCTCGCAATAGACTTCAAGGCAAAAGAAACATACCTGACAAAACGACAGAGGCGGAATGAAAACACTCGCCAAAGTGAACCCAAAAGACTGACCTGCAATCACTGCCATCGCACTCTCGGGTCAAACATTGGTAGAATAAGCCACGAGAGAAGCTGTCAGTCAAAGTGAAAGTGAATATTCTAGCTGCTAAGACCGTCTGTAAAGACGCTAAAGGCCATATATACATATTTACAATTGTCTTAATGAATAACATTATAATCATAATGCAAATGCTGACTGCTGTGGTGGAAAAATACATCTCAAAGGTGAACTAAGAATTACTGTCTTGTTTGCTACTGTATCAGAACAGCAAGCTGATTTTTCACTTTCGCAACTTTTAGTATTACCATAATTTTTCTGTTTTGCATCAGCAAATACCAGACGAAAATGAAGACTCATTGGAAATAGTGATCATTTCATCCAAACTCAAACTTGAGAATGTTTTGCCTCTCAAGAGGAATACGTAATTCAACATGATTACTTGCTGAAAGAAGAAAAATTCCAATTCTGTGTCTGTTGCAGATGAAATTTCATGACATTGTGAAAGATCTGCTCAGTCATTAACATTAATTAAAAAAAAATTTTAAAAACACTTTGAAAACAGCCAAAATTGCTGGACAAAGTATTGTCAGACTTCAAGCATTTTTTACTATCAACATCAGCTTTATTTTAACTTAAAAGCTCTGAATACGAAACATAAATTATAAAGAAAAGTGTACCCATATAGACCGTGAAGGGCGCAAAGTGGCCATTATCGTGCCGACGCACCGTAAAACCCAAACTCAATCAATAAATCAATCATCAGCTGACCTGTAATGGAGCAGAAACTGCTATTCTCTCTGTGTCATCTTGCTCCTGGTGCTGCAACTCTCCATTTTCTACATCATTGCTGACCTCCCCTGCATACACAGCGGCTGTGTCTACGTCCACTGCTCCATCGCAGGCACTGAACAATGACACTGAAACATGACAATGAAGGTGATGAAAGTGACAGTAAAAGTATGAGTGTGTCAAAAATTCTCCTCTACTTTTTAACACATCCTACAGTAGAACTGTCCGCCCAATAACAGTAAAAATGATGCCATCAAACACAGAAAGTCCTATGTGAGGAAAATAAGCAAAAAAATCAATGCAAACATTCCTGATTGACATTCAAAAGTTGCTTTCACAAGCTGACCATTTGGATGAAGACACTGAAGATTTTCCCCTCTCTCTTAGCCACATCAATGTCAGCCCATACTGCTGGCAGACTCAAATGGTCAATCACATACTGGATTACCTCTTAAAGGTACCCCTCTTTGATGAACAGACAGTTCTTGGGAGATTCTGATTTAATATAGTAGTCCAAGACATACATCCACGTCCAAAGTGTCACAATGATAATGTAGAATTGAGGCAATTTTCATTCACATTTCTTAGTGATAATTATAAAAGATTTCACCCTTTATCACGTGGGCTACAGTTATTTAACAATGATTTGTCAATAGGGTTGTACAGAAGGCATTAGACTGGGTACATGTCTTCAGAATGTTTTGCTCCATGGTTAGAATCTCAATCTGTACCTCTGAGCACAAATGCAATTTTATACATAGTATAAACAATTTTATACACAATCCGATCTTCAACACTTCTATTTGTTCAAAGCTGACGAAGACCTTACCTGGAATACACGATAGTAACTGTCGTGAGGATTCACTGGGGGAACCATCATCCCCATAAGAAATGCCACCCATATTTTCAGGAACAGTTAGCATGAGCCTAAGGATGCACAGCACAAAGTCACAGAAATTATTTGCAATGAAACACTGAGGAAATTAAGATACTGATTAGCAGAGGAAGAGTTTGAAGAAAATGCCCCAAATCACCAAGATTGTACAAGTTAACAATTTAATTGAACCTGCAAGCAAATTCATTGGAGTTATGACAGAAATCAAAGTGTGCTGTATTTATTACACCTGCACTTCATAGCAATTATCTCTCTAATCCTTAACAATCTAAATGCCAAAGATTTCTGCATACATGTGTTCCATACTTTTATTACCTACCCTCTTGGAGTTTCCATAAGTACAGCATTTTCTGGTATGAAGGCAGAGTTCAGGGTTATTTCTCCATCTTTTTCAATAACAGAGCCTGACATATCAGCAGACAGGGTTGGTATTGCAATGACACCACGACCACAATCATCAGATGGAAGCTCCTCCATCATATTTTCTGATGCATGAACATAGTCTGTGGTTAAAACATGAAGCCCAACCACATCTGAAGAATCATCCACACTATTGCTAGTGAGGGACAAATCAGCTGAAGACACTGTTAACAGGTCGCTGTCCATATCTGATATCTGAAATCAACTTGACAAAAAAAAATTACACTGTTTTAGAGATTTATTACATCTTTTCAATGACTAGGTGTTGAATCATATATCAATTTTATCATGCTACCACAAAGTGATAACAACTAATTCCTGCAAGGACATTTGATGATTTAATGCATTTGGATGAAATGAAAACACAGTGTTTAAATTTGCAAAATAAACTACAACATATTTTCATGTAAGAAACTATTTCCCCATACGCTCAGTTCTTTATCCCCGTGGAAGTATAGATTAAGAATACCAGCAAAAGTCAGCATAGTCACTGGTTCATTTAGGGCTGGGCGGCACAAGCACTTTTTCAATGGAATCAATGTCGTGTCTCCCAGCTCTGAGTCTGACACCACTTCTTTTTTTTTTTTTGTTGGAACTGTGCCCAGCACTAGATCTAGTTCACATCTTGTCCAATGTTTTCCTCAAATCTTTAGGTTCCTTTAGAATTTATGACATAGGCGTAATAAAATAAGTGTGAAACAGCATTTCACCTGCTCTGAACAATAGACGTATTTGTTCCAAAAGGTGAGACAGGAAAGACAATGACTGAACTAAACGTATCCAAATCAAGATGACAGTTTAATGAACAGGGTCTGTTTAGCTTCGATAGCAGACTACACTTTTCAATACGTCGTGTACGAAACACCCGAAAATCGGTTGAATGCAAACCTTTCCTTTGGATTCGGTTTGACTTTGATACAGCAGAAATCAGATTTTGAATGTAGACTCTATTAGATTATCTATGAACAAAACTGAAAGTCACTGACCTTTTAAGGTTTTGAAAAAACTCTCGATCTGTCATCAGAATTACGTGTGCATACTATATATCTGAATGAATTTTGTCCAACCTGTTTCTAAATCTAATCGAGTGTCGATGACTTTTACACAAGGAAATTGATATGATTTCGAACTTCGCAGTGATTTCCCTTTGTATAGCTTTTCTGTATTGAAGTAAAAAATGGTGTCATTTTCTGATGCATACATGGAGATTCTAAAAGGCCGGCTCTGAGAAAGTGGGACTAGATCTAAAGATCTATGTCAAAATTGTCAAATTTAGATTTTTGTGCCATCTCATAAATCGTCCATTTGTGAGTATACATACCAAATCTCATCTTATTTCTACCAGCAGATGGTGAGTAATTCGGCCCTTTAAAGACAGCACCCCCTCCCTCAAATGTTGGCCAAATTCAGACGCAAAATTTCAGTTCCTCAAAATATGTTGGCCAAATGTTAAAACACATGTTATCCAATTCCATGAAAATTAAAGTTACACACGAATTCATTGACTGTCCAGAGTTCTGTCCCCTGGAGCAAGGCACCCTTTACTGGGACGGCACACCAAATTGGGTGGAAAATTTGTATTGTGATATAAGCCGTTTTGTTTTGAATATATGTGTATTAAAACAATATGTAACAGTGTACCGGTACATGTGTGTGTGTGTGTGTTGCTACAGTTTTGTTTTGAATAAGTTAAAGAAAATAATTAGTTATGTAATATTAGTCATGTAATAATCGGTTCTTGTCTCTCTCTTCTCTCTCTCTCTCTCATTCGCTCCCCCTCCCTCCCTCTGTCTCTCACACTAAAGTCACACACACATACACACACACTGAAGTTACATAAAGTGAGCAAACACCGAAACACACACTGGGCAGGCTGATGTAAAAGTAAAAGAAAAGGCAAGATAAAGCACAATGATAAATTTACTGCCACTAAATCAATTTTTTTTTTAAAGTGCTGCCTTTTTCTTTTGCCTATGTTTAGTGGAGTAGTTGTTGTGGATTTAGCTCCTCACATGTAAGGCGGGCATCAATTGCTTACAATCCCTCGTGCATTCTGTTAGAGGCAGATACCGTTCACGTCACTTTCTGACACATAGAATAGTCGGTGGGGAGATTCTCTCTGGCGAAGCTACAACAGTAAGAAATTTGGTTCGTTTGTACCCAGGTTGACAATTTCATGGGCGGTTTGGCTGTGCACGAACGTCGAACTAGCATTGTAGCAACAAAATTATCTCCTTACCGAGAGATCAGTGGCATTCACTGTGTGAAGAAAACGTGGAATGAAAATCCCATCGGCTGGAGAGGTAAACTGACTGTCCGGCTCATCGGTTAGTCACAGTAGCCTATGTGTGTTGCCCACATAATGCCCACAAGCAGCCACATTCCTACGTCAATCTCACAAAGTTTATATAGGATTTCCGTAAGGTTGGTAGGATTACATCAAAGAGAAATCGGCGCAATGTCCTAACCAGCAGATCTACACTGGAACGATGTCATTCCTGCTTCCTATCATCCAAGTCATTTCACTAGGGTTGCTGGCTGGGTAATAATTTTTAATAGTAGGTCTACAGATTACCAGTGAGTAAATCTGATTTCCATTTCTTCTTCCGGCCCCTAAATATTGATCAACAGGGAACTTGCCATGTCCCATTATTCACATGGAATCACCTAATACCTGGCTATCTTAAACTTCTCCACAATAGATAAATAGGCCTAGGCCTACACAAAACAAATCGTTTTTGTTCTGATCTATTCATACATGAAAATATATCGATAGGTAGACCTATTGTCCCTTGATGTTGAAAGTCGTGGCGTAACACATTGTCAAGGATTAATGCGATCCGTTCAGATCTAAAATGATCTGTTTCACACAATGAACAGGAAATCAATATTAAAAGATGGTTTATGCTGACTTTAGAAATACATGTAAATGGCATTGCACACTGATAATTTGAAAGCTGGAAACCGACAAGCGTTTTTAAACTACCTCCAGTGTATAGGATTTAATGCGTTAGATTTGAAGAGCATGGTGTTGAACGTGGTGCTGCTGAGTATAATCAGAGAGCTTAGATATTTAGAGAGGGTTCACTGTCGGCCGCTTTGCACTGCGAGACACGGGGGGCGCCGCGAACCAGCCGGCGAGCGGGCTGAAAGTAGGTCGCTGTGGTAAACAAAGCCACGTGTAGGTATTTTCAATGGGAGAAAGAGCGAACTCCGTGGTATAAACTGAGTAAACTGACGGCTGTTTTACACTTTCAATCAACCCCAAACTGTGGAGAAATCACAGTAAGTAGATCCGCACACTCTCTGTGATGCGGACAACCCTTTCCAAATAAAATAAACCATGTGGTTCTAATGTGAAGTGCAGATTTGAAATCAAAAGGCATGGGGTCGCCATTTATAAGAATGAACAGAAATCAACCCACCTAGCTCTTCATATTGCCATCGATCATCACACAGCTGGTATTCCCTCTCACTGCTCTGGCCTGGGCTAGATCTAGATCTACGTGTGTTTGAAGGCTATTGCCTTCCTGTTCGTACTCGTCTGTGAAACTTGTGCCGTGAAGTCTTTGTTCATGCTGTTGACAAGGTAATGAAGACGGATATTGACGAACAGATTTACGACCAGGAAGCGGGTGTCGCATATAATATCGCTGCTTGGACAGGTCATGGTTATATTTGAAGTGGCCTCCATTATTTTTCTCACCAACTGACTCCTCAACCCAGAGATGTGCAGACTTAAAGGGGCATTGTATCTAAATGTGGTTTCAGCTACTGCCAACACTGCCTGCAGGGTGGCTGACGGTGTAAGCAAACCCCCTTTCTTGCAACTGTCAAAACTTTTCTCCATGATAAATATGTGACTTTCATCATTTGTGCTTTTGTCTTGAATGAGAGCACGCTTGCATTCTGGACATACCATAGCCTCAAGTTTCAGTGCCACATATCCACCCATGTAATTGAGGATGTTGGCTTCTGTAAGTAATAAAGCTGGCTTCTCGGATGTACTGGACATGATCTGGTGGAGTTTTGGTGGGACATCTCTCTGAAGTCGGGACTTTAATGTTGCTCTGGACCCTTGGGAAGATACATTTTCATAACTAAAGAGGAAATGGTCTGTCACGAGTGGAGTGAGTGCAATTAAGGGGATTGCTACAGAGCGGGTGTAGAATAAGAAGAGCTCACGACAGACGGATAGGAAAAGACGTGAAAGGGGAAGAGTAAAAATAACTCATGCAGACAAGTGGGAAAAGCGTGCGTGTATGAGTGGTGTGGAAGTCTGAATGAGGCGAAAGCGCTGGATTACTATCACTGCAAGTTAGAAGGTCCTATGGAGCGGACCTGTGAATAAGAGCCCATCGGGCGGACATAAGGGAAGCAGTCGAGAAGACTAGTGAGACAGTCTTTCCAGTTATGACTGGTATGTAGAATGTTGAGTGATTAGTATGATTGATGTATTATATTATATTCGTCTATTACCATGATGTAAATAAGTATATGTGAGGAGTGTGGAAGTCCTTGATATTGAATATAGCAATGTGCGCCACGAGCGATAGATGAAAGTGAGTTCATTGATTTGTAGCGCGAGTGAGTAGTGTGTACTCCGATGGAGGTGTGTTACCGTAAGATGTGTGGTGAGTGAAAGGTGAACTAGTGTGTGTACGCTTCATGGATTGTAAGGAGAGGTGGAGTGAATAGAAATGGTAGGGTATTATACCAATGTAATGTTATTCTTGTAGGTGTCGGGGACGGGCCGCAGAGCCACCTCGATGAGCACAGGGGATAGGCCAGCATAGGGCCGGAGGCCACACATAGGCCAGAAGTGAGGCTGTCAGTGCAGGACAGTAGAGGCACATAAAGTCGTGGCAGTCAGGCCCGGACAGGGACGTAGATATGAGAGTGAATGAGATACTATATTATTGCCATGATGATGGGCAAGTGAACTGATAAGTTGTATGACAATAGGAAGGTGATGTTGAGAGACTGCGGTGCCAGTAAATTATTAATGTGCTATTAAGACCCTGAGGGGAGAGGCTGAGGCCGAAGTGCCTTTAGGAGTAACTACCGGATTGTGGATCCGAGGGAGAGTGTGTGTGAGAATAAGGCCGTTGTACGGCAGTTGATTTCAATAATATACTGTATGTAATTGCGCTATTATATGTATAATTATGTTTAATAAATGTGTGAGTCTGATAGGCTGCTTTGTTAAGTGTTAAACTTGTTTGTTCGTGATTGTCGTCCTGTCATAAACTATTACATCTCCCAGTCTGGGATTTGTGACACTGGGGGCTCGTCCTGTTTACCTGTGGTCATTTTGACATTGTGTAGTCGTTATATCTAGTTGTTTTTCTGTTGTGCTAGGAATTCGTGCTGTTGTCTTTGTTCGTGGGATGAATGGAAATTTCATGATGGTATGATTTAGGTATGTTTATGAATAATAATATGTATTGATGCGTGTATTTTGATGAATATGTATTAATGTGTACTTAAATTTCTGCAGAGTGTGCGTGCCAGCCTGTAGAGGTCAAGCAGCCAGAGCTCCGAGGAAAGGGAGAAATTGAAATCTAGGGTGAAAGTTAAGTGAAAATTTTGTGCCCTGGATTGAGGGCTGTCTTTTCTTCTGTCTTTTCCTGCTGTTTTTCTGTTTTCGTTGTAATTGATTATACGGGCGGTGGCGCGGGTTTGCTGTGGTGAGCGTAGTTTGTCCTCTTCGGGAGGTGGGCTAAACTTGGAACCGCGTTCACCACAGTGAACAGTTCTGTAGGGACCTGTATTTTTGTTTAGTTGTAGCGTCGATATCTTCTCTGTTCGGCAGGAAGACGTATTCTCTTGTCCCTCTTTCTACCTATCTGTAGATACGTTCTTTTTTTTCAGACTCTGTTCTTGTTTGTACCGTGTAGTGTAATCGGCGTAGTAGGTTGCATTTTTTTCCATTATAGTTTTTTTTTGTAGAAGCTTTGTCCTAGTCTGGTTCGTTGTCCTTGACGTACTTGTGGTCCTTCTACTGTATTTCTTCATTCTTGTCGTTCTATTTTCTTTTATAATTAATAGTGCTATACATTTTGTAGATATAGAATTAGTTGTGCTGTAAAGGTAAATTTCTGAATTGTATTCTGAACTGGGTATTGTTATATCTGGTGTGATCTCAGGTCTCTGGTCGTATCGTTAGTGATCATACCGACAGGTTGGTCGTTCGCATAATAGATACCATAACCATAAATCTGTGAAATGGCGGAACTCCAACAACTAATGAAGTTGGGTAAGGAACTTGGCCTGGAGGGAGAGGAGCTACGCGGCTGGATTAAAGAACAGCAGGCGGATTTGCGCGATGAGCGTGCTAAGGATAGAGAGCGAGAAAAAGAGGCTCAAGACCGACAGAGAGAAGAGGAGAGAGAGTTTAAGTTAAAGGAGTTAGAGGCTCAGCAACAGGAAAGGGAGTTTAAGCAACAGGAAAGAGAGGCTAAGGCTCAGGAGCAGGAGAGGGAGATAAAGTTAAAGGAGATAGAAGCCCAAGAGCGGGAGATAGAGGCTAGGGATAAGCAACAGGAGAGAGAGGCGCGAATAAGAATCGCCGAGTTGGAAATCAATAAGAATGCGCCAACAGAAACAGTTGAGCGGCAGGTACACAATAAAGGTGGTGTTAGGATTAAGCTCCCTACGTTCGACGACCGGAAGGACGACATAGACGCCTTCCTTTATAGGTTCGAGCTGAACGCACAATTGCAATGGGGGGAAAATAAGGAATTATGGGCCACGTACCTGGCGTCGCTATTGCAGGGGCGAGCGTTAACATACTTTAAAGAGCTACAGCGCGAAGACGTACAAGATTACGATAAGCTGAAGGCTTTGCTGCTTCGCCGATTTGCGCGTACCGAGGAATACTTCCGGGAGCAGTTTAGGCGAGCACGTGCAGATACCAGGGAGGACTTTGCTGCCTTCGTCGCGAGACTAACTGAGTATTTCGCGAACTGGGTAGACTTGGCGCATGTGGGCGCGGATTTTGCTAAACTGAAAGACTTAATGATCCGTGACCAGCTGTACGCGTCGTGCCACAAAGATCTGGTGGCTTTCCTGAAAGAGAACGAACCCGCGACGGTGCAGGAGGCGTCTAAGTTGGCGGAGGCATACCGTACGGCGCATCCGTCCAAAGCAGTCGCCAGGGCGTACGTCCAAGATGCGGGGTACGTCGCCGTTGTCGAGGGGTCGCCGGCAGGACTTAGGGACAGGTCGCGTCAGCGTGGTGCCTACAGTGGGCAAGCCCAGGGGCAGCATAGGGGCTATCACCAATCACCGGCATATGGATCCGGTAAGTTTGACCGAGCAGGAGGGCTAGGTCGCGGTAATGGCCGGGGGCGAGTTGTGACCTTTGCCGATGACCGACGGCATAGGGACTCTAGTTCCGGTCGCGAGGGGTCACGGGGACCCAGGCCTAGAGCAGCACAGGGAGCGGAGTGTTGGACTTGCGGACGCGTGGGTCACTTTTCGCGCGAGTGTAGGGCCGCGAAGTGTTGGAACTGCGGAAGAGCAGATCACATCAGCGTGAACTGCCCTGCAGGTAGGATAGCCGCGAACGTGGACAGTAGCTCCAGTCCATGTTCCCCAAATAAATTTCATCATGCGGCTGCGTGTGTTACATCGGACAACGGAGGCGGACAGTATTCTAAGTGTCCCAGTTGTGAGAAGTTATTATCTTCCGGTGTTTTACCTTGTGGGAGAAAGATCCCCGTTATAAATTCATGTCATACAGGAGGTGGTCTTAGGGTTTATCCGGGGTTTGTTGGGGACGAACCGGTCTCGGTTTTACGAGATACAGGATCTACCGTTGTGGGAGTGCATAGAGACTGCATTCGGGATTCACAGCTTACAGGTGAGACTGTCCCGTGCATCCAATTTTCGGGGGCCATTGAGAAATTACCCATGGCAAGAATAATGATAGATACACCTTTCCTTAGCGGGGAAGTCGAAGCAGTCGTTGGTTGTTTTCCAGGCGCCCAGCTCATCATTGGGAATGTATCACGGGTAGTTTCCCCTTCCGATGAGAACGTGCAAGCATGGTCGCAATCAAAAGGTATTGACTTTTGCGCCGCGGTCGAAACACGTCGACGGGTAGCTGATAAAGATAAGATTAGACCTTTGGCTACGCCAGCGGTCAACCTAGATATCACGCCGGAGCGCTTGGCGAGATTACAAAGGGAGGACCCATCATTAAACCCATGTTTTGGGGAAGCGCGAACCGAGAAAACGAGGAGATATAAGAACGGGTCGTCCTCCTTTATTGTTCAGGCGGGCATTCTGTTCCGTAAGTATGTAACGGTGTCCTCCATTTTAAAGCAGGTCGTTGTGCCAGCGTTGCTGATCGCAACAGTATTGCATTTGGCACATGATGTCCCATTAGCGGGTCATATGGGGATAGCTAGAACCAAAGAAAGGGTTCTTAAAAATTTTTACTGGCCATCGATCCACAGAGATGTGCAGGTCTATTGTAAGACGTGCAGTGCGTGCCAAAAGACGACGCATAAGGGTCGTACACCCCAGGCTCCTCTTCAGAAGATCCCCACGGTCTCGGAACCGCTTAAAAAGGTCTCGATAGACCTTGTTGGCCCCATTCACCCAGCGACCGATAGGGGGAATCGATTTTTCTTAACGGTCATATGTAATGCTACGAGATGGCCAGAGGCGGTCCCTCTGCGGACCATAGCGTCGGAGGCAGTCGCGGAAGCGTTGTTCGCAATTTTCGCTAGGGTAGGAATACCAGAGCAAATTCTGTCTGATAGGGGCGCGCAATTTACGTCGCAGATGATGAAGGAATTGTTCCGCTTATTCAGTATACAACCCATCACTACCACCCCTTATCATCCGCAGGCTAATGGCATGTGCGAGAGATTGAACTCGACGTTAAAGTCGATGCTGCGTAAGGTAGCTGCTGATCGCCCTAAAGATTGGGATAGATATATCCCTGCAGTGTTATTCGCGTACAGAGAGGTACGGCAGGAGTCAACGGGATTCTCGCCGTTCGAAATGATGTACGGTCGTAGTCCTAGGGGCCCAACTGATGTTCTTCGGGACATGATGACGTCGCCATCATCGGGAGACGATGAGCAGATTTCGGTGTTTCAGTACCTTGTTGATTTAAGAGAAAGACTATCTTCAGCGCGCACTATAGCAGAAGAAGCTTCTGGTATCGCTTCGAAAAGAGCAAAAGACTATAAAGATAGAGGTTCCAAACTGAGAATTTTTAAGCCAGGAGACAAGGTCCTATTCTTGTTGCCTACGGACCATAATAAGTTATTGATGACATGGAAAGGTCCTCATGTTATTGAGCGAGTTGTTTCAAAGGTAGATTACGCTATCCACATTGATGGAGCGAGTAAGGTTTTCCATGTTAATATGCTACAGAGATTTTATGAGAGACCACAGTATCTGTGTGCACAGACAAGACCAGAGGAGACTGTCTTCTCTACTGCTTGTACGGGGGTCGTAGACCAGTTGGACTCTGACGTAAGCGACACCGAGGCGCAGGAAGAGTTACAAATTCAATTGCCGGAGTTAACTGCGACACAAGGTTACAGGGACGTAAAAATTAACCCTGACCTTACGAGTTCAAGGAGTAGGGAACTTGAGACCCTGTTAGCGTCATTTCCGGATGTTGTTACGGATTTGCCGGGTCGCACTACGGTGATCCAGCACCAAATAAAGTTGACTTCGGATAAGCCAGTATCTCTTAGACCGTATCCGTTGCCTTTTTCTTCGAGAGATAGAGTCATAAAGGAAGTTGAGTCAATGTTGAAGTTAGATGTGATAGAACCATCAACATCGCCGTATTCATCACCCATCGTCCTCGTGAAAAAACTTGATGGATCGGTGCGGTTCTGTATTGATTTTCGAAGATTGAACACTATTACGGTAGGCGATAGGGAGCCTATCCCGTTTCAGGAGGAATTAATAGCTTCATTGGCCGGGTCCACGTGGTTTTCCAAGATAGATTTGACGAAAGGGTATTGGGAAATCCCGCTTACTGAGGAGTCTAAACAATACACGGCGTTCCAAACGCCCATTGGATTATTCCAATTTAAGGTCATGCCATTTGGGTTGGTAAACGCGCCAGCGACGTTTGCACGATTAATGAGATTGGTGTTGAAGGACATACCTAATGTCGTGTCATTCTTTGATGATATAGCATGCCATACGTCGACATGGTCTGATCATATTCAGACACTAACAGTAATTTTTCAACGATTACGTCATTTTGGGTTAACTGCTAAACCCGCAAAGATGGATTTGGCATGTCCAGAGATAATATTCTTAGGACATATTGTGGGTAGAGGTGTTCAGAGACCTGAAGTAACAAAAATTGACAAATTAGTAGGGTTGCAAATCCCTAAAACAAAGAAACAAGTCAGAAGCTTAGTGGGAATTTTAAATTATTACAGAAAGTTCATTCCAAATTTTTCCTCCTTGTCATCTTCTCTTACTGACCTTACTAAGAAGGGACAACCCGATAAGGTCCAGTGGACGTCTGAATGTCAGACATCATTTGATAATTTGGTGACAGCATTATCATCGTCACCCATTCTGATATTACCCGATTTTCGATCTAATTTTATCCTCAGAACGGATGCGTCGGACTCTGGTGTCGGCGCTTGTCTTCTACAGGAGAAGAACGAATGTCTCCATCCTGTATGTTATGTCAGTAGGAAGTTATTGCAGAGAGAAAGAAAGTATTCTGTGATAGAGCGTGAGTGTCTTGCCATTGTCTGGTCCGTCCAGAAACTAGGACGTTATCTCATGGGACGAGAATTTTGTATCCAGACAGACCACAAGCCACTGACATTTTTGTCGAAGAATCGTTCGTCCAGCCCACGCTTGTCTAGATGGGCATTGGCTTTGCAGCCGTATACCTTCATTATTCAACCAATTCCAGGAACCAGCAATCATATCGCCGACTACCTTAGTCGAGCCTAGGGCAAGATTTCGGGAGCTCATACATCGGAGGACAGGAACATTGACAGGATCTGTGTGAATGAGTCGACTTTAAAATATTGACATTATAAATATGATATGAAGAATGGTTGATAGGTTGAAGGGTTTTTGATTCTGTATTAGATATTGTGTTTAGTTAGCTATTCATGATGTGACACATATATGCATATTGCAGGCCATATTGATCCCCATATTTTCCCCTGATTTCGGTATTCTATATACTAGGGGAACTGCTAGGACATTTTTCTAGTGTAGGTATTGCTCACGCTCACTCGTTGACAGTCATCTTGATGCGATTTGAAATTAATTGCATTAATTTTTTTGGGGTGGGGGATGATGTCACGAGTGGAGTGAGTGCAATTAAGGGGATTGCTACAGAGCGGGTGTAGAATAAGAAGAGCTCACGACAGACGGATAGGAAAAGACGTGAAAGGGGAAGAGTAAAAATAACTCATGCAGACAAGTGGGAAAAGCGTGCGTGTATGAGTGGTGTGGAAGTCTGAATGAGGCGAAAGCGCTGGATTACTATCACTGCAAGTTAGAAGGTCCTATGGAGCGGACCTGTGAATAAGAGCCCATCGGGCGGACATAAGGGAAGCAGTCGAGAAGACTAGTGAGACAGTCTTTCCAGTTATGACTGGTATGTAGAATGTTGAGTGATTAGTATGATTGATGTATTATATTATATTCGTCTATTACCATGATGTAAATAAGTATATGTGAGGAGTGTGGAAGTCCTTGATATTGAATATAGCAATGTGCGCCACGAGCGATAGATGAAAGTGAGTTCATGGATTTGTAGCGCGAGTGAGTAGTGTGTACTCCGATGGAGGTGTGTTACCGTAAGATGTGTGGTGAGTGAAAGGTGAACTAGTGTGTGTACGCTTCATGGATTGTAAGGAGAGGTGGAGTGAATAGAAATGGTAGGGTATTATACCAATGTAATGTTATTCTTGTAGGTGTCGGGGACGGGCCGCAGAGCCACCTCGATGAGCACAGGGGATAGGCCAGCATAGGGCCGGAGGCCACACATAGGCCAGAAGTGAGGCTGTCAGTGCAGGACAGTAGAGGCACATAAAGTCGTGGCAGTCAGGCCCGGACAGGGACGTAGATATGAGAGTGAATGAGATACTATATTATTGCCATGATGATGGGCAAGTGAACTGATAAGTTGTATGACAATAGGAAGGTGATGTTGAGAGACTGCGGTGCCAGTAAATTATTAATGTGCTATTAAGACCCTGAGGGGAGAGGCTGAGGCCGAAGTGCCTTTAGGAGTAACTACCGGATTGTGGATCCGAGGGAGAGTGTGTGTGAGAATAAGGCCGTTGTACGGCAGTTGATTTCAATAATATACTGTATGTAATTGCGCTATTATATGTATAATTATGTTTAATAAATGTGTGAGTCTGATAGGCTGCTTTGTTAAGTGTTAAACTTGTTTGTTCGTGATTGTCGTCCTGTCATAAACTATTACATCTCCCAGTCTGGGATTTGTGACATGGTCCACATCATCCTTGCAGTTTTTCTTGCTGCTGGTTATTAATACTGCGTCCACCATAGTCTGCCGCAAAGCTATCCTAAATTCTTTGGGAGTTGGGTTGAATCGGTGTCCGCATTTGCCTCGGATGACAGAAAAAAGGTTTTCCAAGCAGTCCTGATTCAAACGGCTTGTCAGTAGGAACTTGAACCCGCAGTTTTCTCTCAGATGGTCCCACAGTTGAATGAGGCATTCAACAGATAGCTTCCATCCCTCAATGCATGGCAGACTTCCACTTTTGTTGTTGCATTTCACGGTACTTAACCACTTCTGGGTCTGTCTCAGGAAAGTGACATGATCTGTTTTGGCAGACTCAGGATTGCTCATTGTTCTCTTCAACTTCAAAGATCTGCTGTTGAAGGCATTGAAGAGGCGGTCAAACATTTCAGCAAACTGAGCTGTGGCGGAAGCTTCAGGGGACAAGGCTCCAAGTGACACCATAGTGGTCAGTCCTGCAGCTACAGAATGGCTCAGCACTTGTGTTGCAAGGCTCACTCGTAAGTTGGAGAATACAGGTAGGTTCAGATGTCGTTTGGTAAGCTTTGGGGCCATCCGTATTGGGAGAGCTGAGTCCATGTCATAAAACTTTTGGATATAATGCCAGGTCACAGGCTGTCCTCCTACAATGTAACCATGTCGTTTCATGTTATTGCGAATGCTTTTAATAAGGTGGGGAGGGTTGTACATCACAAAGATTTTATTCCCTGTTAAGGAGAAAAAAGGCTTTTCCAAGGTTATTCCCAAGCTGTTAATCATTGCCCGATTGTTACTGCCTTGGTCACAGATGATGACAACAGGTTTTAATCCTATTTGCAGTATCTTGTTCAGAACATCTTCCAGCAGTGATTTTATCAAGGAGGCTTTGACTGGGCCACTTGTGAGAACATATGATAGTGGTTGCTTCCATCTGGTGCTCAGTCCCCTGACCATGAAAACAAGGGCGTGGTCTGCCGGTTTCTTTGAGCGTCCCAGTAATCCGTAGTCCTCAAAGCCTTCAACAGTGTCATGTATGGAGTCGTAACACAGGCCCTTCATGATAGACATTTCATCAAAGAGGACTGCGCATTGCCTTTCTTGAGTATTCATTGCTTGGACTTTGATCTGGAAAAGATTTAATATGTTGTTGCAGATACCTGTCTGGACATTAATATTTCTGAGTGACTTTGAGAGGGTTTGGGGGGATGGTAGGTGGAAGATTTTCTGGAGGAGGGTATATGCTTTTCTGCTTGCATGATAAAGTGATAGGGCAAAACTTTTCTCTGCAGGCGTCCAGCGCCGAGCGTTTTTAGACAGTTTGGACACTCTAATTTGTGTGAGGACAAAACTAACGGAGGGTTCTGGAAGGTGCTGCCTAAGGACGTCATTTAGGTTCTTAGGAATTGTCAGCTCAGAAGATGTACCTGGTCTAGACATATTCTGGACTTTTTTCTGCAACCTCCAGTTTCTCATTTGCGATGTTTTCAATTTTCTTTTCAACGCCTTTTTCTTGCTAATGGAAGCAGCTTCAGTCTCTTGCACACTTTGTAATGCAGGTTGCTCTTCCAAGTTTGCAGCTTCAAAAGATTTTCCATTTGTTGTGCAAGGGCCAGGTGGTGTAAATTTTGCTTCTGTATTGGGGTTGAAAATTGATACATGATGCTCTTTTGGGGGAGCCCGAGTTGACATTAACTTAGGGGGTGGATTTGGAATATTAAAAAGTGTAGGGACGGCATCCTTCGTTAGCAGCCTTCTCTTTCCTCTACTTTCTCTGAAGCAGCAGGCCTCAAAATGTTCTGAGCAGAGAACATTATTTTTGTATAGAAGGTGGGCTGGTTTCTTATCAAGGTCTGCCCGTCTTGTATTAATTACCCATCGCTTGCACCTAAAACCACACGTAAGTGTGAGAAAAATACAAATAGTTACCACAAGGATGGGGGGGGGGGGTGTGAAGGGTTGTCATATTGTTATTCTTATTACAGCTGTATTGTTATTTTAATGGGAAGGAGTTCCGTACTCGAGCGCCAAAGACCAGAAACTAACTAAAAGAGATGATACATAGCTACCCCGGGGGCTTTCCCTGATATGTCAATCTGACTACTGCCCCGACGAACATCGGCCTACAGCCTCGATGATACAAACTGACTAGACCCTCACGTGGTTACTTGTCAATCTGACAATCTGACAAAGTGGCGCTCGAGTAAGGTACTCCTCCCTGCCAATGTTCTTCACATCCTTTGTCAGAATAAAGGGAAGAGGAAGAAAGGTGGAGAGCACTTTTCTCCTGAACTTTTATTTAACCTTAGTAAGGCAACCTGTGATTGTTAACAGTGTTGCAGAGTATAAAAAAAGTTTGGCTTCTTCCATCTTTTTTTGTTATTAGTTTAAGGCTACAGTACAAATCAGTTTTAGCAAATGTGACAGAATGAGTTAATAAATATGTACAATTCATTTTTGTATGTGTGATTTAAATTAGATCTAAGTGACTGGTGTCAGGTTTAAATATCATTATTATCAGTCCAGATCTAGTATAATATATCTAGCCTGTAGCTAGATCCGTTAGATCTGGCACAGTAATCATAGAATCTAGATCTAGATCTAGACCCAAGTCTTGAAACAATAATTATAGGCCTAAATGTAGTTAAAATCATGAGAAAAAATGACTTTATGAAGTGCTAACTATAAAATAAACATAACTGACCCATACGATACATTCCCCATTAGATCTAGTCTAGATCTAATTCTGCGAGTTTAAGAAATCATATCGTGAAAATCTTGACCCAGTTTATGTCTCGATTCCGATTAAATTATGACAATAAACTTTTGTAAAACACTGGAATATTTTATCAATACCTTTCTATATCAATTGGGAAGCGATGGAAAGTATTAGACAATCTGACTACCGCCCATTGATACAAACTGACTAGACCCTCAAGCCCCCAGGTCCATCTGACTATTCCATGTGTTGTCACTTTAAATTCGTGAACACCATACCAAGTTTTGTTTCAGCAAACCTTCACCAGTCGCGCTTTTGGTAAACATGTTGTACAGATATATACACTTCCTTTTTGTTGATGCTTGTGGATAAAGTGTATTCCTCCCAAGTTCCGTTCATCCAATTGTTCATTGCAGTAAACTCTTTTTAAAATGATGATAGAAGTAAAGATACTATTGCTTGATACGTGACAATATTCTAGAAACAAGGGAATTGTTGTAAAATTACAGAGAATTAATTTTATATAACAGAAATACGCTTGGTTACGTAACATATAAATCAAACATTATCTGTGCAGTGTGTTCTTGTGAACAAATATAAGTCTAGAGTGGATGGCTCTACTGTTTTGCTTGCGTGTACAATTCCCATTCGATCATGCCATGTACACCCTGACATACCCCAAATGGTCCTGTGAGATTACATACTTAGTTTCATTTATCTAAGTCAGTAGGTCTGTCTGCTGAGGATGCACCATTGTGGTAGATAATGTAAAAGTCTACTTGTATAGTCAATGTCTGATATGAGCCTAGTGGGGAAATTAACTTACTATTATGTTGTTGTTTTTTGTTTTTTTTTCAATGGCTGTTTGGATCCGCCTTTACAGCCCTTTCCGCTCTCCTTTTGTATGTCTTTCTCACTGGTTGGTGAGAGAGAATGGTAAAATGATTAGAGCTAGAGATTGGTAGTGGTGATGGTACACTTTATGAGACGGTGAGAAAAGGAAAAGATACAATGTAACTGAGCTCCGACAAAGTGTTGTTTCGAGGGTGGAATCATTGGCTTTATCTCTTGATGAGAAGTTCCAAGTCCATAGCACACGCAAGTAAAAATGTTATGTCAGGGTGCGATGATTAGTGCCTACATTCCAATGTCATCATTTGCATTTATATTGTTCACAGGTAATGGGGAAGTATTTCAAAAGTGGCTATGAAAATGTGGTCGCAGACGAAAATTTGACACCAGGGCTCTCAAAGGGGATAATAGTTTGGGAAATAATTATATAGATTTGTAGCATTATAGAATTCAAGAACGCAACGGTTTTATGAATGGAAGCTGAATGCCCATGATAGAATTCCTCATGTTTCCCTCTGTCGTTTGATCTACTTTCGTAGACAAAACGCGGTTGTTTTTCTCTAAGTTATGGAATTTACCCAAACCATTTCAAATGAGAAGAAAGAAAAGAATAGTTTTTTTGTTGTTGTTTTTTTGGTCATGACAGTTTAAATTCAAGTGCTGATGATGAATGCTTTCCGACCAAGAGATGAGCAGCAAATAAAAAATGTAAAGTGACAAAAGTACAGACACGTTTCGGAAACAAACACGTGTGAGAGAAGGAATGTTGATTTAGCGTTTAATAATGTACAGCAATTGGAGAGAACCATCAAAACAGAGTGATAATCGACCAGTTGTATGTTAACGACATGTACCTGACAAATATTGTTAGTGAATGTAATGTAGTCGATGACTACCTGGTTCGCAAACAGCCCATGGAAAGATGTAATGACGAGAGGGTGACGGATGGTAAGCTGCTCGCCGCTCATTTGTCTTTGATCTTCGAGGAGTCCTGTGTCGTATCTCCTCCTCTCCCCCACCCCCCCCCCCTCCCCCCATTCCAACCTCTGTGAGTAGGCCTCCATTGTCGGCAAAAATGAGCAAGGCTGGGAGAACGAATCACACCAAAGACAAAACAGTTTCCAGATTTTGTTGTCGTTGTTTGTGCACCCTTTCTTGGCCGAGTTAATGAAAGATAATCTTCTGTTTAAAAGGTATTCAGATGATTTTTTTCGCGTATGAAGAGAGGTAAACATACAAGAAATAAAAGGAGGATTACGCCAGGGCTAAGAAACTCTTTCGGTTAAAAAGGATTTTCTTCTTATCCGGTTTCGGTTTAAGTAGGTTCCGCTGAAGAGACTTCCTGATTCAGTTGGCTGTGTGCGGTTTGTGTATGTCATGTGGGATCAGACGGAGAGGGAATGAGGGGTGGAAAAGGACTGAGCCACGAAATAGAGGTTGTAAAGTGCCCATCTCTGTGTGGCCACTGAAGACGATTGCGCTGCAGGTGACTGGCGGTCTGTCCGCAACAACTGGTGGGATAATAATGTCTTGTGCAGCTTGTAATGTCTGTGCATTTTCTTTGTCTATATACTATTTGTTGTCCATGTGAATAGTCTGCTGTCTATGTGACGCCTATTGTCTGCATAACTTCGGTTGCCTGATGTGAGTGGATACATGATTGTATTTCATAAATCGCCGATTCATATCCTCCAAACTTGATGTAAGCTTGTCCAGCTTCACCATGGCAGCAGTTACCATGGTGATGACACAAATAACGACCACGCCCATAGAAACGTTAATGGTGCTTAGACGGTAGTGGAAGGAGAGGATGATGTAGGGACAGCAACAGCACCGCTTCCACTATTTCCAGCTGAGGCTGAAGTCTTGCTGTCGCCACTTGTAGATGTTGTCAGAGATGTGTTTGTTGGTTGAGTGGTTGGTGCTGTCGTTACAAGTTTGGTGGTTGCTGCAGCTGAGAGACAAAATGGTATAAACTGCTAACATTTTACTATAGTTTGTCATGTACTTCATTGAATTATTTTTTTTTCTGCACAGTAAAATCATTAGAAAACTCTTGGATCTCATCACTACAGCCTTGACGTTTTTCTCCCGTCCTTTTCTTCTTCTTCCTGTCCTATAATTCTACCCTTCGTCTTTCTTTATCAGTTGTTTTTCATACCATTGCATCAACCATTCATTGCCTCTTCTTCCTTCAACACCTTAACTTGTTCCTTTATGTTTTCGTCTTCGAATACTGTATCAGTCATTATCTCCACCATTTTTACAATATTCTGTCCTCCTGTCCCCCCCCCCCTTTTTTTTTTTAAATCCTGTTTCATTTTACACACACGCACACACATTATCTGTACAGCCATACCAACACACATACAATCTCAACACGCACCAGCCCCCGGAATCACACCACTTACGCATCCAAGTATGGTGAGAAATGTTACTCTCTCCCAGCAAATCTCGCATGTTGGCATCACTGGAACCTTGGACAAAAAATAACGAAGGAGAATTGAATTTGTGGACGATTTGCTTGTACAAATTTGGGACTTTTTTGGAGGTCGCAGCAGACACAGATTGCTAGATCTAGACATTGGGCCATATCAAGAATTATGTACGTAATGTATGCAAAGAACGTTGTTAAGTCTAGAAGGAGGGTGGCAGGGTTAGCAGTCTTCTACGCTTTGCAGTGCCGTTTGTATAATGGCCCATTGTGTCAAACTGAGTGTGCATGAGAAAACCAGGCTTAAGTCGGCAACATGACATTTTGAGTTCTGTACATATAATAAAAGACAAGACATTTCTGATAAATTGAAGTCAGTGACCCCTCTAAAACAAGATTTTGAGAAAATGGCATTTAATCCTAAACGTGGCAATAGCTAATTGACCAAGTAATATTGGAGGGATTGCTGTTAGGAGACCGTAGTCTAATTACAAAGCAGTTATAGAGATCATAGTGAGTAGAGTTCACTGCTCATCTACAGTTTACCATGTAACATGCCACGGTCCCCTAAACAACAGCCAAGTTGGAAGTTTGTGTCGGACCCATATTTTCACTTCAAAGCCGTTTTTCTCAAAATCAGCTCTGCCGACTTATACCGGGTTTTCTCATGCACACTCACATATGTGTTATCCAAACGCCCACATACACAAGCACATGTTCAAACATATTCACGTACGCACAGTGCATAGATATATACGTATTATGTCATTATGTGTGTCTGCTTGGAACTTCTGAAATTGTGGGTAAATTGACATCACTGATGCTACAGAGTGAAAAATAGTTCATCAAAATTTAGTATCAAATTTATTTATGTAGCTGAAATAATACATTTTCTGAGTTACAGCCATTTGAAAAAAAAGGGGGGAGGGGTGTATGTTTTTTGTGGGTTTTTTTTTTTTTTTTAGAGAAAATGGTGTTTATAAATTATTTCGCTTTTGTGTCAGCCACAGCATAGCGTCCCTAGCAACCTACTTTACCATTGGTTGTACAGAAACAAAATTTGGCCCAGAGTTTTAAAACAATAACCGAAGTGTACATAAGATATTCACAATCAAAGAGACACTTTTATGATTTGTGCAGCGATTTGAACGAGAGTTAAGACAAGATATTTGCAACTTTTTCCGAGATTGAATTAAAATTATGCCAGTGATCGCTGTGTTTCAAATGCCCTTATCATCAAAATGATAATATGATTTTCTTCATAGAACTGACTTACGAGTAGATCTACATGTACTTACAGTTTCCTAGGGTAATTCTGATATCGTCGATGGCGACATAGTCGAAAAATCCCGTCTTTTTGCTCACGAATTTGATCTGAAATAAGAATAATGACGTCAGTGAAATTTGTTGTAATGCAGGAAACCAGTAACTTAGTGCTCTTGTCCACAGGATCCGCCCCGCTCCGCTATTTTTACGGAAAATATGACGCACGACAAGATAAAATACGGGTTGCCTCTATAGCGATGAGGAGCGGGGCTGAGCGGACGCTGTGGGCAAGTATACAGAGGCAAAGAGTGTTTTACTTCGTCATACCTCACTTTCCGTAAAATAGCGGAGCGGAGGGGATGCTGTGAACAAGACCACTAACGCTGCTCATGTTCAAATGACCAAGGTGATGGAGACCATGATGATAATAATGATAATACTGACGATGATTTT
The DNA here is from genome assembly GCA_963931925.1 of Onchidella celtica. Classification (NCBI taxonomy): domain Eukaryota; kingdom Metazoa; phylum Mollusca; class Gastropoda; order Systellommatophora; family Onchidiidae; genus Onchidella; species Onchidella celtica. Next base: position 114,303,045 of record OZ007567.1, on the reverse strand, counting down.
TTTGTCCAACGATAATGGTGATCGTAGTCGCGGCAGTGATGTGATGTTCTAAGGAAAATGACGATAATAAAGGTGAAAATTGAGGGTGGGTGGGGTCATTATGATGATAATGACGATAATATGGACTGAGGTGATAATGTCGATATTGCTGATAATGATGGCGTCAATTATGATAAAAATGGTGACAGCAGCAAAGACAGCTGTGATGTTGTGTTGGTGGTAGTTGTAGTGATGATGGCGATAGTGATAATGAGGATAATGATGGTAGTTATCAAAGCAATGAAGATAGATTATTAGAATGTCGAATACCAAATTTTTCTGTTTATGTATGAAAACAACCTGACCGTGGAATTGCCTGTGACGTTGGCAGTGACGTAAGCCAGAGTCCACTCATCCATGGCCTTGTCTGAGACGCTCAGTAATCGTATCGGTTCTGTCATAATATCAGGATCGTATTGGTAAACGTACAGATATCCGTACTTGTCCCTTACTGCAAGGAGCGAGAAGGGGGAAATATTGAGTATAACGGTTTTTCTCTGTTAGACGTAGTCAAATATTTTTTTATTTTTTTTTAATACATGTAATTTAATAAAAAAAAATTAATTCCTTGTGAAATTTTCTTAAAATGTGGCGGGATGATAATGAAGGTGATGGTGGTGGTGATGGTAGTGGTGGTCGTAGCTGTAATGTATTGATTACGATGGTGATGGTGGTGGTTGTGGTGGTGATTGTGCGATGGTAATAGTGGTGACGGTGATGCTCAGGGTGACAGAACCCAAGACAAACGTACCGGCCATCATGAAATAAAATGCAAGGCAGATAACTCCATCAATGCCGAGTGCAGGGGAGACAACACCAGATTCCACCCAATCCATGAAACCGTAGGCGTTGGTTTTCAGATACAAGAACTGTCCTGGGCAAATCACAAGTACAAGTTAAGACAAAATTATATGAAGGGCTGCAGCATTCGGGCTCACTTTCATATAATAAGTTTATGGATTCTACATACAGCCAAATATTTTTTTTAATTCTTGCGGTCTCCTTGTAACATCAGGAGAGCTAAAACGTGGAAAATAGACAAAATCTTCACATTTTTTTGCCTATAGCATGAAACTTTGCACTTGGGTACTTGGAACCACTGTAGGTGCTTAAGCGACATCAACATTACATGTATCACAGAACCATATCTTAGGCGTGACCGTTATTTCAATTAGGTCATCACGACTTCCGCCATTTGTCGTACCAACTACGCGGTTATTTTTTTCTCCATGTTTGTTTAGATCAGAAATAGTACTAAAATAAACCCTATGAAGAAAAAAAAAACACGTTTCTATTCATATCATCTTCTGTGTTTGGTGAATTCTGCAAAGACAAGTGTGATACTGATATAAACCTAAAACGTGATATTTTAACCTAAACTACGAGTTCTGAACTTTTTCCAGGAGTCTCCCAGAGCCCCAAATTTGATGCCTGATACATCTGTATTTGTATTTTTTTATTTTGTATACTTCTTTAATCCCATTTGGGAAATTTGCCTTTGTGCCATTGCAGCCCAGTTACAACTATTGCAATTTATGCTAGGAAAGAAAGACAGAGATGTTTATTAAGTAAAGAATGAAGTATTTTGGTTTCTCTCTCTCGCTACTGGCCGACTGACTGGCTGATCCATCCATCCATCCATCCATCCATCCATGCATCCATCCATCCAAATGTCAAAGTTTCAGATCATGTCAAGAATCCTACAAACTTCACAAATAGTGTATCCGAAGTACCTGTTCCATTAGTGTGGTCATGTTCGATACCACGGATGTAGGAATCACCCGATCTTGTCCACAACACAGTACCGGCCTTGTCATTGCTATAGCCACAGACATCAGTATCGAAGTCGCAAGAACCGGTGATCAGCTGAAACAGCATAAAAGATTGCCCACTACAGCATGCATAAAGTCACCAATAGACAAGGTAAAATGTCTGTCTTTGCTATCAGAAAATTACCGTGACTGTTCAGCTAGGTCTTACTAAACAGTTGTCCTTAGGTGAAAGGAAAGGCCAAGTTGCAACAAGGGTTACAAATACTGTATTTAAAAACAAACAGAGAGCGCTTTAGACGATCTTTTTTGCCATCCGCAATTCGAAGCAGCAGTGTTTCCTGATGTGAAATGCTGTTGTTAGTTTTTCCCAATGGATTGTTCTTACAGTGTGTGCGTGTGTGTGAGCAATGTTCTTACTTGTTGGTAATGTTGTGTGAGCAATGTGCGTGTGTGTGGTATGCCATAAAGACTTGTAGGCCTTAGATATTGTATTTGCCGTTGTACTGTTACTGAATGCTGTGACAACAAATTTCCTGGAAACAGGATAATAAAGTCATATCTTATCTTATCTTATCTTATCTTATAATTGTGATAGTGCTTGTTTATATTATCGCCATTTTCTAAAAAAAAAAAAAAAATGGAGATCTTTTAGTATGAAGAAGAGGTATAACAAATGCACTCTCTGACATTTGTGCAACATGCGTTGTGGCACTTACCAAGCTGTTTCACATATCTGATTTTTTTTCTTACCCCCCCCCCCCCCCACCCCCTTATCATAATACTAAAGCCGCAAGCTTTTTAACGTCGAATTTATTCTCAGCTGTGCCAAAAAGTGGAGTTGGAACACACAAGAACTTAGGTCGCGACACACATCTTTTTATACGAAAATAAAATATGGAAGTAAGAATTCAAAAGACATGCTTTGAAGCTGTGATGGTACGAAACTTATGAGAAACTGTTGAAGAAGGCAATGTTTCAGGGTACGTCGACAACTGTTCACATCAGGACAGTAGCATGTATGTCTTCGGGAATATGTTACACGTGTAACCGGGGTGTGGGGTCAGCACTGTCAGGTGAGTGGGGTAGGCTATTGCATTACAGTACTAGCAACAATCTCCATGAAAGAAGTTCATTCATATGATTCTTATTCTTTAAAAATCAGCTTAAATGCTGATCATTTGGACTGGCAGCGCGGCATCATCATAGAGCTGTTACGTGATTGTGTCAAACACAACTGATTTATACCCAGCTAGCAACCCTATGGAAATCCAACACATAGGATTAGCGTGGTTTGCGCAAAGGAATGACAGCGTTCCTACATAGTTCCTCTAGTAACGACATCGCGCCGACGTGGGTTTGATGTAAGAAGCCCACCCCTATGATAATCCTACCAACCCTACGTCGGGTTGACGTAGGGATGCTGCTGGGTAAGTTGCCGATTCTTGCTCTCTGTCTCAAAGATGATCCAAGTCAAACGAGTTCGTTTCTTTGTTTGTTTTTTTTCCCTCACACTGTTTGCATTCCATTCAGTTTGTTTATTGTTTTGGTATACTTACCGATGATTTGGCAAAAGGCTCATAGTGAGACTGTGCTGTGACGTCAGTAGCCAGGAGTTCACTCAATGTGCCAGTTTGAATAACGGGAAATTTTATTATTGATTGGCAAAATCATATAAAAATTATGATAGCGAAGCTATGATATAAACGCCTGATTTATTGCATAAAATGGTAAAAACAATCGCTAAAATTACGGATGGCAATAAATGAAAAATCTTTTCGAATGATAGAAGGGGGATAAGATGGACTGGGAGAAGAAGATTAAGTCAAAGCAGAAATTGACAATAATTAATTATGATGGCAAGATTATCAAACAATGAGGACAATGGATGAAATATTATATTGAGGAATCAATTATGACCGAGTAATAATATTACTGGATTTATTTGAATACATTTAATCACTGTCAACAGTCCAAAAGGGAGACGTGAAATGATTTCTCTATTTTCTTCCTCGTGCTCTCCTTGGCAGTGGCTACGTTTACGGCAGATTACGCTCATGCCCCAATAGAAAAAAAAAAACAAAGAAAGGAAGCGCTGCTGTACGAACGGGAGTAAAGCCGAACAAAGGAAAATGGTGAGTTGTGTTCACCGGCTGCCCTAAACGTAGCCACTGTGTTTCTGAAACGCAACATTAAGTTTTCATTCACTGTTAAAAGTTTAAAATATTTGCTCTGGTTTCAGCATTGTCACACGACTAGATATAAACAGGAGTCGGTTCGTCTTAACGAGGGAAAACTTAAGTTGGGAATGTGATAAATATTGTTCTTTGTCCTACCTGCAGTTCCCTGGTTTAATATCGATATCATCGATGGCGACATAATCGAAAAAGCCTGTCTTTTCTGCCTGAAACTTGATCTAAAGTGAGATCAAATACAATAAAGTAAGTATAAGTAAGACCCAATGCTTTGTGGACAGTAAGTATGCACGGGAGACGTCTTGTCGATGGTGTTGTAGTGATAAAACTTCTCAATGTGAAATTATGTTCCCATTAGTTTAGTTCACTGCTTTAGATTTTAAACTAAATCGGAGTTTTGTCTCAGTTCATCCAACCTGGAGTCGTCATCAAAATACAAAAATACCGTACAAAAAATAAAAATCTTCACACCCCACTCCACCAAATCCCCTACTTGGAAAAACTGCAAAAACATAGAGAGTGACAGAATAAAAGACGGAGAAAGCGATTGCGAGTGAGTTAGTGTATGACTGAAAGAGAGAGAAAGGGATGGGGAAAGAGAGAGATGGGCAGATGCAGAGGAAAAGAAAAGAGGGAGACAGACAGACAGACATATACTGAGGGAGAGGGAAGACAAGGGAAAAAGAAAAGACATATACACCTACACATACACCTACACTTACAGATACACTTACACATACACCTACACTTACACGTACACTTACACATGCACAGATACACGCACAGACAACGAAAGAGAAAGAGAGAGTGGGATGGGAGGAGGGGGGAGGCACAGACAGACAGCAGAAAGAGAGATACTCAGAGGAGAGAGAGAAACACCTTAACAGTGTGTGAGACAACAAGAAAATAGCGGAGGAAAGCGAGGTAAAACAGGAGAATTCTTGAACATGAGTCCTCAGTGATAAAGACGGAACCGGGTTGTTGTTTTTTCTTTTGGTGGGGGGGGGGGGTGAGAGAAATAGAAGAACTGGGACAGGAAGTAAATTCAGAACCCAAGCGTCTAGTAAACCTGACCGTTGAATTGATGGTGACGTTAGTAGTGACGTAAGCCAGAGCCCAGTGTCGGGTGGCCTTGTCTCCGATAGTCAGTATTCGTATCGGTTCTGTCAGGGCCGGATCGTACAGGTAGACACGTAGGGAACCGTAGTGGTCTTGCGCTGTCATAATAAGATATCGGAAGGTCTGAGTACTGAACTCTAAAATGTTAGAGATGAGGCTAACGAAGTTAGTGAGGAAATAATTCTTCTCGAGACATCCACCTGATCAGGAGGACATTAAATGTTAATGTTCACCGGGGCCATCCATAACCCATGGCCCAGCCAGCAACCACACGGAAATGGTGGTGGTGTAGTGATGGTGGTGGAGGGGTGGTAGTGATGATGGTGGAGGTGTGGTGGTAGTGATGATGGTGGAGGTGTGGTGGTGGTGATGATGATGGTGGTGATGATGGTAGCGATAGCGACGGTGGGTGATTATGGTGATGGTGGTGGTAGTGCTGGTTTTGGTGATGGTTGTGGTCCTGGTGGTGGAGGTGGCGACGTTGGTGAAGGTGCGGTGGTGGTGGTAGTGATGGTGATGGTGGTGGTGATAGCAGTGGTAGTGGTAGTGGTGGTGGCGACGTTGCTGAAGGTGCGGTGGTGTTGGTAGTGATGGTGATGGTGGTGGTGATAAGATAGATAAGAGATAAAATAAGAATCACTTTATTATCCCATATATGGGAAATTCGTTTTCAGAGTGTCCACATACATCTCACGTATCATTATAAATAAACAAAATCAATAAGTCAATAACAGACACACATGGCGTGACATGGAAAGAACCTTAATGAAATGTGGCACACATTTATCTATAAGATGACTTGCTGAGGCGAATTGCTGAAGGCAAGAATGATCTTCTGTATCTTTCCCTGTTTGTTTTCATGTGGTAGTGGTGGTGGCGACGTTGCTGAAGGTGTGGTGGTGGTGGTAGTGATGGTGGTGGTGATAGCAGTGGTAGTGGTGGTGGCGACGTTGCTGAAGATGTGGTGGTGGTGGTAGTGATGGTGATGGTTGTAGTAGTGGAGGCAGCAGTGATAGTAATGGCTCTGACAGACGAGTGAGAACTTACCCACCATCATGTAGTAGAAGGACACACAGACATCATCATCAGTGTCTAGTGGAGGGGAGACAACCCCGGCCCTTGCTCCAGTTCCTGACCCGATTGCGTTTGTCGTCAGATACAAGAACTCACCTGTTGGTCCAAGAGTACACAGTTATTTTTAGGTCTTTATTATAGGAGTTCGCTGCTCCTGGCATTTACACCTCACTTTTCTTGTTAATCTTTTGTGTGTTTTTGAGGTAGGAATTTTTTGTTTTAAAGAAGTGTATATCCGTACAACATGTTGTATGGATAGGGACAGTGCATATCCGTGCAACATGTTTACCAAAAGCGCGACTGGTGAAGGTTTGCTGAAACAAAACTTGGTATGGTGTTCACGAATTTAAAGTGACAACACGTGGAAGAGTCAGATGGACCTGGGGGCGTGAGGGTCTAGTCAGTTTGTATCAATGGGCGGGGGTCAGATTGACTAATCAGGCGAAAAGGGATTGGGGTAGCCATTGGTGGTCGACGTACACTCAAGTATATTATTAGCGCAGATCACGTAAACTCCGAGCAGAAGTAAGATTTTTTTTGCTACTTAGCGGATTCATATCTTTAAAAACTATGCAAATTAACAAGGTCAGTAATAATAGTATTCCGGTGTGTGTTCTACGTCATCGAATTGTGTGCATTGTACGGATATGCGCTTCCTTGTTTCAATGTTGCCCTGGCAGGGGGCTTTGTCAAGCCTGTTCTTCTTGATTCCCAACTGCCAAGGTATCTTTTAACGTGCACACGGGCCGTCTGAATTGTTCGTCCTTATCCGAGAAGACTAGGTGCTTGAGCCTACCAACCATAGGATCAGGGACAGGAATTTTCCCCCAAAAGTCTAACATGCCTGCACCGACCGGGGATCGAACCCTGTACTTTCGACATGAGAGGCGACCACCTTGTTTCTAGACCAACTTACCTCCGAGGAATACACAGCAAAGACGTATAACTGTTTATACCCATGAATGATTGCAAGAAGAAATCCTAATCCAGGAGTCAACTAATGATGTATAACAAATATTTCTTTACACCATTTGTCCATACATTTGCAAAAAATGGATTAACATCCCAGCCACATCTCCACGTCAATCCGATGTAAATGTGTATTCGATTTCCATAAGATTGGTAGGATTACCGTAGGGCAGGCTCCCAATATCAAACGGACGTCAGCATGATGTCGTAACCAAAGCATCTACGAAGGAATGATGTCATTTATAATTATGTGGAAATGTGACGTCAATCCTTAGGGTTGCTGGCCCGGGTATTTGTAGCTTAGAACAATTGTGATTCATCATTTAGTATGTTGTTGATGTTGCAGTTAAAGTTGTTGTTGTTGTTGTTAAATATATTTAGGAATGTTCATGCGATAGGCAATATTAACGAGGGTTACAGACCTGTTCCATTGGTGTGGTCGCGATCGATACCCCGGATGTAAGAATCGCCCGATCTTGCCCAAAACAAACTGGCCACAGTACCGGAACTTTCGTTGGTATAGCCACAGACATTGGTATCGAAATCGCAGGATCCGGGCAGACGCTGCAAAATAATTCAGTATTATTCATATATATATTCATATATACTTTGTGTACTCACAAATATGTTCACGTGTGTATGTTTACACAGTCAGAGGTTTTTCACATCAGAGGGATGCAGTTTAAATAAATATGACATAATTATGAAAATGTATAATTTGAGAGATAGGGGGAGGGTGTGAGAGAGAGAGAGAGAGAGAGAGAGAGAGAGGAGAAGAAATCTGGACTCATTAATTAGGAACGATGGCATGAAATATTTAGTTCTCAATTTTCTATTTCTTCAAAAAGTCGATTATTCAGGATATCCAATGATTTATGATTACAGCCAAACCGATACATCAAGATCGTAGGCGTAACAGAAAAACTGACAGCAAAGGAGAATAGAATAAAGATTTAAGAGAGAGACGATACCACAGTGTAAGATTTGGCCAAGAAGACTAGATCTAACTTGTGTCTGTTCAGAGGATCTGGCGCCACGCAAGGTCAGTGCAATAAGTTATTTTTTAATTAAAGTAAAGCAAAAAAAAAAAGCTCTTCATTTTCTTTCTGTCACTGACCGACCTTCCTCCCTCCTTTGTGCACACAAGCACCTTACAGACGCAATCACACACACACACACACAGGCAGGGAGAGAGAGAGCAAGAGAGAGAAAGAGAGAGAGAGATAGAAAGAGAGAAATAGAGAGAAAGAAAGACGGCAGTGATCGTTTACAAACCGTAGATGGCTGTGTGACCGTTGGGGGATGGGTGGGCTGTGTTGGCAGATTGTGGACTTGTCCTGTAGATAGATAGATAGATAGATAGATAGATAGACAGACAGACAGACAGACAGACAGACAGACAGACAGACAGACAGACAGACAGACAGACAGACAGACAGACAGACAGATAGATAGATAGGCAGGTATGAGATAGACATACAGGCAGACTTTCAGGTAGGCTAGATGAGAAGGCAGGCAAACAAACAGAGAGACACACACACACAAGAAAGCGAGAGAGAGAGAGAGAGAGTGAGGGAGAGAGAGAGAGGGAGAAAGAAAGAAAAAGAGAGATCACGGGTAATTTTAAATGTGGAACTGATACCTTCTTGCTTTTTCTGCTGTTGTTGTTGTTGTTGTTGCTGTTGTTGTTTTTGTTGTCCCAATACCTAGATTTTACTCGTAGATGCAATTTATGTTAATGTTAATTTTATGCAAGTGATGGTGATGGTGGTCATGGTAGCGATGGTTGTGGCAGTGCTGGTGGTAGGGATGATGATGGTGGTGGTGGTGGTGATGGTGGCAGTGATGACGGTGGTGGTGGTGGTTGTGATGGTAGTGGCCTGTAAGTCTGACACAAGGAAAAAAAAATAGCCAGCTACTCAAAAGGCCACATACTTGTGTTCCGTACCAAACCCACAATGTGGTGTGTTACTACGTTAACTGCTGAAACTGGTGCCCACCTTAATCAGACAGTCACGTTGCACCCATTCAACAGTTACATTGTTTTGTTTCGTTGACATCACTTTGACACTTCACATCACCCTGACTGGTATACCGCGACCAGTGGGGATCCCTTTTTGCGGTCGAAACAAAAAGAAATTCAGCTTACTCAGGCTAGGAGCCTGGAATATACGCACACTACAGGACAACTCAAACAACCCGGAAAGACGCACTGCACTTATTGCCATTGAGCTCAGCAGGTACAACCTGGACATAGTGGCACTCAGTGAGACCAGACTCCCTGATAGTGGCCAACTCAAAGAGCTCAGTGGTGGATACACCTTCTTCTGGAAAGGCAAGGGTGCAGTCGAACCGAGACAGCATGGTGTTGGGTTTGCAATTAAAAATGACCTTGTCAGAAACTTGCAGTCCATGCCAATTGAAATAAATGACAGGCTAATGACACTCAGGATCCCAGTTGGGAAAAGCCAGTCAGCCACCCTCATTAGCGCATATGCGCCCACCATGACAAACCCAGATGAAGCCAAAGACAAGTTCTATTCTGATCTAGAATCTGTCATATTTTGCTCTGTCCCGGCAGCTGATAAGCTGATTCTCTTGGGGGACTTCAATGCTAGGGTTGGCTCCGAAATCTCAGCATGGCCAAATGTTTTGGGCCCTCATGGAGTTGGTTCATGCAATAACAATGGGTTGCGCTTACTTACTTTGTGCGCTGAATTTGGCCTGTTCATTACCAACACAAATTTTAGTCTCCCCGTGAGAAACAGAACGTCATGGATGCATCCCCGCTCAAAGCATTGGCATCTCATAGACTATGTCATTGTGAGGAAGACTGACAGAAAGGATGTCCTTGTAACAAAGGCGATGTGTGGTGCCGAGTGTGGAACTGACCACAGACTCATTGTTTGCAAGCTCAGACTAACATTGAGGCGCAATAGACGCCCTCAAGGGAAAGCGCCACCTAAACGCCTAAATGTTTCAAAACTCTGCTCAGCTGAGAAACAGAGCGAGCTCTCATCAGAACTCTCCTCAAAATTGGATTGCGTGACTTTTGACCCTGAGAACATTGAACAGAGCTGGACTGACCTAAATACGACTGTGCACTCTTGCGCCAGCAGCACAGTTGGTTTTCCTGTCCGCAAGCACCAGGACTGGTTCAATGATAATGATAATGAAATCAAAGTGCTCATCAAAGAAAAAAATAGTCTCATCCAAGCTCACTGCAGTGACCCCTCTTCCACAGCAAAAGCTGATGCACTGCGTGCATGTAAGGGTGTACTCCAGGAGACGCTGAGGAAAATGAAAAATGACTGGCTTGAAGAGCGAGTAAGAGAAACTCAGAAATATGCCGACACACACAACACTAGAAAGTTCTTTGAGAGCCTCCGAGCTGTGTTTGGACCATCCCGCTCTGGCACTACGCCACTTCTTGCGTCAGATGGTTCAACACGCATTGTTGAATTGAATGCCATAATTCAGCGTTGGGCAGAACATTTCGGAGGTGTGCTAAATCGGCCACCAAATATAAATACTGAGTCCATTGACCGCCTCCCTCAGACTCCTATTAATGCAGCTCTTGCCAAGCCATTCACAGCAAATGAGACCCGAACTGCCACAAATCAGATGTCCTTTAACAAATCACCAGGCGTGGATTCAATTCCTGCTGAGGTGTATGCCTTCGGTGGAGAAAAGCTTATTGAAAGGTTGACCGAGTTGTTCAATCATATGTTGAAAGCAGGGAAGCTGCCACAGGACTTCAAAGATGCTTCAATCATCCATCTGTACAAAAACAAAGGGGACAGCCAAGTCTGTGACAACCATCGGGGAATCTCTCTACTTTCAATTGCTGGCAAAATATTGGCAAGAATGCTTCTGAATCGCCTTCTTGATCACCTCTCGTCAAATGACTTGCTTCCCGAGAGCCAATGTGGCTTTCGTAAAGAGAGGGGAACGGCGGATATGATTTTTGCTGCCAGACAGATTCAGGAAAAATGCATGGAACAAAATAAAGCGCTGTATATCACATTTGTTGACCTCACAAAAGCATTTGACACAGTGTGTCGTGAAGGCCTCTGGAAAATCTTGGCGAAGTTTGGGTGTCCACCCGAATTCATCACAATAGTGCGCCAGTTTCATGATGGCATGCAAGCTGCAGTCAAAAGCAACGGCAGTGTTTCAGAGCCCTTTGCTGTCACAAATGGGGTAAAACAGGGTTGTGTCTTAGCCCCAACTCTGTTCAGCATCATGTTCTCTGCAATGCTACAAGAAGCCTTTAGCTCTCCTCCTCAAGGGGTAAGCATCAAGTACCGAACTGATGGCAGTCTATTCAACCTCAGGAGACTTCAGGCAAAAACCAAAACCAAAAGTACTCAAGTCTGTGACCTACTATTTGCTGATGATTGTGCACTTCTGGCACACGATGAGGATAGCATGCAAAACTGTGTTGATAAGTTCTCTAGTGCCTGTGACAACTTTGGCCTCACAATAAGCACAAAGAAGACGGAAGTGCTCCATCAGCCTACTCCAGACGACAAGTATCCTGTGACCCCAAATATCAAAGTCCATGACAGTCTTCTGAAGGTGTCGGAGAACTTCACCTATCTTGGCAGTACACTGTCTTCCGCGGCTCGTGTTGATACTGAAATTCTCTCAAGAATCAGCAAAGCCAGCTCTGCATTTGGCAGGCTTCGAAAGAGAGTATGGGATGTCGCCGGCATTCTCACAGACACTAAGCTGAAAGTGTACAATGGTGTGGTCCTTCCCACCCTACTCTATGGGGCTGAAACCTGGACAGTGTACCAATCGCATGCCAGAAAGCTAAATCACTTTCATCTGGCCTGCCTTAGAAAGATCCTAAGGATCAAATGGCAGGATAAAATTCCAGACACTGAGGTCCTCAATCGTGCCAAGGAATTGAGCATCTTCTGCCACCTGAAAAAAATTCAGCTACGTTGGGCAGGACATGTTGTCAGAATGCCCGACTCCAGACTCCCTAAGCAAATCTTCTTCTCTGAGCTCTCCAATGGAACGAGGAATGTTGGGGCCCCAAAGAGACGTTACAAAGACACTCCCAAGCAATCACTGAAGGCCTTTGCCATTGATTGAGTGAGTGGGAAAAGCTCTCGCTTGATCGTGCAAATTGGAGGGCGGCCCTTACCAGAGGCAGCAAAGCATGGGAAGCTGACAGAGTCCAGCAGGCTATCAAAAAAAGAGAACGGCGCAAGAAAAGGCCCAGTGGTACTGAACCAACGGAGCACTCTTGTCATTTATGCGGAAGGGTCTGCAGGGCAAAAATAGGACTTATCAGTCACATGAGAAGCCATAAGTCATGAAAGAACAGTCTTTCCATTCTGTCCTCTGTGTCCTTTAGTTCTCTTTATTGTCCATGTGTTGAAATTCTCAACAATTTCTGTTCTTTATTCCTCTGGTGTTGTTAAGGTCGTCATCATACCTGATGGACGAACTATTATTATTACTGGCAGGGGAGTGTAGTCTAAATACAAAGCCAAACAGAGACAATACCGTACTGAGTTATCTTCACTGTTCAGCTACAGCTTTCGATGTAAAAAGCTCCCCTCACAAGAGTTACCGATATAATCACGAGCCTTAAATTCTACAAAACATCGTATTATGCATAGAAAGACATAAAGGTACACATGGGCATATTTTAAAAGGTCTTGAAGTTCGCGGTATTTTTAATACTTTCGTTGATTTTGGGCCACAACTGAGTTTTAATGAACAGAAGAAAGTGTTCCGACATTTTAAGCCGGAAAAATAGACGAATTTTCTTCGAGTAGAATTAAAAAGTATGACAGGAAATTCAGTTCTGCTCCTCAATTTACACATTGATGAGCGAAACTCAACTTGAAAAATCACATTCCCCGAGTGAGAGGGCCAACTAGTAACAATAACCAAAAACAATACAGTTGTATGAATTCCAAACCTACCAGCAACACTGCTAAACATCACAATGCAAGTTCCACAAATTAGGAGAAAAATCATCTTCGACAAAGAACGTTTCTGTATTTTCACTTGGAGGGCGTCAGAAAGAGACTGTCATCTGCATAACACATCTAGTTTAGATCGGTCTACAATCTCACTCTGAAATTTCATAACCTGAATGACATGCCTGAACTGCAAAAGCTTCAATTAGCCTTCGGTACACATACACAATTGCAGAAAAACACACCTACAATTTTTAGCGATCTTAATCTAGTTAAAACGCCTTCCATAAGCAGCCTGACCTATTTTTTTAAACAGAAGAACTCACATCACTTTCAGGAAATAAAATAAAACGTTTTTTGCTAATTTTATCCCATACTTAGGTTTTAGTTCAGAGCGAAAAGAGGTCAGTTTAGTTTCCTTATCTCAGAATGGAAAGAGTTCTGTTTTCAGTTTGGCCCCGAAGTTCAAAAACAAAACAAAACTTCTAATATTTGAACGTCCACTGTTCTGAAGCTGGTATCTATCGCCTGGTGCCGGAGATAAGCAGAAATCAAGGCCCTTAGATGGCGTGCCAAAATCTTAAATGCTAAATCATTGTCCTGGCGAATCATTACGTCATCATCGTTCCTAGAGTGTGGAGTTTAAAGGTCAGTCTCTAGTAAACCCTTTCTGTAGCTCTTCAATAATGAAGAACATTTAAGGAGGGATAGGTGAAAGAAGGGAAAGGGGGCGTACAAGGACATATCCACACTGAAAAGCACACTACGTGTATGTAGATTTTCTTATAGAGTCACTTTTGGAGCTACTCCTTGATGTCTGCCTAAAACCTGGCTGTAAGTGTATTTCAAAGGGTAAGAAAGATACAGGTTTTTGCTTCTCGGGATCCTCAGCCTGTGGCAGTTAGCCTCCTAAGGAAGATGAAGTCTTTGTTTTTTGGAGGCCTCAGCCTGTGGCAATTAGCTCCCCAAGAAAGGTACAGTTTTTGTGGGGGTTTTTTAGGCCTCAGCCTGTAGCAGTTGGTTCCCTAAAAAAGATACAGGAGGGCTTTTTCTTAAGACATCAGCCTGTGGCAGTTAGCTCCTCAAGAACGATACAGTTGTGTGTTGTTGGTTTTTCAGGCCTCAGCCTGTAGCAGTTGGCTCCCCATGAAAGATACAGGAGGTCTTTGGTTTTATTTAGGCCTCAACCTGTGGCATTTGGCCCTTAAGATACGGGATGTCTTCTTTTTTTTAGGCCTCAGCCTGTGGCAGTTGGCTCAAAAATGCAGGAGGTCTTGTTTCTCGTGTACGTTGACCTAAAAAATCCAGAACGAGGCCTTCTTATCTAGTTAGTCAAGGTTTATTTCGGTGCATAAAGGGGGCCGAGTTCTCCTTTTTCCATCTCTTTCCTGTCTCCTTCTCCCTCTCCTTTTTTTTTGCTTTTTAATTTTGTCAATAAAAGTTAATCAAATGAAAAGTAAATTAGATTTAAAAAAAAATTAGACCACAGAAATTAAATCTTGCAATGATTGTTCTTTTTTAGAAGAGGTAAGCTTTCCCACCGACCACATCCCACCCCAATTCGTGAATATAAATTTCAAAGAGCTGAGTCAGCGAATTATAAGGCCATCGGCCTCCCTTGATGATGACCTGAAGTTTACAAAAACAAAAGTGGTACCACAGTTTAGCGATTATTGTAATGGTCATCGTTCTGGTTTTAAATTGTATGGTATCTCGGGATGTTAGAGATCGGGAATACCTGTCTGTAAGACAAGGGGGGCACTTCATATTTTGTGCAGGAAATCAGCAGCTGTTTGTTTTTGTTTCGAAGCATGCCTCCCGCCCTCTGACAGAGGCAATTTATGATTGTATTTAAAAATCACAGTTATTTCGCTAACTGTCCTTATCAAATGATTTGCATTTGTATACTTCTTTGATCCCATTCGGGAAATATGCCATAGTGTCATTGCAGCTCAGTTACAACTGGAGCAGACATGTCGTCGCCACAGTGCGGCGCCGGTCTGTGCGTATGTATGGGAGTAATCATTATAATGTATGTGTTACAACCTGCCATTGATGTTCACAAATTAAGGACAATTGTAAGCGTAAGGACATGACACACAATCAGTGATTTCCTGCAAGAATGAAGTATTTTGTGGGGAGACAAGAAAGAGAAGATTAAAAATAAAGCGAGTTCTTCCTTAAAAATTATGACGTTGTACAAGTTTAGTGTTTTGACGTGTTTTTATAGTATGCAAGAAACTACGGAGAGCAGCTCAGGGGTCCGGTAACTTCTGTACGAATGATCCTTGGATTCCCATTTCCTAATGGGCAATGCAACTAGGTTGTAGTGTTTGGTCACAGGGCTTTGAAAATCGATGATAAAATGACTAAGGGGTGAAACAGACCAAAGCTGATGTAGGTGTCAGACCGGTGATTCGCAGCCATAAATTTTGCTTCACACTAGCACAATAGGCACTGCCCGCTGCATCCCGCTGACTTGTGGTGTGGGCAGTGCCGATTATCAGAGAGTATATATATAGAGAGAGGGTTCACTATTGGTTGATTTGCACTGCGAGACACGGGAGGCTCTGCGAAACTACTGTTAGCATGGAGAGGAAAGTAGGTCGCTGAGGTAAACAATATCGTTTGTGCATTTCCACGGGGCGTAGGAGCTTACAAACGGTTGTAAATAGTTCCAATCAGCCCAAAAATATGAACAAACCACAATAAAGAGATATGGACACTATCTTTGGTGAAGAAGGTCTCTTTCAATTCTTCAATTTCTTGTTTACCACAGCGACCTAGTTTCGGAAGTGAACCCTCTCTATACATCTATACTCTCTGCTATTATGTTAGTGTGAAGTAAAATGTATGTATGGCGAGCTGCCTGTCTGGCATTTACACCTGCCTTGGTCTGTTTCACCCTTAGCGGGGCTGGAGACAATCCGAGGTCAGGTTACATTTTTTAGGTCAAACTGAGAACGCTTGAACATCACAAACTGCATGACGTAGAAAAAACAATTTGAACAAAAACACACACACACACACTCACACACACATAACAAGGTAGGCCTACCGTTTTCAGAAAAGTTAAGGCACCTTTTATTTAAATGTAATTTTGAGTCACCTTACAGTTAAGTTTGTGCTGCGGAGAGCTCTAGAAGTTTACATAGGCTCGCAATCGCATAGTTCAGTGTCCTAAGTAAATGCATTTGTGGTTAAATGGTCTGGCTAAATAGCGACAGCATCCTTATTGTGGTCACCTGATGTAGGCCTACAGCAAATATGCTCACAATTTAAAATGCATCAGTTGTTTTTTTTTTTTTTTATCGTTATCAGTTACCCAGGGCTTAACAAAGACGAGCTGAGTGGTTTTTCAGGTGTAATCTGTTGAATGAATTGTCATTGTCATTCGACACTCACAAGTGAAGCATTTATCAAGACTCAGAAACTGGGCCGAGTGTGTGTGAACAACGCTATGATGATACAGTGATAATACCACAGAAGTCCCCCCTCTTCTGTTTCCCCTCCACTCTCTCTCTCTCTCTCTCTCTCTCTCTCTCTCTCTCTCTCTCTCTCTCTCTCTCTCTCTCTCTCTCTCTCTCTCTCTCTCTCTCTCCTCTTCCCCCCCCTCCTCTCTCTCTCTCTGATAATTCCTGGAAGCCAGATCTGCCCATATTTTCCAGGTCCAACTTTTGCATTTTCCAAATTATAAAATTCATAAATTTATTAGCAGAAGGCAAAATTTTTTTTTAATGTATCCCAACAAGTGCAAATACAAAATCAATAAAAGGATAATGTTGAGAAATTTATTGCACCTAGCAAGTTTCTCAGAATCCGCAGCCTTGCAATAGGGCCTACAGCGTCTTGTTTTTAACATGTGCGGAATCAAAATCGATTTGCTGGAAAATTGTCCGCTGGATTTATCTAAAATCTTGTATAATAAGCTTTCATGTTTGTCCTCCGTACAATGCAGACATACAAGTCTTGAAAGGCAGTTAAATAAAAGCCATACGAGTCGAAAGGGGACATCAATCGAGGACGTAATGAATAGATAAAAAATATAGTTAGAAGAAATAGACGGCCTTATTATTGGCAATGATCAAAGGTCACGTGATGATGAGAGTATCAGTTGTAACCTGTTTATACACAGGTATCTATCTATAACTGAATCTGATACTTTTTTAAGTTTAATCAGTGACTGGTGTCAAGTATTGACAAGTCTTGATATCATACTTTTATAATAGGCCCATTGCGAATGGCGTCACAGAGTGTTTTTGTTTTGTACTTCCGACACCTAAAATGGCGGGTGGATCAGCTGACGAGTGTAACTTCGAGATATGTCTAAGCGTTTAAAATGCCTGCTGGTTGCATTGCAGTTGACTGTTACGTCAGGGGTGGAAAGGATGGATCCACGCTGGTCAGATTCCTTACCATCCATGTAAACAAGGGAAAGGAAGTGAAAGAATTGACCGAACGTCTCCCATGTGCATGAACGCACGTGCCATTGTTTACTGTAGTGAACTTTTTTTAAAACTCGCCGCCGATTGGTTCGCGACGCCTGAAGTGCTCACCGGGCAAATCAGCTAACGAATCAAAATCAGTGCTACCATCGCCATGGTTAAGCGTCGGTCCTGACAACTAAAATGGCCGATATCCGCAATGGGCCGATATATAGTTTTGATGATGATGATGAGGCGGTGGGAATCACGCATGATCACTGTGAGCTGAACTCAACCCGGGGAACTCTCACATCCAAACGGGATCATTTAAGGTCAAGACATTAGCTGTATACCGGTACTATTTTTTTTTCTAGTACATGTACCGTATCATACAATAGCATTAAAGCAAAGCCACCTCTCCTACCTCGGCATCGGTCACCCTCGCCACCAAAGCGTGACAAGTATTTGAATGAAGGCGGGGGGACATGGTATTTTAAATAGAAAGTTACAGCTGAACAGCGAATACGCCTCCGCATTTTCTGTCTTTGGTTTTGTAATAAGACTACGTCTTTGAAGGAAATAATTATTGCTTTGACGGATAGCTTGAGGAAAGGGGGGACCACTGTGTCTGAGCCACTGTCTCGTTTATCAACAATGCAACAAAAAAAAGACGCATTGACCAGCACACATTACATTCGTCAAGGCTGCCGCACCCGTAAATAGACCCGGTTATTGGGGATTTATCTCAAGGTAAGACCTATGTTTACTTTACGGTACATTGCTAATAATTATTATGCAAGGCCGACATATTTCTTGATCTTAAGCTCACCGTACACAAACAGGTCTATGAATTGATGAGCTGATCCCGAAATCGAAACATAATTATGCTTTACTTTAATATCAATATCAACCTTTTAACCAGCAGACTTGACAGAGGAAAAATTCATTGATTCTCGTTTAGATGGCTGTTGTTAATGGGATATGGTAGAAAGCTATATCTGAGCAGTGAACACAACTCATTGTTTTCTCTATTTGGCTTTGTAATTAGGCAACATCCCCCCCCCCCCCCAACACCATCCCGCTTAAATAGGAAGCCGCCTTACGTAACACAAGCAAGTTCACTCAGAGATCTGTGTTGGTTCCTGGTTCAACATTGACATTTAACAATTAGCTCTATTTCATTCAGGGATTCTATATTCCTGAAGCAACACTAACTCATCTGACCGAGACACGGGGCCAATACACATAACATTGATTTTGCCAAACATAGGGTGACTGTTGGTGAAGCGTAACATCGACCACACTTGGGTTCGACCAAGGAGCTCCTTGGATTCGACACACCTCAGTACAGAGATTCTCAGTTCAACACACTACATGTCACCATTATGCCAGTCTATCCAAACTCGATTGTTGTTCTAGTCCAGGAAACTGATCGTTTTAACTATACATCAAGGACTACTATATGATACAGTAGTCCTTGCTATACATACATGTACATTGGAACTGGACCAAATTCACCATGACTGTAATATATTTTCTTGTTTGTTATATACTTCACCCACGTTCAGGACAGGAGGCTTACTTATTAAAGGTTTTTATGTGTATTTTTACAAAACACGATTATAATACACATTACACATCCATTGTTTAACCGTGTGTTGACGAGAGGCGGGGGGGGGGGGTATTGGTTTCTGGTGAAGCGAGTCAGTGGTTAAAACTCGATGACCTGAATACCCAGCACACACTGTAACACTGGTGGGGGCACAGCGGACCTGTGTAAGTGTTGTGTTTCGTGTTGGATTTCGGGTGGCGTATACTTTTTTGCTCTTTCTCTCTCTCTCTCTCTCTTTCTCTTTCTTCTATGAAAGTCTTGATAACGAGCTTACCTCTCTCTCTCTCTCTCTCTCTCTCTCTCTCTCTCTCTCTCTCTCTCTCTCTCTCTCTCTCCCTCTCTCCCTTTCTTCTTCCATGAAAGTCTTTTGATAATAAGCTTACCTCTGTGTGTGTGTGTGTGTGTGTGTAAATGGTTATACCCTGAGATCACCACAATCTTACACAAAGACACAGTTATTGTAATCTATGAAAGATCTTTGCTCTCCCCACACCTTGGACTTCGGCTCTCCAGACAGTGGTCCACAGTTCACACAGATTCCCTTTCCACTGAGATAAAAACCTTGTTGGTCAGGATTCGTGTCACACAGGCAGATTCGCTGTAGATTTTGTGTTTGCATAATAGTACTGGCTTTTTAATCTTCTACTGTGATGATACAGTGTATAATAATATAACCATTTAATTATCATTTTCAGTTACGAACGAAATACATGTACACTTGCGTAAGGCCCGTGGCGCACACTGTCAAAATTGTTCTGCCTCAGTTTTGAGGACTGCGGAAGTAAAGGAGACCCCCCCCCCCAGCACCCCATCCCCCGCCCCCGCACACTAAGCGAGACTGAATCAGATCTGTCTCTTGAGTTGATTCAAAGAAAGTTCAAGTCTGAATCAGAACCGACGTAAAACAGAGATGTCTCAATGCGCTGCTGGCTTGAAACATCACTGTTGTTAAATAATTCTGTCTACATCGAGCGTCAACTGGAGCGAATCATCCCATCTGTAGTCTGTGTAGATTCCGTAAGATCTGCTAAGGCTTCCGGGACAGTTATTCAGTTATCACTCTCAGCCACATGCTAGATAGAACACGAATATTGTTTTACGTTTCTTTCTTCATGGATCAGAATTGTGTGCCTACACCCTGCTCTGTCTAATATTTGTGATGTTTGAAATCTAATAAACCCCCTACCGATAGATCAGTAATCATACACTCCGGTCACCAGCTCGTGGGTGGCTCGTGGGTGCTTGTGGTAAGGTCTCCTTCTGTCCGGACATTCCGTCATATTCTGTCTGTTGTCTTGCTTCTGCCTGCACAATGTGACCGTTATCTTGTCCACGTGCTTGCTCCAAACTCAAACTTAAACTCAAACAGTTGTTCAGACTTTGAGATTGTTCCAAGATTGCTTAAACTCTTTCCGTGCCCTTTTCTTGAAATCAAAATGACGGCCAAATCTCTTCTCGCGTAACTGATGAAGTTTCCCTCAAACACAGTTTCCCTGGTTACCATAAACATGCAGTGGTCAAGTAGCCGAGCTCTCTCTTTGCTGGCGTTGGTGCTGCCGTGTGTAATGGTGGTTGGTGTTGCAGCATCCCCATGGCCATCCTTGGACACCTACAGACGTGACATTGCTGCACATCAGAATGACGCCGACAAGATCATTGATTACATTCTGAAGGGTCCGGCCAGAGGAGAGGTCTATAACCGACTGGCCACCATGACGGACAAATTTGGACCTCGGTAAGTCCTCATTCTCTACTAACCTTTTTTTTTTCCTTTTTTAAAACAATTTTACAACTTAATTATTGTATTTTCTCTCTTAGCCCAAGATTTGGCTTGTAGCCTCGTTAAAAGAAAAGCCAACTCCCCCCCCCCCCCATCCCTCTCTTTCTCTTTCTCTCTCTCTCTCCCCTGTCTTTTTCTTTCTTGCTCCTCTCTATGTGCCTGTCTGTGCCTTAGGAAGTTAAAAGTTTTGTCCGTAATCCTTCCGAAAGAACTCGACATTGTAGAGATGTCTATGTGAAGCTGCACTTCCTAGCAGCTACAAATTAATAATCTCGAATCTACTCTTTTAAAATATATGTATATTCATGGATTCAATAATACTTGCTAATATTTCAGACTTTGTGGCTCACAAACTTTAGAAAATTCGATCAACTACATGATGGACGTTTTCCAGCGCGATGGATTGGACAATGTTCACAAGGAGCC
The DNA here is from genome assembly GCA_963931925.1 of Onchidella celtica. Taxonomy (NCBI): domain Eukaryota; kingdom Metazoa; phylum Mollusca; class Gastropoda; order Systellommatophora; family Onchidiidae; genus Onchidella; species Onchidella celtica. Next base: position 114,281,693 of record OZ007567.1, on the reverse strand, counting down.
GGTCACTGTTCCCCATTGGATACGTGGCCAAGAGAAGGCGGAGCTTATCTTGCCTCGCATGAAACCATTGGCTATTTTAGGTCTTGGGAGAAGTGTTGCCACGCCGGCTGCGGGAATAATAGCGAAAGCTATTGTGGTTGGTCTATCTATCTATCCATCCATCCATCCATCAATCCATCCATCCATCCATCTATCTATCTATCTATCTATCTATCTATCTGCCTGTCTGTCTATCTATCTATCTATCTATCTATCTATCTATCTATCTATCTATCTGCCTGTCCGTCTGTCTGTCTGCCTATCTTTAATCTAATATCTATCTGTTGAACTCTGTCCGATCATCCGTTCGGCGGTCTGTGATTAATTCTAACATTAAAACAAAACTCTGTGCTATTGCACAGAAGAGAAGAAAACAAGGAAGGCGGACATGAGAAAGAAAGAGAGAAGTTCCTATACATGAAAATGAACAACTAAATAATTTGAATAAACGTTCGTACTTTCTCCCCCCGCAGGTACGAGATTTTGACGAACTAAAGGCGCGGGCATCTGAAGCCAAAGGGAAGATCGTTGTGTACAATCAGGAGTGGCATAATTATAGGTAGGTCATGTTGCTCTACCTGCATGTCTCACGGCGACGTTTGCATTCCGTGATTTTGTTTGTTTGTTCTTTTCTCTTTTGATTTCATCAAATAATAAATCATCACTGTAAGTATGAGTACAATGGAATGCTGGGACACTTTTCCATTTTCCTATTTTTACTCGATGAAAAGGTGTCTCTTTACGCAGCCAAAACAAATCGTAAATAAACAATATTAAAGCCTGGATTCGGGGCAAAATCGATATGTCCACTTTGTTTATCATAAAAATTTGAGACAGTGCACAAAGTTTCATAACATTTGGACCAGGTATTCACGGAGTTTTAGGTGCTGCCTTGCTCACCCTCCCACTCTGTTATAGTATGGTGATGATGGTACATCGTAGTGTCAGGCTTGAGTGCCCGATAACAGGTGTATCGGTTAATTAAGGTATTCTTAGTAAGTAGAAATTTTCACTTGTTTTTTGGAGCATCGATAAAAGATTAGCAAGGAGTTCCATACGCCCCGACCACTTTGAATTCTTACAATTCTGTACAGTTTCCTTTTTCTTTTCTGGTTGACAAGGTATTGGGTGGGGTAAGCGGTATGAATAGGTTTAGGGTCGCAGATTAGGACAGGGTTAGGGATAACTTTAGGATTAGGGATAAGGTGGTTTTGACTGGATGGTCAGGACGTACGGAATTCTTTCTAAGGATGAGACATTAAATGCAAAACACACACACACACAGAGAAAAAAGCGAAAGTTTTCACGAATTCTGTGAAACATCTCTTTAATATTTACTTGTTTATTTGTTCATGTTTGTTGCAGTCAGAGTGTGGAGTACAGATCACGTGGTGCAAGTGAAGCTGCAAAAGTTGGGGGCGTGGCCGCTCTGATTCGCAGCGCTGCCTCGTTTTCGATCTACAGTCCTCACACTGGCACGTTGACCTATGAAGATGGCGTAGAGAAGGTGAGAGTAGGATCACAACACTTTTATGACCCAGTGGACGCCAAGCATAGTATACGAACCAATACAAAGACCATACTACACACAGCTCTATTACTGTACTAAGACAATGCATTCCAGTCGGTACTTACTGTGGAAGTTACAGACAAGGCCCAACCTTGAATAGTACATTCGTAGTGTAATTATAATAGCTATAAAGCGGTCATAACTCTTGTAGTACATGTAGCCTACATAAATTATATCGGTAGAGTGACAACAAATGAGCAAGTTGTGTGTGGATCCTTGACATTCATTGGTGGATGGAGTTTAGCGGCGAACGGAGATCTGCATTCTCTTCCTGATTCAAAGACAGTGCTTTCTTCTAATGCAAAATTCAGCAGGGAAGACATACTCCATTGGCGCTTTAGACTAAATTCATGTCTGTCCTGGACGACTAATTATTATTACGGCTTGGTAAACCACCATGAAAACAATAGTAACAATAAGTTGCAACGAGACAACAGCAGCAGCAACAACAGCTACTACAAGCAACGCCAACAATGGCGTCAGTAAAACAAAGGAGAAATGATGAACATTTGACATTTGATTTGCCTCTCTTGTACAGGTCCCTGGCGCGTGCATCACAGTGGAAGACGCTGAGTTGTTGTCAAGGATGGCACAGCGAGGTGAGCCGATCCAAATTTCTCTGTTGATGCGGGATCAAACTCTGGACAATGTACAGTCTTACAACGTTGTGGCCGAGATCAAAGGTTACCAATATCCGGATGAGGTATGTCTGCAGTCCATGTCACTGTACAAATAGAGGTTGAATTGTGCAGAATATGGTATGGACCAAATACAAGTTTCAGTCTTTACCTACAAAAAAAAATGGCACACAAAACACCGCGAATAGCTTTATTTATATAGGTATTATGTCAGTTTGACATTTATTATGTTTTGAGTCCTTCATATTGGCCCCCGGTAGCGGTGTGGTCATAGGCTTGTTTGCCTAAATCACAGACGAAGAATTGAGCAAACTTCCCGGACGCAGCTTCGAAGCTGGCGGCAGCAGGCCAGTGGTTGATTGATAGGGCAGATGGCAATATACCGTCACTCTGGCCTGGATATCGTGACACAGAGCATCCACCAGTATTGGTGTTCTTTGGTTTGGGTCATTCACCCTAGTCAGTTGGGACTGCGAGGCTGTGGAGTAGCCTACAGGCAGCCGGTCAGGCAATATGACTGTCCCTCTGGCATCCTCCTGCACCTGGATACATTTCCAGTCGTCTTGACCCTGCCTTGCCACTTGGATAAGTTGTGTCCAGGCGAGAGAGTGAGTCTGATGTTTGCGCAGCTCTTTCTCACTAAAAACAAATTCTTTGCTCCAGTCTTAACACTCACCTCGTCTTCTTTCATCTTTGTCTCGTCTTCTTTCCTCTCAAAATTCCAACGGCGATGTGACCTACTATTTGCTTATGATTGTGCACTTCTGGCACACGATGAGGATAGCATGCAAAACTGTGTTGATAAGTTCTCTAGTGCCTGTGACAACTTTGGCCTCACAATAAGCACAAAGAAGACGGAAGTGCTCCATCAGCCTACTCCAGACGACAAGTATCCTGTGACCCCAAATATCAAAGTCCATGACAGTCTTCTGAAGGTGTCGGAGAACTTCACCTATCTTGGCAGTACACTGTCTTCCGCGGCTCGTGTTGATACTGAAATTCTCTCAAGAATCAGCAAAGCCAGCTCTGCATTTGGCAGGCTTCGAAAGAGAGTATGGGATGTCGCCGGCATTCGCACAGACACTAAGCTGAAAGTGTACAATGCTGTGGTCCTTCCCACCCTACTCTATGGGGCTGAAACCTGGACAGTGTACCAATCGCATGCCAGAAAGCTAAATCACTTTCATCTGGCCTGCCTTAGAAAGACCCTAAGGATCAAATGGCAGGATAAAATTCCAGACACTGAGGTCCTCAATCGTGCCAAGGAATTGAGCATCTTCTGCCACCTGAAAAAAATTCAGCTACGTTGGGCAGGACATGTTGTCAGAATGCCCGACTCCAGACTCCCTAAGCAAATCTTCTTCTCTGAGCTCTCCAATGGAACGAGGAATGTTGGGGCCCCAAAGAGACGTTACAAAGACACTCCCAAGCAATCACTGAAGGCCTTTGCCATTGATGTGAGTGAGTGGGAAAAGCTCTCGCTTGATCGTGCAAATTGGAGGGCGGCCCTTACCAGAGGCAGCAAAGCATGGGAAGCTGACAGAGTCCAGCAGGCTATCAAAAAAAGAGAACGGCGCAAGAAAAGGCCCAGTGGTACTGAACCAACGGAGCACTCTTGTCATTTATGCGGAAGGGTCTGCAGGGCAAAAATAGGACTTATCAGTCACATGAGAAGCCATAAGTCATGAAAGAACAGTCTTTCCATTCTGTCCTCTGTGTCCTTTAGTTCTCTTTATTGTCCATGTGTTGAAATTCTCAACAATTTCTGTTCTTTATTTCTCTGGTGTTGTTAAGGTCATCATCATACCTGATGGACGAACTATTATTATGTCAGTTTGAGTCACGTTATCGACTTCACTTTCATGCAGTGGGTGACTGAATTACTCAGCTTGGACTCCTCCGTCGGTCACAGGTAAATTTCTATGGAATTTTCGTAAGGTTGGTAGGTACTGACCGTAGGGCTGCAACCGATGGCGGTGCATTGTCAAAGGTAGAAGAATTCCTAGCAATGATGTTATTCCTGCTAGTAAATTTATATTCAATCCGTTATAGTGGGATTGATGTAAGGTTGCTGGCTGGGTAGGGAAGATCCACCCAAGCCGCGTCAAAACGAGGCAAATTTGTATAGGATTTCTGTATGGTTGGTAGGATCACCGTAAGTGTGGGTCCCCTACATGAAGCTGACATCGTAACCAGCGGATCTACATAGGAACGATATCATTCCTATTAGCAAACTTAACCTCAGTCTTGCATGTTAGATTTCCGTAGGGTTGCTGGTTGGGAGATGATTAAAGTTGTTGAACCCAGTGACGACCCCCCATAGACACCACTACGATCATTTGTCACCGATCAATATACGTCTTAGAGTTCTGATGATGCAGTTCAGCATTAATAATTTAATACCATTTTATCAACAATGCCTCTTGTAAAGTTCAAATATCAGGGTGTGTTGTAGTCAGTGAACTTACCACGTCAATGCTCATACAAAGTGATGTGCTGTCACGTAGGTCGCTGTCCGTACACAGGTAGGACATTATTTTACGCTATTCATGACCTTAATTCTTGCTTGTTCTGTCTCCATTTTCTGAAAAACTAGAGATCTTTTGGTATGTGGAACAGCTATACCAAGTGCACACATTGACACTTGTTCAAACCGTGCTTTGGCGCTTATCAAGCTTTTCACAGCTCCGATTTGTTCTAACTCCCTATCGAAATGCTATAGCTGCCAACGTTTAACATCGAATTTCTTAGTTGCAAAAAGTGGAGTTGGAACACACAAGAACTAAGTTCGCATTTCTGTCCAATCTAATCTGAAGGTGGTGCTGGTCAGTGGACATCTGGACAGTTGGGACGTGGGGCAGGGCGCTATGGATGACGGGGGAGGTTTGTTCATCTCCTGGGAGGCTCTGTCTGTCATTCGTCAGCTAGGTCTCCGGCCGCGACGGACACTCCGTGTGGTGGGCTGGACCTGTGAGGAGTTTGGTAGTTATGGTGGTCAGGAATACTTCCGGAGTCACCAAGCAGAAGCCAAATCTATGGACATTGTGATGGAGTCGGACGGAGGTACTTTCACGCCAAGCGGTCTCAAATTCACAGGCTCGGACGCTGCTATGAAGATTGTGCGGGAATTGGCATCGACTTTGTTAGGGCGTCTCAATGCCAGTACAGTCGAACCCGATGCTGACCTCTCGGATGTATATGACTGGCCAACGGTTGGAGTTCCGGGAGGGAGTATTCTTGTGGACGGTACCAAGTATTTTTACTTCCACCACTCCAATGGCGACACTATGACTGTTCAAGACCCCAGAGAAATGGATCTGTGTGCGGCTGTGTGGGCCGTCACTGCCTTTACTATAGCCGATATGGAGCACATGTTACCTGCTAACAGAACAACCTTTAGATCATTATAACGTTGATCTCAGCTGACGTCCAGTAGCGAGTCACCATCTCTTCCAATAGGCCTAAATTGTTTCAGTCCCCAGATCGCGTTTTTCATTTTCTTCACTTCCTCCTTGTTTTTGACGCGGGTATGAATTGAGATAATATTTAAATCCCATCAGGCGGTTTTTTGTTTTCCTTCTATTTTTAATATCTTAAATTTATGCCTGTGCTTGGTGAGCATGGAGGGAATATTAGACATGTAATGATGTATTTAGTGAAAAATGGCTGGAAAGTGAAACTGCAACTGACGTAAAAACAAATCGAAACATTGGCATGCATTCTATACTGCTATAGGAATCCTTTAGTTATGTCTGGGATAAGAGGGTGCAACTCTCAAGCATTTGGGGGATGTGTGTGTGTTTTTGTGTGTTTGTGTGACGGGCAAAAAAAAAAGGGGGGGGGGGGGTTTCACGTCGTGTTGGGAGTTGAAAATCAAGTGGGTGCGATTACATGTACATGTAAATTTATGTATAATGCCAAAACAGCATGAGTTTAACAAAAATAATTCAGATGACGTCTCTGGATTAGTAAGTTCTTTTTCTGCATAAATGTTGAAGGAAAGCCTGCGACATGGAACATTCTGCATGAATCCGATGACGTCAGTCTTGGCTCTGTGTTCGTGTTACATGATTGCATTTTTAATCTATAAATAAACTGTTTTCTTGTTCATGTATATTTTTTATCATCGTAGCGTTTTGCAAATATTAATTATATCATTAAATTTACTTTTCTGTTCTGTTACATATCAGCGTCCATTCTCGTCACTGAAAGTACAATGTACATGTATACGTATGGTTTCTTTTCTCTCCTGAGCCTTTGTCTTTGTGTCCAGCGACGTACCGTGAAAACAGCTGAACTCGAGTTCATGATGCCTAGATTGATGGGTGAAACGGTAATGAACTTAATGTCTGGGTGCAGAAACTTGATATTTTTTTCATTTTCAGTTCATATTTATATATATATATTTTTTTGTGCAGTTTGTCACAGGGCATTTATATTTTTAGATCCCTTATATTGTGCGTGTAGTAAATTGGGAGTTGGTGTGTTCAGTTAAGCAAAACATAATTAACACAAAATTTTTCTAAAGACCACAGTCAAGTTTCTGCAGACAGCATAGTGTGTTATTCGGGCAAAATGTGTTGGAAAAAGATATGAAACAAGAGGTGAAATTCGCCTAATATCCTGTGATTATGTAACTGGTCACAAAGAGTCCCTGGCCCAGAAGGTGGATCGCAAAATCATGACGTTTCCAGACACTCCAGAATTAGGGTTACTTCACCAGGCGTTGGATACTTGAAGCAGGAAGACGTGATTAGAAATAAGTGGTACTTGGTGTGGGTGAAGTAGCTCAGTTCAGATTAGACCGTGTAGTATACGCAAACTTGTGATCATATGATATAACTACATTGTGTACATGTATTTGTTAATAGCTTCTGTGAAGTAAGGCCAGAATGGATGGGGGTGGGGGTGGGTGGGGGGGGGGGGGGGATGCTAGATGGGTCAGTTGGAATGGGCTGCGTTTTTGAGGAGCCCTACTCTCTACAATCGACCGAAAGCTTGATTTGTCCTCTTCCTTTGCATTTTACTGGTATTGTTCTTGTATTATTTCTTATGCGAGGCTTTACTACATACAACTTTTTCTTTTTGCCATATTTTGATGCAATTATAATACAGGCTTCAAGGCACATGTACAAGTAATTAGCTTTCAAGCAGCATATTTCCTCCTACGTGGTAAAATTTAGATAAATAATAGTATTATTAATACATTGTATCACATTAAAATTTGAGTTCCCTGGTGACAAGTGCATTATCAGTTTGAACATCCAGATTTTGAGATTCTAGATAGAATCACAATCAATCATAAATTCATATCCACATGGAAGAAAATGAAGAGGGCGAGAAAGAAACAGACTGAAGAAAGATGGTGCAATGAAGGTCTGCTCCAAACAGGAATGTTTAACAGAGATGCCACCCTACAAAAACAAAAATCTGAATCAGCCCCCCAAAAAATCTGAATCTGTGGAAAACAATTTGAATCGGTGCGAACAACAATAAAAATTAAATGATACCGGTTCTAAACGTATATTTTTATGTTTTTTTGTTGTTTTTTTTTTTTGGTCACAAAGGATTAAGTTGAAAATCATCTTGAAAACTTACACTACTTACAGTTCATTTCAACCATATCTTATTATCCGCCCTTTGTCTTGATCTTGGTCAAAACTGAAAATGAATCCTCTCCAGAAAAGCACTGTGTCAAACTTGTCTTTGCTCTGAAGCTGTGTTTTTCCTACAGTTACGTCAGACAAGAGCTGCCTTGACATGTTGGGATTTGAGTGCCAAAATGTACAAATGCCATGCGTAATTTTTGCCTATTCTGTGCTGAGGAGTGTTTTCCCACTGCCAACCAATCTCATGTTTTAATTTGGCAGCTTGTGCCCATGCAACGTCAACCTTCTGCATGTTCATGCGCTGGAAGTAACAAAAAATCGGAATGCCGGCCTTGCTAATCGGAAAATCGGAATCGCGCCCATTTTTCAAGAAAAATCGGAATGGATGGCATCTCTGTCAGATTGTTATATTTCAGAAGTAAGTATGGACCATCCTGAGTTGCAAACAAATGAATAACGCAAGAACTAAAGTTTGAATGCACTTTAGAATGTAATAATATAGAATACAAATATGACATGTATTCAATCTACACATTCATTCCTTTAAATATGGCCTCAGAAACACCTCATAAATTTTACTGTACATGTAAACAAATTATTATTAAACACCATATCTACAAATATATACAGTAGCTAGTTCTGAAGAGACAGGAAATAAAAACTGACTGCTTTTGCTTCCATTCAAGCTCCGAATCAGAGCTGAGAGATGATGTGTTTTCTCTGGTGTAGCTGTGCCACTGTCTCACGTAACATAGCAAAAAGACAGTAACCTAGCAACAGATCACTGTGGTGTCATGTAACCTAGCAACAATTCAATAGCCTGGCTGTGTGAATTCATCAAACATAAAGCAGAATGAGGAAAAAATGAATTTGATGTTTTCCGAGCTAAGGTTAATCATCCAAAACATGTTATGCTCTAGATAAATTCACTAAGCTGTCAACATCCTAAAGTTACCCTCGTATCACCATCACTGGCCTGTGAATTCAGCTGCTGCCTTTTGCAGATGAAAGATAGCCTGCACTTGAGCAAGAAATGATTCCTGGGGGCAAGCCTCAGCCTATCAATGAAATCAGAATGATGAATGGTCTCTTCAAACCAGGTGGGACTCACGACCCTGGACTGCATACTGAGCTATGATCATATTTATTATCCTTCAACAATTGATGGCCTGAGAGGCCAATGACCAAAACCGTTGGAATTTTCTGACCTGATGGTAGAACACTGCAAAGTGAACATGAAATGCTAAGACTAACACATCTTTTGTAGGTTGACAATGATATTATAATTCTAAAAACTGTCACTTTCATATATTTATTTTTTTTCCTCCACATTTTAACAGGATATCTGAAAGTATAATTGGAACAATAATCACATTCAATACAAGTGATAACGTTTTCATGTCTTATCAGTTGAAGGTCTTGTGGTCAGAGGATCACTGCCCTAAACATTTGCTCCTCAGTCACGTCTTATCTCTTATTTACAAACATTTTATATGACTGTGGGGTTCCCCTCTCCAATGTGTACAGAATTCCAGCTTCTAGAATAAAACCACCAGTGATGTTTGTGAAATGCCTTTTTGAGGATACTGACCACCTTTTCAGTCAAGCAAATAGTTTATATCCTTTTCTGATATCTAACAATTCAGTTCACCACTTCAGGTTAGTGGCCTAAGTGTATTGATGCTGATGTTTTCATCAATGTGACACTGGATGCATGGATGGGATTGGTAGGGAACACTTTGATGGGCAAGTCCCACACCATGGTCTCCACATTCAGAGTAGATGGTCCTTGCCACTGGCGCTCTTCCCCGTCAAACGGCAATGACTCTGGTCCGCTGATGTCATCCAAGGATGTCACAAATTCAAAATGTAATCTCCATCTCTGGCAAACTGGGAAAAGCAAAACAAAAAATGCAAGAGACGAGCACAATAAATACTGTCAAATTAATCTATGCAATGGTGAACAGTTTTAGTTCAATGTGTTGGTGGTCCTGTCACGAAAGTCCTGATCACTCACATAAAGCCTGATGGCCAAGACTGCCACTTTTTGCCAACAGCTGCTGAGTATATATTGTGTGATCATTTCATAGCTGTTGACTTGATCAAGTTGATCTTATATATGGATTTAATCAATGTGGCGGTGAGCAATTTCAGTTAAATTTTTTGGTGATTGAGTCTTACACTAATCATTCACAAGCAGCACTTAGTAGTGACCAATCGGGTGTTATACAATGCCATCACTATTGATGGTGTGTAGTGGTCACAACTTAATGGTCACTTGGTAACTGATCAGTGAAATTCACTGATAGATCTACAATAAAATGGATTTTAGGAAAAGTCACAAAATTTGAAGTCCAAGAATGACATTTTAAAATATCAGTATACGATAATTTGAAGTTGCCGCTATGACCTGATCACCGCAGAGCGGGTTAACAGACAATTTACCTCAGTTTCACCAGCACAAAAGATGATGAAAACTTTTGGTTATCACCATTATATAAGCTAGGCAACAAATAAGGAGTCTTTACATCGACAGCACGAGTGTTCAAGTATCTCTATATATATATGCATTCCTACACAATGAAATACAATTCTTCCTAACTTGCCAAAACACTTACTCGAGAAAGAAACCAAATATATATAAGCTGCCAGAAAACATCCAATGACTCAATTACACTTCACGAACACTTGCCCATATGAGTGAAAACCTACCAATGTCAGTAATGAATCCAGGTGTGGCAGTCAGAGGGATGGGAATGTTCATATGAGATCTGACTGTATGTAGACACATTTCCTGGTGCTTGACATACGAGGTTACAGCTGTACCCTGGCTGGGCTTCCGTCTACACTCTTCTGAGATCTGCTCTTCACTCTGCAGGGTGACGGAATACTGGCATACAAAGACAAGAAATAAGCTTGTAAATCAGGAATCCAAAACACATACTCATAAAATATGTATCCTCCAAAAGCTATAACAAGCATGGGTGAAAAATTTGTTTTTACAATCATAACAATATTAAATAACTATAACATAATTCCTTGCAGTCTAAAATGCCATAAACTTCAATTATAAATAAAAAATAAAAACAGAGCAGGTTATGGAGAAAAAGAGCAGCACCCTACACCAAACAAAATGACACATGGCAGGAAAAGTGATGAAACCGGTGGGAGCTGACATCTTTTATAACTAGAAATCTTTCACCATTGGCAGCATTGCTCACCTGAACACAGGGTATGGTTCCTACACTGAAGTCAAACATGCCAACAATATCTTCTCCCAGTTTATAAGCTTGCTTGAACAACAAGAATTTGGCTACACGACCTCTGGCATTGGTGATATTGTAGGAATCTGAAAGCAAGCAACAATCAATGATCTAACCACTGTACCAAGAACACAAAACTGTACAAAACATATGACGGTTTGCCATGTTCTTAACCCCACAACACGAAGGAACAAACACACATTAGATAAAAACAAGATGTCTCAAAAAATGTTGTGTACACTTTGAATATTTGTTGATATAATGTCAGTTAAGGCACATCCAAGATTTATGATCCAAATCAAAAGGGACAGACATGATATTATTTGAGTTATCCTATGTGTTTAAGCTGATGGCTGTTCTGGGCCACACACTGATGGCAACACCATCCAAAAAAAACAGAAAACACTGAGCAGTTCATTTGTGTACATATATTTTTGAGACACCAAGTCAGTATAAAAATACAATCAGGTTTTAGGTGTTTCAGGTCAGGTCATGTAAGGAATCAATTTCAGGTCAGTCATGGAAGGAATCAATCTTAATACTACAAAGCTATTAATGTCTGAATAATCTCGTGGATGTCAGTGAAATAAAGGATCCATAATTCCTACTAGTGCTGGCACAACACTAAATGCCCTCATGACAAATTTCATGGCAGTTTTTAGATCCGGTTCAAGCAATACTCACTGGTGTACTAAACCAAATTGCAAAACCAACTTGGACATTTTTCAAGATCACGGAGGAAAAGTAACCAAAATCTTCAGAAGTGATTTTCGCCCTTATCCCCCTTTGTGAAAGATCGATTCATCAACCCCATCTTTGAGAAATCAGAATTTGATCAGGAGCTGCAATCACGTAGTATAAGAAAATCACCCTTTTAGTTGCAAGAGAGAAGAACTGGACTCTAAAAGTTGGAAATGTTCTCAGTTTTACATATTTGTACAATGGTTGTTTCCCTTGTGGTCTTCAGTTCTTTTTCATAGTGACATACATGTACAAAAAAAAAAAAAGAAAGATTTCTCCCAATTTATCAAAGCTATGGATTTCATAAACTGTCTTACGTGGAGCTTTCCTCGCTGTCACTGTGGAGATGACTTGTAAAGCAACATCCAGAACTGAGTTCTCCTTTCTGTGATTGTGAAGGAATGGGTTGCTGGGGGCAATTTCTTCTGACTCATTATACACACTAATGTCATTCAGACCTGGAACAATAGGCAACACTCAAACTAATATGGAGGTTCAAAACAAAGAATTCAGTAACAGCCAAATAAAATGTACTTTAGCTACAAATATGTAACTGGGATAGAAAAAAAAAACCCTGCTTGTAGTGCCAGATTTAGACTTGGTGGGGGCTCTTTGTACATGTAGATTAATTTTAGAGGTCCCTTGATAAATTGTTACACCTAAGGTCACACAAAGGTGCATATCAAAATGGGATCCTGAATCGGGACAAAAAAACTGAAAACGTACAAATGCCTTTTAGTCCCTTCACTGCGCTGTATAACACCGAAAGTGCCTGTGTGGCTGTACAAGGCTCATCCAAAATCAACAGTGAGAGTGCGCTGTTCAGCATATGGCAGGGGAAAGCATGTAGCAGTGAAGGGATTAATTATTTAATGGCATGTTTAATGGGCTTAAAATATTATATGAATTAATTCTATATAAAGAATTATTATAATTTAAAAGAAGGAAAAAAAAAAGGAATTTCTGAAATTTTTTCAGGCCCTAAACTGTAGCTGGTTCAGCTCATGCCTTGATGATGATGCAGCACTGACTGACAGATATTTTCTATTCTTTTCAAGCGAAAGCCCAACAACAGGCATAATGTAAAAGTTTAAAACACAAAACAAGAGAAGGACAGCCCAAATTCTGAATCTTTGTTTAAAAGAAAAAAATGAACTTCATAACCAGAATGACATTTGGTATCATTTTAACCTTTGATAAGACTTTGGATAAAAATGTCAAAAAAAAAAGAAAAAAACAAGAACTGATAGAAATTTAAAAAAAACAAAAAAAAACATGGCAAATCTGTCGTGTTGCAGCAAGGCAAAGATACAGCCAACTTGTAAAAAAACAAAAAAAACATGGCAAATCTGTCGTGTTGCAGCAAGGCAAAGATACAGCCAACTTGTAAAAAAACAAAAAAACATGGCAAATCTGTCGTGTTGCAGCAAGGCAAAGATACAGCCAACTTGTAAAAAAACAAAAAAACATGGCAAATCTGTCGTGTTGCAGCAAGGCAAAGATATAGCCAACTTGTAAAAAAACAAAAAAACATGGCAAATCTGTCGTGTTGCAGCAAGGCAAAGATACAGCCAACTTGTAAAAAAACAAAAAAACATGGCAAATCTGTCGTGTTGCAGCAAGGCAAAGATACAGCCAACTTGTAAAAAAACAAAAAAACATGGCAAATCTGTCGTGTTGCAGCAAGGCAAAGATACAGCCAACTTGTAAAAAAACAAAAAAAACATGGCAAATCTGTCGTGTTGCAGCAAGGCAAAGATACAGCCAACTTGTAAAAAAAACAAAAAAACATGGCAAATCTGTCGTGTTGCAGCAAGGCAAAGATACAGCCAACTTGTAAAAAAACAAAAAAACATGGCAAATCTGTCGTGTTGCAGCAAGGCAAAGATACAGCCAACTTGTAAAAAAACAAAAAAAACATGGCAAATCTGTCGTGTTGCAGCAAGGCAAAGATACAGCCAACTTGTAAAAAAACAAAAAAACATGGCAAATCTGTCGTGTTGCAGCAAGGCAAAGATACAGCCAACTTGTAAAAAAAACAAAAAAACATGGCAAATCTGTCGTGTTGCAGCAAGGCAAAGATACAGCCAACTTGTAAAAAAACAAAAAAACATGGCAAATCTGTCGTGTTGCAGCAAGGCAAAGATACAGCCAACTTGTAAAAAAACAAAAAAAACATGGCAAATCTGTCGTGTTGCAGCAAGGCAAAGATACAGCCAACTTGTAAAAAAACAAAAAAACATGGCAAATCTGTCGTGTTGCAGCAAGGCAAAGATACAGCCAACTTGTAAAAAAACAAAAAAACATGGCAAATCTGTCGTGTTGCAGCAAGGCAAAGATACAGCCAACTTGTAAAAAAACAAAAAAACATGGCAAATCTGTCGTGTTGCAGCAAGGCAAAGATACAGCCAACTTGTAAAAAAACAAAAAAACATGGCAAATCTGTCGTGTTGCAGCAAGGCAAAGATACAGCCAACTTGTAAAAAAACAAAAAAAACATGGCAAATCTGTCGTGTTGCAGCAAGGCAAAGATACAGCCAACTTGTAAAAAAACAAAAAAAGAAAAACTGCAATGAATCAGAGAAAATTTCTGATGTACTGTAATTTTATTTCTGTTACATGGGGCTTTATTATGTACAATCTTTTCTCTTTTCTTGCCATATTTTAACTTGATTGAACATATTCAAAACAGCCAGCCAGTGTCAAACTAGAGTTACCATAATGTCACTTTCTGCAATATATACATACTCATGTGATTAATTACAAGTAAGAATGTGATTATGCAAAAATGTTCTTACTAAGACCTGCACGCAAGGAACCCTGCAAACAGATCGCCCAGCAGCAGCCACATTCTTTGCAGTAATTCTTACTGATATGTTCTGAATGTGTGTAGACGTCTTTCTTTCTGAGGTTTGCCGCCTTTGGCAGTTTTGCCCCATTTTTCCGTTTTTTTTTCACTTCGTATTTTTGTTTCTGCCTGGCTCTTTTTATTTCTCGTGTTGGTCTCCTTTAGCCCTCCAAAGGACAGTGTGGGCCTTCAAAAGGGCAATAGTTGTGAGTATGAGCACCATTCTTTTCTGAACTGTGAATGTATTGCAGTACTCCTAATGAGCCATACAATCTTGGCACGATCATTCCCCACCCACAAGTTATGATCCTGACGAAATAGCTCCACATAAAAATGACCATGATCAGTTAGAAAATTTAATGAAAAAATCACAATTATGAGATGCAAAACTGAACATAAAATGACCAATTATAACTAACTCACCGTATAAGACTAGAACTCTGAATGGAACTCGCACCATTTTGGTTGTTTTCTCCAGCCGTTGTGTTCCGACGATGACTTTGTATGAATATTTCACTGCCTGACCTCGGAATGAAGGAGGTGCATCGGTTGGGATGACCTCCTCAAACTGATCTGTTCAGTACCAAAAGAGAAATGAAACAACTTGAGAATGGCTTTCAAATCTTTGGCTGTGACTGTTGAACATTTTTTGGGGTGTAGATTTCTGATTTGTACCACAAAACTTGTTGAGGGACTTACAGGCTGTCACTACAGCAAAGCAGATAAAATGTTACATGCTTGGGAACTCTGCTCCGCCCTGCTCTGCCCACAGCCTCAACATCTTGCTTTACTGAGGCTTTTACACAGCTGCCAATTCAACAAATGACTGTGCAGCTTTGAGAAGCAATGGCAGTGCAAATAAACACCTTTCATGCTTCTAAGTCAAAGGCAAACAGTTGTCTCTGAATTCTCCCAAGAACAGTGAAAATAAAGATGGAGGCTTTCTGTCACTTTTGTTATTGGAAATGATCTTATACATGCAATAACACTACGTCATACCGTTAAACATTAAAAACAATGTACCGAAGCATATACTCTATTAATACTTTTATCAGAGTGACATCCCTTTAATAAACTGTTGGAGGGAGCAAACACTTTCACTGGTCTTTCTTTCTTTTTTTTTTTTCCACTCACGTAATTTTCTATTTTACTTTGGACAAACAAATTATTTGCAATTTCATACAAGAAACATCAGAAGTGTAAAAAAAAAAATTATCAAGAAGTGTTTTAAGTTAATTGGCAACCAGTACTTACATGTTCTTGACATGCCAGGCGAGAGCTTGAGATCACAGAACAAAATTTTAGGTTTTGTGCATAAAACAGTTAAACCTCTCTCACCTGTAAAAGTAGAAATACAATAAAATGCATAAAATCTTTGCCAACCCCCACATTTTACGTGTGACCATTCCACGGCCTTTTCAGGAGAACAGATTACTTTTCTGTTTGACTTAATTTGAGTTCAAATGAAATTAATTGTACTCACCCCACTAGGCCTTATAAAGTCAAATTTCTACTGAAATATCGCTGCATTAGTTGTGTATCTTGGTTCATCATTCTGAACACACTACACTGTAACACGTATTTCCTCAGAGGAAAATCTTATATTATGTATGTTTAAGCCAGCATCCTGGAAGAAGTCTTTCATTTAGCCGCAGATTCTATGAAAGTGACCAATTTCACAATTTCAGTTTACAAAAATCTGTTCAATCTCCTTCTAAAGTCACCTGGTTTCCAAACAGTTTTGTGATGACTCCTACAATGAATCAAACCTGAGCCTGGGGAAACTTGGCTAAGCTGCCAAACCACTCTGGAACCTTTCAGCACAAATATACTGAGCATTAAAAAATCTACATTTGTCTTTTATCAGGTTCTTACTTTAGACAATGCTCATGCTTTCTAACTTTAATGGAGACATGGACAACATGTAAAAAGACACACACGTTAATTCACTTCTATAAAAACAGGTCTAAACATGTTTTTCCATCAATTTTGTTTCTACACGAAGTTTGCATGCCCCACAAATCTATTGCACTTTTTTCTGTTGAAGCTTACACTGAACTCATGGGAACTGGCCACAACTGAAGGGGAATAAATAAGGAAACCCAAAAAGCACAGAAAAACAATCACTACCTACTTCACTCGATAAAAGAAAAATATGTATTGTGTATAGAATACCCCCCCCCCCAACCACACACACCAACCCATTGACTTTTTTTATCACCCGAGCTTGTGTCATGATAGCCTATCTGGCAAGATGGAAATTAATTATTCAATAAGCAGGCCAGGACGGACTCCACAATCAATTTATTCCCAAAATAATGCAGTCAAATTACTAATTTCAGAAGGTTTTCTTTTCTATGCACTGGCCATGTTATCCAGAGAACATAATTATTAAGGCTAGGCCTAGAGAATGTTTGCTAGCTTAAATAAATCCATAACTAAAGCATATGCATTTCTATATTTATACAATAAACACTGAAATTTTTTGTGTCTAGAAGCACCTGCTGATGCATGCAAGCAAAATTAGATATCAAAACTGCAATACATTCTTGGCTATGAACTAGCAAAGTATCAATCAGCTGCAGTATAATTTGTAGAATTTTTTTATTTTTTTTTGGTCTTCTGTGAGGTTGACAATTGAGCACATCAAAGAAATTCTACTTAGTGTGGCATGTCCCTATTAAAACTTAGTCAAGTATCCATCAAATTGATGCCTCTTTAAATACAAAAATTGTTTAGATTTTTAACCATGGCAAAACTTTGCTGTGTGTGAAATGATCTGTGCACACATGGCTCTGGTATAAACAAAAAAGTTTTCTATTATATAGATTTTAAACAATCAGCAGCTGCATGAAATAATAGTAACTGAAATATATTTTGCAAGGGAAGCCTGAAAATTCAATTTCTAATAAATGACCATCACATTCCCCTGGGAAGTTGTGGGATAAATAAATTCAAATGGGTAAAAAACCAGAATGGAAAAAGCCCATTGCCAGTAATGAAGGAAAGAAGGCTATGTTTAGAATGACATACTTCAAATTTAGATCTAACTGATTTTTAAAAACTCATACACACAAAAAAAAAAAAGTCCCCAAAATAAACCCTTGTCCAAAGTTCTTTGCGATAAGAAACAAAGCCATCTGATGACATAACATATAACATGTTTTCTCAAAATGATCTATCTAGCAAAAAGATGCATGCAGTAAAATTCAAAATACAGCTTGACTAAAGGTAGGACACAATGACATTCCTGCAAAGGTGTCTGGGTCTTATTGAACATTTATTGCAGTTTTATTAAGACTGCAGACTGTAATATTCTGCATTAGAGTCAGGTTTTATACTTTGTCCCTACAACTGATGGTACACATTAGAAGTGATATATCCCTACACCAGACGGTATATGTTTATGTAAAATCCTGTAACAAGGGTAAACATTACACTAATATCCCTAATGGGGTATTTACAAGGGTATAAATTGATCATGCCAAAAAACCTTATGCAGGATACATTCTGATGATGAAGGTTTGTGTCCTGCATCTCGGGGGTGATAAAAACGTTAAAAAAAAAAAAAAGAAAGGGGAATTTTACACTGTGACAAAATAATATAAACAAGAGTAATTTTGCTTAACTTGAGCAGCTCGCATGGCTAATCCGATGTCTCTCAGGCCGAAGTTAAAAGAGAAATAGAAAGTGGTCAAGAAAAAAGCTCATTTGCTGTAAAAATATGTCATATTTAACAAAATATTATAAAAAAACACAGAAAATCTGTGGGGCCGCAGCAAAGCTTTGAAGCAAAGTCAAAATGTTTTAACCATAATATTTACATTCACTATCATTATATTACCATCTCAGATTCTTTTTTGAACTCAAGTTCTTTGTTGATGTTCACTACATCAGAGCTGTCTTTAGTTCAAGATGATTAAGGCTTAGTAAAAAATATTTTCAAAATTAATTTGAAGCATGCTTATGTTCCGATGTTCGATTGTGAGACTTAATCTCAAATTCCCATGCATTTCTTATTCTCAATTACAGCAAGGGTGAACTAAGCTGGTGCAGTAGACATGTATAGAAGGTGGAAGCTGGAAATGCTTTTTTCTGGCTTTTATGCTATGCGGCCTGTTATACAATGGTATTTTCACACCCAACAAAACGCATCAATTATAATTTTCAAACAAAGAATCAATTTCATCTTTCTGGACAGCCTTCCAGTGAAAAACATTTCTCTCGGGGAGTAAAAATGTCTCAAATCAGACAGACATGTTGTACTAAATGGTTGCAATTAAACTTTTCAATGTGAGGTACACACTCATCCATTTTTTCCAAATGGTTGCAATTTAACTGCTTGAAATACTGTGGCAATTGAGTTTATGGCATACAGAGGAGACTGATTCTCAAGCTTTCAATGCACATAAGGGAGATGAATTTTGTCCTACCTTACCTCGTTCGGTACACTGTGGTAAATTTCATTTTATCCCTTTTGGAACCACATTGCTGAGTCTAAGCACATACATTTAACAATGTAATAGATAGATCGCATTATAGACAACTGTGCACTTTAAAGTGTAATAACTAGACTGCTAAAAAAAAAAAAAAAAGGTACATCACAATGTCAGTGTTATTAAGCTGATACTGTAAAACCCACACTCAATGTTTTAGCTCATGAGGAAGATTTCATCTATGAGCTCATGTCTTCTCGTATGATTTTGCTACATTGTCCTGATAAGTGCAACAATCATTGATCCAAGCCAACCTAGTCATAAAAATCATTAAAATCCAACTTCAACCACATTTTTTTCTTTTCAGGGTTTCTAACAACTTTACACCTGAGGGTGAGAAAAAGTTCTTTGATATGAAACCAAATAGCATTAATCTTTCTTCACTTTTTCAATAATTTGTGATTAAAGAAAGCAAGCAAAAATTGTAAGCAGTAATCACAGCAAAGCAGTGGGAGACAGTAATTTGAAATACTAACAAATTCCTGCTGTGTGATGAAAACACATCTTGCAAGTGAAGTGGAATATTTTTGTCTCTCCTCTGTCTATATACAGGAGATATTTCTTTCTTTCAAAATTATGCGATAAACTCTGATGATTATATATGAGTATAGAGCGGTAAAAATGAAAGAGACAATATAGTGCAGTACAAAGTTAAGCTTTATTACTCGATACTAACTTCACTAAAATGACAGCATCTGAGCTTATGAAAAATCTGAGCTCACACACCACTTAAGGTTACTTTCACCACATTTATCAAGTGAAGTAATTGCGATAAAGAGCAAAACTATCGACAATTTGAACATGAAATATCTAGATCCCTTTACAAATGTCCCTTGTTAAGTTCTGGCCAGGATGAAGAGATGAACTAACATTGCAATTCAAGCAAAGTTACAAAGGGGGAGTACTGCTGATTCAAAATTGGCATCTGGGTAAAAAAGAAGACTGATTGAAACAAAGACTTTTTTCACTGCTTTAGCACAACTGACACAAGGAAAATGCAGTTTTCATGATGAGAAATAAGGTCCTGAAATTTCTCACCAAAAATCATGAAATTTAACTTCGCAACAAATTTCTACACATGTCAAGGTTCCCCAAGCAGCTGGATATTTTCACAGACTCTGCAACATATGGCACACTCAATGTTCAAAACTTCAGTTTTGTTAATGATGAAGACATCCAAAAGTACAGGGGTTGTACGTGCTCGTACCAACTTGCAGAAATACCAAAAACAAAAAAGAACACATACTAGTGCAGCACTCCCCCTCAAAACCCATGTCAAACTTCATCAAACTGTGGAAACCTGGTGGCCAAGAGAGATTACAACAGCCAAACTTTTTTCTTTAAAAGGATGTGACTGAAACCTGAACAGTATAAATTTCATATTAAGACCTGAGCTGCCGTAATTCCAATGAAGCAAGTCCGAAACTGATAGATAAAACCACTCCAAAATTAAGAGACTATACTGACCTTCTAGTTCTAGAAAAACTGCAGGAAATTTCTTTTTAAAGGCTGAATGAAAAATTAATTGATATTAGTTATACCAGCAAGTTGTAAATTCAGTGTGAAAACATTTCAATTGAACCAATTCCTTGAACCATATAAAGAAAAAACCACCACAGAATTTATGTACTACCTTCAATAAGGATTGCTTTATTGACGGTACTGAAAAATTGCATGGGCTATCCAATCATAGTTGAAAAGATATTAAAAATGTTTTCCTGATAAATTTTTCCATATTATGTACAAATTCTGCATAAACTATTTAAAACTCAAAATTAATTACAGATCAGATGACAAAGTTCCGAGGCTAACCTTTGTTAGGAACAAATGAGGTGTCACAGCCTGTGGTGGAAGCTTCCTCTGTTGACAAAGCATTTTTGCGTGGTAGGAGGACACGTGACTCACTGACAGTACACTGACAGATGATCTGCACACTAGACCATGCTAACTTTTCATCCTCTGACCTGTTGTGATGATGAGCGGTACAGAAAATTAAACAAGTAAGATGTGTATTGGCTTGTAGTGTTTGTGTTTCGTTTTTTCAAGCAAACTGATTCACAGAGGACATTAAACACACCACTGATATGATGCAAGCAAACAAAAACAATGATATTCAGAGTAAGGCAATTTCAATAATTCCCAATTTATTCACCAGTGGGTGTGTTGGGAACTGAAGCATAAGCTCATAATTGAAATGGTTCCAACGGTTCTTCTTCGTCTTAAAACCGAGTCTAAATGAAAATGTTGTGGGAAAGCAGAATTATGAAACTCTCTCTCTTCAAGTGGCGGATCTGGAACAGATATCGACGATCATGGTTCGCCACTCATTCCACCGCTCGAATGCTCTCAAAAAGCCCATATTGTCCTGGTTTTTCCCTGTCGCCCATCTGTTCAAACTCTCTACATATGTTATTTTTTGTCTACCTCTGCTTTTTTTTGCCCTCTATTTTTCCAGTTAGAGCAAGGTGTTCTAGACCTTTGTGTCGATTCAGGTATCCCATGAACTGTAATTGTCTTCTCCTAATTGTTTTTATTAGTGATCGCTCCTTGTTGGCATCTTTATTATCGTTTCATTCGATTTCTTTTCCTTCCATGAAATATTTAGAAGTCTCCTTAAAACCACATTTCCGTTGCCTCTAGCTAGCTTGCTTTCCATGTCCTTAGTTAATGTCCAGCATTCACATCTGTACAGGAGGGTTGACCACACATAGCTCTTTAAAACCCTAGTTTTTGTTACATTGAGCTGTTCCTGTTCTTTAGGATTGAGCTCATTTTATTAAAGCCATCTTCAGTCATCACAATTCTTCTTTTTCTTTCTGTTGTACATTTGCCAATGGATGTAATTGTTTATCCTAAATATTTAAACTTTTGAACTTGTTTAATCTTCTCACCTTGACTTACTGAGATTACAGATAGGTATAGGGTTTACCGCATTTTTAGATATTGTCATGCATTCTGGTTTCTTGATATTTAAGGATAACCCTTTACTTTCAATCACCACAGTATCCAGATGCAATAGAAGGTCTCTTTCTGAATCGGTTATTAAGAAAGTGTCGTCAGCATATATCTAATATGTGAGTGTGCATGAGAAAACCAGGCTTAAGTCGGCAACATGACATTTTGAGTTCTGTACATATAATAAAAGACAAGACATTTCTGATAAATTGAAGTCAGTGATCCCCCAGAAACAAAATTTTGAGAAAACGGCATTTAACCCTATAAGTGGCAATAGCTAATTGACCAAGTAATATTGGAGTGATTGTTGTTAGGAGGTTGTAGTCTAATTACAAAGCTCATCTACAGTTTACCCTGTAACATGCCACGGTCCCCTAAACAACAGCCAAGTTAGAAGTTTATGTCGGACCCATATTTTCACTTCAAAGCCGTTTTTCTCAAAATCAGCATTGCCGACTTAAGCCGGGTTTTCTTATTCACAATCTCATATTATTAATATTTTCTCTATTTACTTTAAGACCTAGACTTTCTTCTATATTTCTAAGAATTGTTTCACTGCATATGTTGAAGAGATCCGGTGACATGGCGCATCCTTGCCTGACTCCTCTTTTGATGTTTTTGTATTTACTGTATTCTCCCTCAATTCACACTGCAAGAGTCTGGTGCCAGTAGAGATTTGTAATAATTCTCAATTCCTTTCCATTTATGTCTAATTCTTCCAAAAATTTTAAATAATCCTTCGAGTTTCATTTTATCGAAAGCCTTTGAATAGTCAATGAAGCATAGGTATAGGTCCTTCTGTACTTCAATGCATTTGTCCAGTAGCACAGATAGTGTGATAGCATTTCGGGTGCCTTTGTCTGGGACAAAGCCTTGTGTTTTGGATATCTCTGGTCTTTAACATTTTCATTTTCTCATTCTTGCCAATAGTACTCGCAGTAAAATTTTTGTTAAGTGGCTCATAAGGCTTATTGTTCTTATGAAACTACCTGCAGGAAATCTAAGCAGCTTGGACAACTTACTGGTTATCTGTGGATAAGTTGGTAAATGTCACGTCACAGCAAAGTGTTTCACCTGCCAGAAAAACAGGGCCTCGTGGGAGGCTGGCCACAACTTCGAGCATGGTGTGGGGAAATCAGTACATGTCAGTTCATGATCCACCTAGAAAATAGTATTAATTTACATTTTATACATCAACTCATTGGTCCACATGGGAGGCAGCATTTTTTTCACATTGAAGTAGCCACTATAATGCATTAAATAAATAAAGTGAGTAATGCTGAATGAAGTCTTTATCTCAGTTTCATTTTCATCAAAAGAACTAGGCTTAGACTGTAACTCACATTTCTTCCTTTGTCTTCCTGCACTGCACCATTAAGCTATTAATTGAAAAAAAGCAAGCATTTCCATTGATCATTAACTGTTTTTGGCCATTTCGCAATCCAGAAGACACATTCTTTCTCAGCACAAAGCTGATAAAAAATGAGACCTTATGTCTTTTTACCAGTAATCAATCTGTTTGGTAATTTTTTTTTTTATCCAACAACATGAGGAATAAATTCCAGTTTGCTTATCAAATTTTTTTTTGTTTTTTTGTCGTTAATTTTAGTCAACACCAATAGGCTACCTGTGGATAAATCCGAGCTTTATCTGCCAATACTGTTGGCGGCCTAAGATCCTCCGATAGTGTTGCTGTATAAACCCAAGTATCCACAGATAAGGGCAGGCTTAGTAGTTAGTTAATAGTATGTGGGGATTGTGTGCCAGTCTGGATAAAGGTTGCCTATATTCGGACTCGAGTCCGAATATAAAATCATCATATACGGACTCGAGTCCGAATATAATGATTTTATATTCGGACTCCGGAGTCCCGATAGCGCTATTTTATATTCGGACTCCGGAGTCCCGATAGCGCTATTTTATATTCGGACTCCGGAATCCCGATAGAGCTATTTTAAATTCGGACTCCAGAGTCCCGATATCGGGCCCCACTGCATTCCCGAGTCCCGATATCATCATTTATTATTCGGACTCCAGAGTCCCGATGTGCCCATTTTATATTCGGACTCCGGAGTCCCGATATGACTTGTTTCATATTCGGACTCGGGTCCGTCCTTACTCCCGAGTCCCGATAGCGTTATTTTACATGTATTATATATATGCTGGGTGCTCTTCTGTATCAATAGAAAATTATGCCCCCCCCCCCCCCCAGCCAATCCATCCGCGTTATAATCAATAGTCCCCACATTGATGTACTTTTGTGACAAGTAACACTTTGGGGGAATGTCCGGGGGGGGGGGGGGGGGGGTGGGTTTGAAAGCCCAGGGTATGAAAAACCTACTTGGGGGAATGTCGGGGGGGGGGGGGGGGGGGAGTGAGTCCGAATATAATGATTTTATATTCGGACTCCGGAGTCCCGATAGCGTTATTTTATATTCGGACTCCGGAGTCCCGATAGCGTTATTTTATATTCGGACTCCGGAGTCCCGATATTGGGCCCGACCGCATTCCCGAGTCCCGATATCATCATTTATTATTCGGACTCCAGAGTCCCGATATGCCTATTTTATATTCGGACTCCGGAGTCCCGATAGCGTTAGTTTATATTCGGACTCTGGAGTCCCGATAGCGTTAGTTTATATTCGGACACCGGAGTCCGGATAGCGTTAGTTTATATTCGGACCCCGGAATCCCGATAGCGTTAGTTTATATTCGGACTCTGGAGTCCCGATAGCGTTAGTTTATATTCGGACACCGGAGTCCGGATAGCGTTAGTTTATATTCGGACACTGGAGTCCGGATAGCGTTAGTTTATATTCGGACTCTGGAGTCCCGATAGCGTTAGTTTATATTCGGACACCGGAGTCCGGATAGCGTTAGTTTATATTCGGACTCTGGAGTCCTGATAGCGTTAGTTTATATTCGGACACCAGAGTCCGGATAGCGTCATTTTATGTTCGGACTCCGGAGTCCCGATAGCGTTAGTTTATATTCGGACTCCGGAGTCCCGATATCGGGCCCGACCACATTCCCGAGATCATCATTTATTATTCGGACTCCAAAGTCCCGATATTATATACTTATTTTATAATGGAATGGATAGGCCTATGTCATTGTCAGGGACCATGCCTGCCTCTAGGTTGCTGGCTGCTCTTCTGTATCAATAGAAAATTATGCCCCCCCCCCCACCAGCCAATCCATCCGCGTTATAATCAATAGTCCCCACATTGATGTTACTTTTGTGACAAGTAACACTTTGGAGGGGGGGGGGGGGGGTTTGAGCCCAGTAGGCCATGGGACCAAACTTGTAGCTTGTCATTCCGTTACGCATCTCAGGGGATAAACTTGCCGAATACGGCCTCAAAGACATCAAAGGACGGAAATGTTTCGTTGAGGCGAACTGCCATTTTGCATGAGTACTTGACGTCTCTGACCACGAGCAATATCAGGTCCTTTGTTTCTCGAGCAATATAGATCTAGTACTAGATCTGACGAGTGACGACAGCGTGATGCGCCCGGAAGCTGGAATGCTCGCGCATGCGCGTAAAATAGTCCTAGTCCGAGTACAAATTTCTTATACGGGCGACGACTCCGAAGAGTCCGAATATAAAATTCTAATATTCGGACTCGAGTCCGAATAGACACATTTGTTTAGGGCTTAGGGGCGTGGCTAGTTATAATGCTTTGTTATCACGAAAATTACAGCTGTCACTTTGGTGTCATAAGACATATCATTGGTTAGAGACTTTAAAGAGACAAAGATTTCATTGGCTAATTCATTAATCAAGCTTGATAACAGATTTATAAGGCATAGCAGTGAATGTTTTCACACTGATCAAATACAATGTAGATCTAGTGTGGCCATCGCATATTGGCAAGGGCCAGTGCGACCCATATATGATACTCCGTGGGTAAGGTCACTAGCTGAGTAGCGCGCGGATTGTGGGTTAAACCTAATCTTGTCCCTAACCTAAGCCTAAACCTTATCCCAATCCTTTCAAATCGATCAGAAAACAAAACGACTCCTTCAGTCCTTGTAAAGAAATGGAAGAGTTCAAAGTAGTCAGGACGTACGGAAACTCTTTCCCATTCTTCAAAGCTGATTGCCGCATTGTACAAATTCAAACAGAAAATACCTTTTAACTGACACGATGTAGATCTAAATCTTGAACCTTCTTCTGAAGCTGTGTCGAATCATGGCTATTGTCTGCTGTGTAAAAACGTCATCAGCGGAGTTGTCGCAAAGAGGATGTTCTTAATGAAGTGATAATAGCAATAGGATCTTCATTTCGTCCATGCAAAATCCACGAGTAAGACCAGTCTGTCTACAAATTTTAGGAGACTATTAATTTTAATATTATTTTATGGTGTCCCTCAATGAAGAAAGAAGTTTAGATTTTACGACATCAGTAACAATTGAGTTTAATTTCGGCACGGTGAAAGCACAGAAAGTAGACTGCGGATAAGACTGCTTCGGCCAGTTCAGTTTATAAGTTCATCCTCCTCTTCGCACCCCAACCGGCTGCTGGAGAGTAGGAGGTGGCTTCAGTGGAGAGCTTGAGGGTATTTACACTGGAATCAAATACTGGCCTGCCGTTGCAACCCCATTGATCAGTAAGCGCCAATATACTTCCTCAGTGGTGTAAAACTAAAAGACAAAGGTGTACGACACCAAAGCGAAATTGTATAAATTACTTTTTAGCAGGTGTAAATTAAATCGGCCTAATAACAGAAACTGTGTATTGTGTCCCACATTGGAATTCCTTATCTTGCATAGATCTAGTCTAGATCTAGAGAATCTAGACTTGATCTAATTTTGGTGCAAAAAATTTGGATTGCAATTTAATTTAAAGCAGGGCAGATAAAAAGAAACTGTTTCTGTCAATCAGCTAACATTATCATTATGCTGTAATGATGATATTATTGATTAGCAAACATTGTAGGCCTATTGTTTACAGTAGATCTAGACTCAGCTCAGGTTGTTTTGCGCTGTCGATCTTAAATAAATTTCTTTTGTATTTGGCTGCAGTTAGACCAATTACATTTTTTTGGTTAGTATATTAATTTCACATTGAATAATTGTTTCAATGTCAGGTCACACATTTCCTCAATTGCTTTTATTTCAGTTTTATAACCGCAAACATGCAGTGTGTTGGGCCGGAAGAGAGCCCAACAACACCAAGAAAATACATTCCAGGCATTCCAGATTATGGCTGGCGTGTTCCTATGACATATAACTGCGGTGTCAAATGTGCTCCTTTTGCGAAACCTCGGTTGAATCAGATCCCACAATATGTTGGCCTCAGCCTCAGGTAAGGATCTTCCTCACACCATCATAGGAAAGTGGAAAACAGAAAATAGATGTAAAGTTTACTGTACGAAACATACTGCAATTTACCCTTTGTGTGTTACAGAGTTTGGTGGAAGTAAAAGTTAAGTTACACTTACAGACATGCAAATCTGTCAGACATTGATGCTTTTCTTTCTTTGAAGTTCTTTCTGAATAGCCTAAAGTGCAAGAGTCAAGACTTCCATACTTCATAGTTGCTAAAGATATTGTTGTTTATAATTTTGAAATGTGATGTGATGTGCAAAGAATACCAATTTTAGCGATTCAGAATAAATTGACAGAAAGAAAATTCGCACATTGTAAGCAAGTGTCCCAAAATTGAATTCAGCAACATTTCTAAACAAGAACTTGCCCGATCCCACTTCTGATTCTTATAAATCTTAGCTTATTTCAAAGTCTGAATTTAAGCTATGCTAATATTTCTAAAAATGTTTTTTTCTGTCACGGCTAACAACCTTTAATTTCAAAACATATATCTCATAAGCAGAATGCTATTTGGGACGTTTCAGGATTGAGTTTACCTTCTTTTGATTTAATTGCACTCATGAGCAATGTTTCCTAATGAAAAATTTTTTTTAAAAATATTTATATCTGATCTAGTAAAAGCGATCAAAGACTTATGTACTTTCTATCTGCTTTTGTGATGTAAGCAGATGGCAAACTCATTGTTTTTATCGTCTTGAACTGGACATGAACTCTTTTTCTTTGCCAGGTATACCAAATTTTGGTTGGGGAAGAAAAGGCAAGGAAGGCGACCCTTTATAGATCACATGAACCAAATGAAGCATATGCCAATTTATGGTCAGTGCATATGCTGTTCCACACTTAATCTCAGGAAATGTTAGTTTAGAAAGTTTAGTGATTGTGTAGGCCACCATCTTTTGGTCTGTACTGAGGCAGAGGAGCAATTACAAACTGTAGTATCAGATTTTTAAGAGTACATTATACAGTGTCATGTGCTGAAGTTGAAATTTAAAAAAAACCAGTTCTTTACTGCCATCATCTGGAGGAAGGAGAAAGAAGGAAGGATTTGTGCAGCTACAAATAGATTATTTGAAATGTTCCTGTTGCTTGGTTATTTAAACATTATGCCTGAAAGAAACAAACAAATGTATCAAATCCAGAGTGTTAGAGGAAAAACTTGGGCACGTAGTTTGTATAAATATTATAGGTTGTATTAGCATTAGCCTCCATATTTTAAGCCCTTTGAGGTGATATTATAGGTTGCGTCAGTGACAACATTGTATCCCCCCACCTTTTCCATATATTATATATAAAGGCTGACATCAAACAATTTACTGTGTTCAAAGAAAATTTCTCGTAAGAATTAATGTTATGGAGGACTATTTTGTCATTGCTCCAACTGCTTGTTTCTCTCAGGGTGTCCTCTTGGTGGTATTGGTAGTGGAACAATAGGGCGAGGCTACAGAGGAGAATTTTGTCGCTTTCAGATGGTACCAGGCATTTACCACTATCATGTCATCGATGCAAACCAGGTCAGTGTGTTACCGCAGAGAAATTAAATCAATCATATTTCACAAGTTCAATGTCTTGAGGGGTATTTGTTTGTCCATCTTTAAATTTGGATTGAAATCACAGTTGATTTTGTAATTTATCAGTCACACTGTTATTTGATGAATTGTTGAAATGCAACTTTTGAATTAGGTAGTGGAAAAGGTTTTAAGTTGTAATAACACTGATCAGGTGATGTACAAAGATTGTTCATGTCATATTTCTTCCAGTTCATTGTATGCATCAGGCGAGGAGATGAGACAGTGTATCAGAAAGTTTTGTCTTGTGCACCAAGGAAGAAAAAAAACATCCTTAAGGCATGGGACTGGTCCTTTCCTGCACAGAATGGTCTCTATCATGCACTCTATCCACGAGCATGGAGTGTCTTCTATATTCCAGAGTTTAAAGTGACCCTGATATGTCGTCAAGTGTCACCTGTCTTTCCTCATGAGTATTTGGTAAGCACTTGACTGATGTATCTCATACGATGTCAAATGTAGATTGAGTTTGCCTGATACATATCAAAATATGGTATTTAAATTCTCCATTATTTTATTTAAGGATTAAGCATTCATCATTAATGAAAAGAACTTGTATGGCACTATGGCAATAGTACAGAGTATAGAATATTTCCATTTGAATTGTCAGTATGTTTTGATCATTTTAGGGAGCTAAACAAGTGTTTTTAAGATTCATTTCCTCATTAAAATAATTTTGTTGAATTGCAAGGTAAGAATTTTCCTTTAGTTTAAATTGCAGGTTTATGTTCTATTGAATAACCCTTTGCATTTTTTTAAATGCTGTACAGGAAACAAGTTTACCTGCAGCCGCATTTGTGTGGGAGATAAAAAATGATAGCAAGGAAGATTTACAAATCAGCATATGTTTAACCTTCAAGAACGGTCAGGGCACCAAGGAAGATCGTGCTGGAGGTGTTTGGTCCCAGGGTTTCCACATGGACTGTGATGGTGATGATGCTGCAGTCGGAGTGGCCTTGCATCAGAAATTTCAGGGGATGAAGTGTTCATATGGAATTGCTGCCAAAGCCACAGTGAGTACATCATATTTTGTAGTTTATTTAGTGAGTGCAGAAATGCTTTTTTTAACATTGTGATTGATACCAAATACCCAAGTTCTGAAAGATTTTGAAAAAGTATCTTTTGAATCACCCATGAGGATCTTTCGTGAAATGACTGCAGGAACCAAGCAGTGCTTTTAAAGAACATAGGTGTTTTGTTGTTGTTTTTTCTGTGTGTGCATTTCTAACATGAGTTTTATTTGTTCCTTTGTATAGAGGCCTTACAGAGCATCAAGAAATTTCGTTAGATCACTTGAAAAGCAGGTTTTAAAATGACTTCTCTCCAATTGTACGCTGAAATTTTACCAGACATTGATGACGACATTATGAAACAATGATAACTGGGTGTAAATAGTGTGAGCACTCAGAACATTGGTGGTTGGAGAGTTTCAGTTCATTTTTTGGGTCAGCAGGCAGTGACATGGATGGACATTTTTGGTCAAAATTGGGCAAAAAGAAAAGGAATATAGGTGTGCAAGACGTGTGGCAATATCAGAACATCTAATATAGTTTCTGTATCTATAAATATTTTGAAAATTATTTGAGTTTTTTTGTGGTTTTTATGATATTTCGTGGACATTTTTGGTTAGGTTTGGAATGGCAACGGATTGAGGGGACAAGGTGGTCTAGAGGCAAGGTGCTCGCCTCTCATGTCAAGGGTCCCGGGTTCAAAATCCGGGCTGTGCAGGCATGTTGGAAATTGGGATTTTTCTCTTATTTTCATGTCCCTGATCCTATTGGGGGGGTAGGATCGAGTACCTAGTCTTCTCGGATAAGGACGAAAAAATTCTGAGGGCCTGTGTGCACGTTGCGCATGTTAAAGATACCTTGGCAGTTGGAAATCGTAAAGAGCAGGCCGAACAGGCCGCTGCCCGGGCAAAATTGAAATTAAAATTAATAGATCAAAATTTATCCCTATCACCCCCCATATCACCAACAAAAATTTATAATTCATTATTAAATAAATATTATATATATAATATATATTCAAATAAGATTATAATACTTTAATATACAAGTTGTGAGTTGTGAACTGCGCCTAACAGGCTGCGTTACAATTTGCTCTGAGATAGAGAGTGAGAGAAAGAGGGTGAGAGAAAGAAAGACAGAGTGAGAGAGATGCAAATAGAGAGAACAAGACTTTCTGTAAAGCGCCTAGAGCAAACTCATTTGGATTAGGCGCTATATAAATGATCTTCATTATTATTATTATTATTATTACAAGATGAAACATCTGTTGGTTGGGACTTCATTGACCAGTTTGGTCTAGAAAGCAATATCATAGATTTGTATGTTATAGATGAGGATGGGGATTGTCATAGACAGCTTGACAGTGTTCTTCAGATATATTCAAAAGAAAGAGTAAAGTGTGGTGTTATGTCAACATGAACAAAATCAGATGAATGAATACAGGTGTGCAAGACGTGTGGCAATATCAGAACATCTAATATAGTTTCTGTATCTATAAATATTTTGAGATTTACAGCACCAGAAAAATGGCATTGTTTAATTTTATATCGTTCCATTTTGGACCTTCCCAGGAAAAAGTTTCAGTCAGTGTTATGTCACAGTTTGATCCCAGGGGCTCAGGTGCAAGCCTTTGGGATGCTTTGAAAAACTCTGGAGTATTAGATACAGAAATAAAACTAGGTAAGTAATTGGGTGTGATCACTGTCAGTGCAGGTATATGTTCTGTCACACTTATTTACAAAGTCACTCAGACATTTTAACACATTATTCGAAATTGTGGTCAGTTCACAAGAGATGGCTTTCTTTCTAGGACAGTGATTCTCAAATGAGAGGCACGTGGCTCCAAGAGGAGGGATTTCAAATTTTGGGGGAAGAAATTTTAGCTCACGGAGGAATGTCAGTTAGAGGAGAAACTCAAATTGGGAAAGAACGTACTTTGTTTACTGTGGCATGGAAGTTGTAGCTGTCATAAACTCTGCTGCCGGATTTATTTCGCGGACATGAAAACCAAACAAAATATACTTGATAATGCCTATTCTATGCAGATCCTTCTCCACCCACTAGCAAGGGCCAAGAGGTGGCCTGTGCTGTGTGTGCTAGCCAGACTGTACAGAATGAATCAACTGGATCCTGTGAGTTTGCCCTGAGCTGGGACATGCCTACAGTTCAGTTTGCTGCCAAAGAAAGCACTTACTCCAGGTACGCACTTCATGTTCAAGTCTTTGTTACTGATTTAAATCAAACACAGAACTAACAAGGGCTTGAACAGAAGAACCTCATGAATGTTTTATATTGATTGAAGCTACCAGTCTGAAACTTGAGTCCCATTTTAGCAATTCACATCGAACAATTTGCAATTCTTCAGCTCTGTGAAAACAGCTGTGCCCTGAAACGGCTGAAGTGAAACAGTATGTATAGAGAGATGTTATCTACAATCCTCAGCCTATGGATTTATGTTAGTGATGATTTAGTGTAAATACTTTATTAAATAGCAAGAGTTTTTCACCATTTTAAGGGTCAAACAACCTTTTGAAATATTGTTAAAAAAATACCAATGTGCATGAATGCACACGCGCACAGACAAGGAGAGGGAGATTAAGTAAAAAAGGATTTGCAGTTGGTAAATGTGAATAATTGTGGCCATGCAGGCCTTGTACGTTTTCACTCTGTTTATCCCAATTAGTTATGTTTTTGAAGTTTGCTTGTTCACCAATGTAAGGTTTTGAAAATATGCTCTGTTGTTTTTTTTTGGTCACTTTGAAGCCTTACGCCACACATGTCAGATTTTGTTTTGTGGCCTCATGGTTCGTTCCTCAGCTTGCGGGGGAGGGGGGGGGGTGTAGACATAAGGAAGTGGTGTGCAGTACTTCCAAAAGCAGTGGCTCAACTCCACAGATCCCCTATAACACTTTTATGAGGTGACGGCACAGAATCTGCATTATGTTGTTTGCCACCCAAGTTGAGAAAATTAAGCCAGCTGATGTTTGGGGCTCAAAATAATGACTTTTGATTTTTACCAATTTAGATTATTGTGTCTGCTAACATTTTCTGTTTACATACAATGATAAATTTTTGTCCCGACCATTGTTTTGCTAGATTTTTCAGGGTGTCCAGCGAAGTCGGAAAGTCGGATTTTGGTCGGATTTTTAACTCACGGTCGGAAAAGTCGGATTTTGGTCGGAAAAATCGATATTTGGTTGGAAAAAAAAAATATGAAGTGTTGCGATAAGGGGAAAAAAATTATCGCGCAGAAGGAAAAAAAAAATACCCGTGAAACCCAAACCGAAGCTGCGTCAAAATCGCCCTGCCAGTTGGAACGTGAATCTGCCGAGATCACACCTGATTAACGAGACTTTGAGAAAAAGCTACGCTTGCAAAGGCGGCCATTTCGTTTTTCTATCTGGACGACAGCAGTTGATAAAGCATCTCTCTTTTGTGTTTCTTCATTGTGCCCATTGTGAAATTCTGTGCAGCTGGACTTTAATGAATTCTTCAAGATCCAGATAAATTGCGGGAGATCCCATTCTAGATCTAGACTCTAGTAGTGACTGATAAAACGAGCCAGGATGACGGACGGTCTGTTTCTCGGGTTTGGGCTCTTCCACTTCGATTGAGTTTCATTTGGACATTGTTTGAACGATTTTCTCATTCATCGGCAGCCATTCATTGCTACAGGAGGCCACTCCATGTTTTTTTATCATGAGGAGGGTAACGTGTGTTTTTAGATCTGGATCCAACGTAGAATAGGTGGAAACTGGTGATATCGCTTGCTTGATCAAAATCAAGGTCCATTTTTATGGTCTGTTCAATGTCAATAGTATAGTGCTCCGATAACAAATTTCAGGAAGACTAAGAACAACCAAAAAATGGGAAAGTGCTACTTTGATCTCGAGTGGTTAAAAGATCCACAGTATAGTGACTGGCTACTTTGTGACAGTGGGGACAAGGATAATTTCCGCTGTAAATTGTGCAACAGAGCATACAAAATTGGAAAGTCGGGAAAGAAGGCTTTATCGACACATTTGTTAACACAGAAGCACCAGGATGCTGCAGCAGCAACAAAGAAAAACGCTTCCATTCTAGGATTCACCAAGACAAAGCCTGGATCTGTTTCAACTACATCAGCACCAGTATCTTCTTTGGGTGGACC
The DNA here is from genome assembly GCA_963931925.1 of Onchidella celtica. Lineage (NCBI taxonomy): Eukaryota > Metazoa > Mollusca > Gastropoda > Systellommatophora > Onchidiidae > Onchidella > Onchidella celtica. The sequence continues at coordinate 114,247,474 of OZ007567.1, read as the reverse complement.
TAATGCTGGTTCTAAATCTAGTTGTAGTTCGCACACTCAATCTCAGCTGCCTGTGTCGGATAGCGATGTACTAAAAGCGGAAATCAAGTGGGTTCTCCATGTTATATCCACTCATAGCAGTGCTAGGTCATCCGACAATACTGATGAACTGTTCAGGTCAATGTTTCCTGACTCTGGCATAGCCCAGAAGTTCCAGTGCTCCAGGACAAAGGTGGGCTACCTTTCTATGTTTGGAATTGCACCTGCCATCAGGGACAAAATAATGTGTTCTGTTAAAGAAAGTTCCTACTATGTGTTAATGTTTGATGAAAGCCTCAACCCTGACCTCCAAACAAAACAACTTGATGTGCATATTAGATTTCTGGATGTTGATGGGCTAGTCAAGTCTAGATATGTGGATTCATACTTTCTTGGTTATGCCACAGCAGCAGACATTCTTACAAAGATCAATCCTTTGATTGAAGAACTGGGAGGCCATAAATTGATCCAGTTGTCAATGGATGGACCCAATGTCAACTGGAAAGTGTTCAAGGACCTGTCATCCAGCATGCAGGAGGAACATGCCGTGTCTTTACTAAACATAGGGTCTTGTGGTTTACACACACTGCATAATAGCTTTAAAGCTGGCATTACAGAATCTTCATGGGACGTTCAAAATCTGCTGAAAGCCATGCACTACCTCTTTCAGGAAAGCCCTGCCAAGAGAGAGGATTTCAAAAAAGTGACTGGATGCTCTGTCCTCCCACTCAAATTCTGTGGCCATAGATGGCTGGAGAATGTTCCAGCTGCCGAGAGGGCAATCAGCATTCTGCCATCTGTCATGCAGTATGTTGCAGCTGCAAAGAAAGGTGAGGTGACAGAGCCCACCTGCAAGAGTTTTAGGGTGTTAGCAGAGTATGAGTCAGACAAGTTGCTGATAGCTAAACTCCACAGTTTTGTGTTTGTGGCCAAAATCCTTCAAACATTTCTTATTGCATTTCAAAAAGATGAACCCTTGGCGCCATTCATTTCAAAAGAGCTGCTGTGTGTTGTGAGGAGGCTGTATGGACTGATCCTGAAGCCAGAGTATCTCATCTCAATTGACAAGCCTGAAAATCTGCCCGCTACAAAGGACATTGCCCAGGAGCATTATCTGCACTTTTCAAAGTTCCAAATTGGATACCAAGCTGAAAAGATTCTGGAGAAAGAAAAGAAGAAGTTGTCAGAATTGCAGGTGATGACTTTCAGGAAGAATTTCCAAAAGTTGGTAATGAAGGTCATCACAAAGATGATGGAAAAAAGTCCCCTCAAAGTGCAGTTGGCCCACAACATTGGCTGCTTAGACCCATCAGCAGAGCAGGAAATTGCTGCTGCCAAGTTCAATAAGGTGGCTCAGCAATTGTGCAAGCAGGGGTGGATGAAAGATGAGGAGGTTGATGATGCCCTGTATGAGTTTCAAACGATGAGGGACAACCTAAGAGGTGTGGTGTTTGGCAAAGATGAGAGGCTGGATGAGTTTATGCTGAACCATGCAAAACTCCATGAGCTACCACTGGCCAAAAAAGTTGTCAACATGATACTCATTTTGAGCCATGGAAATGCAGAGGTGGAGAGGGGCTTCTCTGTAAACAAAGAAGTGACAGTGGAGAACATGTTGGAAGAGACACTCATTGCAAGAACAATTATCTGCCAATATGTCAGTTCCAACAGCATCCCAGGCTTAGAAATCCCCCCTGAAATGCTGAAGAGTAGCAGTAGAGCCTACCGAAAATATCAGGAGTCATTAGAAGAAAAAAGGAAGAAAGAGGCTGAGTCAGAGCAAAGTAAAATCAGGAAAAGAAAACAAGAGGAGGTGAAAGATCTGACATCAAAGAAGAGAAAAATGGAGTTGGACATAGACATGTTGGAGAGAACCTCAGAGAGCCTGTGTGAGGAGGCAGAGAGTGCCAAGGGCAAGAAAGCCCATGAACTGCTTGTAAAGGGTAATGCCCTGAGAAGGGATGCAAAAGAAAAGAAGAAGGAATTAAGCACCCTCTCATCTCAGATAGATGAGAAAGAGGGTGAGCTCAAGCTACTTTAGGGCTTCAGGCTGCCCCCCCCCCCCCCCCAAACAATGTACATAGTGTAAATAGAATTTTTGTGTTGTGCATGGTGATAGACTTGTTAATAAAGACTTATGAAATGATGAGCCAGTGTGGAATAGTGGAATACAACTTTATGTGCAGACTCAATGGACTAGACTTCAAATGCAGACCCAAATCTAGTTTGACTTTGCTTGGACACACAACAGAGGAGTACAATTAACAATTTGCTGTGCAGAGAAATGTGGATGTTGCTCTTGCAATAAAAAGGTTAGTTTTCTGTGTTTGTTTGCCATTGTTTTTGTGTGTTTGCACTTGTAATTTTGAAACATTTTCCGCGCGCTAGACTGGTAGGATTTTTTAAAGGAGTGGTAGGATTTTTTGAAGTTGGAAAGTGCTGGACACCCTGTTTTTACAACTTGGGTGGCTGTGACATATTACTGATTCTGTGCCATCACCTCACTTTTATGGCTGTCCTGAAAACTGTCAGAGGTTGGACCTGTACATATATTTTCTTTTCATTCAGTCTGCGTGTTTTCATCCAAGAAGAAAAAAAGTAGAGATAAGTTCCGTATGTCAGTGTTTAGACTCGTCACTAGAAGAAGGAGCCGTAAACCATCTGTTGTGCTGCTCATCTGAAATCTATGGTCAAGTGTATATTGCATAGCACATGAAGGTTGCTTTACCATTTGAACACAAACTTGTTACCAGGATGAGAAATATAGGATATTTTGTTTATTCTCTCTGTAGGCGTTATGCACGATTGTTTGGGGTAAACGGTGCTGCTGCCCCCCAGCTATGTGGTTATACTCTACGCAATTATCCTGTCTGGGAGTCCAACATTGAACAATGGCAAAGTCCTGTCTTAAAAAGCTCGTAAGTATTCTGCCCACATCGGTAATTGTTACTCCTACCAGTTCTCTGCTTTAACCCTTTGTGTACCACCCACCTGACCATGTTGGCAGTTCAAAATATCCCTCCCCCGAGAAAACGTTCCAAATATTAGGTGTGTTCAAAAAAAAATAATTTTACATAAAATACGTTTCTTGAAATAAACCACACAAAGTATATATTTTCATGGAGGAAAATGAACACAGAAACTGTTGGTGTAACAAAACTGGAGACATGTATCATTCTGAAATTTATCTGATTTTCATTCTTGAAATAGTCCAGAGCGTTAGACCCAGGCTGCAGTGGATTTTTGCTTTTAGAAGCAGGCACATTGAAGTGACCAGTCGTCGAGATTGGGTGGCACAAACTCATCAATGTTCCCATCTCCATCAACACCAACAATTACATCTGTCATTTCAACATCAGTTTCATCATGAATTAACGCTTGAAGCATCAGAACGATCACTGTCGGAGTCCGACATTGTTGCTATGTTAGTTCATTGCTCTAAACGACAAAATAAATTCAGAAAAAATAGTCTCCGATCTAGGAGAGCTCCATATCCAGGCTTTTCACAAAGGGAAATCACTCTATTATCGTTAGAAACAGAAGTAAATATAATAAGTTCCTGTAGCTTGCGCTACGAAAAATTAAAACACCGGGGGTCACTGCAGGCTATAGCGGGTTGTTGTGAATTCCGACAGCTAAATTTGTACGCCGCTATAGCGCTCGGTGGTACACAAAGGGTTAACCAGACTTGTATTTTTGGGTATAAAAGATCTGAGCAATGTTGTTGTTTTTTTTGTAATTGGAACTCTTTCACAAAATTTCATGTATTCTTCTTCTGTTCACCATCTTTCTCTTCTTTTGCCCTGAAAAGGGCTGTTTGTTACCTTGACAAGGACTGTTTTCTCAGGTTTTTCCTGAATTTTCCTCAGGTCCCTTCCTGCCTGGTATAAGTCTGCCATTTTCAATGAGCTATACTACATTAGTGATGGAGGAACAGTGTGGATTGACACAGTCAAAGGTTGCTCAACAGAATCTCAACATTCCACAGTCCAAGAGTATGGAAGATTTGCATATCTAGAAGGTAAGACAGACCATCGTTAGATGTTTGCCACTATATTACAGTTTTCTGTTATGCTCCAAAATTGATGATTGTGTCTTGTCCGGAACAACTGTGATGGGATCTCATGTGAGCTGGAAAATAAGAATGTAAAGCATATTACCAGGTAGCCAGGCTGAAGCATGATAACTTTGCCCATGGTTTACAAAATGTGAGTGTGCATGAGAAAACCCGGCATAAGTCGGCAACATGACATGTTGAGTTCTGTACATATAATAAAAGACAAGACATTTCTGATAAATTGAAGTCAGTGACCCCCCTAAAATAAGATTTTGAGAAAACGGCATTTAACCCAAAAAGTGGCAATAGCTAATTGACCAGGTAATATTGGAGTGATTGTTGTTAGGAGACCGTAGTCTAATTACAAAGCCGTTATTATAGAGATCATAGTAGTGTTCACTGCTCATCTACAATTTACCCAGTAACATGCCACGTTCCCCTAGAAACAGCCAAGTTGGAAGTTTGTGACGTACCCATATTTTCACTTCAAAGCCGTTTTTCTCAAAATCAGCTTTGCTGACTTATACTGGTTTTCTCATGCACACTCACAAATGGCACCTCATAAGGAGGTGGTGGCATGTGAAATACTAATACCATACCTCTAATTGATAACTTTTTTCACTTTTGCACAACCACACTGCAGTAAACAGTATCTGTCATCTGTTTATGTACTTCATGTATACAGGCGAGCAAGTAGAATCACAATTTCAATCTCAGTTAATGAATATCACACCAAAGAGAATCCCAAAGCAGGTTTATTGCAGTGATTATAACAAATGCAGTTAGAGTAAAAATGTTGAAAGTCAAGCAGACAAGCTTCTGAGACAAAACAATTATATCTTGATGTACTAGAAAAAAAATAGAAAGAAAAAATGCGAGTTGTTAGTGCAAACAAATCTAGTTTTGCTAGCTGGCAAAGTGGCATTGAGAAACTGGTAAATTTTGTTTTAGGTATTAAACTTTGTTGTCTCTTCACTCTTCGTCCATTGAGTCTCCTGCGAAACATTTCATATACAGTAGATTTCAAACCTCAGTGAGAGTAAAATGTAATTCTGTGATGTTTTGTCAATAATTAATACATCATAAATGATGAAATTACATTTTGGGGTTTGTCCACTGAATCCAGGGCAGGAGTACAGAATGTTCAACACATATGATGTCCATCACTATTCGTCATTTGCCTTGCTGATGTTATGGCCTAAGCTGCAGATTTCTTTACAGTATGATTATGGTAAGTGTTAGATCATAATATGACTATTGTGTGGTATGATAATATCTGTTTTATGTGTAACAGTCTGGTAATATTTGAATCCCACTCAAAGATGAAGATGGAGACTGGAGAAAAAGGGCTCATGTGTGAACAAAGACAAAAATTGGCACAAAGAAAAAGTTGTATGTAGCAAAGCCTCGCTTAAGAAATAATACCCAAACAATACAATGAAACGCAAACTGAAAGGGAAGACAGAAAATGTTATTTTGGTATTATTTCTATGCGGGGCTTTGCTGCACACAACTTTTTCTTTTTGCAAAGTTTTTATCTTGCTTTAAGCCTTGCTGCGGCTCCATAGATTTTCTGTGGTTTTTATAATATTTTGTCATGTGTGAACATCACGCTTAATCTGTCATTTCATGTAACATTATTTTTGAAACCTTTATTTCGCAAGAAATCTTGGTCTCCACTTGGTTTTCCATGTATCCTTCAACAGTGTAAGATGATTTCTGTCAGATATTCAGTTAGGCACGTCAGTTACTCTGGATTCAAGTTTTGTTGCAATTTGCAGTGATGTGCATGTACCTTTGTAACAATGGCAGCATCTCAAAACCTTAGAATATCCTTTGAGACTGTTCAAAATCTCTAATAAAATCTATATATCAATTCCTTCTCAACGCTACATATATATAGCAACTTTACCCACAACAAAATGAACAGAAAACAGAGGTAAAATGAAAAAAAGATCTTTCAGTCATGAATCAGCATAAATATTGGAAATGTTGCAGGTGATACTGTGACAGCGGAGGACAGAAAACGTACCAGATTTCTGATGTCTGGAGAGAATGGTCTGAGAAAAGTGGCCAACTGCGTCCCACATGATATTGGTGATCCTGGTAAGACCACAGTGGTTTTTTTTTTTTTTGATGTTAGAAAAACTCTGAGAGTATCCATGACATCCTGGAACCACTATTTAAATAGCTGTCACATTTCCTTGATGTTAGTGAAACTCTGAGAGTATCCATGACATCCTGGAACCACTATTTAAATAGCTGTCACATTTCCTTGATGTTAGTGAAACTCTGAGAGTATCCATGACATCCTGGAACCACTATTTAAATAGCTGTCACATTTCCTTGATGTTAGTGAAACTCTGAGAGTATCCATGACATCCTGGAACCACTATTTAAATAGCTGTCACATTTCCTTGATGTTAGTGAAACTCTGAGAGTATACATGACAGCCTTGAACCACTATTTGGTCAGCAATCACATTTTCTTGATATCATTAGAGCAACTTTGTGACAACTTGAAGCAACCATTATTTAATCAGCTGTTGAAGTGCTGATTTATAAATCACAACCATCAAAAGCCCCCCAAAAAAGCCATAAAATTTATGTATGTATTTTCCATATCAAGATTTCTTCAAGTAATCGCTATTTTCATGTAGTAGGTATTCTTATCTCCCTCACTGGAAAAGCTCAAAATTGTGAAATGGCCAATGTTGAGATCTTTCTCTATAGCTCTAGTCATTTACAACTCTTTTCCTTGTTCTTCATTTGTTTTTCTCTCATTTCTGTCTAGCTTTCCTTTCTTCTATTTCACTTTTCCATTAAATTTGCAGTGTATTTTGACTTTTGTCGTTCCAGAGGATGAACCTTGGAAGCGTGTGAATGCCTACATCATCCACCCAACAGATGACTGGAAAGACTTGAATGTAAAGTTTGTACTGCAAGTCTACAGAGATTTCAGTGCAACCAAAGACAGAGAATACCTGAACTTCATGTATCCAAAATGCAAGGTGAGTTGGATTGTTAACTTGTTCAGCGGTATCTCAAGTGTTTGAGTTTACAGAGGATTTGTGGTGTTTATGTGGCTGGACAAACAAAGAAATAAAAGATTTAGTTATACAAGCGTAATTAGCCCTTGGCTTTGCCCATAATAAATTGTCAGTTGTTCTAAATGTTAAGTGCAAAAATTCGTGCTGAAAACATTCACCAAATGCAGATGGGTTTTGGTGTAAATATTTGTTTCAACAGTTGTAAGTGCCAATATTTCTCTTTCCTTAGTGTGGAAACTTAAAAATTCTATTTTGAGATGAGTCATGATCATGAGTAAGATATCTTTTTTCCGCAGGTTTTGATTGAATCATCTAAAGTTTGGGACACAGACGATGATGGAATCATTGACAATGGTGGCTACGCAGATCAGACTTTTGATGCTTGGGTTATGAAGGGAGCCAGGTAAGAACAGAAAGAGAGACAGTTTAAGTGCATGGTTTTAGCAGTTATGAAAGAAGTTCAATCACAGAAGATTCTCCAGTCATTTACTTGCAGTCAACAACAGAACTTTCACATCACCAATCTGCTATCATTGGATCTGTGGTGGGTTTGATTCATAATAAGCTGAGAATCATTTCTTGTTCTTTCATTTTCAAGAAGTACATATGTCATCCTTTGTGAGGATTTCCTAATATTTATGTGTAACTCCGGAAATGGCAAGTTATGTGGTTCAGAAAAAAACATCTGTCTTTTCTTTTTCTTTTTTTTGCAAAATATTTTATTCCAGTTATTGGAGACATAGACTATCTAAGCAGTCAATATATCTGAAAGGAAAGCAAGATCTTTTTGGCGAACTATACCAAAGTTAATGTACATAAAATATAGTGAAATGGAATCATTATTTTTGAATACTACTGCATCCATTATATTCCAATTTCCTTCAAGAAAAAAAATGACAAGGCTTTACATTACAGTGGTTGGTGCAAACAAATAAAATCATGGATCTCATGGTAGGTGCATGATGATACACGAGACTTTCCCTGAATTGTGAGAATTTTATTCAAATAAGATTTGCTTGTTGGTTTACATTAGTGCTTACTGTGGTGGTATGTGGCTGGCAGCACTTAGAATGATGGTAGAGATGGCTGGACAGCTGGGGCAGGAGGAAGATCAGAGAGGCTATCAAGCAATGTTGGACAAGGGCAAGGAATCATTTGAGGAAAAACTTTGGAATGGTAAGATATTAAAAAATTATGTAAATCTATGAGGCAAGGATTACTAACCTGGGTTCATACATTTTGTCCACCCAGGGGTAAATTTGCTGACTCTGGATTTGTACGTGCATATTTTTTATTAATTATAATTACAAGCACACAAACAGAAATTGGAATTTGAGAAATTTGGTCATAAATAAGGTAAATAACATTATCATGTGCTGTTTATTATTGTTATTTGAACTTAAATAATAATGTTAAAAACTATTTTAAAATTTTTGTTTTATCAGTAGCTTTTTCACTGTAAAGTGTAAACTCAAATTACTGAACAGGTCAGGGCAGGTGTAAATTTACTTTAGAAAAGGCAAAATGAGGAAAGAGGTTGTGAACTCTTGTTGTGGCAGAGTGGCAGTCCCCCAATAATGCAGCCTAACACAGACTGTAGACCTCAGAGGAGGCCTGATTATTTTTATGGGAATTTTTTTTTTTTCTTATGTATTCTCATCCCTCTTATCCTGTATGGCACCTCCCATGAAACAGAAATGCTAATGACAAGAAAGATGACACCAATTGAAGAAAAACTAACAAGTAGAAAAACTACAGAGGAAAAAACAGAACGGTTCAAGATTTAAGAATAGGCTCAGGCTCTCTAGAAACAAAGATCTTCATGAGAGTCATAAATGCAAACATTTTGTGTTGGAGAAAAGTCTTCAGAATAATTAGATACAATGTATGAATTTGGAGTCATACATTAAAACAGAGCTGAGATTTGCTTTCAAGAAATATCTTTGGAATAATGAGTTACCATGTATAAATTTAGGGTCATACATTGAAATAGAACTGAGATTTGGGTACCCAGTGACTGTATTTATCTTGAATCTTTGTTTGATGCTTGTCTTCCTAGGTGCCTACTACAACTACGACAGCAGCACCAGTGGTCACCATGACAGTGTTATGGCGGGTCAGCTGGCAGGGCACTGGTTTCTGAAAGCCTCAGACCTGGCAGATGAAACAGTGAGTTTCAATATATTTAGCTGACAACATGTATCATCACAGTGTCAACTCAGTCTGGCTGTTCTGAGTTTATTGTTTGCCAGAGAAAAATGAGACAATATTGAAAATGATCAACTTTGTTAATTTTGTTGCGAACATAAATATATTTTTGCTTCTGACTCTTTTTCAATGCATTCAGTTAGTTTGAGGAAAATGAACTATTACAGAAATTCAAAGGGCCACTTTCTGCTTGCGTCTCCAAATGGCCATATTTTCACATTTCCACAAGAAATCTCAGTCAGTTATGCTTGCCAAATTCAGTATCGACCTTTTGATCATTGTGAAAACTAATACTTTAAGTGTACAAGCTTTGTCACACTCTTGAGCCAGAGTTTTGTGCCAGATATGTGGCCAGACTTTGGCAATTCTCCAACAATATAATAGTAGTGCATAGATATTTTCGAATTTTTAATCTGGCACCGAACTTGATTGTTAGAATGTAAATATGTAAACAAGGATTTAAGTATATTTTGTGTACCACACCAGGTATTTCCAGCTGACCATGTCCAAACAGCCCTGCAAACCATCTACAAAAATAATGTGTTGGGTTTTCAAGGAGGCTACATGGGAGCCGTCAATGGCACCAGACCAGATGGGAAGATGGACCTGAGTTCACCCCAGTCAGAGGAGTTCTGGACGGGAATCACCTATGCATTAGCAGCCACCATGATACAGGAGGTAAGGAATGGGCAGAGATTGGTGGCTGAATTGTCTTGATTTATCTTTTTAAAATTGTGATGTTTGTCGCTGTTAATAAAAGGCACACATCATTGGGCCTGTTTTCATGTCATGTTCAACTTCTAAAAGTAAAATATAGGGTTTGATGACAGTTTGAGAGATTTTTCAACCAACCAAACTGTCAGGCTTAGCTTTCCCCCCCCCCCCCCCCCCCCCCCCGTGTGAGAATGGATAGTTGAAGATACAGTACAGGTAGAATTTTAATGTTATTAACCCTCATTTAATTTGTCAGATCATCAAATGTTGAAAGTATGTGCATATGGGGCAAGTGTTTGTAGCTGAGTATATTGCAATTCTCATATTATGAACATTTTAATAGTTATGCCTTGTTTATATCATATGTGAATGTTTGAGATAGAATGATGGTTTGAGATGTTTGAAAGTATGCATGTTATTGTTTATGAAGATTGAACGTTTTTGTCGGTCAGTCACTCTACCACCCTTTAGACTTTGATCAGCTGTTTTCTTGTTTCACTTCTGTCATTAGGGCTTGATTGAAGAAGGTTTTCGTACAGCCTATGGGGCCCATCATATATGCTGGGATGTTTTAGGCTTACACTTCCAGACCCCTGAAGCTTACACGACGAACCAGAGCTACAGATCACTAGCCTACATGCGACCTTTGGCCATCTGGGCCATCCAATGGGCATTAGAGAAGTTCCATCCTCACATGGTTCACCACCCAAATCAGGAACAAAACAGTGGGATGGACAAAGAGTTACCTGGTGATCTGCCACCCACCACTCAGGTTCAAGTAACAAACTGTGAAGCTGGGGATGTTGCAGAAGTGCCAGAGAATGTAGAATCAACAATCAAACAAACGCTGGAAGGTGAAGGCGACTTGCCGAATGGTGCTAACTAGTGCTTTTTTATTTAGCTATTGTAAACAGTTAGTTAATTAATTTTTAAATGAATTTCATAAAACTCATAGGGCAATTGTAACAATTTGACCAAGACAGTGAAAAGTAAACGCCCTTGTGAAATCTTGAGCCCAACCATTGCATGGAAATCTATAATGCTTGAGAATTGGCACGTCCATTTCTGCTCCATTTGTAGTATAATTTGTCCAGCTGTTTCGAACAGGTTGATGTGTCTTCACTCTCTCGCGCGCGCGCTTTTTCTCTCAGCCTCGCTTTATCATTCTTTATCTTTTTGTCCATGGAAAAATTATAGCAATTTTGTCATGTTTTGAATTTCCCAGCTGTTGTTGATTGTTTCGGCTGATCAGCCTGTGATATATTTTGCTTTGTAATGCAGTGTTATAATAAAATATGTTCCATTGCCACAACTAGACAATTTATGGAATTGTCAGGTGATTGGAGTTTTACTTTAAGAAGCAAAGCTTGTCTTTTTTAAATGGGTACCAAAATGCAGCTTAACACGCAGAACTTTATCAGGGAAGTCAGTCTAAAAATCATAGCATAATGAATAGATTACTGGTAAGTGTTTTGAGTTTTTGCTCAAACTCGAACTGCTGGTAGGTGAGTTGGGCCAACAGCCCCAGGTTGAGGTCTTGAGGAGCAAAGGTCTGTTTCACCGGTACACTGCATATTATATATACTGATTGAAACACTTCCTCAGGGAACCTCACAAATGTTTATGGGTGTTTGGTGGGTGAGAAGTCTCAGTCTGAGTGGCTGTCGAATATTGTGGTTCTAGTGTGTGATCAGAGTTATGGCACCTGATGATATGAAAAAGCCAGCGAAGCAAAATTTTTTAAAAGGTTGGTCAAGTCGCATTTTCGAAGTATTGAAATAGCTTTACCACATAAAGTACTGAAAAAGAAAAATAAGAAAGGGTGCAGGAATTGCATTCTTGACTTGATATTGTACTCAGGTTGACAACATGATATGTGTTGGATGGTGGACTTTTGATTTCAGGTGTCCCCAGTTCTTGTTGACAGGTTTATCAGTGACTTTGTACTGATCATGCCAGGGTGACTTGTATTCTTTGGCTGATCATGTCAGCATTATCAGTAGCTTTGTACTGGTCATGGTCAAGTTTATCAATAACTTTGTATTTTGACATGCCAGGGTTATCAATAACTTTGTACTGGTCATGTTAGGGTTACCAGCAGCTTTGTACTGGTGATAACAGGGTTGTCAATAGCTTTGTACTGGTCATGTGAAGTTGATGACAGGGTTATCACTAGCTTTATATTGATTATGTTAGAGTTATCAGCAGCTTTATACTGGTCATGTCAGGGTTATATTATATGGAAGCGCATATCCGTACAACATGTTGTGCAGATATGGACAGTCCATATCCGTACAATGCACACAATTCGATGATGTACAACACACACCGGAATACTATATTACTGACCTTGTTAATTTGCATAGTTTTTAAAAATATGAATCGGCTTAGTAGCAAAACAATCCGACTTCTGCTCAGAGATTGCGTGATCTGCGCTAATAACATACTTGAGTGTACGTCGATCACCAATGGCTACCCCAACCCCTTTTCGCCTGATTAGTCAATCTGACTACCGCCCATTGATACAAAGTGACTAGACCCTCACGCCCCCAGGTCCATCTGACTATTCCATGTGTTGTCACTTTAAATTCGTGAACACCATACCAAGTTTTGTTTCAGCAAACCTTCACCAGTCGCGCTTTTGGTAAACATGTTGTACAGATATGCACAGTCCATATCCATACAACATGTTGTACGGATATACACTTCCATATTATATGGCAGATGGTCTCAAAACAACATGCAAGCAGCCGCTCTTCTGGGCTGTGAGAAACCAGCCCGAAACCATTCACACCAGTCACAGAAATGAGACTGTATTTCCTATGTGACACTCCTCATTATGCTGAAACTCACATGGAACTTACTGGCTTAGAGAGGAACCATCTATCACAAGACTTCAGCTGGAGAAATGGAGCAAATAAGCCAGGAGTGTATTTCCAGGCTGAATGACCTTCAAAAGAAGGTCTCCGTTTACCTTGCAAACAAGCTCAGAAGCAAACACATCATGTACCAAAACATAAAATGAAGGTAAGCATCACCACCCAGACTTTCTCAGCCTCAGTCGCTGCAGCCATCAACCAGGGTTGACCTGAAGCTTCCCCAGTTTATTGGCTCATTTTGCCAGTTCATACGATTCGTGGACTGGTTGTTTGATGATTTGAACGCCTAAACCAGAGGATGTAAGGCACTCCTGGGCCTCTGGAACAAGGAAATATGGGAACAGTTCCTGTTGGAAGCCCCACTGTATCTCCTTTCCTTGCACGAAACACCCAGGCTTACTTGCCCACAGAGACAAATGAGGACAAACAGGACTAGGTTTTGACTGCATAGTTGCAGCAACCTTGAGCTTGGCCAGAGAAATGTTTGGCGGTGGAAGGCTGAAATACCTACTTACCAAAAACTTCTCTCGAGACCATAATGTGATGTTTTGTGACCTTTTACCTCATGCCAACATAATTTTCATGTGTTTATATATGTTAATTTGTTTCAATAATAATTTTTTTCTGTTTTCCACTTAATTGGCAGATATACAACATATTTACAATGATTGCTGGACAAGCCCTCTTAATGCTCAATCCATCAATATTTCATTCAGTGAAACAAGACCTGCCTAAATATTTAAAAGGGTCAGACTGCATGTTTTACATGATATTACACATAGGCTGAATATAAGACCACTAACTCTCATTTCTTGTTTGGAAGAGTTAACTGTTCTTGTATCTGTGTTGCTTCCAAAATCAGTCCAATAAAAAAAATGTGTAGCTTCACAGGAAAACCGTTCGCAAAGGTCCCGAGATCATTCCTGAGTTAATGGCAGTTTTGAAATCCACACTCATTTCTGAGCATTTTGCTTACTACTTGAAGTCTCTACAGTGTACAGATCAAAACTTACTGAGGCGTATGGCTAGGTGAGGGATTTTACTTTCGAGAAAACGGCATTTAAAGTTGGCGGTTTATTTTAAAGCAGGATTTCCACCAGAAAAGTGACAGTGGACAAGAATATTTGCAAGTATAAATAATGAATGGAAATCACATGAAAATCTATGAGTACTATAGGGGGCTTCAATCATGCAGGCAGAACCATATCCTAATATCTTGTACACTTTTGTCACAATCTTATGTATATGTGGTCATTGCTTCCCCCCTACTGCGCTCATGGCCAAAGGACCCTTGTCCACTCTGACCTGATGGATCAGGCCTGGCCTTTTTCCTCAGAATTATGCCGGCCTTGCCTCATGGACAAATTACAAATCAGGCATGATTTTTTTTCAGTGCATAATTGAAATAATTTCATTGCATGTGAATGTTTCATGCCCAGAGACATCATTTCAGTAGCTCACTACAAAGTCAAGTCTGATTTGTAACAGATATATATATCAAAAGAATCAGGATGACAATTCAGATCTTTGCTACCCAGTTGTCATAGCTTTTGCAATTCTTAAACTGTAAATTGTATTCCACGCCCAGAGAGTCAGGTTTGGATCAAACCAATTGGTTTGTATTTGTGTTCTCATTTGCGTGGAATTCAAAACTTTTTTGTTTCAGTTTGCCTCACTAGGGCAGAGATTTATATGCTCCCTGGGGTGTCCGTTATTGAAGTAAATGTTAAGTTGTCAGTTCAGTATCAGTTTTGAAATGCATCATCTCTAACTCAGTTAGTCGCTGTTTGATACTGTCAGTATGTCTAGACAATCTAGTGGATTTTTAGAATCATGAAGATGTATCAGGTTCACTACCCAGAGATCCACAGATACTAGATATGTGATTTTGAAGTTGGCGTAAACATCTTTGTCAGTTGTGCTCTGGAAGGGAGGTTGATCACATTAAATCTTATCAGGAAGATAGCCTAAATGAGAGATGGGCAATGTATTTAGTAATGGCCAGGTCTGAAAAGTGTGAAGGTACAGAGAGCTGGTTACTCTCACCTCATAGTGAAGCCCCATTGTAAATGACATGTTATTTATTTGGATGTTGGCTTTTATAGAAAAATTACTAGTTTGATTTGGAGGGAGGATATATATGTGTGTATGTGTGTGCATGTTATATTTCATTTGTTTTTTTATTGCTCTGTGACCGGTTCATGAAGTAATTTTCAGTCAGACCGGTTCATGAAGTAATTTTCAGTCAGACCGGTTCATGAAGTAATTCTCAGTCAGCCTGGGGGTATGGCCTGAATTGCTTAGTAGGCTGGACCCGCCCCATGGGCTGCCTTATCTAAATGGAAAAGATGAGGAAAATTTTTGATGATGAAGCACTTGAATAAATTACCCTTCTGTTTTATATATTTAGAAGTGATGTCATAGTTGTGAAATTCTTAATTTTTCAAACCACACAAAGTTGATCAAATCAGAATGTGACACGTCAGATCATGAAATGAAACATTATGACATTCATTGCCAAGTCTAATCTCTCATCAAACCAGACATTCTCAATAGTTTATCAAGAAAATGATTTTTGTCTTTTATGCATATTAATTTTGTTTTGCAATGACAATTGACATTTATAAATCTAGGTCTAGTCCATGATTACTTGTAATGTTACAGTAATAATATTAATTTGAGCTATAATCAGGTATGTATAATGATATTACAGTAACGTTTTATTTTTCGTCCACCTAATTCCTTGATACATGTTGCTCAAAATGAAAATGATTTGTTGTGCTTACTGACAGGCCTCATCAACTGTTTTTGGAGACACCTACAGCTTTTTTTTTATTGGCATTGAATTTGATATTTTATTCCAGGTATTGTTTGCATTTTATTTATCTTGATTAATTTATTTTTATAAATACTAGATGCCTTGAATTGTCATCAAATTGTCGTGACAGGTCATATCATTAGCAACTAGTTTTTCAAATTGTCTTTTGTGAGAGAAATTTTCTTTACTATGTGCATTTTTCTGTTTTGGTTAATTCCATCCTTTATAATAACAACGACATTCATTATGCATCATGCAGAAATGGAGCTAAGTTTTACATGCATATTATATATCCATGATTTATCTGAATGTTATTGCGCTAAGAGGAGAAAAATGCAAGACAACGTTGACTGGTTTTTCTGTTCAGTCCAAGTTTTTTACGTCAGGCTTGGATGGAATTGTTGACATAATCAGTTTGGAGGAATCGTGTTATGGCGGAAATTTAAGAAATGTGAGTGTGCATGAGAAAACCCGGCATAAGTTGGCTGAGCTGATTTTGAGAAAAACGGCTATGAAGTGAAAATATGGGTCCGACACAAACTTCCAACTTGGCTGTTGTTTAGGGGACAGTGGCATGTTACAGGGTAAACTGTAGACGAGCAGTGAACACTACTCACTATGATCTCTATAAAGGCTTTGTAATTAGACTACGGTCTCCTAATAAGATCCAAAAACTTCCGACTTGGCTGTTGCTAGGGGACCGTGGCATGTTACAGGGTAAACTGTAGATGAGCAGTGAACACTACTCACTATAATCTCTATAACGGCTTAGATATTAGACTACGGTCTCCTAACAGCAATCACTGCAATAATAATAATATAATAATTTTTTTCTGTTTTCCACTTAATTGGCAGATATACAACATATTTACAATGATTTACAAAATCACTGCAATATTACTTGGTCAATTAGCTATTGCCACTTATAGGATTAAATGCCGTTTTCTCAAAATCTTGTTTTAGGGGGTTCACTGACTTCAATTTATCAGAAATGTCTTGTCTTTTATTATATGTACAGAACTCAAAATGTCATGTTGCCGACTTATCCCGGGTTTTTCCATGCACACACACAAATGTTTATTAATTTTTGCAGGTAAGTCAAGACAAGAGTGAAATGACATATATTTACCACACTCGTTATCAAATTGCATTACTCACAGTTGACATTTTGTATTCGTTGTCATTAGTATTCTGTGATGCCTGATTGCATTGTTTGAATTGGATAGAAATTCTACAGAAAGAAAGCTGATCTCCTGAAAAGTTTGAAATCAAACTGCCTAACTCACAAATCGCGGGTATAGAGCAAAATTGTTGTATCTCCAGTGATATGAATAATGGGGGCTTACTCGGAAATAATAATGATAATAATGGATGACATTTGTATAGCGCATATTCATTTTTTAAAATGCTCTATGCGCTTTACAGAAGCAACATGTCAACCACAGAGCAGAATGGAGCGCCTCCGAAGTGCTCAACACACTACACTGCTTCTTTCTCTCTCCCTGTCTCGCTCACTCTCTCTCTCTCCCTCTTTCTATCTCAGAGCAAATTGTAACACAGCCTGTTAGGCGCAGTTCACAGCTCACAACAGTTCACAACTCGCAACTCAAATAATATTTAAATATTATTTAATAATGAATAATAAATTTTGTTGTTGCTGGTGGGGGGATGATATTGATAAATTTTAATCTATTAATTTCAATTTTGCCCGGGCCTGCTCCTTACGATTTCCAACTGCCAAGGTGTCTTTAACGTGCACACGGGCTTTCCGAATTTTTCGTCCTTATCCGAGAAAACTAGGTACTCGATCCTACCCCCCAATAGGATCAGGGACTTGAAAATATGAGAAAAATCCCAATTTCCAACATGCCTGCACTGCCGGGGTTTTGAACCCGGGACCCTTGGCATGAGAGGCGAACGCCTTGCCTCTAGACCACCTTGTCCCCCGCAATATTGGTCTCAATGATCTCATTTTTAAGGGAGATACAACAGTACTGATTCTCTATAACTTGGAACTGGTTAAAGATAGCGGGATAAAGAAAAAACTGCAAGAAGCAGTTTGTCATTATTACTGTGTTGCCATTATGAACCCCAAATCATATCATTGGAGATACAACAGTTTTGCTCTATACCCGCGAAATGGGAAAAGCAAGGACCTGGAAGAGTAATGGTTTCACTACAATTGTATTGTCCGTCCCACCCACATTTTTTCCTCTTTTCCGTGAAATCTTTTTTTTCATCTCTCCTATAAAGGGATGAAAACTGAGTTGGGCAATTTGCTTATGAGCATGATGACAGTAACATGTTCTATCCCTGGTGCAAGGAAAAACGAAGAGATTGTTGAATAAACATGTGGTTGTGTCAAACCTTGGTGAGATTAGATTGAATAAATTGCTCATTGTCTTACTGAATGCTCAAATTTTCATATTTCTGTCTGAAATGTGTGCTATATAGCTTGTATTTAATCAGGAGGGTCAACAGTGGTGTCCATAAATGTGATCTAGCCCCACTAACCTCAATGGAAGTCACACTGGACCAAACGGAGGAAATCGGGTTCAAATGCAAATATCTGATTTTTGACAATTTTTTTATTTTGGTCGATACTTAAAAGACAAATATTTTTCTACATTCTGTGAAAATATTAGGTCTCAAATCAGCCTTCAAATATGATAATTGTTGCTTTTAATGCCTTTAATTTTGCCTTTGACATCGAATATGAAAGCAATAATGGGGTTCATTGAACTCCCGACAACTTCAAAATTAATAAAATAAACCTATTGTCACAAAATTTTCACAGGCCCTTTATCATTGATACTGGCATAGACATACAAAATTTCAAAGCCGTAATTTAATTACAAGTACCGCTGCTGGGGAGATAGTAAGGCTACCCATCTCGCCGAGAGTGAATATTGTTCCTCCATCTTTAATAGTGATTTTCTTGGAAGTTGCTACTGTTTTTGACCGGAGGATAGGTGTTTTTAAAAAGCCATAACTTTGCGATAAAAAGGAGCTTTGCATTAATTTTTACACTGAATTAAAGATGAGATTTCATACTTTATCATGATATTCATAACTCAAAACTGAAAAAATGCAACTTCCTTTGAGGTTAGTGAGACTCGCTCACAAATATGATAAGGATTACATGAGCTGCTATTGTTTTTATACTGTTTTTGTTTTGCCTGTTTGTGGGTTATGTTGCAGTGTTCCAATGCTGTGCTGACCTTTGCTGCTGGCAATTGAAGCAATCCAGTGCAGTCTGTTAAATTGTGGCAACAGGGTCATCATATTGCAAACCCCTGTGTTAGAATAACAAAATATTTTTTAAAAGTAAAGAAACTATACAATAAATCATGAAAGAAATATGAAAGAAGGAAAAAAAAACAAGCTTTCAGTCATCAAAGACCTTTGACAGGTTAAAACAGCTACAAATGTAGTAGAACTGAAACAGTATTCAAAAGACATTTTGGAAAATGTTCAATTAGCTGTTGTAGGTCCTTCCACAAGGAAATGTGCTTGTTGGTAGTGGTAGTCTTAGTCAGAGAGTGACCAGTCCTATGCAGTTGTAGTCAAATTGGAGTTTAAATGTATGGCACATCAGAATGTTCAGTAAGCTAATGTGCCCTTCACTGGTGCTGACAAGCTGCACTCAGGCAAGTATGAAAATGTCCAGTTTACGATCAATCGAAGTCTCAAGAATTTATTGAGGAAACAATCCTTGATTTGTTTTTTGCACTTCATTCAGATGCAATTTTTCTCACAATGAATTCATCCTGCCATTGTTACATAACTTAGATTTGTTATGTAGCCAGGGTTAAATACTTCTTAACACTTTCATTAGCAAAGATTGTCCAACATTTGTGCATACACATGTAGATATTATCTAGTTTATTACTCTGAGTTTTGTTTTAACATTGGAATTTAGATAATGAGATTATGAAGCTCCAAACTTTGGTTAAGCAGCACTGTCTGAGTCCACTGACCCAAATCCACCAGTGATTTTCAACCACTGATGTTTGGCTGTTGGTAGGGGAGCGTTGTAGTTTACACAGAAAGCTATAGTTGAACAATGAACACCACTCGATATTTTCTCTATTTGGCTTTGTAATTAGACTTCATTATCCTAACAACAAACTTGATGCCTTCACAAGCTGTTGTTGGAGGTAAAATCTTCCACGGCAGGGTTTTCCTTACATGAATGGTCATCTGTGGCAGGAAGTGGAACATGAATGTCCTCAGCATTGTAGGCCAATACCTGAATGTAGGAACTTGCTTGAATGGGCGCTTGTCAGGTTTGTCAGTAGTTTGAGACTGGCAACAGCTGTCATAGGCCAATCTTTCTTCTTGTGCTTTGTTAAAGAAGTGCTTCGGTAGGCACACTTGTCTCTTTGGGTTAGGAATAGGGTTAGGGGGTAGTGTTGTCCAGATTGATGCTTGGAATTGCCTTAACTTGAACAGGGAGGACAACTCTCCCTCCCTACTGAAGTACATCTATTAGATCAGCCCTGCTGTGCTGGAAGGAAAATATTATTTTATGTCTGGCATTTAATATCGGATCAAACAATGAGGCATGTGTTTTTTCTACACTATCACTTACTTCTAGAATTAAATTATTCTCGAGCAAAATATTGACAAAAGGACGGGTAATGATGCGAAATGCCAGCTGATCTGATATGTGTGTGAAAGATGATGGAAGTGTACATTTTTTTTTTTATGTATGTATGAAAGTTTCTGAACTATTGCAAACACGAATGACATAGAAAAGCTGGGTTGGATTTTGACAAGAAACAATTTCAGTAGAATTTGTGTTTGAAATCTGAATTTTTAATTGAATGTCAAAAAATGCAAGAAATTTGGCAGAATTATTTTTTTTTCATACTAATTTTATTACAATAAAAGCAATTCAGCTGTACATTGTTGCATGCAGTCATTTTTTCCTAAGTTGATACTGGACTTGGTTGTTCTCTGTAGTATGTTTTTGTGTGTTGTCACTGTGAGAAATTGTGCGAATACAATATATGTTTGAAAATGTGTATGGTATAATGTTGTTATGGCTCAAATCTCTAACTCATACATAATATGGCCACATGGTAAAGTAAACTGTCACAACTTGACTTTTTCAGAAAACAGAGATGTTTGGCATTCTCGCAGCCCTCAACAGCCCGTGACAATCATGTCATTTAACGAAATTATTCAGTTTTTTTGCTTCTGCTGAAAAATTTGTGAAAAGTGAGTTACGATAGAGTACCACTTGGCCCTCAATATCATGACTTGCTAAATCATTACACCAGCTACTGAACACTCATCCTTCAGTTAGGAATTGACACATCTAAATTTCAACGTTCTGCAATTATGCCCTCCGTTAGAAACTTTTCACAAGGTGACCAAATATGGAAAAAAGGAATTAAACCACAAATTGTTTGTTTAGATGTCAAATTTCTCAACTTGTTGTGTGTTCAACATTCACATGCTGACTTCAACAATCATCTGTACATGTATTTATTATGGAACTAATAGGAAATCCATTCAGATGAACAGGGGATTAAACGGATAAAAAATATGAAAAATGGATTTTTCAAAGCAAAGCAGGATATTGAGACAATAGTTCTGATATTGAATTGATGCTACAGGCAGTATGTACTGAGAATTTCGTTCAGTGAACACATGGTGCCCTGATCATGATACGTCATCTAAACCCTCTTATTAGTCTTATGAGTTCACAGTTTAATTATTTGCCCATTTTGTGGATTATTCCTTGATTGCACCTATATGCTCTTATATAGCCTGTTTGGTTTGCAGCAATATTGCACTGCTTCATGCCAAACTTCAGAAAGATCCCACAAATAGTTTTCGAAAGTATTCATAACAAAAGGGTTCCTTGTATGTTTATATAATAGATAAAGTAGTACTCTTACATACAAAATTAGACAGTGTATGCACAGGATGTGTACAATACCGATTTTCATCAAAGGAAAAAAGAAAACACCTTTAGAAGAACTGGATGGATGGTTTTAATACAACTGATACATAGATGAAAATATTTTTATATTCTCTGATATAGTCATACCAATAAATTCTACATGTATAATTTTGCATCAGAAATAAACTGTTACCAGTAATAAAATCCTATATTTTTGTATGGACTAGCTACAGGGACGTATGAGAAAGTACTGCACATGTAAGTGGCTAGAAATACTAATTTAAGGTTTAAATAACAATAATGTCAATAGTTCCCAAATTCTGGGTTATGGTCCAGTGCTAAATGAAGAGCGTTTTTCCAAAACTCTGTAAGTCAAATTTTGAACACTTTATGGCCCCTTTCAAATAGTCATTCAAAATTAGTGTAAGATGCGGTGTTAAATGTTCAGATAAAACTTGCTATGTCCCATCCCGTTATCCACGTCCGTCTTACACTAATTTTGAATGTTTATCTGAAAGGGACAATAACTTGTGCAAAATTTGACTCACCCAGTTTTGAAAACCCTCTTCAAGTGGCTCATGTATGCTATCATAGACTACACCACTGGAAACGACAGTACATCAGAAAAGCAAAAATTCTGTGACATCTATCGCAGAGTCAGTAGAAGGTGAACCCCAGGGTCACAGATATACAATTTGGGAACCACTGTTTCATGGTATTCCAAAATGCTAGGGTGACAATCTGAATGTTTACACTCCGTTCTTTGTGATATCCAGCAGTTGGATTTCATCTGAATAGAAACAATTGCAACAAAGGGTTTTGTTATGTTTCCCATCTATTATAAGAGTGAGTTGCAAAACGCATGTCAAGACCTCTAAAACAACCACAAAACCTAGAAACATGCAGCTTTGACCTAAAGTGATGGACAAATAAAATCATTGATAGATATTCGTATTATGCTCAGTGATGACGATTTTTTAAGCTGAGCCCTACCTTTTCCATGCTGTGTTTTATAGCTTAACATTCCTAGCTTTTCCCATCCGTGTTTTGTAAAAATGTTTCATCTTCTGGTTTTTAATGCGTTTTAAAAGTTTGTAAGATTCTCCTGCCACGTCGACTAGTATAGGATGTATTGTAAAACATACACTACCACGTGCATGACATCATATATTATGCGCAAATACTACAACATAATTTTGTGAAAATAGATACATGTACAATCATAAACGATACACTGAGAGTCCTTGTCTCTCTCTCTCTCTCTCTCACTTTCTGACTATCTCTCTCTCTTTCAATCTGTCAGACTAGCTAGCACCTGCCACAGCTAATTAATCCTTATCTTTCATTCATTTTGAAACTGTGAGAAAAAGTTTGAAAATGTTTACCATACATAACGACAAAACATGTCATGAAATAAATATTGGTATCTCTTGATAACAGATTGGAATGTTCATTGACAAGGTAAATAAAGGTTCAGGTAAAAAGAATTCGTTCTCTGATATGCATATATTACATTGGGTAAAAAGTACATAAGGACATCATCTTCAAAAATACTTCCAACAATTATATAGGAGAATTACAAACAGAGTCATGTGCTTGATATGTAACAGTTTTCTCAGTTATAAACACAAGAGTATTAACAGAAAGTAAGGAAAATTTGAGATACATATACACTGCTTAATAGAATATTATATGTATATTCATGATCAGTGGTGTTGCGTGGGCAGGGGTCACCAAATTTTTTTCACAGAGGGCCGGATAACTGACAGACTTATAAGCGCGGGCCACATAAGCAATCTGTTCAGTACTTGCAAGCCTTGCGTAGCTCTAGATATCCCTGGTTTTATCAAACAAAATCAAGTACCATGGCAGGCCGGATGAACTGACGTCGGGCTGTAGTTTGGTGACCCCTGACCTAGGGCAAAGCAAGCACTGAGCCCCCTAACCCATGGGCTGTTAGCACATGTCAATGTTTATCTACTCGCCTCCCCCTGTTGAAAATCTGTAGAAGGTTCAAACATTGGGAGATTTTCTGTTTTTGAGGGGAGGGCGTGCTGTTTTCTTATTTAGTATTTCTAATTTTTTTATTTTAAAAAAAAATGTGTTCCCCAAAGAATTTTGTGACTAGGGCAACCGCCTCGCTACACCACTGTTCTTGATACATGCAAGCTTTCTTTATTGATCATGACTTCAATGAGTTCAGCACGGACACAAAAATCTGTATACATTTCATCGCCTTAGTACCGTAAATTCCATCTCCACAACGGTGCATTTCCAGAAAATCACTTCTAAAACTCTGTAGTTAAGCTTCTTCACAAAGTGTTACTGCAACTTTCTAACTTTAAACCTACTCCCACAGGTGAGATATCTTCACAACTTTATAGGTATGGTAGAATACACTTTGCACTGCCATACTACAGTTTTATCCCAAGTTTAGTCAAGTGGAGATGCAATAAAGCAATACTGTGGGTGACAATTTCAAATTTGATCTTCTCTCCCTTACCAGCCCTGGACAACAATATAAACCGTCCAATTCATTGACTTATAATGTAGGCATACATGTAGCATAAAGTGTCATTTTATTGATGAATAGTTTTGCTACAATCAACAAAGATGAAGAGTTATGAAAAGTTATGAAACAAACATACTGCAAGTCCTGAAATATGATCTTTATCCTTTTGCATGACTGATGTGGTTATGGCATATACCCATTATGTCATTCAGATGAAGGAGGGAAAATGTTAGCTTCAGTTACATACTGTTCACTAAAGTCATCATTTTGCATCAGATTATAACAGAGAAAGAGACAGGAGTTTCAGATTAGTATGGCGACCAATATTCTTATTGGTCAGGCTTTCTAGTTACTGCCTCTGTCTGGTCAAAACCAATAATGACATCTTAAATATTAACTAGTAGACCTCTATTTAAATTAAATATTAGTAAGAAACATGAACTGAGTTTCACACTTTAGTAGAGTGAAATATGAAGTTTAAAAACAAAACAGAAAGCAAAAGACAGAAATTCCGCAGGTGCATGGCAAAATTCAGTGCACACCGGGAATTTTGTCCACTGAACCTGCATGCAGTGCTCAGTCCTTAACATATCACATAAACCATTTTGTGGGCTAAGAGATTACATTCAAAGTAGACAAGTGCGATTTTCAAAAACCAGATGAATGATACTAGAACTGTCTCTGCTGCAGACAATAGTTCCTTTCTAAAAATATTCATATTTGTTATATTCAAAAGTTCTCTTTTGAATGGAGAAAGTCACATGTAAATGAAAAGACGGTAGTAACAGTTTGCTGGACAGATTCTCAGATATAAAAACAGCACATTAGTAACAAGGGAAATTAACATGAAGACAGTTGTTATAAGTATGTGCGGCCCCCAAGTGTTTTGTGCTAGGAGCACGTACGCATACCTACTATCCCTAACCCCGTCCTTATCCTCAACCCTAAAGCTTATCACATCCCGGATCCCTAACCCTGCCACCTACCCTTTCAACCAAAAAACAGGAGGAAAACAAAACGGAAATCTGAAAGAATAAAAAATTAATCATAATTAATTAAGGCTGTTCTTAGGAGCATTTCAGGAGGCGCTCTCTTGCTCTGGAGTCACGAAAGGCTTTAAAATATGCACCAAAAAAGTTGGAGGACGTAAGTACTTGTAACAACATTCTACCATGAAAAATGTTGAATAGTTTAACATATCAAGTTGCGAATGTGAGAGGTCAGAGGTGTCAGACTAAATCTAAACTCTGTGTGGAAATATGGCAGGTGCTGACAAGCTTGGGGGTTGATGGCTCATGTGAGGCTCAATGTATTATATTTGACAGTGTAAATATTGTGTTAGATGCATGACTGAAGAAAGATTCAATGACAAAACACAGCAAGAGCACACTGCCAAAATTGTCATCCTTTCCACTTGTCTACCACAATTTGTTGCCACAAGTTATGTAAAAAAATCAACTAAATGTATTAATAACAACATTTTCTCCCATAACCTTAAAACTGTTATATCCATAACTCCATTTCGATTTACAAATCATTGAGGCAGAGACGTAAACATCTAAAGATAGTATCACAGACCAACATCATCCAGTGTCCTTGCAGCTGATTGGATGAAAAAAGTTGTTATGTACACTTGCTGTTTCAAGCGCTCCCATTGGTCCAGACCTCGCTCAATGTTGTACATTGTGTCACTGATACCAGGGAAGTAGGTATCAGAATATGAATCAAAAATACTTGTTGCAAAGACAATGTGTCTGAAAAGAAAACATCCAGGAGATTTGAAATTGTGTGTGACTCAAACCGACTGAAACTGAATGCTCAGAACATATTATCCCAGCACAGCTAAAACATTCACATTGCATGGGTGTTGAATTTGAAAATAGACTCTCAAACTCAGACTAGCTTCCCAGTAGCATAAGAATTTGGCAATAGATACAGCTGACGATTATGTAGCTCAAGAACTTCATTATCCTCATTGAGAAGACTTCACCATTTGGCATTTGCCAAAATTTATTGAAAAGTTTAAAAATGATCTCTCTGTATAGCCTGGAATCTGAAATACCTAGAATGTAATAATTACTTATAGTTCAGGTTTTAGCAGAAATATTGTAAAAATCTGGATTTTAACAATATTAACAATGTAATAATAGTTCGTCCATCAGGTATGATGATGACCTTAACAACACCAGAGGAATAAAGAACAGAAATTGTTGAGAATTTCAACACATGGACAATAAAGAGAACTAAAGGACACAGAGGACAGAATGGAAAGACTGTTCTTTCATGACTTATGGCTTCTCATGTGACTGATAAGTCCTATTTTTGCCCTGCAGACCCTTCCGCATAAATGACAAGAGTGCTCCGTTGGTTCAGTACCACTGGGCCTTTTCTTGCGCCGTTCTCTTTTTTTGATAGCCTGCTGGACTCTGTCAGCTTCCCATGCTTTGCTGCCTCTGGTAAGGGCCGCCCTCCAATTTGCACGATCAAGCGAGAGCTTTTCCCACTCACTCACATCAATGGCAAAGGCCTTCAGTGATTGCTTGAGAGTGTCTTTGTAACGTCTCTTTGGGGCCCCAACATTCCTCGTTCCATTGGAGAGCTCAGAGAAGAAGATTTGCTTAGGGAGTCTGGAGTCGGGCATTCTGACAACATGTCCTGCCCAACGTAGCTGAATTTTTTTCAGGTGGCAGAAGATGCTCAATTCCTTGGCACGATTGAGGACCTCAGTGTCTGGAATTTTATCCTGCCATTTGATCCTTAGGATCTTTCTAAGGCAGGCCAGATGAAAGTGATTTAGCTTTCTGGCATGCGATTGGTACAATGTCCAGGTTTCAGCCCCATAGAGTAGGGTGGGAAGGACCACAGCATTGTACACTTTTAGCTTAGTGTCTGTGCGAATGCCGGCAACATCCCACACTCTCTTTCGAAGCCTGCCAAATGCAGAGCTGGCTTTGCTGATTCTTGAGAGAATTTCAGTATCAACACGAGCCGCGGAAGACAGTGTACTGCCAAGATAGGTGAAGTTCTCCGACACCTTCAGAAGACTGTCATGGACTTTGATATTTGGGGTCACAGGATACTTGTCGTCTGGAGTAGGCTGATGGAGCACTTCCGTCTTCTTTGTGCTTATTGTGAGGCCAAAGTTGTCACAGGCACTAGAGAACTTATCAACACAGTTTTGCATGCTATCCTCATCGTGTGCCAGAAGTGCACAATCATCAGCAAATAGTAGGTCACAGACTTGAGTACTTTTGGTTTTGGTTTTTGCCTGAAGTCTCCTGAGGTTGAATAGACTGCCATCAGTTCGGTACTTGATGCTTACCCCTTGATGAGGAGAGCTAAAGGCTTCTTGTAGCATTGCAGAGAATATGATGCTGAACAGAGTTGGGGCTAAGACACAACCCTGTTTTACCCCATTTGTGACAGCAAAGGGCTCTGAAACACTGCCGTTGCTTTTGACTGCAGCTTGCATGCCATCATGAAACTGGCGCACTATTGTGATGAATTCGGGTGGACACCCAAACTTCGCCAAGATTTTCCAGAGGCCTTCACGACACACTGTGTCAAATGCTTTTGTGAGGTCAACAAATGTGATATACAGTGCTTTATTTTGTTCCATGCATTTTTCCTGAATCTGTCTGGCAGCAAAGATCATATCCGCCGTTCCCCTCTCTTTACGAAAGCCACATTGGCTCTCGGGAAGCAAGTCATTTGACCAGAGGTGATCAAGAAGGCGATTCAGAAGCATTCTTGCCAATATTTTGCCAGCAATTGAAAGTAGAGAGATTCCCCGATGGTTGTCACAGACTTGGCTGTCCCCTTTGTTTTTGTACAGATGGATGATTGAAGCATCTTTGAAGTCCTGTGGCAGCTTCCCTGCTTTCAACATATGATTGAACAACTCGGTCAACCTTTCAATAAGCTTTTCTCCACCGAAGGCATACATCTCAGCAGGAATTGAATCCACGCCTGGTGATTTGTTAAAGGACATCTGATTTGTGGCAGTTCGGGTCTCATTTGCTGTGAATGGCTTGGCAAGAGCTGCATTAATAGGAGTCTGAGGGAGGCGGACAATGGACTCAGTATTTATATTTGATGGCCGATTTAGCACACCTCCGAAATGTTCTGCCCAACGCTGAATTATGGCATTCAATTCAACAATGCGTGTTGAACCATCTGACGCAAGAAGTGGCGTAGTGCCAGAGCGGGATGGTCCAAACACAGCTCGGAGGCTCTCAAAGAACTTTCTAGTGTTGTTTGTGTCGGCATATTTCTGAGTTTCTCTTACTCGCTCTTCAAGCCAGTCATTTTTCATTTTCCTCAGCTTCTTCTGGAGTACACCCTTACACGCACGCAGTGCATCAGCTTTTGCTGTGGAAGAGGGGTCACTGCAGTGAGCTTGGATGAGACTATTTTTTTCTTTGATGAGCACTTTGATTTCATTATCATTATCATTGAACCAGTCCTGGTGCTTGCGGACAGGAAAACCAACTGTGCTGCTGGCGCAAGAGTGTACAGTCGTATTTAGGTCAGTCCAGCTCTGTTCAATGTTCTCAGGGTCAAAAGTCACGCAATCCAATTTTGAGGAGAGTTCTGATGAGAGCTCGCTCTGTTTCTCAGCTGAGCAGAGTTTTGAAACATTTAGGCGTTTAGGTGGCGCTTTCCCTAGAGGGCGTCTATTGCGCCTCAATGTTAGTCTGAGCTTGCAAACAATGAGTCTGTGGTCAGTTCCACACTCGGCACCACACATCGCCTTTGTTACAAGGACATCCTTTCTGTCAGTCTTCCTCACAATGACATAGTCTATGAGATGCCAATGCTTTGAGCGGGGATGCATCCATGACGTTCTGTTTCTCACGGGGAGACTAAAATTTGTGTTGGTAATGAACAGGCCAAATTCAGCGCACAAAGTAAGTAAGCGCAACCCATTGTTATTGCATGAACCAACTCCATGAGGGCCCAAAACATTTGGCCACGCTGAGATTTCGGAGCCAACCCTAGCATTGAAGTCCCCCAAGAGAATCAGCTTATCAGCTGCCGGGACAGAGCATATGACAGATTCTAGATCAGAATAGAACTTGTCTTTGGCTTCATCTGGGTTTGTCATGGTCGGCGCATATGCGCTAATGAGGGTGGCTGCCTGGCTTTTCCCAACTGTGATCCTGAGTGTCATTAGCCTGTCATTTATTTCAATTGGCATGGACTGCAAGTTTCTGACAAGGTCATTTTTAATTGCAAACCCAACACCATGCTGTCTCGGTTCGACTGCACCCTTGCCTTTCCAGAAGAAGGTGTATCCACCACTGAGCTCTTTGAGTTGGCCACTATCAGGGAGTCTGGTCTCACTGAGTGCCACTATGTCCAGGTTGTACCTGCTGAGCTCAATGGCAATAAGTGCAGTGCGTCTTTCCGGGTTGTTTGAGTTGTCCTGTAGTGTGCGTATATTCCAGGCTCCTAGCCTGAGTAAGCTGAATTTCTTTTTGTTTCGACCGCAAAAAGGGATCCCCACTGGTCGCGGTATACCAGTCAGGGTGATGTGAAGTGGGCTTTCTTTAGGGCACCTTTTCTAGCCCCTTCCTCAGTTGAGGTGAGCAGTGCTATCCTTAAATAAGGCTGCTCAGCTACTGTGGGTGCTGCCTCCCCACGCCTCCACTTCAATTGACGATGAAGCGACCATAGCCCACAGCCACCAACGTGTAGGTCTGTGCTAACAGCTTCCAGTCTATCCAAACCTGCTGCCACTGCACTCGCCCATCGCCGTTGGAATTTTGAGAGGAAAGAAGACGAGACAAAGATGAAAGAAGACGAGGTGAGTGTTAAGACTGGCGCAAAGAATTTTTTTTAGTGAGAAAGAGCTGCGCAAACATCAGACTCACTCTCTCGCCTGGACACAACTTATCCAAGTGGCAAGACAGGGTCAAGACGACTGGAAATGTATCCAGGTGCAGGAGGATGCCAGAGGGACAGTCATATTGCCTGACCGGCTGCCTGTAGGCTACTCCACAGCCTCGCAGTCCCAACTGACTAGGGTGAAAGACCCAAACCAAAGAACACCAATACTGGTGGATGCTCTGTGTCACGATATCCAGGCCAGAGTGACGGTATATTGCCATCTGCCCTATCAATCAACCACTGGCCTGCTGCCGCCAGCTTCGAAGCTGCGTCCGGGAAGTTTGCTCAATTCTTCGTCTGTGATTTAGGCAAACAAGCCTATGACCACACCGCTACCGGGGGCCAATATGAAGGACTCAAGTACTGAGGGTCACATTGTGCCCTAGCATGTGGCCGTTGGGTTAGATGAAACCTCCTCCGCCCTGGCCGTTTGCACCGACAGGTGCACGCCCACTGATACCATGCTAGCGTACCAGTTCATGAAACAGATTGTACTGGATTACATGTTACCAGTAGCAGATTTTTCTGACCTGACCTTGGTACTAATGACAAAATAAGTTATATTGTACCATACTTACACAGTAACATTCAAATCATGCATCACATGAATAGTCCATACTAGTTTAGTAAATTACCAAGCACTGCTGCCCAGTGAAGGAATTGCTCATCAGTAACTTAACACACTGGTTTTCATGTGCATGAGGAGTCAATTACTACTACTATTTCCTGTTGCACCCACTGGTGCTTAGGGCAGCAACAAAGGATCTCCAGCCCTGTCTGTCCTGGGCCATCTTTGCGAGAGTTCCCCATGAGTGATTGAAGGATTTCATCTCTGCCTCGATTGTTCTCCGCCAGGTTGCCTTGGGTCTGCCTCGCTTGCGCCGTCCCTCCGGTGTCCACTGAAGTGCTGTTTTGGTTATAGAATTTGCTTCCTTTCGCAGCACGTGTCCAAGCCATCTCCATCGTCTCTTCGTGATGATGTTGGCTATTTCTTCTTGCTTGCATCGCCTTAGTAGTTCCTGATTAGAAATCTTGTTTGGCCAAAAGATGCGGAGAATCCTACGAAGACATGTGGTGTGGAAGGAAGACAACTTGGCGAGGTCACCTTCTGTCATTCGCCAACACTCTGATCCATACAGGAGTGTGGATAGGACACAGCTTTGGTACAGTCTGATCTTGGTGTTGATGCCGTATTGTGTCGATTTCCAGATGTTGCTCATACTTTGAAAGACAGCCCTTGCATTTCCCAGCCTACTTTGGATGTCCTCCTTTGTGCCACCCTCTGGTCTGATAATGCTACCAAGGTATTTAAATTTGTCCGTCGTGGTGAGGTTCTTGTCATCTACTTGCACTGGTGCTGGAGTGTCTACATTTAGGGTCATAATCTCTGTCTTCTTCTGGCTAATCCGAAGGCCTACTTTGCATCCAAAATTATGTAGTCTCTGCGTCTTATCTTGCATGTGTTGGTGACTATGTGACAATAGCGCAAGGTCATCCGCAAAGTCCAAATCCTCTAGGTTGTCGAAGAGTGTCCATCTGATGCCTCTTGGTGCATCCTCTGTAGTTTTCCGCATAATCCAGTCGATTACGAGGTTAAACAAAATTGTTGACATCACACATCCTTGCCGTACACCAGTTTTCACTTCAAAGGATGCATCACTGTTTCCGACACTGCAGCTGAAGTTCTTGTAAAAGCTTTTGATGAGTTCAACAAGCTTGCTGGGAATCCCATAGTGCCGAAGAATGCGCCATATACTCTCTCTGTGGATGCTGTCGAAGGCCTTTTCGAAGTCAACGAAGTTCACATAGAGCTGCCTTTGCCATTCTGAACACTGTTCTATGATGTTTCGGAGTGTGAAGATCTGGTCAATGCATCCTTTCCCCTTTCGGAATCCGGCCTGTTCCTTTCTCAGTGTCTTGTCCACAGCATCTGACATACTTTGCACAATGATCTTGGCAAGGATTTTGCTGGGTATAGAAAGGAGAGTGATACCACGCCAGTTGTTGCAATCGCTGAGCGCTCCTTTCTTGGGTATTTTCACTATTCTGCCTTCATTCCAGCTCTTTGGTACTGCTTCTGCTTCCCAGATAGCTGTAAACAGTGGCTGAAGGATGGTGGCTGACTGATCCGGATCTGCTTTGAACAGTTCTGCAGTCAAGTTGTCTTTTCCTGGGGCTTTGCTGTTTTTTAGGCTCTTTATTGCTGCCACTATCTCTTCCTTCTTTGGTGGATCTATGTTGATGTCAAGGTCTTCAGCAGCATCTTGTATTATTATTCTATCTTCAGGTGGTGGCCGGTTTAGTAATTCCTGAAAGTGCTCTGTCCAGCGTGTATCCTGTTCTCGTTCTGTAGTCAGTAGTTTCCCATTCTTGTCTTTGATTGGAACACTTGATCTTCCACCGTACTTGCCACAAATGCGCTTAGTGATCTTGTGGAGCTTACCCTGTTCTCCTCTTGCTGCTGCCTCCTCCGCATCTGCCGCTAGCTGTTCCATGGCTTCTCGTTTATCTTTCTTTACTAGTCTCTTCACTTTCTTATTTAACTCTGTGTAGCTATGTTGGTACCTCTCTTTCAGCCTTTCCGATTTCACTTGTAGGAGTTTCTTTTTCATGACTTTCCTCTCCTCGATCACATCCCATGTTCTTTGTTGGATCCACTCCTTGCTTTTCCCTTTCTCATTAAATCCAAGGCAGGCTACACTGCTCTCTGTGTACACTGTAGTTACTCTTTTCCACTCTGAATCGATTCCTCTTTCATTAGGGTTGTTCTTATCAGACTCTCGTAGAGCCTGGAATCGGTTCTTGACTTGTATGTTGAAGGCATTTCTAACACTTGCATCTCTCAGTTTCTGAATATTAAGGTGTCTTTGCTTTGATGTCTTGATTCCGGTCTTGTTCAGTTTAATTTTGATAAGTGCTGCCACTAGATGGTGGTCGCTGGCTACGTCAGCTCCTCTTTTCACTTTCACATCTAGAAGGGATCGTCTCCACATACCGTTGATCATCAAATGGTCTATTTGGTTCTTGTCTCTTCCATTTGGAGAATTCCATGTGAGTTTGTGAATTTCTCTGTGTGTGAAAAGGGTCCCTCCGATGACTAAGTTGTTCAAGGCACAAAAATCCACAAGCCTTTCTCCATTGTCATTCCTTGTTCCAGTTCCATGTTTTCCCATTACTCTTTCATAATTTATATCATCTTTACCTACCTTAGCATTGAGGTCTCCCATGACAATGATGAGATCATGCCGTGGCGTCATGTCCATTTCCCCCTGGAGTTGTTCATAAAAGTCGTCTTTGTCTGTGTTGTCGTTTTCGTTGGTTGGTGCATAACATTGGATGACAGTGATGTTTGTGTGTCGTCCTTTCATCCTCATCCTCATCAGTCTGCTATTGACTGGTTTCCACTCCAACAAGCATTTGTCCAGTCCTTTCTTTAGGATGATGGCTACTCCTTCATGATGTTGGTCATCCTCTCTTCCAGAGTAGAGAACGGTTTCTCCAGTGGATGTTTTGATCCTTCCAGATCCAGTCCATCTGCTCTCACTTACACCCAGGATGTGTAGGTTGTAGCGCCTCATCTCTGATGTTACTTGTGCTAACTTACCCGATTCATACATTGTTCTAACATTCCAGTATCCAATCCTGGTCTTGGTTTTGGCGGTGTTCAGTTCCTCCTTCATCCTGCTAGCAGTTTCCTTTCGGCTTTCACTACTTGCATTCATACGAGTCACGAGGTACTCAGAAGGTCCATCACATCCAGAACGTTGGTTTTTCCATGTTGCTGTTTCCGTAACGATTTTTGTTTCTCCAAGTAAGGTCACCCCAACAAGGATTTCAGGGTAGGGTTGTTAGCCCTACGCCCAACCCCCGAACCTGGAGGGCCGGTCTGTTCAATCTTGTCTGGTCCTTCCCCCATGACCTGTCCAGCTTGCTTAAAGCTATCAGGGGCATGAGGAGTCAATACTCACTTATATTCTGGTCTGTCTGGGAGTCCCTCAGGATTGATGAAAGCTCTCTCAAGTTGCATCATTCGGTCATTGTACATCCTCAGTTTGTAAGGCCTGAAATCACCAAGTACAGTACACTTCTGGTTAAAAGATGCCAAACAAGATTTACTTAGATTTGGTTAGAAAAATATAGATTCCAATTTCAAGAAAGAGAAAAACTGGTGCCTCAGGTAAAACTGAATTGGTGAAATGAATCTTGTTATGAAGCAAAACTGAGTCCTAACTTTGATTATGATGACAAGCCAGTGTTAAACTGATTAAATTTGTGACTACGAAGAAGATTGCTCGTCTTTTAAAGCTTGTCAAGCTAGTTTAAGCCTACCTATTCTGGACTAATGGCTCCACAATACAGTGCTAAACAATCTAGATACAGCAATGCAAGAATTCTTGAATATTCTCTCACTACTTCTAGATATTCAAGTCAAGGTAATAAAAAAAAACAAAAAAAAACTAAGGGTTGAAACCTTTTCAACTTCAGCTCACAGTTTCATCATGGCAGGTACGTGAGGCAGCAGCATAGAATTGTTTATATGTCCTGGCCACCAAAGTTGATAAAGTCCAGGAATATGATGATTGATGCTCAAATACAGACTGCTTGATTTTTTCCAATTTAATTTATTGTTTGTTTTCATTTTCTATATTATATGCAGAATGGTGAATTTTTACCTGAGAAATCAGTTTGCTTGATTTTTCTCAACTTCGTTGGGTGGAACATATTACCAATCCCGTGATGTTGCCTCAAATAATTTCTCACTGTAAATTAGCCCAAAGTGTCATAGAACTTACTTTTGACTGAGATCTTTCTCAGCTGACAAAGATTTTTCAAAGTGTTCTGTGGCCGCTGTAAAGTTATTGACAGCTGTCAGCAATGCTCCTGCAGAGAACATCAACAAACTTCTTACTAATAATGATAAAACTGTCCTGATCTGCCGGTGTACATGATGACCATGATCTGCTAAATGTCCACACATGGACGGGCAATGATTCAAATAGTTTGGTCAAATTACTACATTTCACTCATCAAAACATTTTCTGTGGCATTATCCACTATCACATTGCTATCTGGCATCATGGCTGAGCGGCATTCCCACCCCCAGAAACTTTCAAAAGTACTCTCCAAAAACATGAATATTTCAAATGCATTCACCAAAACTCTGTTGGCCAAGATTTTCCTAGCCATACCAGATGTCTTTTATCTGTTGGTATTTGCGGTTCAATTTTTTTTTATCACAATAGATCAACAAAACTTTAAAAAAAGGATTCTTTACCTTGAGACAAAATTGTTTAAAACTGAAAAATTTTTGACAAACACTGTGTCATCTCACACTAGGTGCTGCCTTCACTTCAGTTCTCAGCTCTTTCAGTGATATTAAGAAAGAAGTGTTCATCTTTCTCTCTATTCCTTATCTGTCACCTTATCTATCGACACTAGCATACTTTTCTCTAAGATCTTGTTTGTATTTTGTATACTTCCTTAATCCCATTTGGGAAATTTGCTTTAGTGTCATTGCAGCCCAGTTACACCTGGAGCAAACCTGTCATCGCCACAGTGCGGTGCTGGTTTGCGGGTTTTTTTTTGGGGGGGGGTGATAAGTTTTAATTTAATTTTCATTTTTATACAACAATATAAATCATCAAAAATCTTTCTCCCTTTCTCTCCTACATCTTGCCATTACTCACCAACATTGACATCATTTTTCTGCCACACATCTTGATATTTGTTAATCAAGTCGTTGATGAACTGACTGACAGCTGTGGAGTATCTTGTCACCTTCAGAGGTAGCAAAGGGGCATCAGCTACATGACTGTGGACGTAGGGATAACGTCTAGCATTGAATCAGTAAAATTGCTTCCCTTGTCATCAGGTAGTCAGATATTGAAATTGGTAATGATGGTGTGAGATTGTTCAACAGGCATGCAATGACTGAACAACCCACTCTATACCTGATCGAGACACTGTGCACTAATAATAATAATGGATGGCATTTATATAGCGCATATCCATTTAAAATGCTCTATGCGCTACAGTTAAGTGACTCTTTGCCCAAAATTTCAGGCCCTTTCGCTCAAACCCTGCGCTTGTGAAGTTTCACATTACATACTGTATGAGGTATGTTTCCAGCAGTTTAGCATTACTTACTGTACACAGTATGTTTACAGCGAAGTTTCAAATTACATACTGTGCAAGGTAAGTTTGCATACAAAACAGCTCGTATTCTTGTTTCTGCTCTTAATAACCTGTACACTAATACTTCTCTTATTTTCTAGGTTTATTAGGAGATTTTGGGGGGGGGGGGGGGGTGATTTTCAGACTAACGCAAACTCATGCATCTGCAGGTAAAAATTACAATGAAATAAGAGCGTTCACAGGGAAGATGAAATGCATGAGTCATCCGATGTGAAAAGGTTAAAGCTGGCACAAAAATATTTAACAAAAAAACAAAAAAAAATATGTTGTCTTCAAGAAACGTAAAAATTTGTTGAACAGACTCACTGCAGCTGAAGTGTTCTTTCATTGTAGAAATCCCAGCTATGGCTGACAAATAATTTCACCTTGGTATATTTAATCATGAGTTAATATAATAAGAGTTGCAAAAGCAATTTAAGTATTACTTGATGTGGCTAATTGATTGCTGCTGGCACCTACATAAAAATTACTTGGTTTATATATTCTGGTCTAGAGTTTTACTTTTTGGGGGCAAACTTTCTTGAAGTCATCCATAGGTTTGTCAACAAGTGGAAACCAGCAGCAAAGGCCTTCGCACTCACTTGGCTAATACTGCCCAAAACTGAGTCATTGATTTCGTCATATTGTATCCTGGGTCTTGAAATTTCTCAAATGAGAATAAGTTGTCATATCTTGAATGGTACAGAGGATAATCAGACATATGATACTTTCTCTGAAATGGGATAAAGATTTTAACTCAGAAAACAGGGTGAGGTACATTTATATATACAGAAAAGTTGAATTTGATACCATATTTGAATACTTGACAGATTAGATGTGCCTTCTACACACAAAAGTACACTGTCCTTTTCAGGAGGGGTTCCATATGTCCTGACCACCCAGCCAAGATACTAAGAGAAGGGATTTTCTAACCCCTAATGCAAATCCTATCCCTAACCCTTTTCCAAACCTGAACCCATCCCTTATTGCCATAAGCCTATCCTCAACCTGACTTAAACTGTACGAGTTCAAGATGATCAGGACATGTGGAACTCTTTCCTCTTTTGCAAATGGACTCTTATAATAAGCTTGGGCATGCCCCTTCTGAATTTACATATTACAAGCCAGAATTCCAGCTTTATGACAGACAAAATCCCACAAACTGATCATACTGAAAAGACAAATGATGTACTATTATTACTAGTTTTGAAAAGGTGACACACAAGAACCTGGCAGTTGTCAGTCATTTATCATAGTCTGTCAAGACCTCAATTAAATTATTCTCAGATAAAGTGATCATTATCCAGCCAGCATTCCCATATCAGTCAGACGCATTTTTGTATAAGATTTCCATAGTGTTGGTGGAATTATCTTAAGTGCAGATTTCCTCCACGCCAATGTCAGCGCAAGGTCATAACTGGCAGATCTGCGTAGGAATATGCAATTCTCATGCGCAAACTTGAATTAATCTTTTGCATTGAATTTTCTGTTGGGTTGCTGCCTGGGTAACTATTCATTTTCAGAGCAAAGTCCATAACAGAAATGTTTGTTAGAGAACGAAAGTATAACCATCCAGCAAATATGAGATGGGAAACTGGATATCATAAAATGTCAATTTTTAAACATTTTTTATGTCAAAACAATATTTTCCAGCTTTGCATAATGATTATGAAAATGTAAGTTTTGTTTTCTTCACTCTTAGAAGGTTGTTAGGATGTCTTTACAGTTATTCAGTTATGAATCAATCAAAATAAGGGATTAAAATTTTTTTTATCTGAGAAACTTTTCCTTACCTGATCAAATGTAAACTTTAAATCAACACAAGGAACACCGGCTAACGTGTAGAATGGTTCGTGATCACTTCCTCCTCCCAGTGAATATGTGACTCTGCAAAACAAAGATTGTTTTGTTTTCTGCCATGATAATAATTTTATACATAGAGGAATACACAAACCTCAGTTGTTTATAGATTTTTAAAACAATGCATGCTGTGTTCAAGCATTTGCCATTTGCTCATGATGTATTTCTCTCCCTCTCCCTTCCCTAGTGATATTAACACACATAATATAATGTTTAATGGGTTTAATACCCACCTGGGATCTTCATCCTCTTGTGTTTTATCACCAGTGAAAGGTCTTGCTGACCAAAGATCATACAGTGTGTTATAGTCTTTCACTGGGCTGGGAACCTGGAATGAGAGTCATGACAGTAACTATAATCAATAAGATCAGCAAACATTTCACTTGTAGTTCAACAAGGATCACCTGATCAATGCCTCTTTGTTCATGAGCTCAGCAGAGGAAGATTGCAGTGACACACAAATGAGAAATATCCAGATATTGCCACTGTTGCAACAATGTGGAACAAATTTCTCACATCAGTGATGATGTTAGATTATGGCAAAGATTTATGGTTATTCACATTTTCCTAATAATTTTTATAAATAGTTGCTCTCATGAACATAAAATGACACACACACTAGAAGACAGGCATCCTTGTATTCTCTCGGCTTTACATAGTTTCTAGCTATGTGAGTTTTCTGTCATCAGTAATTAATTCTTTGTAAATGACACAGTTTTATACACTATTTTAAAAAACTTCAGATCATCTGTCGTGTCCAGCAGTCACCACAGGAACACTGTTAAAGTGTGGCATAAAAATTTTTTTTTTTTAAAAGACAAGGCTGAATGTTGTCAAGCCTCTCAAAAATTCTTGTGTGATTTATTGGTGTAATTTCTTTTTCTATTTGATTTTATTTCTTAATTTTTGTTTTGAATGCAAAATAAACCTTTTGTCCTTCTTTTTTGCCTGTACATTTTAACAGTTTGGTATAGGTCTATCACCTCTGACAGGTGCCTATGAGGTCAACACTACTCAAATTTACCAGTTTAGCAGCTGAATATAAGGCATTTTGCAGTAACGGACTGGTTGCTGCCTTCACTGTGAAGTTTCCTATTGTGGCCATGTCAACATTCAGATAGGCTACTACTCTTTCATAAATCACTTTGAAATGATCCTGAGGATGAAGAAATGATTCAAGGTTTTACATGGCATCAATAGAATATTAACTTGTTATTGTTGTTGCAAAAGTGTTTACCCCGTATATAATGTGTTCATTTAAGTTTTGTATAATTAGTAAATGAATCCTCCCATTTCATCACTTGCAACAAGAGATCAAATTACAATAGAAATATGTAAATCAACAAGAGACCACAGGAGAATCAATTTCAAGTGAGGTGAAGTAATGTGGCATGCAGCAAACACTGTGGTGCGATATCTCTCCTGAGACTAAAACCGATTGTTGAACATTTATTATAAACCACATGTCTTCATATTTTTAGTGACAAGGCCAATTCAGCACACTATTTATGTTGCAATACAGCCATTATCACGTTTTTTTTCAAAACCCAAACTCAACTAAATCAGTTTCACAGAAAGCAAGTCACTTCATAATTCACTCTATGTTTTACAAAACTTTCAAAGAAATTAAGAGCTCGAAGGAAATCAGTCAACTCTGCAAGAAATTTTTTTTATCTTTTTCGTTAAGAGATTACTGATGCTGCCCATCCATGAAAGTTCTTGCCTTTTACTTGAATATGTATACAAATAAAACATTGCTATACCTCCACCCATTCTGTTGACCCAGTCAGTCCATACTCCTCAGCATCCCAGCTACAGAATACCAGAGTTCTTCTTGGACGATACCCTGTGAGAATTTTTGTTTTAAAATTTACATACAACATGTGTAAAAACCTCAGAATGATTACCAATTTTCATGCAACAATATTTTAAGGTTTACTAATGATTGTAGTCTACTTCTAGACAAAGATAATGAAACTAATCTTGCCAGGTGGAAGGCAAACAAAATTCACTGAAAGAATATACAGACACTTTTTGCTTAGATTGAGATAAATTGATGACTCGGATAAAATGTACTAATCACTGATTTTCTGTCAAGAACAAATACAATATGCTTCATCTACTTCCATGATTCAGCAATGTAACCTTTGTGATTCTGTGACACACATTTGATTTTGCACAGTTTTGTATTTTCGATGACTGTAGGTATTCTGAAGTATATCAATTTCTAAGCAAATTATCACTAAAATAAAGTCATGTCTTCATGTCCTAAAACAAACCTAAACCAAGTGAAGACATTCTTTCTATGTAAGATCTCAACAAAAAAAATAATAATAAAGGCAGAGCTCTCTTGTAAGTACAAACATTATTCCAGAATTAACACTTCACCAAAAACACCATCAAACCCTTGACTCAGACCTAATTTGACCAGCTGCCCAAAGAGATCCACTATATGTGACAATGCTGCACCTCCGGCCTGTGGGTCAGCTGCTCCATACACCCAAGCATCATGGTGGTTGCCTAGCAAGACGTATCTGTCTGTCATTAAAAAAATGGACAAATTTTTTCGAGATCGTAAATGCATAAAATCTATTTTTTGAGCCTCTGAAGTGCATCTTCCACTTCACTGAAATAAGATAAAAGAGGTAGCCTTTTGTTTCTCCCTTTCATGACAGTCAAGAGATTACATAAGTACCTAATTTCATCACCAAGTATTAAATTCATCCACTTTTCTCATTCCTACATATAGAAGAATGATAATACAACTGGCACACTGAAACCTTGCCAGCCCCTCACAAACACCAAAATCCCAATCTGTGCTCGATACAATCCAGATTTTCACACAAAACTATACAGGCTGGGAGAAAGATTTATGCACAAGGAGAATAGAATAACAAATGAAGACTACATGGTAAAAATGTCAGTTGTCACAAAATGAAGGTTTGGAGAATTCACATTTTAAAGTTTGAAAGTCCATAGGTTGAAAAAGGATGCCTTATCTAAATTTGCTCCTATTGCTGGACAGCGGTTGTTTTTCACTTAATCGGTATGAGAGGAACAAAATGGAGATATTAGCTAAGAGCTGAGGGAGGTAACCACAAAACTCGCATTTAGTGACAACTGATGTTCTTCCCCTGAAGTCTTCAAATACAAATCATTTGCTGTAATGGTTGATGGATATAAACCACCTGGATAAACTGGTCCAAGTTTGAGGTCATTCAGCTGACATGGTAAATATCAACATTTTTTAACAAATGGAGGAAGAAGAAAATTAACTCACAAATCTAGCATTGATAATGAAAAATTAATTTATGCGTGAATCTTTTTAAAACCAGGTTGAAATGAAACCTCTTTGAAAACTGAATCAATAACCTTTTGAATTTTTAAAATCCATCGATAACTTAAAAAGTTGTGAATATTTTCAGTCGTCAGAAAATGGATACAGCTTTTATAGCAAAATACTTCTAAAATATGGACCGCATGACCTGCTTAGAGGACAAGACTACTTCAGAAGGGGGTGAAAGGTTCCCACGGCAGTCTCAAACTCGGCAAATAATATTGAAACCCTGTCTATACAGCTAGACTTCTGTTTGTAATCAATGATTTCACTCAAAAACTGTTAAAATCTGAAACATTCACGCAATAAGTATGATTAACGGTATCAGTTTCTCGTTAAATTCATTTGGAAATAGAAATGATCAGCCCCAATATAACCCAACAAAAGGGAATAGCAGAAAACCAAAATAGACCCGCTCAATGCCATGACCTGCGAGGCAGCCAATCAACTGGCGCCTACCGATCACGCTCGCCAAGCATGGTGACTGGCTTTCCCACGGCTCATCCATGGCGGCCTCTTATTCAGCTTGTTTTCACTGGTGGTATGGGTCGTTTTTTATTTCGTACGCAAAACAGTCACAACATACAGTAGTCAAATTTTACAACAGTAAAGAAGAAGGCTTAGTGGCTTAACTTGTGGGGCGTACTTTACCGTACTCCTCGTAGTTGACGAAAAATCTTCAAAACAGCGCAAAACACGTAATTTTCAGCGGGTTTCCAAATTTAGAAAGGAATGCCAAGTTCTCACATGACTAGTTTGACCCTTTTTGTGATTGGTTGCCAAGTTTCATTCAACTCCATTCATACATCACATTGTTACTATATTTAGAAAACAGTGACCTCGATAAGCGAGCGTTCCACGAACGGCTTAGGCGGCGAGCCAGAATTTTGGCCTCACGCGTGGCGGGTGGTTTAGCATTGCTAACAAATCAGAAAACATACCTGGTTCTTCCTTCCCATGCAAGATGCCAATCACGTTATAAACTGGTCGTGTCTTTAAATAGTTATTGACTGTCACTTTCACCTCCCTTGGAAAAGGAAAATAATTTGAAAAAAAAAATCATATACAAATGAACACATTGGCTACCAATTCCTATCTTTCACTACTATCACTCGACATACTCCTATAATAATCATTATACATTTGCTGTTCTTATTAATTCACTTTCAGATTGCTGTAATAATAACTGTGTATTTGATTTAAAAAAAAAAAAAAATTCCATTATTCTGATGCCAATTTCAAGT
Organism: Onchidella celtica; assembly: GCA_963931925.1. Classification (NCBI taxonomy): domain Eukaryota; kingdom Metazoa; phylum Mollusca; class Gastropoda; order Systellommatophora; family Onchidiidae; genus Onchidella; species Onchidella celtica. The sequence goes on along the minus strand of OZ007567.1, from coordinate 114,204,795 downwards.
GCAACTTTTTCAAATATTGCAGATATGTCCTCACGACAGTAGTCATGGAAACAAAATACTTACAGCTCTGAAGCATTTTCGTAACCTGGTCCAATCCTATACTCCACAGGTAATGTGCCATGCCAGGATGATGGAGACACTGGTCCACTCATGTTTCTGTCCACACAAACAAAAGGCATACAACAGGTTTGTAGAAACTATCAGTGCAGTCAATGCTCTAACAGGCAAAACTTCAATCTTTGAAAGGCTTGCTCAATAACCACTCTTTAGGGATTGTCCATATAGAACATGCTGTCAGATGTACAGTCATCACCAAAACTGAGCATGTACATTTTGAATGGCTCTTTAGTCTGAGATTTATTGTACTTTCCTCAGATTTACTTTTTTCCCCATGATAGATACAGCAGCATTAACACCATGATTTTAAACATGGCCACTGACACCTCAGAGACAGCACAGAACTCTACAACAGGTTTTCTAAATTACGGTCTTTTGAACACTACATAAAGGCTCCGAGACGTTACATATGAATGGATTATGAATGAAGAGCTTTTTTTCACCTTAAAATGTGCACTGCATCACCATAGCTGATTGGCTGGCAGGGAATCTTTGGCAACTCCCGTCTGGATTTGTTGACAATGTAAGCATAGTCTGGGGATGGGAGAAAACTTGTCTAACTGTCGGCTGCTGGTACCTTTCTTACTGTTTAAGAAACAAGCCTTGATCTTTCAAGTTTCAAAACTAAAAAACTTGAAAAGTAAAACTGACAGAAGATTTGAGCATAATACAGGATGTCATTAAATTTTTCTTTACATGAAAGAAAAGTTGATAGAAAAATAATCAAATCTGCATTTAGAAAATACTGTAATGTACAGTTTATTGAATTTTACCTTACACTTGAAGCTAAGGTACATCACTGTTTCAATGCTGAGGATTGAGGGGAAGGACATCTAATGTTTCATCTCAATAATGAATGTAACTGCAAGTTGTCTAGCCAAACACTATCAGACAGTGTAGATTGGACTTTCTTGCAAAAATCATGTCAACTCCACGTCAGTAAAAGTATTGGGTTAAAATGCCAATTTACCGGTGGAAGGATAAGTGGGTGTGTTTGGATCTCCACCGAAGCCATGGACTGACCCTCTCTGGACCCCAACATCAGGCAGCCACCATGACTCGGGGTAAGGTTTCTCAGTCTCACCAGAAGCTTTGTTGACATCGAATGGGTCTGAGAAGAGGATTATGGCACTAGCATTGTGCTGCTCAGCATTGTGAACCTGATCAGAGAAGGAATAAAACAGAGTCATCACAAACAGGTAAATGTTATTTAAGACATTTATTTCTTGAATTTATTCCATGCCAGTGAGATAAAGTATCAAATGTATATGTAAATGTAATATGTTATTGTTGTTGTTGTTTTCGGCTGTTTTGGCAAGGGGGGGGGGGGGGGGGAGATCTATTTTGAATTTACTCCAAGATGATGAATACTTTTGTTATTCGAGAGATTAGCTTGACTGACCAGGGGAGCTAGTGTTGGCTCAGTGAACGTCCTGGCATGAAATAACTATAATTTGAATTTTTTTTTAATGTGGGCTAAACATTCACTATAACTAAGGATCTCATCTTTCAAGAAAATGGTCAAAATTCCCAGAACCTGATTACAAAATAGGTTGTCCCGTCTCTGAGGCTATGTATTTAACTGAGACAACTCCTGCGATACTGAATGAATCTATTTTAGAATTATATCCCTGGAATGATGAAATTTTCTGGGGTAAAAAAATCCATCTTGATTTTTTTGTTTTGTTTGTTTCCATTCATACATGCATGATGGGACAGACAATGATACAGTAAATCATGATGACACATGAGGTAAATTTATATTGTTTAGTACTACTATTTTTTGCTTTTACACTGAGAAATTTGCTATAAAACGTCAAATTAAATCTATTTCATACAACACAAAATGATTGTCATTTTAAACATATATTCAAATTCAAAATTTCCTGTTCAGTAAGCACTTTGTATCTTCTATGGCATTGTGAAACTTCGACTTCCTTGTGCTTTGTGGGTAACTAGAGTTTAATGCTCAGTACAGGGAAAAGATGGAACCTAACTCTTTAGTGAACTTTGTGTAAATCTGAGTAAAATGACACACAGTTGTCATTGATCTCACATACTGGTGGATCAACAATTTTTCCATTTCACAGGAAAAGGTGTCAAGGTTTTGGTGAAAGTGTTATGCTTATGTACAGACATCCCAAATGTCCAGGTCCTTGAAATGGCAGGCACTACCCACATCGAGACAATGTCACGTCTCAAGAATGGAAGACCACAGACTCCCAAAAATTGTGTTCTATGGAGAACTGTCTCCTGAATACCACGCCAGGGGTGCTCCACAAAAACGCTACAGGGACATAAATGAAAGCCAGTGGACAAAGCTCCCAGCTGACTGTGATGGATGGAGAAAAACTACAAAGCAATCTACCGCCAAGTCTGAAACCACTGTATGAGCCAGGGCAACCAAGAAAAGGATGCGACGAAAGCACCCAGCACCCAACCCAGACCTGTCCTTCCTCTGCAGTGGCTGTGGCAGAGTATGCCTATCTCGGATAGGCCTCACCAATCACCAGCGTGCCTGCACCATACCTGGCTCCACAAACACAATCTTTCCATAGATATTGGTTTGCAAAGTCAAGCTATACACACACAGATCTCACCACCAGCAATGATAAGATAGTTATAACTCAAATCTTCGCAAATTATCGATACATGAGTAAGTGAGGTGGACGAAATAATGAGTTAAAACAATCTTGGTCGTCCATGTCAACTAAACAATGCAGTGGCATCGCAAAAAATTGACACTTGCCTTATTAGCTCTAAATATTTGTCCATATCGTGCTATCATGATTTTTCCCGTCAGATCCATGCTTAAATTCTTCGTCAGGTATTCAAAATCTTCATGCCTACCATAGTTGACATACACCACATCACCCTGGGAGACAGACAGAAATGATCAGTCTTCACACAATGAGGCCAAATTCACATTGAGACACATCATCACCATTTGCAATTAAGTCAAATCTGATTATCTAAGGACTCTGATGACTCTGGGCTGTTTAAGATACTGTAAGAAGAAAAAATTCAATAGTTTTCAGATTTTCTGATTGACATTGTCATCTCAAGGGACTTGGTGACTTCCCAATACCAATTTATCATGTCTTCACTTTCTATACAAATTGAGATATGATCATAATATGACATATTAATGTGTGTTCTATCGATATCATCCTTACAAAAATCATAAGCGTATCTCACCTCTGGTGGCAGATTTTAAAATGTTACAAAGTTGAACTAACACTTAGTAAAGTTTAACTATAAAACTTTACAAGACATTTTCTCAGACGTTCTAACGTGGAGATGGAATAACACAGTACCAACGCAACAATGGCCTTCAAGGGTGTCACAAAAATGGGTGCTGTTTACAAAAAATTAATTTGGACCATCTAGTGGAGGTCACCTGGTGCAGGCAAAAGCTGAAAATATGGATTATAGCCACCCATTTCTGGAATGATTATTCTAAATACGGTACATGTAATACTAGAGCTAATCACTACAAGTGCTGTTATCCCATACATTTCTGAACGAATGTTCTAGACAAAAAAATGTCTTACCACTGCTGAACCTGCTGGAGAATATCCATTGAAAGTCATCAGACTAGGCCTACTGTCATTTTCTTCAGGTCTGAGATCAGGCTCAGATGGCATTGATGTAAACACAGCTTTACCCGAAGTCTGGTTCATCAGTTCAACCTGAATGAGGTACAAATGTAATATAAGTAAACGACACGTCTAGATAGTGCAATCTGCACAGAAATACATGTTCATCACTGCAAATATAGGCATTGACAATTAGAAACCTGCATTTTCTCATTGCTGGATTTGGGCACAAGCTAACAATGCTACAGCTTAGAGACTCACAAACTTTCAGAATAGTTTTCATCTGGTTTGCATATTTGAGTACTTTACGTTTTTCACTTTATTTTAAATATGTTAGCATTAAATAATTAAAAGGCATATATATATGTTTTTGATCTTATTGAAGTGACCCTAGGTTTTGCTTCACACCTTTGGACCTCCAAACTTTATATAGCTCAGGGCACAAAATTTGGCTGGCATTTTCTTTTTAAGTAAAGCTGGGACTGAATGACTAGGGAATACAACTAGAATAAACTTGTATCAGATTCACTTTCATGTCTCTCTTCCCATATTTATTCCATCTCAATCAAACAAATTGAACCAGCCAATGTTGTTCATGATAAGTGTTCAAATGACCCCGGCCCAGAGTTTTACCTTGTTGGGTTCTGACTGATTTGGAAATGACAGCAGCACATTATAAGAGGTGATGTGGACATTGTCCAATCCACTAGCTGACCATAATGAATGAATTGTTTGTGCTAACTCTGAGCCTCCCTCTGTTCCGGCAAGTCGTGATTGAGATGTGAACTCCCTGGAGATTTTTACAAACAAAGAGTGCTAGAATTACAATAAGTAAGTTTTTGTCTCTGGACAGCAATGCTGAAAGATTTTGTATGCTCTTGTACATAGCCAGCGCAAAGTATAGCAGAGAGCTTGTGAGCAGTTTGCAATACTGTAAAGTCACCTCTCATTTCTTTATTGTAAAGTGTAAGTTCTCTCATTGATCTGATGTCAGAGACTGAAGAGGAATCCTAAAGATCATTGACATTTAAGTTTTTAGCTAAATTTGGCTATTCAGTCTCACTTGAAATATTTAATGACATACATTTGAGACTTTACTTTGATTGAACCAACAAGCCAGAAAGCAATTGGACATTGCAAGATTTTATATGACAGTATTATATGTTATAGATATATATGAAAACTGAAAGTCAAATTGTTGCCACAGTGCTTCTTTTTGACTCTATCTCCACTTTTTACAAGAACTGAGAGTAGGCTATAATATAATATGACATAACAAAGTGCATTGTATCATTCCTATTAAACTGAGGAGGTATTTCACCTTTGGTAGTAGATTTTAAAGTGTTAAGAAACTCTTCTAACACTTTGTAAAATTCAGCCACAAAACTTTACAAGTGAGTTTCGTGAAACACACTGATGTTGAGATGGAATAAGGCAGTATTACGACAAACAAAAGTTCAGAACAGTTAGGACGTTGAGAGCCATGATTACACCCACCAAATGAATGACACAAGTTACAGCTGTTCTATGATCGTCAAGATTTCTGTTATAGTGTTTTTGACTTCTCTTTTCTCCTCCCCAGTCTAATTCTTCTCAGATCCCACCTATGACCTCTATCATAAAGTGTTCTGACTGTTTCCTAGAATTATTTTCTATCACTACATTCTCCTTGTCATGATATTTTAAAAAAATATTGTACTTTTTTTTTCATTATTCATGACATTTCAATTGTTCTTTTTCAGCCTATCACAAATGTTTTAAAGAATGGTTTACTTACTTTAGTTTGCTTTGGAGAAATTTTTCATTCACATGTTGCACGATGTAATCTGTGGGATTTAATCTGAAACAGAACATGGGCTGGATATATGGAATAATCATTTCTAGGAGGGCAGTTCATTTGTTGGTGTTATACATCAACCAGCTTAATTATTAATTTTGCTTTCCAGCGATCTAGAGAAAAAAAAATGGTTGGATTGTGATCATTTTCTCATTTTACAATCGTGATCTAGAGATTTACTCTCGGGTTGGAGATTTCAGTGTGTCCATCTTGTGAACTTGTAACACTATACATGTAGATGGGCTTGGCCCCTGTGGGAGAGATTTTTTCCCCCTATATCTTTGTCTATTAATGTTCTGACCAGTTTCATAAACAAAGCAGATCGATTATTGTAGAACTGGGACCCTACTGACAAGAAGGATTTGAAAATTGCATAGACCTGCCAAATACTGCAGAAATTCAAGTGCACGTGACAAGTTAACCTCAATTCTAGTTTCATGCAAACAATAATAATATAAAGGCTGGTCATCCTAATAAATTATGTGTACTGATTTAAACTGCTTTCACAAACTGCGACAATAACACCAAAATTCCATGCCTATCAAAAACACCTTGCCGAAGCGGACACGTAATGTCCTGTTATACTGTCAGATGAATTGTTGCCTTTTGTTTCAATCAGTGGGCGTGTGCCCTCCACCTCACAGTGGCTTCTGCCCAAACTGTTAACTTAATGGTGTTACCTTTCAGGAGGCGGGGCTGGGTGGTGGGCGGCGTCACCCTTGTGGCTGAAGTAACCAATCATAATGCCCACCAAGAAGAACAACCCACCGATGACTCCTGCACCAATCACAAACTTTTTACTGCCTCGTTTTCGTTTGACCAATAGCTCTTCAGCATTCATGGATTCGATGGAATCAAATCTGCAGGATTTAATACAATCATTATTAATACCTCATGCATAGCCTAGTTTTTGTGCAAAGGCTTGAGGGTGTAATCTTTGCCAAGCTGAACTGCTTGCTGGAAATTTCCGTGAATGAGAGAGTGCGTGGGTGGGCTTGTGAACATATTATGCATGATAAGTGATCAGTGTGTTTGTGAGTGAGTGGTTGTGTGTGTGTGTGTGTGTGTGATAAGTGAGTGCGAGCATGTGTGTATGAATGTCTGTGAGAATCACAACTATATAGGTCATGACAAAATTTTTCCAGAAGCTGATTGGTTTATCCCTCCACCCCCCCCCCCCCCCCCGTCTCTCTCTCTCTCTCTCTCTCTCTCTCTCTCTCTCGCGGCCACCATGACCCTAAGGAGGACGAGCCCAAACACGATTCTATGGACTCCAGTATTGTCAACATAACAGATCTGTGGCACCGTCTTGCCTCTCTCAGATCACAGAATCGCTCCTGATAAAGTACCAGTTTGTGCCCCACACATTGTTGGGGAGATTGATATCTTCTTATTGGGGACGGTACTCGTTTGGGGAGGGAGGGGGAGGGGGATGGGGGCAGAGTGGAGAACTAAACATCTGGCCTTTAGCGCACTGCGTCAAGCCTCGGTTCGGTGGAGTATGCAATGAAACGGGACCTCGCACATTGTTGAGACTGAAACTATTAGTCTGACTCGCTACTTGGTTCACAGGAAGTTCGCGCCTGAGCACAAACCGTCGCAAGACAGAATTGGCTCAGTGTGCTACGGAGACCGTATTATTATTGAAATGTAGAAGTGAGGAAATGTGGTGGTCATTAGATTCGACGGAGATGAAGTTAGTGGCGTAGTGGGCATGGCCCGATCGTTTAGGTATGGGGCTCTCTGTAATCAGTTTGGTGGGTCAGTGTGTACAGTAATAGTCTTCATCTTGACCACATCCTGCATGGCTGTGTGGGTTCGTTGGCGTGATGGTTCTATTTGTATGCCAGTGGTGTGGTCTCGTTAGCTGTGATTGTGCTATTTATCCGACTGATGATTACGAAAGTGCTGGTGATTACTTGTCTGATAGTGTAGCTGTGCGCTCCCCATGACAAAACACTGCAAGTGCTCGAATGGATCTGTAGGTTGTTCTCAGTAAGTATTTTACTTTCGTCATTGACCTAACGTTGTATCAAGTTCCTCGCTCCAAGGCAACAAAACTTTGTGACGCCACTCATATTGAAATATATTTTGTTGACCAAATTTGACCAAGAACAGTGATTTATAGCGGGCAAAGGTGGCACCACCGCTCCTTCCCCTCTCCCAACCAGAGGAGCCTAGTTTTATAGCCTAATAAAGAGTTTATCTTTGCTGTGTCACATAGCAGCATAGCCATGAACTTTGTCATTTGTTTTATCTAAAAATCTATTTGGAGTTTTGCTGGCATGTAATATACCGACATACATACAATAATGTACACACATTCACTGCAAACAAATAACTCATTTAACCTCTCTATGTATGTATAATTTGTCAGATAAATTACGAGCAATAAGTGAACATATTTGTGTAGATCTGGAGGGACGGACCACCATATCTGAAGCGCCACGCCCCCCCCCCCCCCCAATTCTAAATCGGGCCCTGGAAATGGCACTATCTCGTCGTTTAGTTTTATCTCCAATCGTGACTCAACACATTCCGATTCTTGAATTTTGGTCAATACTGCAATCGATTCGTCAAGTTATAGCGCTCTGGTATTACACAATCCATTCTAGACGAATATGATAATCATTCATCAACTGATAATAATTGGTCAAACTCGAAAGATACCAAACCAGCGAGTGCAATATATCGATCTAGTTTTCTTTTCCCTGATGTTTGTTTCCTGTTCTGTCCTATGAAGTTGCAAATTCGGTTGGATTCAAACTTTCACGGCAAACTTCATCATTGATTCTATACGTCGTATCCCAGTTAGCAACCCTACGTCAATCTGATACAGATTTGTGTAGGATTTCCGTAGGGTTGGTAGGATTACCTCAGCCGCGGGTCCCCTACATCAAACTGACCTCAAAGCGATGTCGTATCGGCAGATCTACGTAGGAACGATATCATTCCTAGTGCAAACGACGTCAATTCCACGTCGGATTTCCGTAGGGTTGCTGACTGGGACGTACAATCGCATGTCAAACTGACGCATAAATCACTACCTTGTTTTTCCATATCCATCAATCACTTCTTTCTCTTGCTTACACGCTTGTGTGAAACACTTTAATAGGCATATCCGGTATTCTATACCATTGAACTATCATTACCTCTCTTTCGCTTTCTTGACACTGTAACATTGCTGGATCCATCAAAGTGATCCGAAGTTACGTTATTTGTTTAGGCCTATTCTCCACACTGCAGTCATGACTAACGGCATCTTTTGGAACTCCAAAGCTGCCCTGACTACGTTGTTGTTGTGTTTTATAAAGGATTTCATTAACATGATGATTTACAAAAAGAATGCGGCACATCACGATGCCACTGATACGTGTACTATACTACATTCCTACAAACATGAGGGTGGCGATCGATATTAGAGTTATAAACGTAAACAGAGTAAAATTTAAAAAAAAAAAAAAAGAAAGGTCATTGGTTCATACCCAGCCCTTGTTCGTTTATGATTAGAATAGTTATCCGTCGTCACATGCATGTTGGGGATGTTGTGGGATATCAGTGGTACGGTGTTAATGGTACAGTATCAGTGGTACAGTGTTTGCAGTACGGTATCAGTGGCGCGGTATAAGTGGTACAGTATCAGTGGTACGGTGTTAGTAGGATAGTATCAGCTGTACAGTATCAGCGGTACAGTATTAGTGATACAATTTTTGTGGTAAAGTATCAGCGGTGTGTACAGTATTTGTTCTACAGTAACAGTATCAGTGCTACAGTATCAGCCGTGCAGATTCAGTGGTACGATATAGGCGGTACAGCGGGGCAGTATCAGTCGTGCACTATCAGCGGTGCAGAATCAGTGGTACGATATAAGTGGTACAGCATCAATTGTACACTATCACTGGTACTGTAACAGCGGCATAGTATCAGTGATGCAGTATCATGACGTAGGCCTCTTTTATATTTAATATACGGATAGAGGTGGAGCGACGGAGAGAGAGGGTGGAGTAAAAGAGAGAAGAGAAAGAGAAAGGGGCGGGGAAAATGACAGACGGAGGAAGGGTCGAATCAGAAAGAGAGGGGGGGGGGAGAGTAAAGATACACTACTAGCAAGCAACGTTTGCAGTGATGAGGAGGACAAAAGCGACAATAGCATCATTATCAGCATCAGCGACCTTAAAATTACTCCTCCTCAAAAATCATTGTGAGACACAAAGACAGCTACTCACCCACGCATCATCTTGATACCCTCGATGTTGCGTCAACTCTTCGTACTCTAAGAAATCAGAAGCAATGTCGCTGTTTGGGTCTGAGACTAGACTCTTCTAAGAAGTATGACATGTCCATACTTGGCTGTGCCATGGAAATGCGCTCAGCTGCGGCGTGATCCTCTGATGTGCCCACGCTAATTCCGCTGCACAGGCAAACGTCTGCAGTAACTATTGACACCAATAATCAAAAGGAGCTTGACAGCTTCAGGAGTAACATATCACTACTCTGTTTCTGCACCGGGTTTACCTTTAAAATAGCATAAACGGATCTCCCTGAGGTCGAGCTGACTTGGTAAACATCCTAAATCAATCAGTAGATTACAAATGTCAAAACCAGTTCTGATACCAGTTTCCAGCAAGATGAATTTATTTGCCAAGCACCATTTCACTAATTTCTTCTCAGTTTACTATCATGACGTAGTTTGAACAGATAGCTCAACCAAATTTTTATACTCGTTAATATCTCCCACACACCACAAGACGCCGGATTTAGACTCGATGAGGCCCTAAACTATATAACATAATACAGGTTGGATCGAGGCCCCCATCAAGTCTCACAAAGGTGGGTACCAAAACAAGTCTTCGAGTCGCCACAAAAGCATAAGACAGTTAGGAATGAGACAAATAATTGTAGTTCATATTTATGGGGTTTAAAATGTTACTAAAATTTTACATAAATGATGATCTATGAAAGTTTTTAAAGCCAAACACAAAACAAGAATGCTGAAATTTGATGAGGCACCTACAGATTGTGATGTGTGTCTAGAGTCTAAGCCATAGCTTATTCAGTAAGTGTCTAAATCAGGCGCTGTCTCCACATTATAGAGAAAGGAGACCGATGTCGATTAGAATGTACTTTCTTAACAACCTCAGTGAATGTTTTCATAGTCACCAGTAATCAGCTTGATTATTTTAATGATGACAACCATTAGCGTCTACCTGTGCTCAGAACTCAGAAATACTTTGTGCTTTCTCTGCACAGTGTAACGATCCAATCCAATTTCATCTGGGAAACACTACAAAATAATCAATGGTACCTAATGGCAAAACCACCTCATTACACGACCAAAACAACAAAGAATGTTTTCAAACAATCATTGACACTGTAGGAAAATACGAGTGTGCACGTTTGTATGAAGGAAATGAACATTCTACGAAGCGCCACGATTGTGCCAGAATACGGAATACATCGGTCAATACAGACCTTATCAGTACACGATGTTGAAAGATATCCCACTATGCTACAGTGTTTATTATCAGAACACAATCCAATCACACAAAAGCCAGCCTGATAATACGGAAGATTGTCGAACTACTGAGTTGATTTAATCAGAACACCCATTTCCACGTGAAGATGTCAGATTTCTGCGTGAGCAAATCAATGTACAAAACATGTATTGGTGAGATGAATACATGGTTGGATTTGCTGTGAGAAACAAGTTTTATATTTCTCCTATCTGCAGCAGTCTGCTTTCAAATTGTAGTCTACCATACGTCACAGTATGTCATAGCTGATATTCATTTCGGTCGAATCCATAGTGTCCACTTGAGTTGTATTTACGTACAGCCGACACGTCAATATTTTGTGCTCTCAGCGCCGCCTCGCATAACACACGGAGCTGCAGAAACACGGGTGAAATGTCTGTGAATATCTCAGCATCATACCTTCTCTCCCTTCCCCCCTCGGGCAACACTCAGTTGCTATCTTGGCTAGGCATTGATCCGCTGTTGTTCTTTGGTCTCTCCTGTGACACTCGCTCGGCACCACGGCAAGGCTACACCGGGTGTATGTGTGGGTGCGACGGGGGGTGGGCGGGGGTGGAGGTGGAGGGCTTTTCCAGCACCCGAGAGCAGAGCGAGGCGGAAAATACTGGGAGAGACGGGGAAGGGGATGTTGGGGAAGTAGTGGTCGGCCCCGGTAGGTGGGGATGGGGTTGAATCCCTGTCAGTATCAGAACCATTTCTGGTATTTCCACGAGCATGATTAATCGATTTGCTGTGATACGAGAACAAAAGAAAAAAACTCGTGGAATCAGGCTGGAATATAATATGATTTTAACTGATATTCATTCTGTGATCATTATCAAGTCTCGACACTCCATCTGTGAATCAGTTGTCTGCCCAAATTCGCTGATATTGATGGTTAGGATTTCCAGGTGGTGCTAGGAAATTCCGGCGTGTGTGACCGGGGCTGGTGACTACATAATTATGTTAAAAACTCTATAATATAGTAACTATTTGAATAGTTTTCGCACTTTCGACAAATATTCTTCATAAATCAGTACCTTATGCATTTCGTGCAATAGTGCATCGTCCGGCAAGAGCGCAGCAGGTTGGTCGCATGGTGGGAGAGAAAATCAATTACTCGGTGACTCTGCTAATTTACTTGGTACATCACGAACAGAAAAGGGGAATAAAACCGATTTAAAGCAATGTCATTCTGGCTGACTCAGAGATAATAAGGACAACATGCTCCATCTTCGCCGTTCTTTATTAGCATGAATTTCAAAGATGGCGGAGCGTCTCGCGTAACGAACTAGTTATCGCAGAAATTGCTGCTGATAGTCCCAGATCGATATCCCACGCAGGAAAGTTCACATGTCTTCCTGGCATCACACGGAGACTCGGTCACTGAGCCACTCATCAGCTGTTTCGTCAGGTATATAATTACGCCTGCGAGGCTCTGAGACAGCATACGCCCGTGATTGCTGTTTGATATCTCCGCGCCCTGTACAGAGAATACAGAAAATGTGCCGCAATTCGTCAAGCCCAGCTTACATTGTCATAGGTGGCACCCTGTCGCCACCTAAGTTGAACAGGGCGTCACTTAATTATCTTTACACAAGAACGCTATAACGATAATTCCATGGGACAACTCCACCTCAAAGAGAAAATTATGGATACGCCTGCAAAAGAATCTGCAGGCTCCAGGTAGACTGATGCTAATACTTATTACGGGTTAAACCTTGTCATAAAATCGACACTGGCATTCATAAGATAAGATAAGACAGATAAGACAAGATATAACTTTATTGTCCTGTTGCCAGGAAATTTGTTGTCAAGACATCAGTAACAGTACAACAGTAAATAGAATATCTAAGACCTACAGGTCTCTCCCTTGGGTTTAACTAGAATGGCAGAGAGAGGGGTGGTGCCTCTGGGCAAAGCACCATCTCTTAAAAAATAGCCCAGGCAAGGCAGCAAAACGAGGAGGCGTTTGCTCGGGCTTGGCAAGCGTCTGTCTCTCCTCTATAAGCCCACCCATTTCCGATTTGGAGAGGACACTCCAGCCATCCGTTACGGATGGGCACAACACGGGAGGTGGCAGTTACCGGTGATAAGCTCAATCCATTTGGCGTACGGATGAGCGCCAGGGGTCCCCTCTGTCGGTGGGAGCGGCTTTTCAGCTGCATTGATCAACTACCGCCCGCCGTAACCTGGGCAGCCCCCAGGCAGTTAGGTGTTGTTCCGCCACGTCAGCCTGCTTCATAAGGTGGTTGGAGCTAGACCAAAAGTCAAAAAGCTGACGTAAAATGTGCACCTGGCAAAAACAGAAAAATACTAAAACTTGGTACCTGGAACGTCAGAACAATGCGCCCAGGCTTGCAACAGCAAGATCTCACTGATATTGACTCCATCAGGAAATCCCAAATTATTGATCGAGAACTTCAGCTACTAAACATCGACATCGCTGCCCTTCAAGAAACTCGACTTCCCGACTCCGGGTCAGTCAAAGAAGAAAACTACACCTTCTTCTGGCAGGGCCTTAGCAGCGAACAGCCGAGAATCCACGGCGTGGGCTTCGCCGTAAAAAACTCCCTTATCAATTCGATCGCAACTCCAATTGGAGTGTCAGAACGCATCATGACACTCAGACTGAACACCCGGTCTGGTTTTACCAACATTATCTGTGTCTATGCCCCAACACTTACCTCCTCTGACGAAACCAAAGACATTTTCTACGAGGCATTGCAGAGGACTCTCCACAACATCCCTCTCACCGAAGGCCTGCTAATTCTGGGTGACTTTAACGCTCGAGTGGGAGCAGATCACTCCGCATGGCCAAAGTGCATTGGGCACTTCGGCATTGGAAACATCAACGAAAACGGGCAGCGCCTTCTGGAGCTATGCTCCGTAAACTCATTATGTGTTACAAACACGTACTTTGACCTTAAGAGATGCCAAAGAACATCATGGCGCCATCCCAGGTCTGGCCATTGGCATCAATTAGATCTTATTCTCTCAAGGAGGAAGAGTTTGGGCTGTATAAAAATAACTCGTTCCCTCCACAGTGCTGACTGTGACACCGACCATGCACTGGTAGTCAGCAAAATCAAAATTTCGGCCAAGAAAATATACAGATCAAAAGCCCCTTCAATCCCTAAGATCAATGTAACAGCAATCAGAGATGAATCAAATAGAAAGTCATTTGAAAAGTTATTTGCTGAAAGCATGGATAATGTCACCCAATGTGACTCGGTAGATGAAACATGGAACACTCTCAGTTCAAAAATTCATGACTGTGCCATCAAGTCTTTTGGACAGCATAAAGTTTCAAACAACGACTGGGTAGCCCAGAACAGCGAAATTCTCCTACCTCTCATTGAGCAAAAGAAATCTGCTTTCAATGAGTATAACAAAAATTGCAATCAGAGTACAAAAACTTGTTTGAAAAATGCAAAAGCTAAACTTCAGCTGGAGGTAAGACGTTGCGCCAACAAATACTGGACAGACTTGTGTAACAGCATACAAGAGGCAAATGAAAAGGGAGATATGAAAACCGCCTTTAGTCAGATGAAAGTAGCTCTTGGGCCAATCATCACCAAAAGCGCCCCACTTAAGTCTGTAAATGGTGAACCCATCACAGATAAAAATGAACAACTGAATAGGTGGGTAGAGCATTACTCTCTGTTGTATTCAACTGAGAAAAATATTCCACCAGATTTTGAGGAACACCTCCAAAAACTGCCAATAATGGCCGAACTTGACGCTGAACCTTCCTTAGTCGAGCTTTCCAATGCAATCGACCACCTGTCTGCTGGAAAAGCCACAGGAAGTGACAACATTCCTGCAGAGGTATTAAAAGACCTAAAAGGCCCACTATTACCACACCTGTATAATCTGTTACTGCAGTGTTGGAAAGAAGGCGTGATACCACATGATATGAGAGACGCCAAAATTGTCACACTTTACAAGAACAAAGGAGACAAAGGCGACTGCAACAACTATCGAGGCATATCCCTCCTCAGCATTACTGGAAAGGCTTTTGCTCGCGTCATCCTCTGCCGCCTTCAACAACTGGCGGAAAAAGTCTTACCAGAAACACAATGTGGCTTTCGAAGCAAACGATCAACTATTGACATGATATTTGCACTTCGGCAAATCCAAGAAAAATGTAAAGAACAAAACAGGCCGCTTATAACATGCTTTGTGGACCTAACAAAGGCTTTCGACACCGTAAGCCGATCTGGCCTGTATGCAGTCCTTAAATCCATAGGCTGTCCACCAACATTGCTAAAACTTATTGCATCCTTCCACACTGACATGAGGGCATGTGTCAACTTTGAGGGCTGCACATCCAATTCATTTGCTGTAAACAGCGGTGTGAAGCAGGGATGTGTTCTTGCTCCTACCTTATTTGGTATATATTTTGCAGCCCTACTCAAGAATGCCTTTGGTCAATGTTCAGGTGGAGTACTTATTAACACCAGAGTGGACGGCTCCATTTTTAATGTTGCCAGACTAAAAGCAAAATCTCGTACAGAGCATATTATGTTACAAGAGCTCCTCTTCGCAGATGATGCTGCAATCGTGGCCCACGATGAAACCACGCTCCAGGCTCTCATCAATAGCCTTGCCAAAGCCTGTGACAAATTCATGCTAAAGATCAGTGTCTCAAAAACTGTAGTTTTGACACAAGGCTTGAGAAACCCCAACCCAATCATGCTGAATGGCTCTCCTCTGGAGCAAGTGGGAAAATTCTGCTACCTAGGCTCAACCATCAGTGGTAGCACAGACATAACAACTGAAATAAATGCCAGAATAGGAAAGGCGGCCACAGCTTTTGGCAAACTCTCAAAAAGGGTGTGGAACAATAGCAAGCTGACCATCAAAACAAAGGTACTCGTGTACCAAACTTGCGTCCTAAGCACCCTGCTGTATGGCTCAGAGACATGGACCACCTACTCCAAACATGAAAGATCCCTCAACTCCTTCCACCTGCGCTGCCTACGCAAAATTCTCAAGATCAAGTGGCAAGACAGGATCTCAAATATCGAAGTTCTGAGCCGAGCCAACATTCCATCAACTCAGGCTCTCCTAGGCAAAAAAAGATTGCGGTGGCTTGGACATCTCCACCGTATGGAAAATGATCGCATCCCCAGACAAATTCTCTACGGGGAACTTGCTACTGGCAACCGACCCAGAGGTAGGCCACATCTGCGATTCAAAGACACTTGCAAGGTCACGATGAAAGCATTCAACATCGACCCCAATGAATGGGAGAACCTTGCAAATGATCGAAGCAGATGGAGACAAAAATTGCGCAGTGGCACGCTCGCAATAGACTTCAAGGCAAAAGAAACATACCTGACAAAACGACAGAGGCGGAATGAAAACACTCGCCAAAGTGAACCCAAAAGACTGACCTGCAATCACTGCCATCGCACTCTCGGGTCAAACATTGGTAGAATAAGCCACGAGAGAAGCTGTCAGTCAAAGTGAAAGTGAATATTCTAGCTGCTAAGACCGTCTGTAAAGACGCTAAAGGCCATATATATATGTTGTCTAATTTTTCATTCCTTTTTTTATCCTCACCTCACAAAAGTGTAATTTTACATTGGTTCAAGAACCACCCCCCCCCTTTTCTTACACTTTTCTTACAGGAGCCAAACACCCTCCCCCCCCCCCCTCCGAGATTATATTTGAACGTCCCCTTATGACATTTTGTATATGACTTTGGTCTTTCTTGTCGTTCACATTATTTATGAAAAGGAAAATTGCCTTATCCACCACATGTATTAAATAAAACATGTCTCTGCAAAGTGTAAATTATTTCATGTTCGTTCATGTAGCCTAGTTATGTTTAAAAAAATAAGAGATGAGAATCTCAGAGGTCGCAGCAGGGCTTGGAACAAAGTTAAAATATTGAGAAAAAAACGCAAAAAGAGAGAGAGAGAAAGGTTGAATTTTAACAAAGCTGCGCTAGGAAACAATAAAGGAACATTACAATAAATGACAAAGAAAAAGGAAAAACATCACAAGCTTTTGACCTGCAAGGATCGCCAGCGAGCAAAAAACCGAGTGCAACTGAAACAATAATTAAAATCTTTAAAAAAGAAATAAGAAAGTCTAGCTACGCGTCAAGACTAGAAAGATAATTGTTTGATATACAGCCACTTAGCTAGTGCGTCAAGTGTGTTTTGTTTTTTTTTAAATTTTCAGTTGTACACGTACTTTTTTTTTCTGCCGGAGACCCTTGCAGATCGACAGCTTTGTATTTCCTTTTCATTTTTGATTCATTGTAACGTTTCTTTATTGTTTCTCACGTTATTAATTTTGTCCATACGCAACAAAAATCCCGAACAGGCTCATCGGTTGGGACGTGAAGATAAGGGAGGTCACTCTCCTCTCCACATTGAATCTATTTTTAAGAGGCATCGCCTTTATTACAACCAACAACGATTGGTTAGCAGATATTGGGTTGCGATGTTGATTGGTTGATCAACCAACATACCGCTGTTTCTTAGCATCTGTGCTGTTGTTGATGAATGGCGGACCGTGGAAGAATGTTATGACACTGAAAATGACACTTTAATGGATACCATTCCCAGTAAGTGATCGTATTAGATAGTCATTCATTACAGTGACGGCCAGGCAGTGTTACTGTGAACCCGGCAATTTATTATTTCAGTCCTTTGTATGATGTAGCTAGATTCTAGGCTACGTTCTAAAAAGTCGAAGGATTTGATTTCATGCCTAGATATCGTTGCAGTAGCATGCAGTTGAATAGGCCTAGATGTAATAATTTATTATCGTTAATTTTGTGCCATTTTGAAATACATTCAAGGACACAATGACGAATTTTGTACTTTTTGAAGAGTGTTATATTTAGTGCCAACATATAGATCTAGGGGCCTAGTCTGAATCACAAATTGGGCATAAATTCGCATTTATTATGGATTTAATTCATTTCCACTGTAAATGCCCATGAACGGTGCTCTCATTGTGTCACAAGATTCACAAAACAATGGTAGCCACACTGATGAGAGCAGACTTTTATTTAATGTGCTATGAGCATCTTTTTCCATGGGATTGCCATTAATGAGTTTGTTGCATTGGTTGATCACTTAAATTTACTCAGATCAAATTTGCTGCCTCATTGCTATTGAAAAAAAAATGTGAAGTGTAATTAATGAATTTTGAAATAGTGATTCCCACTGTTATGAAAACATATGATAACTCATGAGGGCAACTTTATGTGGTAAAGATCAGACAGTGATTAGCATATTTAGTACAAGGGTTTTTAAAAGATCGAGTTACCTACGCCCAGCATGAAGGTGTGAAAGATCGTATTAAAATCATGTGAGATTGCTGTCCCTCAGAAAATCAGAAATTCAGAGCTTGGCATATTATGCTAAATGTGCTTAGTTCAGACTGAGCTCTGTGTCGCTATAAACTGGCTTTTAGGCCTCTCCATCATTTTAACTGTGAGTTTGGGATGTGCAATGACTGCCATCTTGGATGGGACGAGTATTCAGGGGTCTATTATATTAACCCACACCCTGCACGCAACGCCTTATAGCCGTGACCTTATTCATGGAGAATCTTATCTGGGTCACGATGACCCAAGCCGATGTACGATGACCACACTACCACTGTCCATGTCCATGTGGTTCAGTTTGTATTTGATCGGTATGAAAACATTCGCTGCTTGTGCTATGTCTTATCAGGCTTGATAATAAATTAACCAGCAAAACCTTTGTCTGTCAGTCTCTAACCAATGATCTGATTTATGATACCAAACTGACAGTGAGAACGAAGCATGATAACTAGCCACGCCCCCCAAACCCTAAACAAATGGTTTCATCCTGATTGACACATACAAATGAACCATTGTGGGCATTTGGGGCAAAGATCATTTCAGAGCTTGTTTCTGATTGGTTCTTAGATACAGACAACTCCAGATGATGGTCAGCTTATGAGAAAATGAGATAATATTATTGCAAATTTGTTGCGCAACAGTTCGTATACAGTCGATAATGATGTTACACCTTTTGATAGTGTGGGGAGACTCTTTGAAAGCTTAGTGTTTGTGATTCCGACCAGTGGTTCACTGGTTGACATATCCTTGTCACAATGCCTTTGATTTAGAAGAGATACAGTGAGCAATAAAACGGTAGTTACCTCTCAAAGAGGACAGTGACCCAACACATGAAAATACGGCTTGCACGTTGCATGGTCAGCTTGACCGTGCTGTATTTGTACACCCGTGCAGAGTGAATGCATGGAAAGTCGATGCTGTATTTCGATGCCCCTTGCAGGGTGAGGGTTAAGGAATCAGCAAGAATGGATGTCTTGAATAAATTTTACATAAATTTGTTCTTACATTGAAGAAGCTGTGGTCGGTTATGGTCATTCAGTTGGTGGTTGGTAAAAGGCACTGCATGTCATGGGGTAAACACCTTTACAAACAAAAGGGCAGATGTGTGTCGGAGGGTGTGATACAGATGACAAGTAATATTTTGTGTTGGTGGAGGAAAAGAGAAAAATAGATGAGATAATAATATGGATAAAATTAGAAACTGTTCAAGAAGTACTGTATGAAGTGAAGCTTGTCAGGAATGTTTCAAATATTGTAATCAGCCACTTTTTTTTTAAAATAGATGAACAGCACAGTTTGCCGTGATGACTGACTTTGAACTGGGGGTCCCAGCCTCTTTATGAATGTCTTGTGTGCATTGGGTTTCCACGAGTCATGAATCCAGATGCATGCCGTGATGTCATGGACAGGAGCAGGATACCTTATGAAAACACGTCAGAGCTGAATAAAATCATTAATGGATTAGACGACATATCACTGAGGAAGCAGTTGCCACTGCGACAGCAAGCCAACAAGCCAGTGCTCAAGTACAACACATCCATGACAAAGACAGTACATCTGTTTAGTCAAGGGGACGGTTTATATAACAGGAAAGATTTGACAGGTACTAGCTCTTATCCACAGAATGGTCTTTATTACACTGGAAATGTTGTTCCTTCCCAACAGATTTCCAATCTTGATTCAAAATTAACATCCAAACCGCTGAAACAAGTACAGCAGCAGCACAATGTGAACCAGCAGCAAGTGAACGGTAAGAATCCTACATCCAACCCCTATGTTCGACCAGTGAGTGCTTCAGAAGTTGCAGCAAATATAAATGGTGAAAAGGCCAAGCAGATGGTGGTGGCAGCTGCTCTTGTTACCAATTTGCCTGATTATCAATTCCGACTGAAACTCTGCAAAGAAATTCATTTCTCAGACCACTTAGTGGATCTTCCCAGAAAGGGAGGCAAACTCCTCCTCGACAACCTACACTCAAACACCATCAAAATGAGTCTTCCAGCCTGCAGCGACAAAACAGTAGTGGTTCAGATTCATCTAGTAAGCGTCGCAATGACAGTAAGGCAGTGAGGCATTCTATGTTTCAGTTTGCAAGTACCACATCCGCGGGTGTTTCAGATTCCCTGCACAGCAAGCAGACTGCCACTCCCACATCATCCTCTGCAGCACCATCCTCAAACACTGATCCTAAACCAAGTATAGATGGATCCATACCTGCTGATGTCATTCCTCGTACAAAACCATTAGTTGATAATGTCATTGCCATAGCAAAGCATGCTGGAAACAGTGCTGAGAGAGTTTCGTCATTTTCTCAAATGAATGGTGAAAAGGCTTTACTGAACTCCAGCAAAGCAAGCACAGTGTCTGTCACCAGCTATCACACAAATGCAACAGGTATTTTGTTTATTTACTTTGCCATTTTCCTTTGTTATTTAAATGTTTGGCTTCTTCAGTAGTATTCGCTCTGCTCTGCATCATCTAATTGTTCATTTAGTAAATCACACTTAGTCTGCTCGATAAAGAAAGACTAAATTTGGTGCCGGAACCCATCAAGGGATGCTGATGATTACAAATGTTATATTTGTATTTTTTGTTTTCTGTAATCATTGAAATACTTGACAAGTACTTGATTACCTTTGACTGGCATTCTCTCTGATACTGTTCCCCTGTGAAGAGAAGTGTGAAATGGAAAAGTGCACTATCATGAACAGGATGTGCATTTGACAGTGCTTTGGTTGGCATTATTCCACTGTTTGAGTGACAATAAAATTTACCGTCAATCAATGTAAACTGATGGTCTGATCTGTCTGTACATTAACCCCTTGCCTGCCACACAGATTTCCACTCATATGCCGGATGCAAAAGGAGAGAAAACAAGAAAATCTAAAAAATTACACACCATAAATCTCCTGTTTTCAAAATGTACACAAATGACGCAAGTAAGTAGGTGAATAACTAGGAAATATAAAACGATATAATTGGGGAATTGTCTCAAGAAATGCATGCGAACTAAGCCCAGAAGAGTTATGGGCACGTGGCAGTATAGAGCGATTAGATAGCCCAGAACAGTGCCAGACAAAGCAGGGAAAGGGTTAATCACCTCCAGACAATTGGCCAAGAGCTACCATATTTGGTATGGGAATTTTCAATGGAATGAGGAAGGTTACTGCATAATTGACCAGACCATAGTTGTGTTTGTTCGTCTCACCAATTTTTGTTTGAAGAGTAAACATATGACCAAGAATTACTAATCCAGGAACCTAACACTGATTGTAATTTTGGGGAGAAAAGTGAGAATGGATTGGTAACAAGACTACAGTTTAAGAGAGTTCAGTTTGGTGCATTTTCATGATAGAATTTTGGCAAGCATTATCTGCAGTTTTTAGTTTAAGAAAGGGGAAAAAAAAGAGTTGCAAAATGAATGAAGTGGAAAATTCTGGAATATAAATTATGAAATATTCATATAGCTGTTGTTGACACATAAATTAGCCCCACGCTCTGTCAGTATAATGGAATTTAAATGTTTTGTTAAATTGATGAAATCTCCTTGTTTTAGGGGCACTTACTAGCACTTTTGTGTGGGAGAAACTTTGCTCTCATAAACCTGCAAATATTGTTATCCTCACTGTAAATAATGTCACGGAGAGCAAGTAAAGTATGTATTAAAAATGGTTCTCTGGGGATGAGGAGTAATTATCTGCCTCATGATCCCATTATTAAAAAATGTCAGCCTTATTATTTTTTTTCTTGTGTATTTGAAAGAGACAGAACTTGAATTTTTCTTTTAGTGAAGTGGTTTTAAATATCTCATTTGGAACAGATCAAACTGCACCAGCCTCATCATCCAACTTATTGCGGGGAACAGAATCGGTATCTCTCAAGAAGATGCCAGTGACCAACACTCTGACTGGTACGATGTACTACCGAAAACCAAGTCTGCCTGATAATGATGCAAGAGTTTTGGATGGAACTGCCTTGGGAAATGCCGACAGAGCCAACCTAACGGAGAAGGCTGTTCATGAACAGTCAGTGACCTCGAAAACTGCTCCAATACAGACAAACGGACATGCGAGTCCAGTCAGCCAAACCTCGTCAAAACCTCCAGCGTCCCGACCCTCTTTTGAAAGATCCAATGCCAGTATACAGCTGACCACAAAACCTGCAACACCAGAGGTAGAGGTCATGGCCAAACAACACCCCAGTGAGAGTAACCCAGCAGGTAGACCATCACCAGCCAAAGATGCCAGTACAGAGAAAACTAAATCCACAAGGAATAAAAGGAAGATAACTCCAAAGATGAAATCATTGGCCAATAAATTTTCAACTGGTGCTGTGGAAAACAAAACAATGAAGGAAGATAAACCGTCATCTATTCATGTGGAACAAAGACCCCTAGGAGATGGTGCTCCAGCAAATTCCTACAGAATGAAAGAACCTGGCTATAGATATGTACCCCTGAAGAGTACAGTCTGGGATGAAGGAGAGGAGAGTGATAATGCCTATGACGATGCAGACAGTGACAGTGAGGATGTTGATGAGGACGATGGCCGGGGCAGTGATGTAACTCCTTCAGGGTGAGTATCAGTTTGGTTGCAAGTGAGTTTTTGTCTCAGGAAGAAAGGAGCCTTCCATAGAGTACACAGGCTCGGAAGAAGTGAAGGGTTGGAGGGTTGGGGGAACATATGGTTATCCATAGCGTATAAAAAGTGTACATGAGGGGAGGGGGTCTCTGGGATACTTACGCTTATCAGTTATGACAGTTTGCCTTTATAAGCCTTTTTTGAGCAAAAGAAGCTTCTGGGTGGAAAATACCTGTTATAAAGTCCTAGAACATCAAGTGGTATCATACAAATTGGCCATTAGAATGATGATAGGCTGGTCTTAGGGGGGTTAAATGCCAACCTTGAATAATATTGGGTATCCAGGTCTTGTATCATGTCATAAAGTTTCTTACAACTTGAGCATTCTTTATTGTTTACCGTCAGAAAGACAGAAACCCAAATTTATTTTGAAGAGCAGGCAATACCCTACCTGTACTACACAGGTACTCATGATAACGTTTGTCATTAACAGAGATACGGAGTATTAATGGACTAAAGTATCCCGCACGAATTTGTTAAATATTGCTAGTCCCATCACCTTTGAAAAATTATATTAAAACTATTACAGTTTCTGGTAAAAGTAGTCGGTTGGAATTTTAGCAGCAAGTTCCTACTTTATATTGATACCAATTTTATTGTACTCCAATGCACGTATCCTAGTGAGATCATTAATAAGAGGGTCTCGGATTTAAAGTAAACTATGAGTTAGACGCGTATTATCACCGATAAATCCAGCCTGGGTCAAATTTATTAAAGTATAGCCGGATAGGACGATAGGGTAATTTCTGTAGTTTACTGGGACATCTGGTTGATTTCTGTAATATTCACATTAGTTGCGCTTTGAATTTTTTTGTGTCGGTACCCTAACTAATTATTTCGGTCCGGACTCCATGCCAGAGCATTCCCGTTGTCTGGAACTGGACTAGCTCTCTCGGACGCCCGCGTTGGCTCATAAATACGATGCCAGTTCGAATGGTCAGCACCCTCATCAAAGACGCCGAGACACCAACAGTGACCAGCGAGAGCTGAACTTTGAACCTTGCAGTAGTAGAGCGGCAGCGCCGAGACGCGCCTCGCCAAAACATGACCTAGTTGCGCCAGTGGCAGAGAGAATTTGGGTAAGTTGGAAACTATATTAGAGAAGTGACTTTATGTCACGAGCTGAGTTAGAACTTTCCTAGGGATATAGCTCTCGACTGCATGAGAGGGGCTAACTCACACTCGGACGAGTACACCAAACACACACAAGTAAAATACTAAGTAACAAAAGGATTTCTTTTGGTCAGGCCTGCAGGGCCGCAATAATATAATCTAAATTATAAATGCATATATATAAAAACAAGTAGACCTATGAAATTCAGAGCAACTGCAAACAAATGATAAAGTGCCATGTCGTCATTCGACGTAAGACGCCCGGTTACTTGTGTTATCCTGTGCAAGATGTGTGTAGAAGATGCGCGGTACAGTGTATTAATATTATGATCTATGCAGTGTATTATGTTAGCAGTCGGATCATATTATACTTCATTGTGTAAGTTGTGGTTGTTGTGCTAGATGTTAACGATGGCTCGCTAGCCAAGATATTACGATTTGCTTGTGTGCATGTGTGACATTGCCTTGTGGTAGGCAGTGAGGATTTCTTGACACGTTAGTGTGGATGATTCATTTTATAGTGAGCGGCACTATACACTTGACTGTACTACGGGTAGCTCTACTTGTGCACCTTACCACTCACTAAACAGTGTGATTATAATTACGTGCTTAGTGCTTGAGATGTGTTAGTTAGCATGGTCTCACACGGGTGAGCCCCAGAATTGTTCTATGTGTAGCGATGAATTAACATGTTTCAGTGAGTTTCACATGTTACAATGAGTCCCGCCTACACATATATGTGAATGTATTATCTATTATATATTTCAGTAACTTGCAACCTTTGGCATGACTAACTGACCAAACTATACACTCTTCAGGCCTTAAATTTGGCAGGAAGGTGGCAATTGAGATAAGGAAGATGATGGCTATAATTAAAAGCTGTTTACTTCAAGCATGTATTTTTAAAAAATAACAACGTTGAAAGCTATGTAACGTCTGTATTTTTGCATGTTTGTTTCGTAATATTATATAGTACCGTGCATGTCATAAAGAGTAACCATATCAAGCGTTCAATTTGGTGCGTAGTGTTCCGGTGCGCATGAGTTCTGAATCAAGACTGCAGTTTATTACTTTTATTATATGAGAGAGAGAGAGAGAGAGAGAGAGAGAGAGAGAGAGAGAGAGAGAGAGAGAGAGAGAGAGAAGAGAGAGGCGGGGGGGGGGGGGAGCACATAATTGTTTATTCCGGGCAATGCCCGGTAGGTCATCTAGTATATATATATTACAGACGTATTATATTTCTATGAGTTTCATAAGACGGTGAAGGACATAAATTATAAAAATAATATACAGATGTAGCCTACTAATAACTATGTTTCGTGGAGGGTTCTCCGTGTGTAGTGTCATGCACACCCCTAAGCTATCGTAAAAGGGCGTGACCCTCCAGTATCGGATGGAAAAGGGAGCAACTCTGGCACAATAGCTCCTGAGCGTATTAGTGATAAGTTGAGTAAGATGACCTGCACCGGTAAACTGGTGCAGTGTCTGTGTTATTGGCTACCAGTTGATCACTGCTTTAAATGAAACGGCCACTTTAGATTTGTTGTGCTCGGCTCAGTGGAGTGAAACTATTGTGGTCCTGTCCCTTCATTGATTATGTCCTTTCATACTTTGATTAGTATATTGCAAGCACTGTTACTAGGAGGCTCCTTGTATATAATTCTTACTCGAAGTCCATTAACCTTAGCATTTATTCCATACAGTAGGTAACTGGTAATTGCTTAGATCTTATATCGTATTGATATTTGATTTACTCAGTCCTATGTATGCTCACCATTGATTGCCTGATTGATGTTGTCATTATTCTAATCATATTTTTGTCTTTTTTCTTTTGTTCCAGCTCATGGCTGGTTGGGCTTTTGATACCCTTTTATTCTATGGTCCTTTTGGTGTTTGAATAAATGAGATTGCCCGCAGAACACTGTGTTTATCCTTAAGGGAGTAATAGGACCCACATAACCCACCTAGCCACTCGTTCCCCTAACATTTTCTGGTGTCAGAAGTGGGATTAGAACCTTGAGAGCAAAAATGGTGAGCAATAATTAAACAAGCAATTCATTAATATACATCATAATGTTTATAACATATCCGCTTACGCCACATAATTATGACACTGGCTTACCTTCCATACCTGGAAGTCTGCTGACCTACTTTTAGAACATCTGTCTTGGGTCCTTGCATGCTTGCTAGGACACTATGCGATGCTAAAGAACAAGAAGGCTTTGTTGTAGTTGGAAGACTCGATCTAATCTAGACCACCAGCACACAGGCTGGAACAAGCAGCTTTTTGTCACCTTTTAATTGCATCCTTCTGCACGTGACTGCAGCTTGAATGTACTTGTAGATATCGTGCTGGATCATCCTCAATTGTTACTTTAACAAGCTTAATTCATGGGCGTGCAGGTCACAGGTGGCAAGAGGGGTAATTGTCCTCCCAAATTTGGGGGAAACCATGGGGAAATTTCGGACATGACAAGAAATACAAAACCGGCTGGAGAAAGGAAACAATGATGGCAAATTGGCAAAAATTAGTATTTTAGCTGTGTATCGTCAACTGATAAGACTTTTTACTACAAATTGACACTTGTGTGTTTTTTTTATCTACAGGGTGTTAAAATTCGCAACAAATCGGCCCCTCTTAACCACAGCGTTCCCCTACGCCCATAAGCTTAATGTTAGCCCCTGGCCCTGGCTTTGCCCGGTACAAGCCTGCTTTCGCTTTTCTTCCGCATCGTGAATTGTCTCTCCCCCCCCCCCCAACCCCTCCTTTTTTTTCTCTCTCCCTTCTAAAACAGAGTACGGTACGTCACCCCTAAAGCTTAAAAAATCTGGCACAAAATAGTCTTCGTTGACCTTCACTGACGAAAAACGCGCGGGGTTTCACTTTGGTTTATTTGAACTCTGTTTATTTTTCAACATAAGCACGCTGACATATACCAGCTCGCAAATACTGAAAATACATTCAGGCTTTAGCAAAATAATCTCTTGTCACGACGTGCTCAGCGTCTTTCACCTAAAACCATCCCCGTTTACAATCAAAGTCTAGAATCTACCCAAATACGGACAGGTAAAGGGACGTTTGATTGCCCAGATTTGACAGGTTTTGATTAGCCAGCTCGGGGGATTTCCCTGACTGGACGCGAGACCTTTATGACATCACTCGGAAATACAGTACAATAATAGATTACACTAAAGAAGGTGAAACCCTTGTATCCTTAAAAAAGAAAACGAAAAAACAACTTCGCTGAGTACAGCTCTATCCTCATGAAGGTAGCAAAATTCGCTGAATAAGTTAAAAGTGTCTCCCCAATTGTCATGTGACCTTCAACCCTCCATCCCCCAACCCCAAACCACCACACATCATGCACACTTTTGAAATGTAATCACTGAATTCTGTAACTGTGACTTTGTAGGCGCTGAAGCTTTTTGAACGTCCTATGAAAGCTGCATGGGCATCATGTGTCAAATTATGCATATTATATTCTGGAATACGAGTGTGACAAATCCAGGCGTATCATGATATAAGCACATAAAACGGGAAAATGGGGGTGTTGAACTTGAAGGCACAAAGTCACGCACATACCATATCTCTGTGTATGGGAACTGTAGAATATTAGGCTACGGGTACTTAGTAAAACCTGTCGACGTGTTAACTTGGGTGCTTTGGGCAAAAGTGTCCTATGATGATGTAGTTTGTGGTCAAAAGACTGGAGCCAGTGGAGGGAATGAATACGAAACCATTGTCAAATCAACTTTTTCTTACGCTCATCCGGTACTAGTGGTAGGAAAACGAGTTTTTATGAAGGGTGGAAAATTTGAACACCCTGGATCATGATGATAATAACGGTATATTCAACTGACTGTAAGACTGCTGTAGTGTGTCCTTCAGTTATCTAAGTGTTTGTACTTGTACATGTACATGTGGATACCTTGAAATGAAGTGCATGCACTAGAGGTCTCTGTTGCCAGAGGGATGAAGTGTTGTTGTCGGCCTAGATCGACACAAAGAGCAGCATTTTCTGGAAATATAAGCATTATCATGGTGTGCTAAGTTCACAGCTGCCAGGCAGGTGTGTGTGTGTGTGGGGGGGGGGGTGTAAATTAATACTATGTGCACAGCATGGGATCTTGTATGTCATTTTAACGCATAGATGTCATTGACCTCATTCAGATCACAGTCCTAGTTTTCATTGTTTATTATGACAATTCGTTACTTGAAAACGTCTGAGGTCGGATTTTAGCATGAGAGACGTGACCGTGTCACTGTCAGACCAGACAGTGACATCATTTGAATAAATTACCTATAGAGATATACCTGTAGTTCGTGATTGTTGGCAACAGCATTTCGACATAATAAATCGGCGCACAAAGTGTTCTGTCTCTTGATTCCACTTTAGAGAAATTTGGCCTCTCCTGACAAGGAATAATGTACGTGTATCTTCTAGCTCTTTATTTCAGGAGGTTCCGCTGCCATTGCCATTCATTTGACACTTCACTGTTCTTCTTTTCATTTTTCTTGTTTCTGTGTTAGGGATTCGTTTTTTTAAAGAGAATTTTGCCCCAGCAGCGGCCTTGTTCGGAATGCCGAGGTATCTTTAACGTGCGCAACGTGCACACAGGCCCTCCGAATTTTTCGTCCTTATCCGAGAAGACTGGGTGCTCGATCCTATCTACCATAGGATCAAGGGCAGGAATTTCTTCCCCTCGAATAATAAAAGTATTCCAACATGCCTGCACCAACCCGGGATCGAACCTTGTACCTTCGGCATGAGATGCGAGCACCTTGCCTCTAAACCACTGTGTCCCTGCAAGGAATAATGAGTTAAGCATTTCTCCTATTTGTGGACAGCGTACGATCGTGAACAATAGGTAGGCCTAGAAAACATATACCAGATGTTTGTTGATGGCAACAGAACACTTGTATACCGAAACGGGCGATTAGTGTCGTGGCTGATGTTTTGCATAACCTTAACTGTGCGTTTTGTGAGACTGTTAGTGTCAGAAGTGGTAAAATAGCATGCTGAAATCCATCGATCGTTTCTCGTTGTTTTTTTCACCAAATAATTGTGGTTTTGATTTTTACTCCAGATTAAGAGTGCACCCGTTTTTCTTAGGCTCAACTTCCTCTGCGTATGTGAATGTGTGTGTGGGGAAGGAGAGTGGGGGGTGGGGCATGTGCTTCAGCTAACCATCCCATCTTCCCACCCACTGTCCTTCCACTGCTGTGTTTTAATAATAATATCCTCTCTTCCTCCCTTGCATTTGGCTTCATCACTGTCTTTCAATTCATTCACTCCCTCTCCTTCATAATGAAAGTCACCTTTCTCTCCAGTCTCTCTCTCTCATAAACACACACATAAAGATCATTCCCCCAGCCTCTGAGTGACAGCACGAACGATCCCGACAAGTGCAGTACATGAGTCCCAGGGTATCTCAAAATTTCTGTCACTGTCGGAGAGTTCGACATGGATTGGAACCCAATGCCCTGACGTCCTACACTGAACTACCGCAGCCCTGTCAGCAAGAAAACTAGCCTACAGTAATGAACTTCATTACATGTAGTTTGACAGTCCCTCTTACCTTCTTAATCTGCACTTCAGGAACGATACATGGTTCTTAATCTCAAACAATTCATATTTATTGTGATGGATTAACCAATGTTCAGTTTAAACCTGTACATGTTCAGACATCAGACACTAGACAGATTTCAATTCCTGTGTTAAAAGTGTAATCTGCACCTTTGGCATTCATTACTTTGGCTCAAAAAGTCACAAACCAATCAGAATCTTCATAGACGGACACAGTGACAAACTGTCCATTTTTAATCATAATTTGAAAATTACATGTTGATACAATTATTCATAAGGATAAACAATGATGACATAAAAGTCACTATGCACTGACAAGATCACTTTATTTTATCTAACAAGAAGGAATTGAGTTGAAGTGTTAATTGTGAACATTCCCACCAGAATGTATTGGTACTGTGCCTTTGCTGACAAGTGACATGACAACAAAATAATATAGTGTATAAACAATCGCACAGGTTGACACATGAATGAAAATTTGTCCTTATTGTCAATGCCAAACTGCTTCGAATGAGAGACAATTCATGCATGGAAAACCAGACAAATTACAAAAACTGCATACATGACACATAGACATATGTGGATTATATATGTGAATGTCCTAAAGAAATCACAATAACTTGTTAGAATTTTCATGCAATGACAGGCAGCTCAGCTCAGTTTACATTCAGTAACTTACATGTATAATGTTTCATCTTTTTATATAATAAAAAAATTTGTGCTATTTTTAACAAGACTTACTGCCACTCACACAGATCGGATTTGCATGAAAATTTACAGGTGCCTTCTTTTCCAGCTGCAGAAGGTTGTTTTTTTAGAAATGTGGGGAAATATTTTGTTGAGTTTGCTTTGTGTCGCTACATGGCTACCTCCAATCCTTCATTTTCACAAACACATGGGCCCATGATATCACTTTCTGAAAAATTCTGGGTACCCACCACTGCATACTGTCCTATCTATCTACTGACTGCTGAGTTTTGGGGATGGCCCTCTGCATCTTGGCATCAGTGTTTTTCTGCTGATTCCTTTCGGTCTGAAGTGGGGTCCTTTTGTTGTTTTTTTAACATTCGAAGAATGGGGCAACTACTAGTAATAAATTAAAAACATACATGATGCTCTCCTATAACTAAACCTTAAGTTGCGTGACCAAATAAGCATCTTCACAGATGATTTATAATTACATGGACTCACACGCAAAACTTTATTTACAGCTTTACTGAACCACATTTAAAACTACACTTTTTACATAAAAATTTGCCAAACATTCAACTCAATCTTTACTCTTGCCATTCACTATCACGATGTGATATTCACATAAAGGCAATCACTAATCACACTATCAGCTAACAACATACACAAAATCACAGCCTCTATCATCTTTCATCATTCATCTCATCTGTTTCCATGTATTTCTCCTTGACATCTTTGATTTTCTCGTACTCAAACTCGGCTCCCACTGCACAGGACATGAGAGACTCCAGACTACGATCCTCCACTGATCCAAACACGTAACCATTGCATTTGTCAACTGCTTTCATCACTCGTAACATGCTCTCTTTATCCTGTGGGAGAGGATCAAGATTGATCTTTAAATCCCAAATAATGATCAGGAATTACATTTCATAAGGTGCTACAAGTCTGCACTAGAGTGCTTAAGGGATGACAAGTTATCAACTTATATAATCTGTAGCCAATGAATTACAGTGGACTTGATAAGTTGTGAAGTTTTATTTATTGGTTATGTACATTGTATTTTTATCCAGATGCAGTATGTTTTTGATTTTATGGGTATGTTTTTAATCATGATACTACATGTATACTGCATGTGATACTTATACAACACACAGTGATATAGTTAAATATTTGATAAATTATTTCCAGCATGAAGAGGCCAAATAAACAACATTATAGAGAAGAACAGGCCGAATAGGCCGCTGCCTGGGCAAATTGAAAAAAAAAACAACTAACCCCCAATGTGGTGACGACATGTCTGTGCTGTAATGACACTAAGGCAAATTTCCCGAACGGGATTAAAGAAAAATATACAAAATACAAATATAAATTAAACAACATTTAGTGATGTCTGTAGAAGATTTTACATTACTTACCTCAACACTGAGCGGCACAAAGCTGACTAAGCTATAATCTTCAACAATCCCCACCAAGGCCTCATTCAACTTTTTGTACTTCTGGAGCAGTGGATCATCCTGACAAAACAATAAGACACAAATAAACTATTGCACACACTGGTAAGAAATGGATCTGGGTAAAGTGCAGCTGAATAAAATGGCAAAAAAAATTGTTCAAAAACAAGTGAATTAACTCATTCCCTACAGTAACTTTTGTGGGTGTGGACGGGAACTCTCAACACTATCCAGCATAGTCCAAAGATGTCTTTTCTTTCACTCAGTATAAAGACATAATACATTAGACATTAAAGTAAAGGAAAATCAATGAACCAGGATGGGATCTAATATTTTGAGACGTTGGCTTAGATATTACTTATTAGTGTTGGAAAGTCGGTGTCCACTCAAGCTGAATATTCGGCTTTCTGTAGCAAATCGAAAATCTGTGATCCGAATATTCGGCTTACCATAGCAAATGAGTTTGGAAAACATAACTTTGGAAACAGTCTTCACTTAGCATAATGCAATTTTATACTCATAATTTTATCCATATGTTGCAAACTACGTTATCTTTGAGGAACTTAGGTGACAACCGCATGTTTCTAGGTCTTGCTTATCTTGGAGTTCTCGAAATAAGTTTTGCAACTTGCTTACAAGTATAAAACAGGTATTGTATTGATTTCAATACCTGATTTCACGGAGACTTGGGTTTCTGTATTTGTACTGCATTATGACTGCTTGATGTTCTGCATGTCTTAGCCAAATATGTGTGTAATATATTTACCTGTAATAAGCCCAACAGATACTGCAAGTCCAAAACATCCGTGTAGAAGTCAGGATTAAATGCTAACTTGCCTTGTTTCTCAATCAAATCCACTTTGGACAAAACATTGACATGGGGGAGACTGAGCTGTCAAAATTGAAAAGAAGAACTGAAAAATTAGAATTTCATGAAACAAAGATCTTGTGCACATCCCATAATCTGTACCTTTTGTGACACCACCCTTCTGTCACAGATCTGATCTAGGAAAATGAAAACCACTATACTTTCTTTTTGTGACTTTGAGGTTAGGAATGTAAGTGCATTTTCAGTAACAATCTGGACAAGCTTGAATGGACAATTATCTACAGACATAATTGTTGCAGATCATAAAGTCTACAGTATCTCCACAAATGATTTATAACTACATGGATTCACATGCAAAACTTCATTTACAACTACAGTGAATCAGACCAAAATACACTGGAACAAGGTCACTTCTAATACTAACATAAAAAAAACCCCAAAAACTGGCAAATTTACATCCCCGTTCTAGGCGAGCCAGAGCTTTTTCTCTTTCCCTCGTGTCAGGGGTCGGCAAACAGCAGCTCACGAGCTGCATGCTGCTCTTTTAACTTTCATTTTGTTTATTTGCCGGAAAAAAACACCAAAAACCACTCTTTAAACTGAGAAAAACTTTCATTCATGTTGTGTCCCATTCTAAAGTTCAGTTCGAAATATCTTGTCTGCAAGATTGCCAACCTCTACCCTGTGTGTTTATGTCTGCATTGCACTGCAAATGTACAAAATAAGCATTAGTTTATGAGGGCAGGGAATGTTATCGCACAATAAAATTTCAGTCGTGTGGCTACTCATCAAAATGTAAAGGTGATCAGTGCCAGGTATACCCAATAACAATAATAATACATTACATTTGTATGGCGCATTTCCATTAACAATGCTCAATGCGCCATACATGACTCTCTCTTCCTCTCTCACTCCCTCCCCCTTCCTCTCTCTCTCTCCCCGACTCTGTCATTCAAGACGAACTCTCTCTTTTTCTACCACCTATTGGAAACACTGTGAGAACAGACGATGTTTTAGTTTACGTTTAAAAATCTTCAAATTAGATTATTCAAGAACAGCTTTTGGAAGTTTGGAAACTGGACTTTTGGTGGTAAAACATTCACAGTACCATAATACAAAGACCAAAACATGCACCTCCCCAACCCTAAGCCACCAGATTCTCAAGCCCTACTCAACACTAACAGCAAATTGATCTATCTTGACTTGCCCTGACCTGTAACATTGTGTTGAGGGAGGTAAGCAGAACAGCCACAAACTTGCCAGGATCACTGCAGTAATGCGAATCCACAAGGTGGACAGCAGTCAGTCTGAAGTCCCAGCTGGTCAGCTGATCAAGCAGATTCTTTACTGAATTATGATGTGTGTAGAGTTCAACCTTTATTGAGAAAAAAAAAAAACAGAAAAAAAAAATCAACAAACAATAACAATAAAACATTATAATATCATAATTGTGTCATCTGATAGTAAAAAGAATAAATGATAGAAATCATGTTTAACAAAAGCCACACTGGACTGTATCTGCTATTATTATATAAAAATGATGGCGTGTCCCATAGAACCCATCCACTCACATTAAAGAAAAATATTGAATAGCTGTAACTATAAAACTAAAGGCAGGATGGAGAGAAATGATGATACAAATGATGTAATTAACCTACCCATGATGTAAAGCTAAGTAATGTCTACAATCCTAGACCCACATGTCGAAAACTCCACTCAACATTGGGGCAAAAATCTGGGCTTGAGGGAATTTAGTTCAAAGCTTTGGGCAAAGTGCTCAGGATGAAACCAAAAGTCTCCAGAATGTCCATCAGCCCAAACTAAAATCTGCATTGTAACAGTTTATTTTCATTTTCCATGCTCCTCTCTCACCTGGCCAGGAAAGTCAAATAGAAGATATTTGTCCTTCACCGTGTCCAACTTTTCCTTCAGCCAGTCCATATTTTGCTCCAGATATTCCATACAGTAGACCAGTCCTCCGTTTGGACCCAGCCTCAGGTGTGTCATGACGTCTTCCAGAGCAATCAACTCTGAGATGTCGACAGCACAGGTGTACGGCAGTATATCGTTGGCTGGGTCCATGTTTACAACTGCCACATCTCGTCCCAGGGATGACAGAAACTGAGACATACCTACCAATGAGACAGTTCACATTATAAATTGCTGGCACAGCAGAAACTGAAAACTCTACCTCTGTAACTCCATTAAAAGCCTATTACCATCACACCACTGGAACAGACTCTCCATTGTCCACTTTATTAGATATTAATGAAAGAGCCCTAAATCAGCTACTCACACAACCATCTTCATACAAAGATAAAAGATGCACATAAAATGCAAATAACTTCATGACTTTACCTTTAGCCTTACGATACCATAATATTGTCATGACGTGAGGTGGAATGTTCCAGGTCTGTTTTACTATGGCATAATACATAATTAAATCAAATACTTCATGCCAAACACGTAACTATAGTTCGTTTTTAACCCTCTGAAAGCATAAGTCATTAAGTGTCATTCATTATACACCACTTTAACGACTAAATTATTCCTCACCCTTCTCAACACACACAAAATAGCAAGTATTTATACTTATAGATAAAAACAACAACACAAAATGAATGGCATCAATTTTTTTCTCCCTCTTGACCACTGAAAAATCACAAACAGACCGCATGGATCTGTTCTACTATGCTAGTGTCAATTGTATCATAGGCCCTAATATAATAATTAATATATCCCTGCATTTGTTTTACCACACGGAAATTGGAGTGAGCTAATCTAAGTTCCTGAGATCAAATCTAAATAAACAGAAGATTAAAATGTAAAGTACACAGACAGAAATTCCATGACTTGACTGTCTGATCACTTTTTCTCACCAAAATTTCTGCGATGAAAACTCTATGATATAATGTGAGTCAAATAGTATGACACTGGTACCACCTGTTCTCTTCCCTGACCACTGAACATGATCACTAAGCAAAGAGTAGTGAACGTTAACTGACCTGCACAATACGTTGTCTTCCCTGACCCAGGTGGGCCGATAACAATCTGTCCAAAGGGCATGGCTACTCTTTCTGTCAAATCATCAGTGTAAACTCTTCATATTTGTTCATCTGTCTTGATTTCTTGTTTTTAAAACCTTTAAAATCAATTGTCAAAATGATTAAATCAACAACAGACAAAAAGAAGCATACAGAGGTCTCTCTATTATATTATTAGTTTATAAACACAACAAATTATTATCAGTGGACATTTTCATAGATGAACTTTTCATGCTTTTTTTCATTCCAGAATGTAGGGTAAAGATTACAGGCTGATTTCACTTCTGAAATGACAAAAGACAATGCTTTTCCTTTACTCAAAAAAACATACACATGGAACTGCTTTGATTTCAAGTACATTCAGGCTTTTCCCAGACCTAGTGAGTGAGTCACAAACATTTACCGGTACCATTTTTACTGACAAATCATTGCCTAGTTTGGCAACAGCAAAATGCACATTCCTCCAGAAGTGATGTCAGAAATAATAATTGCCATTAATGGAAAGAAAGTGAGAAGTAATGTCATGAAAAGTGTGATGCACTATTACCGGTATGTGGATTCTTCCCTGTGTATCTTGATTGATCACCTTATGACATAAAACAGCTATAAAGATAGGGCCACACGAGCTATCAAATCTATGTCATAAAAGTGACACACTTTGCAGAGACACTGTCCTGCATTGGAAATGAATATTTATACAACGGTACTCGGTAGCTGTCTACATGCTTTAAAGTGGCCATGGACACTGAGCCAAGTAAGTGGCTGATATAGGACCTAGGCATGCATTCCCATTCCAGATACAAGAAATAACAATACAATATGTTTCTAGCCAGTGGAACAGATCAGATTAACTGTGACGGAGGTCATTTGTGTGTTTATTATTCCTTCTGTTTCATGACATTATGACCATTCAGTTACTGTGGGAGAGAATTCATATGTTAAGTTACATAGCTTTAGTATCAAATCTTTTGGTGATTTGACACCATCACTGAAAGGAAGAATGACGACTCAGTTTGCCCATTGCTAACTCTACCCGTTACTCTTTCAACCTGAAAACAAAAAGGAAATACTGTGACAGTTTGTAAGAAATTGTAAGAGCTCAAGGTAGTCTGGACATATGGAACTCTTTCCACTGAATTTGTAAAAATCAGGCTTGTGTCCCTACCTCCCATCTAACAAACAAAATGGTGTGACAGTGTCTTCTAACATGCTAGTGAAATCAGGTTAAGCACTGAACAAGCCACTAAGAAATGACTGCCCCCTCATTTATTTATTTAAGCAGATAATAGTTTTATTAAAATTTAATACACTATATAAGCAGAACATTTATAATGCCCTGTATTAAGGCCTTACTTTTAAAACTATTATATTATTATCAAGATAAAGAAGAATGTCAAAGTTAAGTTGGACAGAAATGGGCACTTCTTTTCCTCTGCTAGTTCAGTAATTCTCATGAAACAATACTTCAGGCTTGCACATCATTCAGATGCTGCTCACTGGTCAGGA
The DNA here is from genome assembly GCA_963931925.1 of Onchidella celtica. Taxonomy (NCBI): domain Eukaryota; kingdom Metazoa; phylum Mollusca; class Gastropoda; order Systellommatophora; family Onchidiidae; genus Onchidella; species Onchidella celtica. The sequence goes on along the minus strand of OZ007567.1, from coordinate 114,167,508 downwards.
CTGGACACCTCTTGGCGTAGCCGGCATGTAAAATATAGATTATTATTGAAGTCTGGTTATCTAAATTTTGTTGAATATCATTTACACTCACTTATTCTTGAAAGCCTCATCCAGGGAAAGCAATGGGAAAAGAAATTTAATAGTAATTATGTAGTGAGCCTTTGATTTGCAAAGTCCACCTAGGACATCTTTTGAAGTTCAGAAGTGTTTTAAATGGCAGGACTTCGGGCTTGGTCTGCGTGACTGGAAGACTATGTTTGGATCTGTTCAAGAAAGCATCATTGTAACTGTCCCAATGACTTCAAGGGATGAGTTCCATCTGCGCCACACTGCTTTTTAAAATTTAAAGGCTATCAAATGAAGCTGCCTAGTGACATGACATCACAAATCTAACCAATTTATTTAGACTGCCATTATCTGCCAACATTATCAGTGGACACTGCCTGGGTTTATCCGCCAACAATATCGGCCCATGCTTATCTGCCAGTATTGGGTGTTTACTAAATACAAAAAAAAAAACAACTGGAATTATTCCTTTTTATTGTTGTTGGATTAAGAAACGAAAAAGATAGATTCCCAATCAAAATGAAATGATGAAAAAAAAATGAAGAATTTATCCGCTGATGCTGTTTGATAAAATTTCCCTTAGGATTTTTTTTTTTAATCCATAAATTCTGTATTAGTGATTGATCTCCCCTGATTCGAACTCTTCTCCGTCTTCCTCCCTTGTTCCATTCATCCTGATCAACATTTGTATTGCGCATGTGTTGAAAACGATAGCATGACTGAAATTGGAAAGGCTTTTCTGAATAAAATTATAAATAATGAAATTTTATTGATTAAATAGATACATACGAAGATTCAAGTCTTATCCATAGATATGGGGTTCTTGTTTTCCTTATATTTAGTAGGAATTCCCTCACAATTGCAGTTTGCACAGGGTTCTAGTAGCGTGGTGGTTAGCATCTTTGCCTGTCACTGTCAGTCAGGGGGACCGTAGTTCGATTTCAGCAGGGCATTTTTTTTTCTTATATATAGGTCTTTTTATCAAGAATCCATTTTTTTAAAATCAAAGAACAATAATATTAATTGGGAATAAATCAAGTTTCTATCTTTTTTTTTTTTTATCTTCATCTGTCAATCGGGGGACAGTGGTTTGATTCTCACTCAGCAGGGTAGGTTTTTTTTTCTTTTCTTATAAAAGTCTTTTTATCAGCAACCAATCTGTTTTTAATGTTTTTAATCCAACAACAATAATAGAGAATAAATCCTGTTTGTTTTGGGTAATTAGTCAATACCAATACCTGAGCTTTATCCGCCGATACTGTTGGCGGTCCAGGCTACCAGGCAGGCAGTATCCGCCAGTAATCAATGTTGGCGGATAACGGCAGCCCCCCCCCCCCCCCAAAATACTCGGCTGAGAATCGAACCATGGTCATCCGACTGACAGGCGAAAGATGCTAACCACTATGCTAGCGGTCCCTGTATAACTGTGAAAGAATTTTTCCAAAATAAACATCACTAAACCAATAATCGGCGGATACACACTTCGATTTATTCATAAATTGGTATTTTTATAGAATCACTCCCGACTCAGATGGACCTGGCCCTGGGGGGGGGCATGAGGGTCTAGACAGTTTGTATCAATGGGCAGTAGTCAGATTGACTAATCAGGCGAAAAGGGGCTGGGGTAGCTGTAATAGCGACGTCCATGTGGGAAAATGCGGTGGTAGATCTAATTGACGCTACCGATTGGAGACGGGAGTTATTCTATGAAATTACCGAAAAATCTAGATCTAGACCCGTAGGCGTAGATCTCGCTACTTTCGATTTCGATGAGACCAAACTAATTGATAGTTCTTTACCAAATGTACTCCGCCAAACAGAACACTATCAAAAGAATTTCAGTTCTGCTATTCTTGATATAAACTGGCAATAAGCCTGTGCATGTAGATCTACCCTAAAGAAAACTGTCGGTTAAAAACAAAACATACTTGATTTCCTTGAACTGACAATACTGCAACTTTCCGTTTACTTTTCACAGCCAGAGAATTAAACGTTCTTGAGAATGTTAAACTTCAGGTGCAATCATTTCATTCCTCAAAAGAGTGGGACCTAATCCATGCTACATAAGTATCAATAATATGTTCCAGAGATTTTTTCATTTCATATATAATATTAATCAAGCACCATTACTTGTCAAGTAAATTCAATATTTTTTTTTCCTGGCGAAATCAATGACACAAACCATCGGACAAACTGTCAGTTTAGACTGCTGTTAAGGCAAAACTAAGATCAGGACAACCACAACGAAACATGGCATTGTTATGATGAGTTTTACAAGTTGGACGTGAATGTTGACGCACAGCTGTCATGTACCTGGCGATTATCACAGCTGTGCTATTGCCGCTGGTAGCAATAGCTTGGGCCACTTCACTTTTATATGCAAATTTTAGTCCAGGGAAGTACATTTCAGGAATATTAGTTGTCTCTGCATTGACTTGCACGGTTAAGTCAAAATCTAGATCTAGATCTAGATTATTCTACATTTTAAACTTTATTAGTTTATTAAAAAATGTTAGATCTAGAAAAATCGCTTATCAGCGTATTTAAGAGCTATTCGTCAGTCAGTCGCAAATGGTTGTTCCCAAATCTAGTGGTCTGACTAGTGGCTGATTTCAGAAAATAGGAAATCTCTTCTTCTTCTTCTTCTTCTTCTTCTTCTTTCATAGTTGGCACATCTAGAAGACGATTCCCCCAACTGCACTACTATATGCGACTCAACGTCGCTCCTCTGAGGCTAAAAGCAGGGTAAAACCTTCATAGATTTTAAGACCATTTAAAAATATCTTAGTTGTGTAAAATCTTTTGTATATAATAACTCTGGTATAAATAGCCTATTAAATATCTCTTGGTTTCCAGATTGTGCACAGAAATACAACCCGCACTTTAGTTACAATGGTAGCTGCAACGGATAATTATGTTCTTTAATTCATTGTCGAAAGTCGTTGCAGACGGTAGTGTTTGGACTTCTGCCGGGAGGTTGTTCCACATCCTGATGACACTAGGGTAAAAAGAATAAAGATGGCTGTTAACCCGTGAGCTTGGGATGTTATATTTTATATTATTCCTTCTGTTGCCTCTGGTATTAATGGTGAGGTGGTTCAGTGGGATATGGATATTTCCTTCCCTGCCCTTATAAAATATTTTTACTTTGTTTTTTGCTCTCCTCTCTTCTAATGGTGTCCACTGAAGGTCTCTCATCATTTTGTTTACACTACTACTTCTAGTATAGTCATTCGTCACAAAGCGGGCAGCTCTCCTCTGGACCCTTTCCAGTTGGTCTATATTTATTCGACAATGGGGGTCCCAGACACTCAGGAAAAGGAGACAGTTTTCTACGCAGACGAAGTAGATCTATTTATATTCCTGATAATTTCTTGTATTTTATGTATTTTGTATACTTCTTTAAAATTCCATTTAGGAAATTTTGCCTTAGTGTCATTGCAGTCCAGTTACAACTGGAGCAGACACATTGTCGCCACAGTGCAGTGCCGGTCGGCGTTTTTTTTTGGGGGGGGGGGGGTGAGATGAGGGGTCAGGGGGAGGGAGTGGTAGGGATAAATTTTATTTAATTTTGCCTGGGCAACTGCCTGTTTGGCCTGCTCTTTTCGATTTCCAACTGCCCAGGTATCTTTAACATGCACACGGGCCCTCCGAATTTTTCATCCTTATCTGAGAAGACTAGGTACCAGATCCTACCTCCCATAGGATCAGGGACAGGAAAATATGAGAATAATCCCAAAATTCCAACATGCCTGCACCAACCAGGATTCGAACCCCTAGAGTACCTTTGGCATGAGGGGATATTTTTGGATTAGCTTCCTCTGAAATGGGTGGCATGCTGTGAATTGGATGGACTATTCTTTTACATACTGTGACAGTGATTTTGGGAGAACCTGTGGCCGGTTTCATGAAAAGTGCCTAGCCCATGGGACAGAAGTTGGTACCTAAACGATCTGAACGCACCCAATTGGGCGAGTCCTTGATGTAACACATGGGCGTGTTTCAAGAAATTTACCTAATACCTATGCTTGTGCCTAAGAGGGCGCTTGCCCAACTGACCGTTACACACTTATTTTTAGAAGCTGGCATGGGTATGTGGTGGAACTCTTTTAATCGCAACGTTTAAACGTTCTCACTGCTTCCTGTCATGGTAAATTAGTATAATCCAAATGTTTTAAGAAACAATAAATTAACCAGAAAGACTACAAATTGTGTTATGAAGGTGAGAATATGCCTCAGAAAGTGCATGTGATTAGAATTCGTCAGTTAGTTAGAGGTTTGGCAGTGAAGAAACGAGCCTTGTAGTAATAACACTGTGCCTTAGCTGAGTCTAGGCCGTGGTTAGATGTAACATGTGAATATTAATTAGATCAAAGTGCTGCCCTTCATTAAATATGAGTAGGTGAGGAAAAGAAAGAAAAGGGTGTGCTCATATGCATGTGGATGATGATACAATCAAATTATAATTCTGGGGAGAGAATAGAATTAGATCAACCGATGAGGAACTGAAAGGTGCTCGGTTGATTTGAGCGGATGACTAAATCTAACGAAGAAATCATCGCACATGGATGGGAATGGATCCATCACATGTCGGTGTCCATTCACTCGATCTCCACTTCAAAGTGTGTTATCATAATTAAAAACAAAAAAACAGAAATTTTAAATTGGGAACAAAATCAAAACATTGGCCCAAAGATGTGCAAACCAGGGTGCTGCACATGAAATTTAAATGAAAAATTGTATGCAATTTAATAATAAATAATAATAACAACAATAAAACCAATAATAATTGGAGGGGGGGGGGGCCACAGTAACGATCTGATAAAGCGAATTAGGGGATTTCGAAAGGTCCAGGGGACGTGGCTAGGAATGTGGAAGGATAGAGTAAGCACAGGGGAATGAAAGAATGACCGAATGAAATGAAACAACTCCACTGCTCATCGTGTGCTAGAAATGTGGCAGTAACGAAATGAACCTTGTAGTAAACACTGTGTGCTGGCCAAGTCTAGGCTGTGGCTGCATGTAAATTGTGAATATTATAATTAGATCAAAATGCTGGCCTTCATTGTAAGAAATGGAGGAAAAGAAAGTAAAGGGTATGGTACATGGATGATGAGACAATCAAATTATAATTGTTTGGTGTGGGAAGAAAGTAGAATTGGATAGAGCGATGACGGACCCAAAGGGGCTCGGTTGAGTCGAAGGGATGAGTAGATCTAATGAAGAAATCGGTGGACATGTATGGGAATGGATGAATAAATTAATTCTAAGGAACGAGGGATATCAAAATGGATCTAGATGATGCCCAGTTTTAGCATTTTGAACATAATATTAATGCGATTTGTCACCTGTTGGTGGCCACCCACTCTCTCTACATCAGAGGGCATGTCTGCTGGGCTTGGGCTGTTGTTTTGGCCCTTGGGCCCACCAGTTTGCTGTCCCAGGAGCTGTGACCCAAGGGACCGCCCAAACTGACCGGGCGTATTTCGTGAAACGCTGCCCAGCTGTGTCAAGTACCCATGGACCTGGTTTTGCATTTAGGTCGGAACTTTGCCTTGGGCACTTTTCATGAAACCTACCACTGGTGTCTTAAAAGTCTCTCTGTATAACTGATTCTCCCTTTTTCCAATAGTCTGGCAGTTAAAGTATCTGTTTGAGAAGTTTGAAGAACAGAAAATAAATTTAAAACTTGTCAGGGTGTGAACAGTTTTCTTTTGAGATCTGAAGCTGACTTGCAGTTGCACAAGACTGAATAATTTGTTCTGTAAAGCTAAAAAAATTTTAATAAGATCGTTACTGTCTTTTCTTGGTAATCAAGTAGAATTTCATCACAGTATGTGATTTGTCAGCCCTCTTTACTTCCACTATACCCCAATCTGAAAGTTTTCTGGCTGCAAGATAAATAAATGTCATGTTACATATTCTGTTATTTATTAGGTTTCCATCCGCCCTCAGCATGGCAGTGGATGGTCAGCTTTACTGCTCCCATTTTTGTCGTTACCTATGGATTGCAGAAGAAGAGTCTGAACCAGTCTGGAGCTGTTGCTGGTAAGATACCGATTTTTAAGTGTTGTTGATAATATAATTTGTGATTTACAGGCTTTGCTGACATGATTTTCATTTGATGTATTATCACTGGTACATGTACATGATTGGTTCCCATCTTATACCAGTAAATGGCTCACGTGTGGTAAATATCTAACAACATGAATTTTAATGTTGTGTTGAAAAGGGAAAGACTACTGAATCTGCTTATCGCCATTCTAAAGAGGGTTATTTCATGTTTGTAAGTGTCAATTGCTGAGTCACAGTGTTAATTATAAAAACATCCGCAACAGCTGAAAAGATTTAATGCCTTTGAGTTTCAGTGTCTACCAAACTACTGATAGTGATACTGTCATTTGAACAGACGAATAATTGGCTATCCTGTGACATATAACAGGGGTCATAGTTCTCTGCGGGTCCACGAATTTCCGTGGTCCGCGCGAGGATTTTGAGGCTCTCCGTGGTAGCGGTGCCCTCCGCGGTTTAAAAAAAGAAAATTAAATTTTGTCAAGATAAGCATTTTTATGCCAATTATTTAGTGTTTTTTTAATACATGTATGAGATGTCAATATTAATTCTCATTATACTATTCAGGTTTTTCTGACAAGTTTAATTTCATATGTGTTAAGTACTGTTAGAGAGGGTGGGGGGGTGGTGAGGGTTACGCGCGTATAGAAACTGGCGACCCGAAAAAATTTTCAGTGGTTCAAAACATTGTGTACTATGACCCCTGATATAATTCCATTAATAACTATCAGTAGTGAGGAAAAGAAAACCCCATCAATTATGATTTATGGCAGCTTGTTGTAGTTTTTTGTTTGCTAATCTAATCATTTTTCTAACACAGCAAACACTTTTGTTGATCTTGCCGTGTGTGACAAATGTCAAAACAAGGGAAAATTTCAACAGTCTGGCAAATGCAGTGTGGTTTTGTTGGTGTTATATATATTACAAGGCTTGCAGAAAACTTCGACAAGTTTTTTTTTGCCAGTGTATTCCTATTTTATCAAAGTTCTTGAACTGTATTTGTTCTTTTTTTCTAATCTCTACAGCTCTCCTAGTTGGATTTTTGCTTTCCATCAGCTGCATGCGATTCTTGCTGTCTCTGTTAGCATTTTTCATTTTTGCCTCAAAAGCTACAAGATTTCGAGCATCCCGAAAGAGAAAGCTTGAAGCTGATTTTAAAGAAGGTTTGTTTTAATGTGATGAGATGTAAATTTTGACTTGGGCTTTGTTGGGTTAATATGAATAAAACTGCAGGGTCAAATGTTATATGATTGGTTGATGGACTGATGGAACTTCGTTAAAACTAAACTCAAAGGCATCTAGGACGGGACCATAGTATTTTTGCACAGGAAGTTGTAGCTGAACAGTGAACACACCTCAGTATTTACTCTAACTGGCTTTGTTGTCAGACTGCAGTCCCCTGACAACGGCTTTTTGAGTTCAGTTTTGTGGAGATGACAACAGCCCAGTGGCCATAGGGAGATTTCTTCCTTCATAGCAATAATGATAATTTGAAATTGCTATAGTCTTAATCATAAATGTTCTTGTAAAAAGGAGGTTTTTGGAAGTAGTGGCTGCAATGGACATTTAGACAGTAGTCTGTCAGTTCTTTATTATACACTTTATGAGCTTCCCAGTTGAAGCAGTCACCTTGTGACGACAAATTAAAAATCACACATAGATAACATCTGAAATATTAAGACTTTCTGGAGCACAAAAGACTTTGTCCTGCTATATTGATGTAGAATTAGATTTTAAATTGCTGGTTCCTTACTTTGAAAGTTACATATTGTGTGATTTGTAGGAGATATTACACAAGGGCATGACTGAAGGAAATGCATGGAGATGAAAAAAACAACGGCAATACTTTCCGGAACTTTAATTTTCCCACTTCATTCCCTTGTGTTGTAGGCGGTCAACGCAACTGGGTACAAGTTATTTCAAATGGAGGGCCAGCTGCCTTATTTGCTGTGTTCTACATGTGGGAGGTAATCATCCTTGAAGTGAGAGGAACCTCCTAGATGCATACAGACTGCCATGCACAGGAACTGAAGCTTGTTGTGAGATGGGTGCATTGAAGGCAGAAATTGGTTCAAGATCTTAATATATTACAAAAATTGCTATGTCTGTCATAACTGATGAATCCATCAGACTTGGGGAAATTCTAGAAATCTCCAGAATTATCATGATTATTGATGTCCAGGATTTTAGCAATTCTGCATAGATGTAGAGAACTTCAGTCATTTATAATATGGGCTTGTGGTTTTTGGGGGGGGGGGGGAAGAGGCGTAACCTTAAGCTGAACTGCAGATTTTGACCTTGTTATTCTTTCTACAGGTGGGATCTGTAGATGCTCCTGTTGATTTCTTTAAAGTCTTTGGTTCCTCTTGGTATGCTATGGCTGTTATGTCAGCACTTGCCAGTGCCAGTGGAGATACATTTGCTTCAGAAATCGGATGTGCATTTGGAAGTCAAGATCCTGTCCATATTATAACCTGGGAAAGAGTCCCTCGAGGTGAATCCCCTGCGAAGTGACCATCTGTGTTATTTTCAGTTGTGCTTCAGTTTTTTCCAGCCTCATCACTGGCATGATTTTTGGCTGATACTTGAATATCCATGTACTGTGAATACGTGTATAAATTAGGGAAAATTTTAGACACTCCTTTCAGCACAAAAATTGACAAGGATAGAGTACTTTACTTGTGATCCCATTGCGCAAACCTGTTTGCGGTGGTTAATATAGTTTAGCTTATTGCAGTGTTAATTGTGTGGATACTGTCAATCTCATATTGTTACACTAATGGTGTACCATGGTTGTAAGAGGGTCATTCAGAGGGACACTGTGGTCTCAAGGTCTCTCATGCTGAAGATACCGGGTTCAAATCGCGGTCATTGCAGACATGTTGGAATTTTGGGATTTTTCTCATATTTTCCTGTCCCTGATCCTATGGTAGGTAGGATCGAGCACGTAGTCTTCTCAGAAAAGGATGAAAAATTCGGAGGGCCTGCATGCATGTTGTGCACCTGAAAGATACTGTGGAAGATGGAAATCGAGAAGAGCACGGCCGAATAGGCCACTGCCAGAGCAAAATTAAATGACAACTTATCCTCCCCCCCCCCCCCCAAACAAAAAAACCCCGCCAATTGGCGCTGTTCTGTGCCGATGATGGGTCTGCTCCAGTTGAAACTGGGTTGCAATGACACTAAGACAAATTTCCCAAATGGGATTAAAGAAGTATATGAAATACAAATTCTTGTTCATGTCTCGTATAATTGAAATGTAATATTTTCTATACTTTACAGTGCCATTTTATCTAGTTGTCACAGTGAAGAATGATTTCTTTAAGCTGTTTTCATGTGTGCGAAAATGGAAATGAAAATGTAAAAAATCCATCCATCAAGTAGTAAAAAGAAAGAATGTACCGATGTGCGCAGAAATGGTGTTTCGTACACATGAAAGCATTCTCTCTATTTCACCACTTGAATGGTTTTTGACATTTCTGTTGCTGTTTCTGTACACATGAAAACCCAACTTATGACTGTAACTTTACGTTTATGAAGCTATTTAGCACAGTCAACAAAATATTGTTAATTTTTACAGGTACAAATGGTGGAATATCCCTTGTTGGAACACTCAGCAGTGTATTTGGGGGCCTGCTGGTGGGAGTGGCATTTTATGTGACAGAGTTGTTGATGTTACCTTGGGGAGTACTTCGTGAATCTCCCTCCCAGTGGCCAGTAGTGTTGTATGGTGGTCTAGCAGGTTTTGTAGGGTCCTTGATTGATTCCTTGCTTGGAGCGACACTTCAGTATTCAGGTAAATATGTTGTTTTGTGCTTTTCTTCCTCTTATGCTTTTTTCTTTCTCTTTTACTCAAGACAGATTAGAAATGGTTGGTAGCTCTGTTTTGAACATAATGCATTTGGTGCGACTTGTCATTTTTTTCTGATGTTTATCTTTAAATAAAATTGAGTATTGTACTTTCAAAATGTTCAGTTACTTTTGCTATTGAAGCAGATTTTGTCAGTTAATTTAAGTTGAACTTTGAAATTTTATCCATCATGGTGGCACTCTTCTCTTGATTTCCAGTGTTCAATAATTATTTGTCTATCTAGATGTTATATTCCTCACTTCTTGACACCACAGAATTTTCTTATTTTATTTCAAGTTCGGACCGGTATCATTAAATAAATTTCTAATCTATTGGTACTTTTGGACTTTAACAGAATCTGAGACTGCTCAGATTGTGCATGGTATTTTTCATATGTCTTTAGCATTTAATTGATATTAATGTCATGATGAATTTGCACAGTGCATATTTTTTCAGCTAACCTTTAAGATTCAATTTGTGTGAGTTGGCAATCATAAACTATGGGTAGCCACATTTAAATGTTGCAAGTGGGCCTCCCAAGCAACAAATAAATACATGTACCATTTTTAGTATCAGCTTTATCTTGATTTCATTTTGTTTCTATTCTTCTTTCCAGGCAAGCACAGGAGATTGAATTGTATTGTAGAATGTAAAGGACCAGATGTGGAATATATCAGCGGAAGAGAATTTCTAGACAACCATTCGGTGAATCTCCTGTCATCCCTCATTACAGGTCTTATTGTTCCTAGAGTAGCCGCTCAAACATGGACAGTGTTTTTGTGAATGGACAAGGTCACCTGTCATGTCTTTGTTTAGTCATCAAAATATTGCCCAATTGGTGTTTGCGGGAACCTTGTACTGAGTGATATGTAATGAAATTGTGATGAACTCTCACTAGCGGGATAAATTTTACGTGAAATTTTGCAACGGAGACAGAATTATAGGAGAATTTTGCTCAGATCTGCCTGCCTATGACAAGACAATAGAGGATTTTGGCATTTTACTGACAAAATTGTGGAGAGTAATAATGAATGCAAGTTATTTGTTAATGTTAGTTGTTTGGATGAAGCTGTGGCCTTTATGAGAAAATGAAGCATTTTTATCTTGGGATCCATGTTTTTGTATGACCTAACAGGCTCAAACTCTCTTCAGCAAATACATGTTTTCATGTTAAATTCCATTTCTCTCCAGTTTAAATGAAATGAAGCACTTGAAAAGTGCTCTTTCCATTTGTCTGTAGTTCTTGATGATATCAAAACCATTTTAATTGGAACCTTTTGAGATGTTAAGATATCAGTTGTGTCAAAAGAAAGACAGTGTTATGCATACTTAAAAAATATACAAAATTATTTCTAAATATAACATGTATGTTGCTCCACACAATAGACACTTCAACTGTAACAAACTTCATGATAGTTTTCAGACATGCCACACAAATTTTGTGGGAATCAGCAAAGTTAAAAACTTCAGTGCTCAGTTGATTGACGTGCTGGTTGTGATTAAAATGCTGATCCTAAGTGATACTGAGATAAACACATCAGTTGACATGTGATGGTTGGATGAGTATCTGCATTGATCACATGTGTGCTAATATCACTATGATATAATTATGCAGCATGAATTTCATTGAATTTGCTGCATACGTCTTTCTCCAACTCACTGATAATGTACTGTAACTCCAAAACTATTCATTTCCATTTAGTTTCTCATCTCAAAATACAGATTATTGTCCCTTTTCTAGATGTATTTATAAAATTGCTGAACATCCTACAAGTGATAGAAATGAATAAGTATCAAATTTCACAGTTGTATTTCTTCATTTTTCTGTGTTCCTGAGTCATGATCTATTTTTTTTTACATATCCATCCTACTCAGTTATTTTTATTACATCTGTTGAAAGATTTTGTATGTTTTATGCTTTGCTAAGAATGTTCATTTTCTACCTTAATCATTCCTTTGGTGAGGTGATTTCTACATTTTCTTGTACAGTACTTGCTTGTGTCCAATGTGTGCCATTTCATTAAAAAAAATTGAGACCTGATTTGCTAAAAAAAAAAATCAAAACTCACCCACATCAGGAGTCAAGCAGATCTCATTTCCGCCATTAATTTTTTAGTTTTCAGAATCCTCTATGAACAAGATATAAAACTGTTTTGTGTATATGGGAGCATAATACATGTATATTTATGCTTAATGTTTGCCACATGCAGTATTGCAGGAAGTCTCCACTGCTGTTTTATTTGTTTCAAATATTTAGTGATTAAAAAAGTGGAAAGTTCAAAATATTATTTGCACAGGCAAAATTTTGTAGTTTATAATATTTAATCTCAACACTTAATGCATTTCCAAAAAATATTTACTTTTTATTGATTTCTGTGAGTTTTAGGTTTGTTTGATCCAGAAGCTGATTACTCCCAGTTTTTCATCTCAGGCTGGGGGAATTTATTGGAAAATGAAGCTCGCAAATTTATTTTACTACCATCAACAAAACAGCCTTTTTACATGAAAATTTTGAATGGTGGTGGAAAAAGCAGGCTTTTCTTTCTACTTCATTTAAGTTTAATTGTCATACTGTGCTTTTCTCACAAATTCACACAATTTCCCTTTTTTTCTTTTTTCCACTATGTCACATGGAATTCCTTTGGTTAGACTTCATGGGTTTGCTGAGATTAGTGTAAAATAATTTCCAACTCAACTTTTTTGGTGTGGCTTACGTTACAATGTATAAATATTCTATTTAATGTGCTAGCATTCCTAAGGGAAGAACTGTGAAGATGGTGATGTGTGCCTTTTGACTTTATGCGGACCTCTCTTTATGCATTATGTGTATTATGTCTCTGCTGTACTGAACTTCTCAGTGAATCCCAACCAGCTTGACAGTGAAGTTATCAAGGTCCAGATGTGACACTTGCTTAGCATCCTCTCAATGATTCCCAAAATATTGGGATGGGACTGAAATGATTAGGTTTCGGGGAAATTTTCACGGACCATTTGTTTATCAGAGAATTTATTCCATGAATTGACAAGGGACTCTTTTACAGAATAAATTATTACATTTTTGAATATATTCAGTTTTTATTCTTTTCTTTGAAAAATGAAAATGAGCAACATGAAATGAAACAATAACAAAAGAGATGTGGCCTGATAATAACAACAAACTCGAATATGAGAATGAGTCATATTATTTCTTCAGAAAACAGTGGTAGACAGAAACAGAACTCCAAAATTGAGTAGTTTCATCTATACAGATAATATTCAAACACACTTAGATGACACTTACATAATGTACACAGAGTAAATATCTGATTTCTGTTTCATGATTGCACAAACATTGTTTTCCTTCTTTTTTTTTCTGCTTTTATTTTTTTACCTGGCAATTGCAGTTGTTTTTAACAAAAGACAAACAGTGTATTGTGAGGAATATAGAATCTGTTCTCCATTTCTTCCTGTTCAGTGTTTGTAAATTACACAATAATATTGCTACATTTTCTTCATTTATGATAAGCATGACAACACTGGTAGAAGTTAGTTCAAGAAAACACGCATAAATTACATAGAGAGCATGGTAAAGAACTCAAGTCATGAAAGAAAAGTAGCAAGAGATGAACAAATTATGAAGTCTATCACCTATTGCATATCACAGAGACTGAGATGGCATCACTTAAGTAAGACAGAATGGCACCACATTAAAACAAAATAGATTGTAGAACTAATACTGTTTAGAATAAGAAAAAAAGTAAACATTATATATCTCCAGCTTCAAATTCCACTGACATTCTACTTTTCTCCACACCATCACACATTTATCAAGGTACTAATGTGATGATGGAAACTTGAGCTAAATATGACATGACTGCAACAATACTTTGGATCTTAAGCTTAAAACAAAAATACTGTTAACAGCACACAAATATTCTGAATGTAAACCTTCCGTCTCTGATTAATAAGATTGTCCATTAGATGAAGATCAAGCAATCTCCTATGAATTTGCTCAGAATCTATGCTGGAAAATATTTCCAAATGTCATTCAGATGACAGACAAGTTGCTGAAATGTGACAAAACATTAGAAAAAGCTCAAACCTTGAACGTTCTTTTTTTCTTCCATGTACTGGCAGGGTCTAAAATTGTTCTTCAAAAGAGCTGCATGCAAAACTAATTACTATTGTTTCCAAATATTTTTTAAGTTTGCACTTCAGTCTGAGATTCTGAAAAAATCAATTATGGTGGATGACAATGTCAAAACCAAACATTAATATCTAACTTCTATGCTTAAACAAGAGAAAGAATGGTATATTTGATCACCTTCTCTTGATGTACCACAGATGGAATATCACTGAAAATTAGCATATTTCTTATGTGAGATGAAAACACTGCCGATACTTCAATTAGTACAGTTTCTGAACTGATGACGATCACCATAAGTAATTATTATCATGCAGGCAGAAAATCAAACTCGAAAAATTGAATGGTACAACAATCATGAGCTGTTTTTTCTATTAATCTGTTTACCTAGCATAATACAGTGCTTTCATAAATTCTCCATGTAAAGCATTTTTTTTGTTTTTTTGTTTGTTTTTGAGGGACATGCAATATCTAGAGGTAGTCAAACATTTTTAGAAGCTTTATGAAATGTGACTTCTTAAAAAACAAACCATTATTTTCAGAAGATGTAGGAAATGCGTTTTCTAAAAAACATAAGATTATTAGCTAGGTAGAAATAAATGCAAAGATATGAAAATGCAGCTCATCTGGAAATTTTCTGATAGTATGTGGGATTTTCAGTCAGATGTTTAAATTTGTCATAATCTTCCTCATTATAAAATTTATATGCTTGGTACAAAGCGCCTGGATTCTCATGAACCCATTTATCCACAGGTGGAACAAAATTGCCTGGTCCATCCCATCTCCTTCTCCAAGCATCTGTGTGAAAAGGAACTAACTGAGGATATGGCACGCCTGTGAAGTTCATCGGATATCCTGACATGGAAATGCCTGTCAACAAGAGTAGAATCAAATCAAGACATGTATTCCAGTCATGCTCATCCCCATAATTTTTCTGGCAATCACATTCAATGCACAAGAAAAATTTCATTCAGGCCTGTGTGTCATGAAATACCAATTATTCTCATTCCACTTGAAGTTGATGTTCTGAAGTTTCATCAGTTAAGAAGAGTTAAAAGATATTATTTTCATTAATACTGGGACATGAAAGCAAAATTTCTATCCAGTGAGTTGAAAATTTCAAGAGTGTTAACAAAATAAACAGACATGAATTATGGCTGCGGAACATTCATTGCAAACTGGCTTTTATTTCACAAAGCTAAATCTCTGAGACATAGACATATTTGCTCTCTAAAAAATGATAATTAAATTTTTTTATCTGCAAATGAGTTAGCCTGTTCAGAAACAGCAAACATTTTTAAATCTTGTAAATAAAGTCACTTAATCAATATTTGTATGCATCATATCTGATACAAGTGCATCTACATAATATTACACAAACATTATTTCCCCGCTTACCAGATGGATTTGGCTTGCTGTCTCTCTTCCTCTGGAAATCCCTGTATTTATCTTCACTATCCATATGTATAGCATCACGCCGAGTCAAAGGGGGAAGAGAGCGATGATCTTTATAGTCCATCCAGGCCCTTTCAGATGGAATATAATAAGCTGGTCCACGATAGCAATAGGACAGCCCGTCTCCACTCAAGTAACTGTTGACTGGCATGGGATTCCAGTATCCTCTCTCAAATAAATTTTGTCCTTTGCTGGTTGCATATCTGCAAAATGCAGGCCCCTTGCTTGTACTGAGGTACCGATCTGACATGATGTACACTTTTCAGAGACTGCAAAGGATGGCCTGGTGTTATATATCTGTGAAATATAAATTTCATTCATCATTGTGGAAGTGCAGCTTTGTCTTTATTGGTTGATTTCATGAATTCAAGAGATCAATTACAATGCAATACCTAAAATTCTCATTACTGCAGGGGGACCAATAAACTGTATATCATATTAAAAGTATTTGGATAAAGAATATTTGGTTTAAAATGGTGATTTCCATTCTCTTAAAGCGAAGCAATATAAAACACCTTGGTAATTTTACTTACTACCCCCTTTGATGTACCATAGCCAACAACCAAACTCCTCTTTGTGTGTGCCTGCCTGCTTGAGATGCATGTTTATGTAGCCTTAAAAAAACACCAAAACAGTGGGTGAGGATTGACCGATTCCATCCAGTAATGTATTTGACTGCTTGAGAAGTACTGTTAGCGAATATATTGTAGACATGCCACCCATGACACATTCGTAATGGCCCATGGAAAGGTGTGAAGACGAGAGGATGACTGATAAAAAAAAAAGCGCTGCTCTTTGCAGTGGCGTCTTTCCATCTGGTATCCTCGTGGGCCAGTTTAATGACACCTTGTCGCCTCCCCTCCTTGCCACAACACCATAAATAGGTAAGCATAGCTAGACATGAAGATAACATGGTGGGATTGTCTTATTTAACAACAAAAACATTGTATTTTTGTGACAGCACCCTTTCTTGACCAAGTAAACATAAATGAAAGAATCTTTCAGTAACAAGGGATTTTCATCATTTATGTATAATTTAGGCATTAATTTACAAGAAATATAGAAGATTTATGCGGCACCATGGAAATCTTTTTGGTTGAAGGGGACAAATATAATATGGCTTTGGTTTAAGCAGGTTCCATTGTATTTAGTTATCTTCTTTTACATGTCTTTTGCAGTGACTTTCACTGTCTTGCCCCTATTTTAATTAATCCTGGAATCTTATCCTTATCTGTTCTCCTCCGGCATCACTTGGATCAATCAACTGTGACTCGTTGCGCATTTGAGGTATCTATCTTATATTTATGTAGTAGAAGATACTCATCCATTAGCATGATGATAATGTAAAATAAAAAAACACCACCATGATGACATATAATTTTGTGCAATGTTTATTACCTGTTTAGTATCATGTATGTACTTTTAAACACTCTGTGAAAAACAATTTTTTTCAGTTGGCTAATAAAGTGAATCTTATCTTATCTTACATGGATGATAATCTATTATGTAGCATGCTCACAAGCCAACAGGTGTTAATTGTGTCACAGTTTATCACCAAGGTGGTGATGGCTCAAGTTTCAGAGCAAATTATGTCACCATAGTCCCCGAGGAAAGAAAATGAATTCCAAAGGATGATGTCAGCAATTATATACTTAAGTTGATGATGCCTTTACTTTCATCCTCATGTGTTTGTAAAACTCATAGTGTACACGTAACCAATCCATTAATGATTTTAATACAAGGTTATGAAGCAATTTCCTTGCATGTTCTTGCAATTTAAATCAGAAAATACTTTTTGTTACGATAAAATGATTTTGATGGCCGTGTCAAATTTGAAAACACATTTTTATCAAGGGGCGAAGTTATCTTGAAAAAATGTAGTTCATTTTCCGCTAAGGATATAGGGTTATCCTTTGTGAGCTCAGGGTTTAACCTCTTCTGAGTATTGGAATAATGCAGTTTCTGTGTTGCAATCAAATAAATCACATTTCATCGGTGCTCTTCAAACTTTAAAGCCTAATTCATTGCTCGTGTTCATGGTGTATACAGACAGCTGACAATAATCATTATCGTTATATATGTTACCAAATGACCATCCCATATTTTCTTATTAAATTAGACTATTACTGCATTGTGTAGTTGTAGTGTAAGATTCTGTCACTTGAATTTTCCTTTTAAGCTGAAGGAAGAAATGATGCAAACTGCGGTAAAACTGGGCCTGTGATTTAGCACTTGCATAAAAATAGTTAACAACGAAATGTTTACATGAAACGAAAAATATTTTAGCTGAGCGATCCGCAAAAAAAAAACCCCGAGGCCCGAATGCTCCAATAATTTCAATAATTTACAGTTGCTCGCTGTACCCTTTCCCTTTGAACTACAATGATTATTCTGTAACCATTCAGAGGACGGTGTTTATTTGTTCAATAGGCGGTATACCAATAATATACTTGCGGTAAAATTTCAGCTTGCACTTACTGCAGGAAAATAATTATAGTTGATACGTTGCCTGGCAATCAGCTTTCTGTGACCCAAATCAATTTTGATCACCGGAGAGCTCCATTGCTAAATTAGTTGATCTCGTAGAACAAAACTTCACATTTTCATCGTAACTGTTTGTAAATCGTAGAATAGGTGTCTTTGTCAAATGAAGTCGGACTAATGTAGAAAATGCTGGATTTTGTTTTGAGTGAATGATGTACTTATGCGAAACAATATCAAGTAGCTTTGTGTATGCAAGGCCATGACCTTTGTTATATCATAAAAAAATCAAAACAACCGTCACAGCCCAACAACATTACACTTTTCAACCTCCGGTTGTTTTATATATCAAGGGTAGCATGTTGTAAAACAAATGGCATCCCAAAACGACACAGCTCATATGCCGCACACCCCTGCGGGATCAGGAAATGCTAGACTAAATTACGAAGAATTGTCATATTTGCCACCACCAGATCCCTTCTACGTGCAACAAGGCTTGCGTGAGAAGTTGATCGCCAAGACCAAGGAGAACCCATTTGTTCCGCTGGGTGGGTAACTTACTTTTAAAATTATAGGCTAATAATATTAATAAAACTAAAAGTCTTACTGAAATTATTTATGTCATATCATTGGTGTCAATTTCAGAAACATGGAAATTGGATCCAGATATTTTGGAAAGAGCTCTTACATCCCCGCCGCCTAGTCAGTAGGCCCCTATACCAGTTACCACAAACCTATTCGCAACCAGATCCCCAAATATACTGCCGGACTGGATCTAGGAAGGAGTTCCGTACTCGAGCGCCAAAGACCAGAAACTAACTAAACACAACTACCCCAGCCCCTTTTCGCCTGATTAGTCAATCTGACTACCGCCCATTGATACAAACTGACTAGACCCTCACGCCCCCAGGTCCATCTGACCATTCCAT
The DNA here is from genome assembly GCA_963931925.1 of Onchidella celtica. Lineage (NCBI taxonomy): Eukaryota > Metazoa > Mollusca > Gastropoda > Systellommatophora > Onchidiidae > Onchidella > Onchidella celtica. Next base: position 114,148,532 of record OZ007567.1, on the reverse strand, counting down.
GTGTTTAAATTGATAACAGTGAAAGTGGCGCTCGAGTAAGGTACTCCTCCCCTGGATCTAGATCTAGATAGAATAAGATGAGACAGCTCGCGCTTTTACTTAGCCTGCACAGATTTCGCACCACCACCTTGCGGTGCATGTGTGGTAGTCATGAACAGTGCCGTATTTTACAAAGTCAAATAGGGAAAATACAGAAGTTTGTTCACTGTTCAGCTATCGCTGCAGGCCTTGATTTTAACCCTAGTCCTGCGGGAGGCCACAATATTGGCCTCCCCGCGCAATACGCGAGGCCATTATTTTGTCCGACACGCTTAACCGCGGGTCCTGCGGGAGGCCACATTTTTGTATAGCAACGGTGCACCTCGTGCTTTGTTTATTCGGTTGCCGTGGCTGTTGTTTTTTCAGTTTTTTTTTCGGGTGTTTATCTATCCTGTCACCCCCACTACATCTAACAAAATGGTACCGGTATCGTCAGATTACGTTTATTACGATGCAACTATTCGTAACTATTCGTCATACTGAATGTAATAGTACTGACGGTCTGAACTTCGAACTGGGGAAAATCTTGGGGAAACTTTTACTTTGATGCTGGTTGTTGTCCACATGTGAAATGAGAAGAAAGGGGCCATGTGCGTATTTAAGTCGCCGTTCTACATCTGTAATATGAATTCCGATGTAATATTGGGGCATGCTGCATAAGGGTGTCTGTCGGTAGGTTTTTCATCAGGGAAAACTGGGAGAAAATTACTGACTTTGTTGTTGGTCGTTGTCTTTATTTGATGTGGTAATTAGAGAAGTATTGTGTTCTTTTGATTAAGCTGCTTTTCAGTACATTTTATATGTATCTGTGCTCTACGACCTGGAAAGCAAATCTCTCGCTAAAACTAAAACTAACATTATAGTAAGTGGGGTAGAGGAGGGAGAAGGCAATGTCACGATACATGTGGTTAGTAAATTAAGCGAATAAAAAATAATTTGTTCATCTGAATGGCCTGACTTAGGGACAGAAAAAGTGCAGAGGTCTTTGGAAAATGATAAAATGCGTGTTAAAGTTTTTAAACGGCATGTAAATTGATGCAGAAAATTCTTGATTTGGGGCCTTCCATTTCACAATAAAAATTACTGCATTATATCATCACAAGTACTTTATCCAAATATTATAGGGGTCACTTACGATTTATCCACCACTATTTTTGTTAAATTGCGTCCTGAAGTCTAAACGATACATGTGTTCACAAGGATCCTATTGACCCAACCGCCGAGGTTATCGGCAACACGCGAACGATCGGCTGACTGGCCGCTGGCTGTCCTCGCACGGGGCGTTACGTGGACAGGTTCACTCATTGTGGGACAAGGGTTAAAGTTTGTTCTCTGTTCAGCTATCGCTGTAGGCCTTGATTGATGTCACTTATTTTGTAAAATTATAAATTCAGTTGCTGTCTGTGAGAAAACGCTGGCTATTTTTGCTTTTTTTTTTAGCCGCAGTAGCACTGTACCAAAATTCGCACCATTCATTTATATCATTATATCAAGCATTCTTTCATGCAGTGCGCCAAGGGCCGTGCCCACGATCAGTGCGCAAACTATGTGCACGATTTTTTGGAGGTGCCAAGAAGGGAGTGTTCATCTTATCTTTTCTAGTATCTTTGTTATAACCCACCTTAAATATTTGTTTTCTGGTTGAAAGGGTAATGGGTAGGATTAGGAGTAAGATTAGATTTAGAATTAAGGGCAAGGACAGGATTAGAGATAGTTTTGTGAGCCTTGACTGAGTGGTTGGGAAATACAGAATTATTCCTAACATTTTTCATGTGAGTGCTAAGTACGGAACTCTAATAAAATACAAAAAATAGCTGCGGATGTGATGTTATCATGGACTCATGATTTCATAATAGAAAGAAAAAAGGATTGGATTTCGAGACTGAATCAGTGACACAGAGTAAACTCAAAAAGAATACTTCTGAACTCCATCATTTCAAGTCTCAACATGTAAACAAGAACCCTCTGCAGATCGAAAGGAAGGCAGTGACCTTCAGAATTTCACACAAATCTGAGCTGTATGAGACATTGAGAGGCAGTAGATCTCGTTAACAATTGCTAGTTTTGTTAAATGTTTTGTTAAATCGCTGAACTCTGAGAATAATTTTAAATCGCACGCTGCGTGCAATGGGCAAACCCTGCTGACCGGGTCAGTGACCTAGTTTGCAGGGGAATCGTGAGTGGTCACTGATCTCCGCGGTGTGTTTACATGGAAGAGCTGATCAGAGCTAACTGAAAGCTGTAATAGTTTGTTGTGATGCAGGGGGCACATGGGACTCCTAATTAAAATGTGTACACCTCCTCACTGGCTTCTCCAATACTAAGACTTGCAAGTGCGACGGGGTCGCTCAGGTCCAAATTAATGTTCATTGTTGGTAAACGAACGGCGCTAGGTTACCAGGTGAAAGTTGAAAAGTTCAGCGGAAGCAGGCCAGCTGAAAAAAGAAATCCCGAATAACTCCCCCAGGTCGCAAGATGCAGTCAGTTGTTCTTCGGTTGAGGACTAATAATCAAACAAGACGACCTTGGTCTCTAATTACCTGACATGATATGTAATTGACAGCTGTACTATTCTTGAGAACGACGCATGATAACGCAATGCCCCCCAACCCCTAAACAAATGGTTTCATCCTGATTGGCACATACTATTGAACCAACATGGGGCGAAAATTGGGACAACGTTGGTGTCATGTCATAAAAGTCTGTCTCTGATTGGTTGTAGAAGTAGATGAGGTTCACTTTGGGAGAAAATGAATCATGAGGCCAGTCTGGTGCATATGTATAACCAGCTGAGGTCCCTGGCCCTGCCCGGGATAAATAATTATTGGTTTGAATATTAGTTTCAGTTCTGGGCGGTTATTATGGACCTGCTTCATCTGGCCTGTTCCTATTTGTTTATTTTATTTTTGTTTGTTTGTTTTTAAATAAGTCTTACTGCACTGCCTTTGTGAGTTGACACCCTGCGCATCCTGTACAACAGCATGATTTGCGCACGGGTTAGTGTGTTTGATAGTGAACACATCGCAGGAAGTGATAACGAAACCTTAAAATGGCAAACCATGACTCGAAATAGATCTAGATCTAAATGATGGCGAAACAGTAAATTTCCAATTAAAAAAACTACACAGATTTGAGACTTCTATTGAAAACTGTGCACTCTTACATCCATTCTGATGCACCATATAAAATTTGAAGTCTGAGTGTTGAGTGGTTCAGAAGCCTTTTGCAACGAAAAATCTCAAGTCCACAAATATACAGTATAGATGAGCCAACGTGGGGATTTGGGGCAAGCGTCTTTACAGAGCTTGTTTTTGACTGGTTCTAACACATTAGCAACTCTAGATGATAGCCAACCGAGGAGAAAATGAGATAATATTACAGTGTTGTTGAGCAACAATTTCCATGTCAATGTTACACCTTTTGAAGATTTGGGGAGAGCCTTACTGGTTAACGTGTCCTTGTCACACTGCCTTTGATTGAGAAGAGATACTGTGAGCAATAAAATGAATAGACAGTGGTTATGTTGGCACTGTTGCACGGTCAGTTTGACCTTGCAGTGTTTACACGCCTGTGCACAGTAAGCGCCTGGGAAGTCGATACCGTATTCTGACATCCGCCACAAGACGCGAGTTAATAGCCAAAAACGGAATTTACTTACATACAGTTTCTCCACTAGAGAATTTGAAGAAGAAGAAAAAAAACAACAAAACACAAAAAACAAAAAACAAACAAACAGTGGCAAATCTGAAAGAATGGAAATATCTTGAGTTTTAACTGGGAATCGCTCACTACTCAGTCTCACTTTCAAGGCTAAGCAGATTAATTTTATTAGTGAAGTGTTATTCAGGTGTAAATTAACTGGCTGTTATTCAATTTGAAGAAACAATGTTACCATATTTCTGATTTCCCTTGTATGCGAACACAGTTCTTTTAGTCATCCTAGATGAGACCAGTGCTCTCATGTAATTGTAATGTTATGGAACTTTTGCAGAGGCTCATGAATAGGTTTTGCAACCCTAAACATATATATTATACATGTAATTCCTACTTTGACATCTTGTTCACAATTATGGCCTCAATGGGTAAAGTCAGTGTCCTAATTCATGGGGAATTTTATCTGGGTCGGTGATCCTTGCTGAGGTACACAGTAAAGCCATGCAGGTGGTTTGTTTTGGTAGACATACTGGACTCCCAATCATAGTGAAAACATTTCTGTTGTGCCTTATCATGTTGGATTATGAATTGAAGCCTTTGTCTCTAACCTGTTACTGTCAAAAAACTATAAAACTATAGGCCATAGATCCTTCAATTATTTTGGACCTTTTGTCTGGAACCAGATCCCTTGAACATTTGTGAATCACCGAATCTTGAAAGCTTTAAGAAAAGTGTAAAACATCACCTTTTCCTCCGAAACTGTTAAATTTTTCAAAATTCTATTCTGTACTTTCATGTTATAATTATAATTGATTATATAAGCTAGTGCTATATGACTAAGAGCGTCTATGTGTGTGAAACTGAAAGTTTGTATGGATGAGAGAGCGTGTTTTAGTATGAGATTTGGAAAGTGTATGCATGAATTATTGATGCAATGCGCAGCGCATTGAGTAATAATTTTATTAGAAATGGGCTATAGAAATTCTATTTATTATTATTATTATTATTATCAGTGATCTGACTTATGATATCAAACCGACAGCTATAATTTTCTTGAGAACGCTGCATGATAATTAGCCACACTTCCCAACCCCTAAACAAATTGGCAGTACATTACTAATGAGCCGATGTGGGTATTTAGGGCAGACATCATTTCAAAGCTTGTTTTTGATCGATACGTATTCTACACAGACAACTCTAGGCGATGAAAGGAGAAAATTAGATACATGTAATATTGAAAATTTGTCATGAAACAGTTCGCATGTTGATGATTTACCTTTTGATAGTGTGGGGAAAGCCTTTGAAAGCTCAGTCTTTGTGATTTTTACCAGTGTTCACTGAATAACATGTTCTTGTGACAATGCTATTGATTTAGAAGAGATAAAGAAAGCAATAAAAGACAGTAATTGCATCGAAATGAGGACAGTGACCTTAATCGTGAAATCATAGCTTCCCCCTCATATTGGTCAGATTGACCTCTCACATTTCCAGTGTGAGGGCAGCGGACACCATCGTGATTCTTGTACAGGTTTCGCAGCATCAGTATTATTTCACTGAGCCAAGAATTAAAAAAAAAAAAAAGTTAAAAATGCTTCATTCTTATTCTTAATTAAACATTTTCATTCATTACTTCTAATTTCTCTTCATATTCCAGGTGTTATTTTTACAACAGTGGTATTGGGTATTGGGTTGACAACACTGAGATCAAAAGATGGTCGGAAGGCACAGATCTTGATGAGACTGCGAGTTGGAGGTCAAGCCTTTGCTATATTTGCTATGTTAGCTGGAGTTTACTATAAGGGCAAGTCTGGCAAGCACTGATGCAGAAACAGCATTTTATTTATACATGGCTTAATATGTAGTTCAGAAGATCCGGGTGATCCAACCTAACTGTAGACTGAAGTGTAAATGTGCAGAGAAAGACGTGTTATTCTGCCATGAAAATGCAAAACATCATGCATAATTTCCCTCCAGTATTGGCAGATTTGTGCAATTTCTCAAAAGATAATTGGCACAAGAGGGATAAATGTCCTCCCCACTATGTCATGACTAATTACCTTTTCACAGTCAACATTTCAAACAAGGGCATTGGTAATTGGAAATGATCATGATGTCTGGCGGCAGTGCTTGAATTTGCTTTGTGCCTCTTGGAGGATGGCGATGACGAGTTGGGTCTACAAAGTAACTAAAATAATGGCCAGACATCACGTGTTAGAAAATATTGTGTTATCTGAAAAATTATGTATGGAAATGGGAGCAAATTTTTAGGATTCCTCGAAGAATGAAATAATCTTCTGGAGAAGAGAGAAGGTGGACATGTTGAGTATAGAATTTTACTGCTGTGGTACAGTTGAAGTTAAGAGATGAGTTATTCACATTGCTTTCAAAATTACTGTGTACATGGTGATGGAAAGGGATTGGAAAGGAATGGGTAGGTCATAAATTGAAATACATATAGTGAATGGGGGGGGAGGGGGGGGAGGGGGCGCCAGGTGGAGAGGATGGGAGTGTAAGAATGCTCAGACGTGATTGTAGAATGGGTAGAAGGATGGATGGAAGAAAAACTTTCTTGGTTTGGATCAAGATGTGAGTGCAAGGAATTTTTGTCTATGCGAATTGTTGATGATTTACTGTAATTTGTTCTGTACACAGTGATTCTTGTCTTATTAAAACTTAAAGTAACCAATGCTGTTGTTGTCTTCATAACTTTGAGCAGTGTCTTCTGTATTTTTCTTGCTCATTGTCTTCAAGTTCAAGTAAAAACATTTTCACAATTCTTAGAAACCTATTTCTTCCTTCTGTAACTCCTTATTAGCAACCTCATATTTTTTTTTTCTGCCAGTTGTTTTCATTCTGTTGTCACTCTCTCCATCTTTGTCTGACTGCAGGTTAATTTATCCATATTAGCTTGGCATCCACTAAGATTCTACTTCTCTTGTCTCTCTTTGGATTATTTATTTTTTACACTATTGCATGTAGCACTAATACAGTCATCAAATGTTTCACAGTCCCAGATATCATTTTTAATAACAAGGGAAAAAGCTCTGGCTTAATATTTATATCCCTCCTGTAAAGTATAATTTCACCCACTAATTATGTAGGAACACAATACAATTCATTGTAGTTTCATCAGAAGTAGATTATAGAATGCCAAAAATTTTAAGAGCAAAAACTGAGCTAAGTGAGCTCTTTGCTGGTTGTCAAGATAACAAATTATGTCATGTCAACATCAGTGATATTTTCATCTAAACCATTACACCATTTACAAGAATAACAAGAGTAAACTAAAGATTTAGGGTACAGCTGTCTTTCACTGGCATGGTAGAAACCTGTTACTGTCAAAATTTTTATGAAGCTTTTGTTTGGTCAGAACATACACATTCAGTACCTACATAAACAATACATGTACATGTATATAATGTAGATTCCCAGTGTATTTTGATTGTGTGTGGAAGAAATCTGACCTCATTTTAGTACCAACAACTGGGAAGAACACACACTCAATAAAGCGAAAATACTTCTGCAGAAAGGAACTGTAGCATACTAGCAAAAATACATACCACCATCCCACTTGCAACAAAATTCCTAATCGAGCTTCTGAAAAGAAAACGTAAATTTTATGTGAAATAACAATTAACACCTACCAAGCCCTTAAAACATATATGGACTGGTGGTGAAAAATACTCACCCTGTGCAACATGCAAATTAATGTGCATGGTATTGGGGGACAAGGTGGTCCAGAGGCAAGGTGCTCGCCTCTCATGCCAAGGGTCCCGGGTTCAAAACCCGGGCAGTGCAGGCATGTTGGAAATTGGATTTTTCTCATATTTTCAAGTCCCTGGTCCTACTGGGGGGTAGGATCGAGTACTTTAACGTTGCGCACGTTAAAAATACCTTGGCAGTTGGAAATCGTGAAGAGCAGGCCGAAAGGCCGCTGCCCGGGCAAAATTGAAAATTGAAATTAATAGATTAAAATTTATCCATATCATTCTCCCCCCCCCCCCCCCCCCACCAGCAACAACAAAATTTATTATTCATTATTAAATATATTGTTATTAATAAATATTCAAATATTATTTGAGTTGTGTGTTGTGAACTGATGTGAGTTGTGAACTGTTGTGACTTGTGAACTGCGCCTTACAGGCTGCGTTACAATTTGCCCTGAGATAGAGAGAGAGAGTGAGCGAGACAGGGAGAGAGAAAGAAAGCAGTGCAGTGTGTTGAGCGCTTCGCAGGCAGCTCCATTCTGCTCTGTGGTTGACATGTTTCTGTAAAGCGCATAGAGCATTTTAAATGGATATGCGCTATATAAATGCTATACATTATTATTATTATTATTATTATTGAAATGCTACACTCACATTAAGTTTGGAAAGCCATAATATGCCACGCACACTTAAAAAGTTTAGCTGGCCCCTTCCTTGTCCTTATATGTAAATCCAGGCTGTAACGTGATGACCAGTCCCTTGCACAAATAATTAGGGCATATTATTACAAACAGATCAATGGCAGTCAACAAAACAAATCTTGCTATAACCATGAAATACTGAAGCTGAATTGATAATATGTGAGTGTGCATGAGAAAACCCACAATATGTCGAAAGAGCTGATTTTGAGAAAAACGGCTTTGAAGTGAAAATATGGGTCCGACACAAACTTCCAACTGTTGTTGAGGGGACCGTGGCATGTTACAGGGTGTCACTGTAGGCGAGCACTGAACACTACTCACTATGATTTCTATAGAGGCTTTGTAATTAGACTACGGTCTCCTAACAAGATCCAAAAACTTACGACTTGGCTGTTGTTTAGGGGACCGTGGCATGTTACAGGGTAAACTGTAGATGAGAAGTGAACACTACTCACTATGATCTCTATACCGGCTTAGTTATTAGACTACGGTCTCCTAACAGCAATCACTCCAATATTAATGGGTCAATTAGCTATTGCCACTTTTAGGATTAAATGCCATTTTCTCAAAATCTTGTTTTAGGGGGGTCACTGACTTCAATTTATCAGGAATGTCTTGTCTTTTATTATATACAGAACTCAAAATGTCGTGTTTTCGACATATTGTGGGTTTTCTCATGCACACTCACATATGATTGAAAGGGATTCTTTGATGCTGCTAAGATACGATCATATTTTAAAGAACCAGTATTTCTGATGCTTTTGACAACTGTTCACTGTGGACACCTATTCACGCAAGATTAGGGGAAGTACAAATATAATCTTACACCTTTGTTGGGACTTTTTGACCCCCCCCCCCCCTTCTTACACTTTTCTTACATTTGCTTCTCCACCCCCCCCCCCCCCAAATCCCGTAATATTACAATAATACATGTTATAATTATACATTGCACACGTACTCTTTCTTACAAATGAGGGAAAAATGAGACTCATGTCAGAGTCAATGTAGACTGATTCATGAATAAGAATACCATAAATCATCTCTCTTTTTATGTTATTTGTTTATTATGTTGTCTAATTTTTCATTCCTTTTTTTATCCTCACCTCACAAAAGTGTAATTTTACATTGGTTCAAGAACCACCCCCCCCCCCTTTTCTTACACTTTTCTTACAGGAGCCAAACACCCTCCCCCCCCCCCCTCCGAGATTATATTTGAACGTCCCTGCTACTGTCACCCCCACTGTCTTGTGGGTCATCTCGGGAGAGAGGAAGACTAGGGGAAGGTAACCCTGAATACAAATACCACACTGCCTTGTGTGTTGCTATGATAGCAAAGGCTATGGGAGTAAACCCAGACAGAAAATCAGGAGTGGAGACCCGAAGGTGGTTGTCAGGGAGAACTGCATCAAACTGGCTTCCAGCATCTCCTGCAGCCGGACTAGTTCCAAATGTATTGACCTGGTCTCTCCCTTGGGTTTAACTAGAATGGCAGAGAGAGGGGTGGTGCCTCTGGGCAAAGCACCATCTCTTAAAAATAGCCCAGGCAAGGCAGCAAAACGAGGAGGCGTTTGCTCGGGCTTGGCAAGCGTCTGTCTCTCCTCTATAAGCCCACCCATTTCCGATTTGGAGAGGACACTCCAGCCATCCGTTACGGATGGGCACAACACGGGAGGTGACAGTTACCGGTGATAAGCTCAATCCATTTGGCGTACGGATGAGCGCCAGGGGTCCCCTCTGTCGGTGGGAGCGGCTTTTCAGCTGCATTGATCAACTACCGCCCGCCGTAACCTGGGCAGCCCCCAGGCAGTTGGGTGTTGTTCCGCCACGTCAGCCTGCTTCATAAGGTGGTTGGAGCTAGACCAAAAGTCAAAAAGCTGACGTAAAGTGTGCACCTGGCAAAAACAGAAAAATACTAAAACTTGGTACCTGGAACGTCAGAACAATGCGCCCAGGCTTGCAACAGCAAGATCTCACTGATATTGACTCCATCAGGAAATCCCAAATTATTGATCGAGAACTTCAGCTACTAAACATCGACATCGCTGCCCTTCAAGAAACTCGACTTCCCGACTCCGGGTCAGTCAAAGAAGAAAACTACACCTTCTTCTGACAGGGCCTTAGCAGCGAACAGCCGAGAATCCACGGCGTGGGCTTCGCCGTAAAAAACTCCCTTATCAATTCGATCGCAACTCCAATCGGAGTGTCAGAACGCATCATGACACTCAGACTGAACACCCGGTCTGGTTTTACCAACATTATCTGTGTCTATGCCCCAACACTTACCTCCTCTGACGAAACCAAAGACATTTTCTACGAGGCATTGCAGAGGACTCTCCACAACATCCCTCTCACCGAAGGCCTGCTAATTCTGGGTGACTTTAACGCTCGAGTGGGAGCAGATCACTCCGCATGGCCAAAGTGCATTGGGCACTTCGGCATTGGCAACATCAACGAAAACGGGCAGCGCCTTCTGGAGCTATGCTCCGTAAACTCATTATGTGTTACAAACACGTACTTTGACCTTAAGAGATGCCAAAGAACATCATGGCGCCATCCCAGGTCTGGCCATTGGCATCAATTAGATCTTATTCTCTCAAGGAGGAAGAGTTTGGGCTGTATAAAAATAACTCGTTCCCTCCACAGTGCTGACTGTGACACCGACCATGCACTGGTAGTCAGCAAAATCAAAATTTCGGCCAAGAAAATATACAGATCAAAAGCCCCTTCAATCCCTAAGATCAATGTAACAGCAATCAGAGATGAATCAAATAGAAAGTCATTTGAAAAGTTATTTGCTGAAAGCATGGATAATGTCACCCAATGTGACTCGGTAGATGAAACATGGAACACTCTCAGTTCAAAAATTCATGACTGTGCCATCAAGTCTTTTGGACAGCATAAAGTTTCAAACAACGACTGGGTAGCCCAGAACAGCGAAATTCTCCTACCTCTCATTGAGCAAAAGAAATCTGCTTTCAATGAGTATAACAAAAATTGCAATCAGAGTACAAAAACTTGTTTGAAAAATGCAAAAGCTAAACTTCAGCTGGAGGTAAGACGTTGCGCCAACAAATACTGGACAGACTTGTGTAACAGCATACAAGAGGCAAATGAAAAGGGAGATATGAAAACCGCCTTTAGTCAGATGAAAGTAGCTCTTGGGCCAATCATCACCAAAAGCGCCCCACTTAAGTCTGTAAATGGTGAACCCATCACAGATAAAAATGAACAACTGAACAGGTGGGTAGAGCATTACTCTCTGTTGTATTCAACTGAGAAAAATATTCCACCAGATTTTGAGGAACACCTCCAAAAACTGCCAATAATGGCCGAACTTGACGCTGAACCTTCCTTAGTCGAGCTTTCCAATGCAATCGACCACCTGTCTGCTGGAAAAGCCACAGGAAGTGACATCATTCCTGCAGAGGTATTAAAAGACCTAAAAGGCCCACTATTACCACACCTGTATAATCTGTTACTGCAGTGTTGGAAAGAAGGCGTGATACCGCATGATATGAGAGACGCCAAAATTGTCACACTTTACAAGAACAAAGGAGACAAAGGCGACTGCAACAACTATCGAGGCATATCCCTCCTCAGCATTACTGGAAAGGCTTTTGCTCGCGTCATCCACTGCCGCCTTCAACAACTGGCGGAAAAAGTCTTACCAGAAACACAATGTGGCTGTAGCATCTGCGGGCTACCCCTTGCCCTCCCCCGGTTTTGTTGTTGTGCTGGTGGCTGAGCATGTGTCCACTACTTTTTTCATTTTATTGTTGACTGTACTCCGTGACCTGACCTTCTTCTCCTAGTGAGTAGTTTTTTCCTCGCCCGCTTGTTGTCAGGTGTTTTGACTCGTTCAGTAAATATTAGTATGTTCCCGAACATTCGATAACACTGTGGATAAGGATGTTTACGCCAGATTTGGCCTTGAGTGATGTAACCTGATGACGTATTGATGCGTGATTGGTTAGTTTGTGCGAGGGCAAAGGTAACGTTTATTTCGGGAATTTTCTGTAGGAATGTTTATATATATAGACCTGTGTGAGTGGTTGGTTGGGGTGAGTAAGTGAGTTTCCTTTTGTGTGGCGTAGATATTTAGTTTCGCTGGTGTCTTCCTAGTAATTTATTGTTCACTATACAGTTATTAAACTTTAGTATTATTTAATCTATCGTCGGATCTCGTGTTTATTTATTTTACAGCTGTAATAGTTTCGTTTTCTAAAGGGTTGTAGTTAGATCAACTAACTCCCCCCTACTATAACGTGCTAGAACAACCTCAGCTGTTACAGTGGCTTTCGAAGCAAACGATCAACTATTGACATGATATTTGCACTTCGGCAAATCCAAGAAAAATGTAAAGAACAAAACAGGCCGCTTATAACATGCTTTGTGGACCTAACAAAGGCTTTCGACACCGTAAGCCGATCTGGCCTGTATGCAGTCCTTAAATCCATAGGCTGTCCACCAACATTGCTAAAACTTATTGCATCCTTCCACACTGACATGAGGGCATGTGTCAACTTTGAGGGCTGCACATCCAATTCATTTGCTGTAAACAGCGGTGTGAAGCAGGGATGTGTTCTTGCTCCTACCTTATTTGGTATATATTTTGCAGCCCTACTCAAGAATGCCTTTGGTCAATGTTCAGGTGGAGTACTTATTAACACCAGAGTGGACGGCTCCATTTTTAATGTTGCCAGACTAAAAGCAAAATCTCGTACAGAGCATATTATGTTACAAGAGCTCCTCTTCGCAGATGATGCTGCAATCGTGGCCCACGATGAAACCACGCTCCAGGCTCTCATCAATAGCCTTGCCAAAGCCTGTGACAAATTCATGCTAAAGATCAGTGTCTCAAAAACTGTAGTTTTGACACAAGGCTTGAGAAACCCCAACCCAATCATGCTGAATGGCTCTCCTCTGGAGCAAGTGGGAAAATTCTGCTACCTAGGCTCAACCATCAGTGGTAGCACAGACATAACAACTGAAATAAATGCCAGAATAGGAAAGGCGGCCACAGCTTTTGGCAAACTCTCAAAAAGGGTGTGGAACAATAGCAAGCTGACCATCAAAACAAAGGTACTCGTGTACCAAACTTGCGTCCTAAGCACCCTGCTGTATGGCTCAGAGACATGGACCACCTACTCCAAACATGAAAGATCCCTCAACTCCTTCCACCTGCGCTGCCTACGCAAAATTCTCAAGATCAAGTGGCAAGACAGGATCTCAAATATCGAAGTTCTGAGCCGAGCCAACATTCCATCAACTCAGGCTCTCCTAGGCAAAAAAAGACTGCGGTGGCTTGGACATCTCCACCGTATGGAAAATGATCGCATCCCCAGACAAATTCTCTACGGGGAACTTGCTACTGGCAACCGACCCAGAGGTAGGCCACATCTGCGATTCAAAGACACTTGCAAGGTCACGATGAAAGCATTCAACATCGACCCCAATGAATGGGAGAACCTTGCAAATGATCGAAGCAGATGGAGACAAAAATTGCGCAGTGGCACGCTCGCAATAGACTTCAAGGCAAAAGAAACATACCTGACAAAACGACAGAGGCGGAATGAAAACACTCGCCAAAGTGAACCCAAAAGACTGACCTGCAATCACTACCATCGCACTCTCGGGTCAAACATTGGTAGAATAAGCCACGAGAGAAGCTGTCAGTCAAAGTGAAAGTGAATATTCTAGCTGCTAAGACCGTCTGTAAAGACGCTAAAGGCCATATATATATGTTGTCTAATTTTTCATTCCTTTTTTTATCCTCACCTCACAAAAGTGTAATTTTACATTGGTTCAAGAACCACCCCCCCCCCTTTTCTTACACTTTTCTTACAGGAGCCAAACACCCTCCCCCCCCCCCCCCTCCGAGATTATATTTGAACGTCCCCTTATGACATTTTGTATATGACTTTGGTCTTTCTTGTCGTTCACATTATTTATGAAAAGGAAAATTGCCTTATCCACCACATGTATTAAATAAAACATGTCTCTGCAAAGTGTAAATTATTTCATGTTCGTTCATGTAGCCTAGTTATGTTTAAAAAAATAAGAGATGAGAATCTCAGAGGTCGCAGCAGGGCTTGGAACAAAGTTAAAATATTGAGAAAAAAACGCAAAAAGAGAGAGAGAGAAAGGTTGAATTTTAACAAAGCTGCGCTAGGAAACAATAAAGGAACATTACAATAAATGACAAAGAAAAAGGAAAAACATCACAAGCTTTTGACCTGCAAGGATCGCCAGCGAGCAAAAAACCGAGTGCAACTGAAACAATAATTAAAATCTTTAAAAAAGAAATAAGAAAGTCTAGCTACGCGTCAAGACTAGAAAGATAATTGTTTGATATACAGCCACTTAGCTTGTGCGTCAAGTGTGTTTTTTTTTTTTTAAATTTTCAGTTGTACACGTACTTTTTTTTTCTGCCGGAGACCCTTGCAGATCGACAGCTTTGTATTTCCTTTTCATTTTTGATTCATTGTAACGTTTCTTTATTGTTTCTCACGTTATTAATTTTGTCCATACGCAACAAAAATCCCGAACAGGCTCATCGGTTGGGACGTGAAGATAAGGGAGGTCACTCTCCTCTCCACATTGAATCTATTTTTAAGAGGCATCGCCTTTATTACAACCAACAACGATTGGTTAGCAGATATTGGGTTGCGATGTTGATTGGTTGATCAACCAACATACCGCTGTTTCTTAGCATCTGTGCTGTTGTTGATGAATGGCGGACCGTGGAAGAATGTTATGACACTGAAAATGACACTTTAATGGATACCATTCCCAGTAAGTGATCGTATTAGATAGTCATTCATTACAGTGACGGCCAGGCAGTGTTACTGTGAACCCGGCAATTTATTATTTCAGTCCTTTGTATGATGTAGCTAGATTCTAGGCTACGTTCTAAAAAATCGAAGGATTTGATTTCATGCCTAGATATCGTTGCAGTAGCATGCAGTTGAATAGGCCTAGATGTAATAATTTATTATCGTTAATTTTGTGCCATTTTGAAATACATTCAAGGACACAATGACGAATTTTGTACTTTTTGAAGAGTGTTATATTTAGTGCCAACATATAGATCTAGGGGCCTAGTCTGAATCACAAATTGGGCATAAATTCGCATTTATTATGGATTTAATTCATTTCCACTGTAAATGCCCATGAACGGTGCTCTCATTGTGTCACAAGATTCACAAAACAATGGTAGCCACACTGATGAGAGCAGACTTTTATTTAATGTGCTATGAGCATCTTTTTCCATGGGATTGCCATTAATGAGTTTGTTGCATTGGTTGATCACTTAAATCTACTCAGATCAAATTTGCTGCCTCATTGCTATTGAAAAAAAAATGTGAAGTGTAATTAATGAATTTTGAAATAGTGATTCCCACTGTTATGAAAACATATGATTAACTCATGAGGGCAACTTTATGTGGTAAAGATCAGACAGTGATTAGCATATTTAGTACAAGGGTTTTTAAAAGATCGAGTTACCTACGCCCAGCATGAAGGTGTGAAAGATCGTATTAAAATCATGTGAGATTGCTGTCCCTCAGAAAATCAGAAATTCAGAGCTTGGCATATTATGCTAAATGTGCTTAGTTCAGACTGAGCTCTGTGTCGCTATAAACTGGCTTTTAGGCCTCTCCATCATTTTAACTGTGAGTTTGGGATGTGCAATGACTGCCATCTTGGATGGGACGAGTATTCAGGGGTCTATTATATTAACCCACACCCTGCACGCAACGCCTTATAGCCGTGACCTTATTCATGGAGAATCTTATCTGGGTCACGATGACCCAAGCCGATGTACGATGACCACACTACCACTGTCCATGTCCATGTGGTTCAGTTTGTATTTGATCGGTATGAAAACATTCGCTGCTTGTGCTATGTCTTATCAGGCTTGATAATAAATTAACCAGCAAAACCTTTGTCTGTCAGTCTCTAACCAATGATCTGATTTATGATACCAAACTGACAGTGAGAACGAAGCATGATAACTAGCCACGCCCCCCAAACCCTAAACAAATGGTTTCATCCTGATTGACACATACAAATGAACCATTGTGGGCATTTGGGGCAAAGATCATTTCAGAGCTTGTTTCTGATTGGTTCTTAGATACAGACAACTCCAGATGATGGTCAGCTTATGAGAAAATGAGATAATATTATTGCAAATTTGTTGCGCAACAGTTCGTATACAGTCGATAATGATGTTACACCTTTTGATAGTGTGGGGAGACTCTTTGAAAGCTTAGTGTTTGTGATTCCGACCAGTGGTTCACTGGTTGACATATCCTTGTCACAATGCCTTTGATTTAGAAGAGATACAGTGAGCAATAAAACGGTAGTTACCTCTCAAAGAGGACAGTGACCCAACACATGAAAATACAGCTTGCACGTTGCATGGTCAGCTTGACCGTGCTGTATTTGTACACCCGTGCAGAGTGAATGCATGGAAAGTCGATGCTGTATTTCGATGCCCCTTGCAGGGTGAGGGTTAAGGAATCAGCAAGAATGGATGTCTTGAATAAATTTTACATAAATTTGTTCTTACATTGAAGAAGCTGTGGTCGGTTATGGTCATTCAGTTGGTGGTTGGTAAAAGGCACTGCATGTCATGGGGTAAACACCTTTACAAACAAAAGGGCAGATGTGTGTCGGAGGGTGTGATACAGATGACAAGTAATATTTTGTGTTGGTGGAGGAAAAGAGAAAAATAGATGAGATAATAATATGGATAAAATTAGAAACTGTTCAAGAAGTACTGTATGAAGTGAAGCTTGTCAGGAATGTTTCAAATATTGTAATCAGCCACTTTTTTTTTAAAATAGATGAACAGCACAGTTTGCCGTGATGACTGACTTTGAACTGGGGGTCCCAGCCTCTTTATGAATGTCTTGTGTGCATTGGGTTTCCACGAGTCATGAATCCAGATGCATGCCGTGATGTCATGGACAGGAGCAGGATACCTTATGAAAACACGTCGGAGCTGAATAAAATCATTAATGGATTAGACGACATATCACTGAGGAAGCAGTTGCCACTGCGACAGCAAGCCAACAAGCCAGTGCTCAAGTACAACACATCCATGACAAAGACAGTACATCTGTTTAGTCAAGGGGATGGTTTATATAACAGGAAAGATTTGACAGGTACTAGCTCTTATCCACAGAATGGTCTTTATTACACTGGAAATGTTGTTCCTTCCCAACAGATTTCCAATCTTGATTCAAAATTAACATCCAAACCGCTGAAACAAGTACAGCAGCAGCACAATGTGAACCAGCAGCAAGTGAACGGTAAGAATCCTACATCCAACCCCTATGTTCGACCAGTGAGTGCTTCAGAAGTTGCAGCAAATATAAATGGTGAAAAGGCCAAGCAGATGGTGGTGGCAGCTGCTCTTGTTACCAATTTGCCTGATTACCAACTAGCATCAATTCCGACTGAAACTCTGCAAAGAAATTCATTTCTCAGACCACTTAGTGGATCTTCCCAGAAAGGGAGGCAAACTCCTCCTCGACAACCTACACTCAAACACCATCAAAATGAGTCTTCCAGCCTGCAGCGACAAAACAGTAGTGGTTCAGATTCATCTAGTAAGCGTCGCAATGACAGTAAGGCAGTGAGGCATTCTATGTTTCAGTTTGCAAGTACCACATCCGCGGGTGTTTCAGATTCCCTGCACAGCAAGCAGACTGCCACTCCCACATCATCCTCTGCAGCACCATCCTCAAACACTGATCCTAAACCAAGTATAGATGGATCCATACCTGCTGATGTCATTCCTCGTACAAAACCATTAGTTGATAATGTCATTGCCATAGCAAAGCATGCTGGAAACAGTGCTGAGAGAGTTTCGTCATTTTCTCAAATGAATGGTGAAAAGGCTTTACTGAACTCCAGCAAAGCAAGCACAGTGTCTGTCACCAGCTATCACACAAATGCAACAGGTATTTTGTTTATTTACTTTGCCATTTTCCTTTGTTATTTAAATGTTTGGCTTCTTCAGTAGTATTCGCTCTGCTCTGCATCATCTAATTGTTCATTTAGTAAATCACACTTAGTCTGCTCGATAAAGAAAGACTAAATTTGGTGCCGGAACCCATCAAGGGATGCTGATGATTACAAATGTTATATTTGTATTTTTTGTTTTCTATAATCATTGAAATACTTGACAAGTACTTGATTACCTTTGTCTGGCATTCTCTCTGATACTGTTCCCCTGTGAAGAGAAGTGTGAAATGGAAAAGTGCACTATCATGAACAGGATGTGCATTTGACAGTGCTTTGGTTGGCATTATTCCACTGTTTGAGTGACAATAAAATTTACCGTCAATCAATGTAAACTGATGGTCTGATCTGTCTGTACATTAACCCCTTGCCTGCCACACAGATTTCCACTCATATGCCGGATGCAAAAGGAGAGAAAACAAGAAAATCTAAAAAATTACACACCATAAATCTCCTGTTTTCAAAATGTACACAAATGACGCAAGTAAGTAGGTGAATAACTAGGAAATATAAAACGATATAATTGGGGAATTGTCTCAAGAAATGCATGCGAACTAAGCCCAGAAGAGTTATGGGCACGTGGCAGTATAGAGCGATTAGATAGCCCAGAACAGTGCCAGACAAAGCAGGGAAAGGGTTAATCACCTCCAGACAATTGGCCAAGAGCTACCATATTTGGTATGGGAATTTTCAATGGAATGAGGAAGGTTACTGCATAATTGACCAGACCATAGTTGTGTTTGTTCGTCTCACCAATTTTTGTTTGAAGAGTAAACATATGACCAAGAATTACTAATCCAGGAACCTAACACTGATTGTAATTTTGGGGAGAAAAGTGAGAATGGATTTGTAACAAGACTACAGTTTAAGAGAGTTCAGTTTTGTGCATTTTCATGATAGAATTTTGGCAAGCATTATCTGCAGTTTTTAGTTTAAGAAAGGGGAAAAAAAAGAGTTGCAAAATGAATGAAGTGGAAAATTCTGGAATATAAATTATGAAATATTCATATAGCTGTTGTTGACACATAAATTAGCCCCACGCTCTGTCAGTATAATGGAATTTAAATGTTTTGTTAAATTGATGAAATCTCCTTGTTTTAGGGGCACTTACTAGCACTTTTGTGTGGGAGAAACTTTGCTCTCATAAACCTGCAAATATTGTTATCCTCACTGTAAATAATGTCACGGAGAGCAAGTAAAGTATGTATTAAAAATGGTTCTCTGGGGATGAGGAGTAATTATCTGCCTCATGATCCCATTATTAAAAAATGTCAGCCTTATTATTTTTTTTCTTGTGTATTTGAAAGAGACAGAACTTGAATTTTTCTTTTAGTGAAGTGGTTTTAAATATCTCATTTGGAACAGATCAAACTGCACCAGCCTCATCATCCAACTTATTGCGGGGAACAGAATCGGTATCTCTCAAGAAGATGCCAGTGACCAACACTCTGACTGGTACGATGTACTACCGAAAACCAAGTCTGCCTGATAATGATGCAAGAGTTTTGGATGGAACTGCCTTGGGAAATGCCGACAGAGCCAACCTAACGGAGAAGGCTGTTCATGAACAGTCAGTGACCTCGAAAACTGCTCCAATACAGACAAACGGACATGCGAGTCCAGTCAGCCAAACCTCGTCAAAACCTCCAGCGTCCCGACCCTCTTTTGAAAGATCCAATGCCAGTATACAGCTGACCACAAAACCTGCAACACCAGAGGTAAAGGTCATGGCCAAACAACACCCCAGTGAGAGTAACCCAGCAGGTAGACCATCACCAGCCAAAGATGCCAGTACAGAGAAAACTAAATCCACAAGGAATAAAAGGAAGATAACTCCAAAGATGAAATCATTGGCCAATAAATTTTCAACTGGTGCTGTGGAAAACAAAACAATGAAGGAAGATAAACCGTCATCCATTCATGTGGAACAAAGACCCCTAGGAGATGGTGCTCCAGCAAATTCCTACAGAATGAAAGAACCTGGCTATAGATATGTACCCCTGAAGAGTACAGTCTGGGATGAAGGAGAGGAGAGTGATAATGCCTATGACGATGCAGACAGTGACAGTGAGGATGTTGATGAGGACGATGGCCGGGGCAGTGATGTAACTCCTTCAGGGTGAGTATCAGTTTGGTTGCAAGTGAGTTTTTGTCTCAGGAAGAAAGGAGCCTTCCATAGAGTACACAGGCTCGGAAGAAGTGAAGGGTTGGAGGGTTGGGGGAACATATGGTTATCCATAGCGTATAAAAAGTGTACATGAGGGGAGGGGGTCTCTGGGATACTTACGCTTATCAGTTATGACAGTTTGCCTTTATAAGCCTTTTTTGAGCAAAAGAAGCTTCTGGGTGGAAAATACCTGTTATAAAGTCCTAGAACATCAAGTGGTATCATACAAATTGGCCATTAGAATGATGATAGGCTGGTCTTAGGGGGGTTAAATGCCAACCTTGAATAATATTGGGGGGGGGGGGGGTGGGGGTGGGGGAGGAATGCCAAAATCGAGCATACCTATTTTGTGGATGGCCCCAAAGCTTGTATCTGGTTCCTGTAGATGTAATTGACAACTGGAAGATGTATTGACACCTTTTACTAAATAATTGTCTTTTCTGTGTTGTGTTTAATTTGGCAGTTATTTTGAGGTAACTAAATGAAGCGACCTAAATACTAGTTTTCTGGCTTTATCTCTGTGTGTGTATGTGTGTGTGTGTGTGTGTGTGTGTGAGAGAGAGAGAGAGAGAGAGAGAGAGAGAGAGAGAGAGAGAGAGAGAGAGAGAGCTTAAGCTGTTAGTGGCCAGACAAGACATGATCTCTACATTATAATTGCTTAAGCCCCCGAGGGTGGTCTGGGGGAAGGGGGTAGTGCTCTCATAATACAGGATTGGAAGTGAAACAATGACATACAAAACATCACCTTCGTCCGTGATTATTTCTGTCACTTGATTGCTTCACCCTCGCCCAGCTTCATTAGACATAGATTGGGGCAAAGCTGCCTTAACTCATGGACACTCTGGGCAGGGACCCCAAGGGTTTACGTCGGTTTTTGAATGAAAAACGCAGCCCAGGGGCCCATAATGATATTAAGACGGTCCTTGTCGTTGGTGGGGTGGAAAAAGATCATCTTGAAGTGGATGGTGAAGATTAGTTTAAGGTACCGTATATAATTAGGCCTACATTGGTGGGTGCAATCGAAGGTCCTCAATCTTGTCAGTGCCAGGATTTTTATCTGAAAGCTTACAATGGAGAAGAAGTGGGAGGTTCTAAAAACATGATTGTGTTTTGGCGCATTGCAAGTAACATCCCCTTTGAAATCGATGTGTCGGCGATAAAATTTGTACTGACTTCCTGCCATGTTGGTGAAGCACGGGATTAGATTAGAAGTAGGGTGTAGGAAACAGCGCACCCCAGCCAGCAACCTTACTGGAGATTTGACGCGTAGGATCGATGTTAAGTTTGCACATAGGAATGACATCGTTCCTACGTGGATCTGATGTCTACGATATCGTGCTGATGTAAGTTTGACTTAAGGAGTCCGCCCTTACGACAGTCCTACCAACTCTTCTGAAATCCCGTCAGAATGGCGTAGGGATGCTGGCTAGGACTAGGAGTGATGTTTGTGGCACTGTGGGGACAGCAGGTGATCTTAACTTAGGCGATTATGATCGACCAACAAATTGGGTGATGAGTCACAACATTGAGTTTCAGTGAAGTCCCGCTAGTTGGCTGATACTCGAGGTCTCATTGAAAATGATTGTTTTTACGTCACGGTCACCATCCAACTACATGTACAAATGTACATGTAATTGGCCGGTACTGGCCGAGACTTATCTTCATATATCGACATGGCTACCCTTTTACGATTGAGTATTTTTGTGGGCTGGTGGCTGGTTGGTGGACGCTCTTGGTAGGATCTCCGTCTAGCCCGTCGGTCTTTTTATATTCTGTCTGTCGCCTTGCTTCATCCCAGCACAGTGTTGTGACCTTTGTCCTTTTCTCCAAACTCAAACTCGTGGGCAGATAATACCATCAGAAAAAAATTCTAAGTTTATTTTGAGAAACATGAGATTGGAGAAAACTTGTCGACACGGTAATCGTCACGTTGTGCTAGGGACAAGCAAGACAGTAGACAGGGTGTAGCAGGGTGATAGGACAGAAGGAGAGCCTACCAGAAGTGCCCACCAATCACCGGCGTTCATTCAAGGAACGTTATGTGCTCCTGCAACCAATAGAACAGGTAGTTGAAAAACTCTACCAAGGGGCCGTTATCTGGTAAACGGGCGAGAACCACTGAGATAATTCCCAGACCTTATGAAATAGCCTTAACCTAATAAGCAATTATACGAGCCGGTCGGCGAGGGTTAAGCAATCAATTAAGCATGCATAAGTAGAAATGCAACCCGAGCAACGCAGGAGCTTGGCGAGACACCTTGAGACATTGGGAGCTCCTGTAACTAACACATACAGTGTAACAAGACAGTCTCTTCTATTGGACCAGATAGCAATAATGTCACACCTGTAATCGAAACTGGGATAATGGGGACTCCAGCAGGTGGAACTGAAACACTTTCCCATCTGACCGCAGGGCTATTGTGTGCGTTAGCCAAGGTTCATACTTTACATACGAATTAAGAACCATTCCGTTTCTAAAGCTTTTGTGAGTTATTGCAAGGTTTCTTTATTATAATTGTTATTTTCTAACGCGGGTCCTTGCCACATTTAAAAACATTTAAAGTCAACCCTCCTTCCCCCCCCCTCCCCCCTTTTTTTTTCATATTTTAACTTTTGTTCCAAGCCCTGCAGCAGCTCTGACCCTACAGATTTCCTTTAGTTTTGTGTGTGTGTGTATGTGTTAAACTCTTGCGTTTGGTGTACGTTACCTATGCACAGTGAATGCATTCAGTAAGATGCCGCGATCCTTTAACAAAGGCCATTCGGATATTTTACACATTATGAGTATGAGCTTATCTTGTAGACTGCACTCGCGACCTGTATTATTTGGGAAAATTGTTCGTTTCGTTATTTGCAGTCGCAGCATAATGCGGTTTTGAGGGGGGGGGGGGGCATGGCAGAATGAGGAGTGGGAAAATCACTTCAAACTGTGCTTTATTTTTAGTTTTAAGAATCGTGTGCTACATAATAGTTTCCTAACCGACAACGCTACGTTAATCTAACCCAAAGCGCAGGACTGCCTCACTCAGAGGAATAGCATTATTCATACCTACATCCGTTGGTTATAACATCGTGCCGCCAGGCAAATTTGGCCATTAAGGCAATCCCACCAACCGTGCGGCAATCCTCTATACAAACCTATGCCGGATTGACGTTGGGATACTGGCTGGGTTGTCTGTCGGCTGGCCTAGATAAATCAGATGGACATCAGTCTTGGACGGCGTTGTTTTTTTATTCATCATAGATCGGTTCTGAGACAGGGAAAACTCCGTTTCCTGTTTTGTTTCCGTAGGACGGACGCGGCGTAAAATTCTAAAGCAAGACCTCAGACATCGAGAAGTTGCCAGAATCAACTCTCGTCTTCTCTGCCGGGTAGGCCTACGCCTGTAAAATGCAATTGATATTGATAAGAAAATTTAGATTACCAATCTCCTAATGATTGGATTAGTGTGGAGACGGGAGTGTTTGCTAACGCTTCGGTATGCAGGCGAAAGACGTCACGTTTACTTAGGGTTGGCTTATAAATCTTTGCATTGACAAGTTAAATTGTTTAACAGTGCGGCTACTTTCTCGTAGCCAGCGATAGAGCCCGGCTGTATCCAAAGCGGTGCATTATATTATAGATAATAATTATGAAGACTAAAAAAAAACAACAAAAAACGTTTTTTTCAGTAATTATCATTTAGGGCGTTCAAAATTGGCATCAACAGTTCAGCTTATTTGAAGTGCGACGTGACCACCAAGAAATTTAGCGTAGCGAAACGCGTAGCTTTTTGAGAAAATGTTGGGTTTTTTTATTTGGGGGGGGGGGGGGGGGGGATATTTCACCTCTAGCCATGAGACATCACATCACAGTTATGTATGTTATACATACATTCGTACTGCCCCACCCCACCCACTCATGTAGCCAATAATTATGGTGGTATGGTCGGTTTTGCCCCTCAATTAACCTTACAACAGATTCTTTCTTCCTTTTGGAATTGGAGTTTGCTCACCGAGAACTTGGTCTCTGTCGGAGGAAGGGAGGGGGGGTGGTTACCCATAGCTTAATAATGAAAAGTGCACACGAGGCGGGGGGGGGGGGCAGACTAATAAAATACCCAGACTGGATGATCCCATTGTGTGACGTCACTTAACAGCGAAAGGTCATGAACCATCCAGCCATTTTAGGTTTGCGGTAGCGACCGACGCTTCAGCATAGCTACAATTTTGAATGGCGCCATTTTGACTCGCCTACTGAACGCGGAAGTTTGGGCCGGGGGGGGGGGGGTCTCTGGGAAGCATACCTACACTTTTCAGTTGTGGTAATGAATTAAAAGTTTGCTGTTATTGACCTTTCTCGAGAAATTAAACTTGGATAAAAACAACAACAAAAGTCCTTTGCAAAATACCTGTAAAAAATACTAGGACATCAAGATCTGATAATCCACATTCGACATTCTAATGGCTATAGGCTCTTAGTTGTGGATTGGGAGGGGGGGGGGGAGAGGGGAGTAGCGTTGAGGCCAAGCATGAAAGATTTAGGGGGCCGGGGGTGTAAAAACAACTGCTAAAATCAAGCATAGGTATACATGTAGGCCTACTTTATGGATGGGCTCAAAGCTTGTGCCTGGTTCCTGCAGATGTAATTGAAAACCGGAAGATACTCAGACATAGTCATGTTGACCAGATAGAGTTCCTTGTATGTTGGTCGTTGCGGGAGGGGGGGGGGCAATGATCCCACTCATTCTGCTGCAGCTGTTCTCCTCCAACTGTAAAGCCGGAGTCAGTGATACAACAACAACAACAACAAAAATCTGCCGACCTCTGAATTTATCACTTTTCTCCGAGAGGTGTAAAGTGGCCGTTGTCGTGCCGACGTGCCGGTAAACCCAAACTCAGTGTCAAACTGAAACCCGAGAAGGCCATGAAGTGGATCTTACACTACAAATGCAGAAAAGGAAAAATACACGTAAAACAAAACAAAATAAGTCCAGATAGGGGAGATAAGGGCGTGTGATTTCGTCTCCATGTTATCATTGTGAGAAGCTAACACTGAAGTTCATAATCAATGAGCTGGCCAGCGGTGGATGTGCAAAACTTTACAACGGTTTGCCATTGACTGTATTATTTCTGTCATGCCACACACACACACTTTAGGCCTACGGATTGTCACCTCCGTTCAACCATTCGTTACGCTATCGATTCCCGTTCATTTTGACCGCGATCGTGTTGAATTTGCTGTGTCAATATTTTGTGTACTGGCCGAGTGGTATAATGGCCACCCATGGGGGAAGAGTTTGTGCAAATAATTATACCGTAGATTACATAAACTAAGGACACCGACCTCCTTGCTCACCCCCCCCAACATACCAACTCATTCCACACCCCCCCCCTCCTCAATCTATATTGCTCACCAGATCACGAGTCCCTTCCCTCTTCTTGCAAAAAATCTGTTCTCATTAGGCAAACAATGGCAAGCCCAGCTGGTTTTCCAATGCGATTGTTCGTGACCTTAGCAACGTGTAAATATATTTCCAAAATACAATGTACCATAATAATGTGTACCAAAGTTATATCTGTGTGCTCTGTAGACGATGGCCAATGATAGTTACGATGCTTTTTTGAGGCTCAGCCGATGCTTAGCCTACAGTTATACTTTTACTTCTTTGTAAAGCAAATGTATGAATGTGTCAATAGCTCGAAGAATGTGCTGAAAAGTAATCGTTGAAAGTAAAGCAGAAACTGAATGATCTGTTAGTGCAGGGGTCACCAAACTACGGCCCGCGACGTCAGTTCATCCCATAGATATAGTACACTAGATCGCTGAGCCAGCCAGCGGCCCACGCAACGAATTGAAAACGAGGGCGCCATTACGCTAAGCCTGAAGCTCGCCGATGCTGTACAGTCGTGCCAGCCAAGGAGGATAGCAGTAATGTTGCGGGCGTGCGTTGTTTTTTGTTTTCGGGAGAGGGGGGGGGGGGAGGGGGTTTACCATGTGTGAGTTTGCGAGACAATAATATACAAATCACTGTTCTAAATGCTCTTCAGAAGTTTTTGAGCATTGAAACAACTCATTATGAGACAGCTTTATACTTTCATAGTGCTATGTATATCGACCTTCAAAAAAAAAAAAAAAAATGTTGAAAAAATTATCTACATCTACAATGTTAATCTTTGCGGAATTCAATTAAAATACATACCGCATATGCATTCAATGGGCTATACAACCCACCTCGCCCCACCAAAAAACAAAACAAAACGACGCACAGTGATGTTTAAAAAACAATGGTTTGACCAGCTAGCGACTCATGATTTTGATGTCCACAGTCACCCATTCAAAAAAAGCAACATTTCAATAATGGAGAAAGGAATGAGACAGAGAGCCTTATTATCAGTTAATCCAACTGAATATCAGTCAAACGTGAAGAATGTATGGGGACGACACACCCACGGGACACAGTATTTCTTGAAAGAAAGAAGAAGAGGTACAGAAGGAAAGATGGAAATCAGTAAACAGTTTGATGGAAGGAGGAGAGGTAACACATATACATCCTGTTAAAAAAGCAAACTCCACACGCTGTCGTATGTTTCACAGTAAGGATAGTCTACATCTCTTGAGGACGTTAAATGAAACATTCACTTTTGTAACACTAATAACTCGGGTCGCAAGAGAAATTGCAAGTCCACATATAGAGTAATTTTCTATTCAGGTTTAACAAGGAACCAAGAAACAATAAATACATAAAATTGTACTCACCACCGGTGTTCATGTATTCCAAGACGGGGATGAGGAGCAGCACAAAAAAAAAACTACTGTCCACTAAACAGTACTAACTTGTTCAGTTTCATCCTCTTGGCTGCTTTGCCTCCAAGGATCATTCTCTGTTGGTGCAATTTGCCAGCCTTAAAGAGTCTCATCCGCAAGTAGTAAGATGCCACACTTTTGATGAGGCTAGTGATGTGGTCCTCCTCTACAATCATCTCGTGGTCATAGAAATGATCCCGCAGAGATGGGAATAGATCAAAATATTTCTCCTTTACATATGTGAGGACGAGGTTTTGAATCTGGACATCAATGAATTTCTTGTGTGGCAAGGTCTGCATGACATCTGGGCTAGGCATCACAACCCTGAATGCTTTTTCTGTTGCCAACAAAAGCTGCACAACACCGTCGGAAGGGCATACAAGACCGCCTTGATCTCTTCTCCTCAGAAAGGAGAAACGAATATCTTCCGGAGTTTCCGCACATGTCAAGGCAGCCCTGCAATCTGAACATTTTATTTTTGGAATCAGACGTGCGCACACAAATCCTGCTGTGTAGGTCAAGCATGAGTATCTCCACTCATTATCCGGGAGTGTAAAGGTGGACTCAAGCCTGTCAACCGCAGCAGCAAACATATCATCCTGTGAGAAATCAGGCAGGTTTTGGGGTTTTGCCGGTGCCTTCAAAAGAAAACAGTCCAACTGCAACTCCTCTGTGCCATCCAGTTGAAGGCAATTAGCATACTCGGATGCTTTCACATCATTCTGAATCATGAGTGTGCGAACTGAAGCCCGAAACTGTTGTGCAGTTGGGTTGTTATTCCACCCATTTCTTTGACGAATCTGAAATAAATGAATAAATTAATAATTTCCATTCGATAAAATACAGGTAAATTTTTCTCTAAACAATAAAATCTTCAAAAAAACTTTCTTCAAATGATTACTATAGAGTAGAATAGATACATTTGCCTGAGCAATGGTCCAAACAGCATTCTCTTTTCAATTTCCAGATGGCAAAGAATACATGTGGCAGCCTTAATATCCACAATGAGCGTGCATGACTTCTGAATTTTGCTATCCCAAAAAGAACCTGGAGTTCATTCCTACCCACCATAGCATCAGAGGTATAAAAAAGATTATGGACATTTTATGCTGCTTTGGTATGTTTCGAAAACACGAATCCTTACCTTTCAGAGGACTGCAAACACTAGAGCACAATTATAATTTATCTATAATCAGGATCACACTAAAAAGACAGATCTCTTCTTGTAAATAGTGCTTGGAATTTTCCCAGAATTTTGCAATTATGTTGGTTAATTAAATTATTATCAGTTTCCCGCAAGATCTTGTAAATGCTACTTTGTTTCTGATTATCTCTGTCTCAGCAGACTATCAGATCAACAGACTTAGTCTTTTGTCCTGTTTTACAAACTCTAGATCTTTTTAAAAAAAAATATAATAGGCCTATATAATATATCTTCATAGTTAGCACTGACTGACTGAGGAACAGCTACACTATCAGTATTAAGTCTATTTCACATATGAATTTCATCCTTGCCTCTATCACCTACTGTGCTAGCTCTTCATAATGGGCCTTTTTAATTGCTTACATAGCTACCCAAAGCAAATGTAATTGTAAGCACACCTCTCTTAACTTTTTTTTCCCTCAGTAGCCTACTCATATTCATCACTGAGCATCAATTGACAGCAGACATTAATGTACTGTGCCAGATGTCCGGGCTGAGAATAATAAGTTGCACAGCCAAAACAGAAGTTACGAAAGCAGTTCAAGAAACGAAATCTGATTAGCCAAACCACACTAGCTGTTCTGTTATCAATACCGTTATATAGCATTAGCAGACAGTGATGCTGACTGCTGTAGGGCCTACTTGGGTCAATGACGCCACGCTATTGACTGCTAGCGGTACGCGAGCCTGTTCCTCATTAAATTTGCAATAAACTAACACAAACTTTTGATAAACAACATCAGAAAGCCATTCTCATATAATATAGATCTAGTCTATATAAAAAATCTTGCCAGGCCCATTGTATTCGGTTAATTGCACCCACATAAATCTAGATCTAGATTAGATCATAGCGGTCAATGACGCGCTGCTACTGCTGGCAGAACGAGAGCCTGTTCCTCACTAACTTTGCAACAAACAGACTAAAACTCTTGGTAAACAAGATAATAAAACCAATCAAATAAATATCTTGTGATTCCTTACCTTTCAAATTGTCAGCTGGAGTTTGCAGTCGATCTTGAAACAATAACGATGTCAAAAAAAAACGAAAGTGAAACTGCACAGGAAGAGTACGCCGTCTGCTGTTTATCAGGCTTAAACAATGGCGGCCGGACTTCCTGGGAAGCGTCGGTTTCCTTTCCACCGACCAATGAGAGTCGGCGATCTAGTGTACTATATCTATGGTTCATCCGGCCCGCCATGGTACTTGATTTTGTCTGGTAAAACCAGGGATAACTAGAACTACGGGATGGACAAGCTTCCTCAAACCAAGATTCCTCTAGAGTTTTTCTTCTGGCTTGCAAGTATTGAACAGATTGCTCATGCGGCCCGCGCTTGTAAGTCTGTCAGTTATCCGGCCCCCTGAGAAAAAAGTTTGGTGACTCCTGTGTTAGTGTATTCAGTGATGAGAAAGCCAACGATGCAGAAAACAGTAATAAGAGATGGTGTGCTTCATAGTGGGTTTAATCCTGCTGTGGAACAGAATTCCTTGTTTACAGGTGATAGTGTCGGTGCGTCATCTCCGTTTTCTTTCCCCCTTCGGCGTCGATTGTTTAAACCGTACATGAACAGATAAAAGACAGTAAAGATAGACAGACGGGTTGAGACATAGATAGATATGCACAGTAAAGTTCAAATTGGCAGAGCAAAATCATCTTCTGTTGTCTGCCTTCTTCTTCTCGTCCCAGACGTCATCTGGGTAACGGACTTCAGCAAAGCCCCGAACATGACGCGGACAACTTCCATGACCTTTGTGTCTAGTGTAACTAATTGGCGTGTACACCGCTGGCCGGTGATTGGCAGTCGATGGCGGCAGCAGTTAAAGTGGTTATATTACGCCACATGACCGCAGGGATCGGGACATACGTCTAGTTTAATACCTCGATCTTGCCGACGATACACACAGAGAGATCAGTCCATTTGTTTGTACGCTTGATCGATTATCTGTGGCGCGGGAGGGATCGAGTGTTTGCCACGTTATAGAAGATTTATTGGCGTTGAGAGTTGCGCTTTTAAGACACGGGGTCAGAAGGGGTTGTAAGTGAGATTGTGCGCGCTGTAAAGGATTCACCAGAATTGTATTCCTTGATCTTTTCAAGTTCTTTCGTTTACAAGCTTTCGCATGTTCGTGTGTATGGTTTTATGTTTTGTTAGAAATAATAAATTGGGCGGGTAAGTGTTTGAAGAGATAAAATATTTGAGCGCATTAATTTGTCAAAACATGGATACTCAATCGTTTGAACTTGTGAATAAAATACATGTACATTTGTGGTTGCGTCGTTGTAGTTAAGGATGTGTGTCTATTTGTGAATGTTTGTTGTGTAATGAAATGCACGAAACTGTCAGAGGGAAGAATAGTCTTAGTTTCCGGAAAAGCAGGGCTAAAGTTCAGCAAACCTATTGTGCGTCATCCTGTTATTGATTTTGTATGGGTTGCCTGTCTGAAAACTGTAGTGTTGTAGTGACTGCTGAGATAGCTCTCAAGTACCTGTCACACCGACAGTGTAAAACTTATTGCATAACGGCCGTTGACCATGATTTAGACCAGTGGTTCTCACAACAGCTAGCTCTCTGAGAACCCTCATGTAGGTTTTAAAACTCGACTCTCTCTCTCTCTCTCTCTCTCTCTCTCTCTCTCTCTCTCTCTCTCTCTCTCTCTCTCTCTCTCTCTCTCTCTCTCTCTCTCTCCCTCCTCTCTCTCTCTCCCTCCTCTCTCTCCCGCCCTCCCTTTTCCGGGTTAATATCACATTTCAAAGTTGTGATTTATTGGTAGGCTTTCATTGTTTCAATACACAATACAAAGGATAACACAGCCTATACTGTCGTATCTTCATGTATACATTTATTATATTCCACAGTTTTACATGAACATTGCATTGTTCATAGGCAGAATTTTGTCAAGGTGGCTGTTGGTTCTTCAGAGCCTCCATCCCCTACCCAGTGCAATCCCCCCCCCCCCTCCCATTCCCAACCCGCAGTCGCCATCGCCTTGCTTACCCCCTTCCCACCCCCAGCAAAACAACGACAACACCAAACCCTGTCTTTGTATTGTGCGCTGGCCTAGGAACACGCGGAATTGTTAATTTATGAAACTGGGGACATTTTGCGGTTTGTGGTTTCGTCACAGAATACGTCATGATGTGGGTAAAATGTAGTTTGTCGAGCAGGCACACCAACAGTAGGCCCATATCTAGCATCAGATCTGAAGGCTGGGGTTTACGTCTCTAATACATGTATGACTGTTACTTCAACGAACATTTCAATGGTCTAAAAGCTTGAAGACCGCTTTGTGTGTGTGTGTGGGTGTGTGTGTGCGTGTGTGTGTGTGTGTGTGCGCGCGTGTGCGTGCGTGTGTGTGTGTGTGTGGGTGGGTGGGTGTGTGAGAGAGAGAGAGGGAGGGAGAGGGATGTTTTTACGGTCTTATTTGATGTAACCTGAGTGGTCCCGACTAAGTTAAAGCCTGAAACCCGTTTCTTTAGAGGTAGGAAAGAAAGAGAGTAGAGATCAATGCATGACGTTTCTTGTGCACGGAGAACCAGGATCGTGTAGAATGATTGATGGAACTGCCGCGAGATTTTAGCGAGTCAATTACTGTGACGTAAACGACCCCACTGTGACGTTTATGTTTCAGCAATTGGTGCTTCTCTTACGTCACCCAAAAATTGTAGTGCACCATGAAAAATTTGACATTTTAGCTTAAAAAAGGAAGCGGAAGCAGAAAAAACACGCCTGCGTACTCCAAGTCTTCATGAAAAGGTCACGATAGACAAGAAAACATCAACATTTCCAGGTGCAAAATAGAAATTTTAGCTTACACTGACTCCTGCTACTCCCCCCCCCCCCCCGGAAAAAGGATAACATCACCCTCTCTCGTCCATCAACCACATCAATACTCAGATGGGGACTACCAGCATCATTTTTATCATCAGCAGCATCGTCACCATGCCATCATCTTTATCACATCACCACTGTTCGTCATCAGCAGATTTAGAATAAAGAAACAAAAGTATCATCATCATCATCATCACCGTCATCAACAGCGTCGTCACCAAGTTGCCAGATCTGGGCATAATTTGATGTGTGTCCAAACAGTTTATGGGCATCTGGGAAATCAGTTTTTGATTCTCTTCGGCCTAACGTGTAGCTAAACTATACATGTAATTTCAAAACACTATTTTAAATGGGCAGTTTTTTTGCATGCGCTGTGCTCCGCTATTTTTTTTTACGGAAAATGTCGTATGATAAAGTAAAACATTCTTTGCCTTTGTATACTTGTCCACAACATTCGTTCCGCTCCGCTTCTCACCGCTATAGAGACAAAAAGTGTTTTACTTTGTCATCCATCATTTTCTGTCGGAGCGGACGCTGTGGACAAGACCACGTAATTGATCAAACTCTGACAGCCAAGCTAAAGTGAATGGCACAGAAGTGCACGTAATGGTACCAAAGCGCCGTTTAACCCTTTGAGTACTGAAACGGCATTTGCTATGAACTATTTGACTGCGGTATCAATTATAGGATGTGGTTCTTCATTATTAGCTTTTAAATATAGATCAATATCCTGAGTTAGATTCATATTTAGCATTTAAAATACCTGAAATGAGTGGACCTCAATAAACACAGAATTTACAAAATCTAGCTTTTAAAGTGGCAGTAGTCAAAGAGTTAATCCAGACTCAAACACAAACTGACAAAGCCAGCCATACTTGTGTCCATTTGAATCTGCAGGTCTTCGCTTGTAGCCTACAACGGGCCGACTTGCCTGTTGGTAAGATATTTTAAAACTCGCTGCCTGTCGGGAACATTTGAGTCTCTATCGGATTGTATGACAAAAACGTTCATAGTTATCGCCCTTGCTTCTGTCGTTTTAATTGCTACCAAATTAATGTTGTAGTTGTTGTTGGTCTCACTGTTATGCCAGGGTCTTTGAAAGATTAGGTGGAAATTTATGTCCGACATTGTCATAATTTCCTTATCTATTATATATTTCAGTAACTCGCAACCTTTGGCATGACTAACTGACCAAACTATACACTCTTCAGGCCTTAAATTTGGCAGGAAGGTGGCAATTAAGATAAGGAAGATGATGGCTATAATTAAAAGTTGTTTACTTCAAGCAAGTATTTTAAAAAAATAACAATGTTTAGTGCTGCTATGTAACATCTGTATATTTGCATGTTTGTTTCGTAATATATAGTACCGTGCATGTCATAAAAAGTAACCGTATTAAGCGTTCAGTATGGTGCGTAGTGTTCTGGTGCGCATGAGTTCTGAAGCAAGTCTGTAGTTTATTACTTTTATTATACTAGCTGAGTTGCCCGGCCCTGCCCGGGATAAATCGATTTATTAGTTTCAGTTCTGAGTGATTATTATAGACCTGCTTCATTTTGCCTGTTCCTTTAGCTTTATTTCATTTTTGTTTGTTTGTTTTTGAATAAGTTTTACTGCTCTCCCTTTGTGCGTTGACATCCTGCGCATCCCGTCAGCATCCGTCAAATGGCAATGATTTGCGCACGGGTTAGTTTGTTTGTTAGTAAACACATCACAGGAAGTGATAACGTCATGTGTAGGCAGAAGTGGGCTATTATTAGAAACATACATCAATATATTATTGATCGTAAATTTCGGATCAAACGCTCTCGTGAATTTAGTCTTTAATTATAACGACATTTACCGATTAACTCAGAAATAACAAAAGGTTTTGTTTGTGTATAGCGAAAGGAACAATGTTCACTATCCCATAATTCTTTGTGCCAAATTTCAGGTCGGTGCGTTGTGTAGTTTCCGAGTCCATGGGACTATTAGGGGTTTTGTTGTAGCTTTATTAGATAGAAGATGAGAGAGAGAGAGAGAGGGAGAGAGACATGATTGTTTATTCTGGGCAATGCCCGGTAAGTCATCTAGTAAATACATGTTTTCAAGTTTTATAATAATATGACATTAAACCACAGTGGAATAGATCAAAGAGAAATGGCCGTGCCGACTTCTGAGGCGGTGTCAAGTAGAGTAGATTTTGTTGCCTCGAATTCTAAACTGAACGGCTGTAAATAAAGGAAGTAGGCTACCGTTGAACAGGACAGTGCATTGTGGGGCGGGAGAATATCGAACAGTAAGCTTATGTTCAGGCCCGTGCAAAGCTGGTAATAGCCAGGGCAATGTAGGCCCCCTTTTCGAGGTGCTCATTAAGTAATTAATTTCAATTTTGTTTTAATCTTTTAGGTATCTTGTATCTTCTTTAAAATATTTATATTTTGTGCTGAACACCCCCTTACTCCCCGCCCCGACACTTTACAATATCAGTATTCTCTACCACCACCCTTGGCCCTTTGCATTGGCCTCGGGGAATAGCTCGCCTCAAAATCGTAGGCTCATTTTACCCCAACTAGCCCACCTAAGCCCACCCCCCCCCTTTCTGGCATGCTTATGGAGCACACTCTAGGGTATTCAGTCTGTACGTTTCTTTGGTATGGAATGAGAATATCCGATATTGTAAAGGTTGATTGGTCCAGGCTTAGATACAAGAAATAAGGCAATGTCCCAGTCTATAGGCGGTACGGGCCGGTAAGCCCCTATTGCCTGGGGGATACATGTTGAGAACAATAGATAAAGGCCGATTTGCCTATGAAGTGTATGAAAATCCCCCCAGACAAAACACAGTATTTGCCAAGTAACAATATGGGGGTCATACGGAGTGTGTTGTATTTAAGCCGAGAAGGAACATATTGGACATTCAGATCCGTCACTTAGTAGCTGAACAATGGTTATGGCATTCAGTTAGATGACTGAACATGGCCGGTGTAGTAAGGACCTTTCAAACATGTCTACTGGCTATTTCAGCCCTTTATGCCTTCTGCCATTGTATTCTCCACTGCAATTCACCCCAGTATCTGCACTGTTGTAACTACCGTAATCGGCGCACTTAAGACCCTTACAGTTTTATCACGAAGGTCCAATATCGTAAATGGGTCTCAATGGGCGGACAAGAGTGTAACTCCAGCTAGTCATTGGGAGGGAAAGGGGGGGGGGGAGGAACTATGCAAGTGTTGACTCAGACGTTCAGTTCTGAAGTCTGGTGATGTTTGAAGAAAGCAGTGATTTGTTTTTATTGGTTTGTTTCATTTACTCCGCGTGCACAGCGGCTGAGTGTGCGCATTTGCAACGATTGGCTGTAATTACAAAAAGAAGAAGGCTGTTGTTACCTGTGCGTACGTATCCCAAGTGTTTTGTGCTAGGGGCACGTACGCACACCTACCTTTCCCCAACTCCGTCCCTATCCTCAACCCTAAATCTTATCGAATCCCTAACCCTGCCTCTTATCCTTTCAACCCCCGCCCCCCCCCCCACCCCCAAAGGGTTAAAACAAAAAAGATCTGAAGAATAATTAGTTAAGGTTGTTGTTTGCAGTATTTCGGGAACTCTGGAGTCACAAAAAGGCTTTAAAATACATGTACGTACCCCAGCCCAAATACTTCGGGGACGTACGTACTGGTAGCAACAATCGAAGAAGAATTGAAGTTCTAGGGAGAACAAAACAGAGGGTGTTGGAACTTCCAATGAAAGATGAAGAAATACATTCAAAATTTTGTAGGAGCACAAGACTAGTTCTGTGACGACAAATGAAACCAACCAATAGATGGATGTTGGGGCAACCTGCAGTATTGTGACTGGGGATTCCCCAGTCTTTGGGGACCTCTGAGGTCAGCCAGAGAATGGCACTGACTGAAAAGTTTAGCTGTGATGGCAACAATTCATATGTAGAATAGAACTCTCTTGAACGACGGGTTTATCTAGCAGGTGTTAAATCGGAAAGCCACTTTTTATGTATCTATATGTGCATATTTAATACATTTCAAGAATTATATTAATAACGATGCCGTTTCTGTACATATCTTACCATTGGTTCCAAATCTATTTTTGCCCTTATTTCCTCATTCCTAATTCTATCTCCTAATGAGATTCGAGAGCTTTGCTCAGACATCTTGCATCCCTGTTTATCCCTACCAGACACTGCGCTCCATGCATACCCCAGATCCCTACACTTCCCTCGACTCCCCAGATGAGGAATACATTCAAATGAACATATTGGACTTAGGATATTCTTCCTTCAGAAATCATCGATTATGGCGCCGCAGAGCGTAGAATGGAACTGAACGCCTTCGCCAATTGTATGTTTTCCATGTGTTATCCAGTTGTGCCAGGGACTTGGCCTGGCTGCTGGAACTGGCAGCGTCAACAACCTGGCCAAAGTTGTCTCTTGCAGACAGACTGTCGCCTTAGTTTGTACAACACTAGTGCTGTTGTTGTCATGAGGAGGTGGGGTTGGGAGCGGTGGTGGTTGTGCACATACATTAGTGAACTGTTAGCAAGGGGAAGCGGGGCGTGGGGTGTGACAGAAGTTGGGGGGGGGGGGGCTGAGAGGAGAGCCAGAATGAGAAAGAGCTGAGAAAGGGAGAGAGAGAGAGAGAGAGGGAAAGAGAGAGAGAAAGACAGAAGCGAAGGAGGGAAGGAGAGGAAGGAAAAGGAGGAGACGGGAAGGGGGGAGAGAAAGAGGATAAACAGTAGGGAAATGCATGATCGGTGCCGGAGGAAAGGAACGTCGTAATGCACAGTACCGGTACGCGCTAAGCATCCAGTTTAATCATCTTTCTGTTTTGACCCAGCCAGTTCCGGGGGAGGGAGGGGGGGGGGGTGGAAGGATTTGAGAAAGTTGTTTGGGCTACCAGTTTCTGTGTATAGAATTGTGTGTGTGTGTGTGTGTGTGTGTGTGTGTGTTTGAGTGCAAGTTTAACATGTGGTCGGACGGATGGACAACTGAGTGATGTGTGTGTGTGTGTTTGATTGTTTAATTTTGGTCAGAGCGATGGACAACTGAGTGGTGTGTGTGTGTGTGTGTTTGCTTGTTTAACATTTGGT
The DNA here is from genome assembly GCA_963931925.1 of Onchidella celtica. Taxonomy (NCBI): domain Eukaryota; kingdom Metazoa; phylum Mollusca; class Gastropoda; order Systellommatophora; family Onchidiidae; genus Onchidella; species Onchidella celtica. Next base: position 114,111,331 of record OZ007567.1, on the reverse strand, counting down.
CAGAGCGATGGACAACTGAGTGTGTGTGGAAGGGGGGGGTGTCTGTGAGTGAGTGATTGGATTAATTAAGAGTACTTCTGAGAACCCCGGTTTGGGTGCAGGGGATGGGGGAGGGGATGAGGGGAGAACTTTGTAGGGAGAGGCGTCAAAGAATGAATGGAACTGACAGACGTCATGGCTATGGTAATGGAAATCCGTCCAGGGAACACATGGATATTCGTGAAACCTGTTTATCTGCACACTGCCGTACACATAATGTTGAAATCATCTCTGTGGTGGAGAAACCGCCAGAATTCCCCACCCCCGCCCCCTCTGTCATAATCATGATTGAACCCTTACCTCGGATACCCATTTACTTTTTAGCCAAGGCTTTTTTGCATTGCAGTCGCGTCGAATTTTTGAAGTTCAGGCGAATGGATGGACACTTGCCAGACACGAGTACATTGCAAAGTCGATGAGATCGTAAAACTAATTAAGACACGACTGCAGCACGACAGTAAGTGGTTTGTGTGTGCCTGGCCTTCTAATGGTTCCAGTGAGTAGATGTCAACAGTGAACCGTGCAGGGCACACACCCCATGTTACCGGATTGACTCACCGACAAAAATATTACTTATCCGCTCAAGCGGTTTGTCCGAGACATTCTCATGTGTTATTCTGTTCATTCCAGTGAAAGACTGCCCGGTGATGGGGAAGCCAGTTTTGAAGATGACGAGGAAAATGCGCTTGATGGCTTTGAAGAGAACATCTCTGACGATGGTAAGACATAGTTTTTTTCTATTCATGACCAGGCTTAACTGCCAACTGGCCAAGGTGTGGAATTCATGATTCCAAGTGGTAGCGGCGCGTAATCCAATTACAAAGCCAAATAGAGAAAATACTGAGTTGTGTTCACTGTTCAGCAATGCCATATATTATGTAAAATACACGCGCCCCTAACAACATCCGCTTCTGAGTGAGGAGCGTCCTTGGAAAGCTTACCGAACCCAGTTATCTACAGAAAACACACTAAAGCCTTTTAATTGGACAAAAGTAAGAATGATTACTTGAACGAAATGTCTGACTAACCTTATCCCCAACGCCAAATCTAGTGGACCTGCCAAACCTGTCCGTAACCCTAGTCTTGTTGGTATATCTTCCCTTCAACTCGAGATAACCGGATTCGATAACCCTCCCACGTTCTTATTGTTGAAAAACACACTTTTACGTAATTTTGGCAAACGTTGTTGTTGTTGTTGTTACTGTTGTTGCTGTAGTTATTGTGGGAAGGTCTTCCGCCCGTCCGCGCCAGTCAAGAAAACACAACTACCCCAGCCCCTTTTCGCCTGATTAGTCAATCTGACTACCGCCCATTGATACAGACTAGACCCTCACGCCCCCAGGTCCACCTGACCATTCCAATGCAGGTTGTTTAAGCTTATATCTTAATCATATTATGTTTGTTAACTTTTTGGTAAGTGGCGCGGACGGGGGGAAGACCTCCCTTATTGTGTGTCTGACAACTCTCCATTTGTGTTATTTGTCTTTGACACATGTGTGAGTTTTTAAGTTTTTTAGTCTTCAATGTGCTTATGTTACTAAACTGTTCCACTTTTCGGGAAGAGTTTCATACCATCCGGTCATTCATTCAAGATACCCTAAACCTGTTTCTTACTCTGTCCTTACTGTAAACTTTTAAATACTGGCTGAAAAGGCCAGGGGTAGGATTAGGGATAGGTTTAAGGTATCTTGACTGGATGTTTGGGATATACGAAACTCTTGTCCTTTGATAATATGTGCTTTTTTCTTTTTTCACTTTAAGGCATGTTATGTTAATAAATCTGGGAAGGAGTACTAAATGAGTTACACGACTTTAGAATGGCGCATATTTCATGTTTTGAGTGTTAATTGCTGAGCCATAATTTATCATAAAAACATTCCCCAAGAAGATTAAATCACCAGGGGGGCGCTGCCTTCCTGTGACCTCCTGCTCACAGCCGCTCCTGAAGTGTCGTCCTTGTAATATCCTTATAATGTAATGTAACTCATATGGAACTCCTTCTGAGGCGACTTTATGAGCGTATTTATTCTGGAGGGAGTAGGGGGAAACAAAGGGCCCTCTCTCCTGCCCCCAGCATGTGAACCCTCTAGTCTAGATTGATGTTTTTATAGTTAACATGGCATGTAACACCCAGAATATGAAATAGGTGCCCAACTAAAGCTGTGTACCTCAAATCGTATTTTTTCCAAGTGTTTTTTGGGGAGTACAAATAATCAGTGAGAGTTCTATATTGTGTTTTACATTCTGGAAGCTTCGGATGGTTACTCCATTGGAAGTTCAGCCTCTGCCACCAGCGGCCGTCCGCTGACTGCTCACTCTGAAAAGGTTCACAAAGCTGGCGGAGATGGCCTGATCAAGCCCGTCCGCCCTGTGACTGCAGCTGGAAATCTGGTCATCAAGCCAGCCTTTCGGTACAGCATATTCAAGGGAATCCCACCCACCATCAACTTTGTGTCTGAAGGAGAGAAAAGTGAGTCTTGAATCCAGCCATCTGATTGGCTGACCAATCCTGATCAGGCAGCCAGTCACTGGGCTAGAATACCCTTGTTGTTATTTCTGTAAAAATTGTTTTAATTTGCTTGCCGTAACAATCATTGAGTATGGTGAGATATATGAAGGAGTTTTAAGTTTTACAGCAAGCCAGCACAGTGTTGATTGGTTTGTCCCAATATAGTTTGAGAATGAAGTCTGATTAAATGATGCATGTTATAAATGAATGAATCAGCGAAATCTGTGGATGTATTCAGACCTTTGTATATTTGGGGGATTGCGAGGGGGTCGGGGGTGAAGGAAGGTCAGGGGATTGCAAACAGATTTGTATAATGATTCATACCTGTAGGAATAAAGAAAGCAAATTTTATGATGATTTTGACAAATACCTGCAGAGATTAAGAAAGCAAATTGTGTAGTGATTTTGACAAATAGCTGCAGATGTTAAGAAAGCGAGGTGTGTGGTGATTTTAGCAAGTACCTACAGGGATTAAGAAAGTAGATTGTTTGATGATTTTGGCAAGTACCTGTAGAGACTGAGATTTTGACAAATACCTGTCTCGGTTGGAAAAAGGATACAGAAGAGAGGAACAAAATTGTTCTGTATTAAAATTTATATTTTTCGTCTTTGTCAGCGGAACAACTTCCCTGGGAAATCAGAAAACTGTTCAAGTGGAAAATGAGTCCTATTACACCAATTGTAGTCAAGTCTGCACTGGCACGTGTCGGCTTCAGAATTTCCAGAAGTAAGTAGGACAGGGTAAGCTGGCTCAAAAATCTTAGCTTCCAGAAGTTGCCCAGTCATGGACAGTTGACCCTCCTGCCTTACAGATTTTCACAATAATCTACAATTTTTTTTGTAGTTTGGTTTTAATGTCCATACCATTTCACTGGAAATGGGAATAACGAGATGCCTGAAGGTGGAGCTGTATACTTTTTCAACATTTCACCGACCCAGTACTATTTTATTCTATCTTTACTTTATATAAAAATTGAGAAAAGGCCACAAGATGGCCCAACAAAATGTATTCTGTAATTCCTGAAAAAATTGTGAAGATATCTTTTTCAAGTGTTAAAAAGTTGTTCCAACACTTTGTAAAGTTCAGTTACAAAATTTTACAAGTGATTTTCTAAAAAGAAGTGCTGGCGTGGAGATGAAATAAAGCAGTACTGAGGCTACCATTTAAATTCATGCATAGTCTCCTGTATACAGTAGCAGGGAGTTGGGTGCTTCTAGTAGGGTCTCCTTCTGTCCTGTCATTCAACTATAATACTGTCTAGCTATCGTGTTGCTTCTTCCTAGCACAATTTGGCCATTATCGCATCGACATGCTTTTTCCAAAAACTCAACTCAAACCCTATATAGAATAGCGTTCACACCAAACGCGTTAACTCTAGGTAGTGCAACACAGATCCTGTCAAGCGGAATGTGGGTACAAAAACTAACAAAATCTTTCAGAAAGAGTTTTGTCCCGACCACTTTGAACCCTGACAATTCTTTATGGGCTGTTACAGTATTTTCATTTTGTTTTCTGGTTGAAGGGGTGAGGGGTGGAGTTAGGGATAAGATTAGCCCAGTCAGCAATCCTATGTCAATCCAACATCTGATGTTGGAAATCTGTCCCCACTGTAAACCTACTAAGTCTATGGAAATCCTGTACAAATCTCTGTGGGATAGACATAGGGATGCTGGCTGGGAGATTTAGTACTGGCGATAAGGACATAGTTAGGAAAAAGGTTTAGGGTTAAGAGATTGACTTAATCTGGCAAAGATGGGATGAACAAATATCACATAAACTTTACCCAAGATCAACTTGCACAGTGGACCCATAACCTCTCAACAAAATAGGAGAGATGAAGTTGTCTTTGGTAGACTCCGTCTGGGTCATACCCACCTCACACACTGGTTTTTACTTAGGGGTGCAGATCTCCCAGAATGTGTGGCATGCAATTGCCTACTATCAGTAAAACATATTTTAACTGATGTAGATTTCATGCATATTGGAAGAAGACACCATGCCTGCAGATCAATGAAAGAATTATTTTCTGACGCGGACCTGCAGCGCATTTGTCATTTCTGAAAGAGGTCGAACTCTACAAGTTGATTTAAAAGACTTTTATCATATTTACAAAATTCATATATTAGATTTTTAATATGGGCCTTTTCCCATTAGATCTTTAACTTCACTTTATCTGATCTTAGCTATAGACATCTGAGGGCTGAAAGCTAGCCCAAAGAGAGATAACAAAAAGACTGCGCTGACACACTGTTAAACTCAAACAGAAACTTAAGTTGCCTGTCATCTATCCACCACAGTTTATCATGGGCCGTACATTATACACTCAGTTTGATCCTTCTACTTACACAAGGCTGTTTGAATGAAATAAGGAGATGGTGGATGAGAAGCTGTTTCTAAGATAATTTGATCAACTTCAGTCATGTTTTTTATTGTGTTTCAGAAAATCATGACTGGTTGGGATGTTTTGGCAAACACATGAAATCTCAGTGTTTCAAGGCTCTGCGAGAATATCAGAAGGTAAGACTATTGTCAGACACATGCTCCAGTATTAACCTTAAACTTTGTCAAATGTCTATAGTTGATTGGAGATTAAGGTCATACACAATTTAGTTTTTGAGAGAAATGGAGCAGCTGTTCACAGTTTGATTATATGTGAGTGTGCATGGGAAAACCCGGCATAAGTCGGCAGAGCTGATTTTGAGAAAAACGGCTTTGAAGTGAAAATATGGGTCTGACACAAACTTCCAACTTGGCTGTTGTTTAGGGGACCGTGGCATGTTACAGGGTAAACTGTAAACGAGCAGTGAACACTACTCACTATGATCTCTATAATGGCTTTGTAATTAGACTACAGTCTCCTAACAAGATCTAAAAACGTCCGACTTGGCTGTTGCTAGGGGACCGTGGCATGTTACAGGGTAAACTGTAGATGAGCAGTGAACACTACTCACTACGATCTCTATAACGGCTTAGTTATTAGACTACGGTCTCCTAATAGCAATCACTCCAATATTACTTGGTCAATTAGCTATTGCCACTTATAGGATTAAATACCGTTTTCTCAAAATCCTGTTTTAGGGGGGTCATTGTCTTCAATTTATCAGAAATGTCTGGTCTTTTTTTATGTGTACAGAACTCAAAATGTCATGTTGCCGACTTATGCCGGGTTTTCCCCATGCACACTCACATATTTATTTGTTCAAGGACATTTTTTTCTTATCTAAGAATTTATGTCAGAGAGTGAAGATTTGGTGATATTTCATTCATGTTAAATTTCCATGGCTTGATTTGCAGGGAAGAAAATGCAGACTTACTGCAAAACTCTGAATGATAGACAGAAATGTCTTAATGTAGTAATGATAAATTAGTTTAGTCAAGACTGCAACTGTTTTAATTTAATCATGTAAATTGGTTGTCCCATTGATCCTCCAAGTGGGATTTCCTTTACCCAGCCTTTCCCTTATTTCCATTGGGGTAATGTTTCTCTCTCTCTGAATGATTATTAAATTTTATGTTTTCGATGCATCTTCTTACTTAATTCCCCAATTTTCATCTAAACACAAAAAAGCTGGAGTGTCAGTAGATCATCATTTGAAGAATAACATGAAAGGAAAATCATCTTGTACATCTGTTGGTTCTGCTACTTTGTTTCTGTCAGTAGTCTCTGTGATACTGCCATGTTGTTATGGATACGAAGTTCCTGACACAGTTTCATGCCATCTTCTGTCCTCTCAAGATATGAATGAACATACGATTGTTCTTTTTCTTTTTGCAGTTGAATCACTTTCCTGGCTCTTTTCAAATTGGTCGTAAGGACAAGCTTTGGCGGAGTCTGTCAAGGATGCAAAATCATCATGGCAAGCGAGAGTTCAACTTTTTCCCACAAACTTTTGTACTTCCGTGTGATTTGAAATTACTGAAGCGTGTATGGGAAGAGGGCAACTCCAAGCAAAAGTGGATCATCAAACCTGTGAGATTCAGTTTTTAGACACATTTGTGTGTCTACCTCTGCGTATTTTTCTGTATGTGTGTTCTTACTATTTGTTGCTGCATAGGGGTGATGGTGACCAAATGGACAAAATGAAAGAATCCTGAAAAGTTCACCCAAAATTACACTCTAGAAAATGTGTGATCTTCTTGTATTAAAAGTAAAAGCAGTATTATATTGAGAATTATTTGCCATATTCTTGTATGCGAGATTTTGCCGATTTTGAGGTTTTGTTATGAAAATGGTTCACCCACTCCTAATTTCAGTATGTACAAGTGTCATTCCAATCGGTTAAAAGCTTTTTGAGATATGTGTTTGCGACGTCAGTTTTATGCGTTTTAACCCTTTTGCCAACCAAACTTCAATCCTCATTTTCTCAAAAAGGCAAAAAAGCACATACACCAATATGGCAAATACCTGATGATATGTCAGTTTGTCAAGATGACCTTTTTATTTCACCCACACTGGGCATCGGCTCTTGCTCTTTTGTGCCATAATTAATTCATTTCAGCACTGACGTTTGGCAAATGGTTGTACTTTTGAATCAAGTCAGAGGCTGGACCATATTATTTGCTGAGAATTGAATTCAAACAGTCAACATCTTTGTGAGATTTTGATATTAAAATCAATGATTAATTTCAAATACTTTCTCACCATAGAGTTCATTGCTTTATCGATAAAAATATTTTTGTTCCCATTCTTCTTTCATACCCATTGTTTTGTCCCTCGGACATTTATGTTGACTGGGCCCACAATACTGGTTTGTTTCACTCACATGAGATTGTTGTGTTGACATCACCACATCCCGGCCCCTCAGTGCACAGTTAGCTAGCTGAGAATGCACACTTGCAAAAATTTGCTTTTTAGCATGGTGGCCGCGCATCTGCACTTGCAAAGATCAGCTGAGATCCAAGAAGAGAAACTGATACTCATAGGGAAAATGAATGTAACATGGCCTTGGAACTTCCAATGAAAGACGAAATAAACTTTAAAGTTTCACAGGAGCACATGTTTTGTGATGTAAGGTGAAACAAACCAATTGGTATATTAATTTTTCATGTGATAAATAGAGATCAACTTTGTCCTTGCAGCCGGCATCAGCAAGAGGGATTGGTATCAGAGTCATCAGCAAGTGGGCACAGATACCTCGACGAAGACCAGTCATTGTACAGAAGTAAACATCAGTTTCCTCTCTCTCTCTCTCTGACATGCATGAATGAACAACATTATGAGTGCTAATGCTATGCAATAATAACTATAAGTTAGTTGAAATGTCACACTAAAAGATTGTCATCATGAATAGACAGCAGTGAAGATTGAGGTGAATCTATCATTCCCAAATATTCTTCAGGGGTACTTTTCGGTCTTGGAAATTCTTGATTGAAATTTATATGGAATTTGCTTCATTAATTAGTTTTTGTGAGTAGTTGTTACCAGGACTGTCAATAGTGAACAATTAAGGCTGATAAACTAAACAGATTTGCCTTTGCAGCTTGTAGCAAAAATCTTTTTATTGGGACATTCATGAACAAATAAACTTTGCTGAGTCTAGCAATAGCTCACCATTCAGTTTTTTTTTTTTTTTAAATGAAATCATAAAAATTACTGAAATTCTGATCGTTTGATGAGCTTGATAAATTTTCTTTGCTAAGTGTAGTACATAAATTATCATGTGATTATTTCATTAAATGTTGGATTTTTGTTACTTAGTGCCTCTGTATGACATGTATATGATGTGTTAGTTTATAATACATCTATTGTTTGTTTTCAGATACATTCATCGTCCATTCCTTATCAACTCCAGCAAATTTGACATGAGAGTATATGTGTATGTCAGTTCATATGATCCATTACGGTTTTATGTGTATGATGACGGGCTGGCTAGATTTGCTTCCTGCAAGTAGGTGACTTCCTTTTGTTGTCCTTTCTATGTTTGAGTTCCTCCTCACTAGAGTGCTCATCATATAAAATTTGCACTGACTTCATCAATAAATCATACAAGATTGAAATTTAGTCAATTATGGAGTTGATACAAATATAGCAAATGCCCAAACTCAAATTGAATTTTCAGCAATATTTTGTCTGTCATATAGGCCCATTGCGAATGAAGTCACAGAGTGGTTTTGTTTTGTACTTCCGACACCTAAAATGGCGGATGGGTCAGCTGACGAGTGTAACTTCGAGATATGTCGAAGCGGTTAAAATGTCTGCTGGTTGCATTGCAGTTGACTGTTAAAACAGGGGTGGGAAGGATGGATCCAAGCTGGTCAGATTCCCTACCATCCGTGTAAACAAAGAAAAGGGAGTGAAAGAATTAACCGAACGTCTCCCATGTGCGTGAACGCACGTGTCATTGTTTACTGTAGTGAACTTTTTTTAGCTCACCGCTGATTGGTGTGCAGCGCCTGAAGTGCTCACAGTGCACATCAGCTAACGAATCAAAGTCAGTGCTGCCATCTCCATGGTTAAGCGTCGGTCCTGACAACTAAAATGGCCGATATCTGCAATGTGCCTATAGCAGAGATACATTCACCTAGTTGCTCCCATGTCATGTGAATGGAAGGGGAAATTTGTTTTTGTTTTAGTTGTTTTAAAAATAATTTTCTAATTTCAATCCTTTATTGTTTGTTTATTCATGTAATTTAAGACATTGATCACCAATAATATTTTACTGTTTATTTACAACCTTTTTTTTTTTTCAATAATGGATTAGGGTATGATGGGAAAAGAAATGTATTTTCTAAGAATCCAAGCATTTGTGGTTGAGTATTGAACTTTGTGTCTATCTACCACTCAGGTACTCATCCTCAATGAAGTCACTCAACAACAGATACATGCATCTGACCAACTACAGTGTCAACAAGAAAAATACTGATTACTTCAGCAACACAGACAATACAGTGTGTCAAGGTCATAAATGGTGAGTTAGGGCAAACATGCTCATGTGACTTGTTGTGATGTTTGCTGTCATGTCTAGTTTCATGTACCAGTTTGACCCTGCAATGTGTCCATGTTGTGCATGTATGGGCAACTCCATTCCTTCACCAAGTACGGGTGATAAATGTGAGTGTGCATGAGAAAACCCGGCATAAGACGACAGAGCTGATTTTGAGAAAAACGGCTTTGAAGTGAAAATATGGGTCTGACACAAACTTCCAACTTGGCTGTTGTTTAGGGGACCGTGGCATGTTCAGGGTAAACTGTAGAGGAGCAGTGAACACTACTCACTATATCTCTATAAAGGCTTTGTAATTAGACTACGGTCTCCTAACAAGATCCAAAAACTTTCGACTTGGCTGTTGTTCAGGGAACCGTGGCATGTTACAGGGTAAATTGTAGATGAGCAGTGAACACTACTCAGTATGATCTCTATAACGGCTTAGTTATTAGACTATGGTCTCCTGACAGCAATCACTCCAATATTAATGGGTCAATTAGTTATTGCCACTTTTAGGATTAAATGCCGTTTTCTCAAAATCTTGTTTTAGGGGTGTCACTGACTTCAATTTATCAGAAATGTCTTGTCTTTTTTTATGTGTACAGAACTCAAAATGTCATGTTTGCGACTTATTGTGGGTTTTCTCATGCACACTCACAAAAAGCAAATGTTATGCACATAGTTTTATTACCCACTATGTTGATGGAAGTTTTCTGGAGTGACTCAGATATCTTTTTATGTTTTCAGGAGTCTGAAAAGTTTGTGGAATTACTTGAGAAGACAGGGAATCAACACGACCGTTATCTGGGAAAATATCCGGGATTTGGTCGTCAAGACAATCATCAGGTAGGTGTATGTGTGTTTATGAATTTGTGTTGGTGTGTGCGCGTACCTGTTCATTCTTAGCTTAGTACCAATTGACAGCATTGGAGTCTTGTCAATATTCAGAGTCTAAATTTGTGCAGTAACAACTGCTGAGAAACAGAAAGTTAAAATGTAGTCAGCTTTCTGTGTTTTTCATCAGAGAAACATAAAAGAGATTTATAACATTAATGTTATTATTTTGTGTATTCTGACTTGTCCTAATCTATGTAATTAAGTACAAGCTGCAAGACTTACAGTGAGAACTTGGAGACAACCACGTAGCCTAGAAACATGTGATTCTAATCCAATTTTAAGAAATGCGGTATGTGATAGATGAAAAAAAATATGGAAACGTGTTTGTATTTAAATGCTCAGCGAAGACGATTTTTGAAGTTGAACCCTATGTTTTCCATACTGCATTTTATTGTGTAACATCCTCAGCTTTTCTTGTCCATGAAAAAAAAAAGTTCCTCCTACAGTCATCTTTCAGTAGCTTGGCAGGACTTCTTGGCCACTTGTAAATTAACCCCAGTGTATAGAATAATGGAAATAAAAATGCAGAGGAAAACATAATTTTGTAAGCAGGGTAGTAGCCTGGGATGTTCTGTCTGTATCACACTGTAATGGAGCTAGAGGATGAACATGTAAGCACCTAAAACTTTGTGACTGCATGACCAAAAATTATGAAATTTTGTGTAGTGCCTTGTTGTTTTTTTTATGGTAAATTATTTGAATGTACCCGTTTTCAACAAAATTCGGACAGTGATATTAATTGTTTCAGTTTTTGGGTTTTTTTTGAGCTGCGAAAAATAAAAGACACATTTTCGTTCATTCATTTCCGTTCTTTGCTTCTTTGGAAAATCAACTTTATCACACCTGTGTATTATACTGGGAATTGTGGTATAACAGCAAGTTCTGTACATTTTTGCATTGAATCCAAGTGCGGTTATTAATACGACCTAGATGAAGATAAATGGCTGGGCTTAGTGCAAAGAATTTGCAAGATTCATCTTGTGGGGATTGGCTAGTTTTTGTAAATTCTGATGCTAAAATCTTCCTTTCATTGTAATTGCACCCACGGGAATGTTAGCTGAACCCATCGTAATCATCTTCCTTTTTTATGTATTTGTCCAGTGGTGACTCGGTGATCAACAGCATGACAAAGGCCAACGCTCGAAGCCGTTATTGTTGCCATGAACTCTTTGGCTTTGACATCTTATTGGACGAAAATTTAAAAACTTGGATTCTGGAGGTCAACATTTCCCCAAGGTCAGTGCAGATCGTTTGTATGGCCCAAATATGACCATACATTCTTTTTTTGCTTATTGTCAGTATTTTAACCTGTATGATTTGAGTTACATGATGGAAGCAGCTAACATCATCACAGTTTGTGTGTATACGTAGCAAAGAGCCACCAGAATACACTTACAACTTGTTCTCATTGGGAAGTTGACAAACTTTACAATAAAATGTAAGTAAGGTGATCCTAACCTTTCAAATTTTTATATCTCAGGGTCTTGATCCTACTATAACCTGGGGCATTTTGTAAACCAGAATTATGTAGTTTCCAGCTCTTGTCAGAGAGTGGTTTGAATTTCAGCATGTTGAAACCCAAACCAAATTACAATTTCTTGATTTTATTACAGTCTTCACTCCAACTCCCAGCTGGACATCAGCATCAAGGGCGGGATGATCAAAGACTTGATGAACATTGCAGGTTTTCAGTTGCCGGACGACCATGACCTGTCAGCTGTGGCTTCCACTCATGACTTCAGGTAAATGTTCAACAGTATGGGAACAGTTGAGGTGGATGAGAAACATTAAAAGGCACAGATTGAAAACAACCTAAGAATAGAAAAGAGCTGTATTTGCAAAATCTCTCATTAATGACGTGGAATAAGGAAATTGAACATTAAATCCTAAAAGTCAAAAGTAAGATTTTAGTGTCATCTTCAGGCTAAAAAAGCTTTCAAACATTTGTTGTTGTAGTACTTTCTTATTCCATTTTGATTTCGGCATATTTTGAGAAAATTACATGTAAGAATTTATAGTTAAATTTAACAGAGTGTAATATCAACTTTTTAACACTTTAAAATGTACTCCTATAGGCGAGACATCTTTACCATTTGTTTACATTGTTGAAGCAGAAGAATTTAGATTACAGATTTAAGATTACTTGAGGGTGTTTGACTTCAGATTTAATATTCTTTGTCCAGGCTGTTCTGGAATGTACAAGAACTTTAAATCTTATAGGAAAATCTTGTAGGAAAATATGAAAATGTAATTTGCATTATCCACAGTTCCCACATCCCCTCCAACAAATTTTGTATGGACAAACGACTGTACACGAATCAGTTGGCTCCTGATGAAAGAGCAAAGCATGCCTACTATTGTCAGAAATATCAGGATGAGGTGAGGAACTCTCTCGGCATTGTGGGAAGAAAGAGTCCTATTTTTGCTAAATCAGTACAATAGCATAATTTGTGTTGCAGTTTTCTGCAGTTCAGGATATAACATCGGATTCGTTTGTAGTGTTTGCAAGTCAAATTTATGTGTATGAAAAAGTTGAGAGAAAGGAGAGAACCTGCAATTTTGTGTTCATTTTCCTATAGATTATTCTTACTAGGATCAGTGTGACTGTCTGATTATCGTCTGTATGACTAACCTGCATAGCGCTATAAATAGCATTTTCTGTTTTTTAATATTTTTTTAGATCTACATGCCAAAATGTGGAGAAAAGAAAAAAGTTGCACATTGCAAAGCCTCGTCTTGAGAAATAATACACGAATGATACAATAAAATGCGATGGAAAAGGAAAGACAAATCAAGCTTGAGGTCAGGAGACCTTTGTTAGGAAAAAAAAAGTGTGAAGGATAGAAAATTAAACAGATAAAGAAATGGTTGAATGTTTCACAAATTTAGGAACTGGCAGGTGATAAGTATCTCCAATTGTGAAAGGGCAAAACCTCAGTCCACTTAAAGTATGGAAGAATGTATCCAAAATGAAAGCCTTTTGAAAGTGTACTCTCTTTCACTATTCACCGCAGGCAGGGGCCTGCATAATAAAGTTATTATGTGGAAAACAATTAAAGTAGTTGGTTCCATGGAGTACATACGCTTTTATGTATAAAAACATATGCATTAAGTATGTTTCTGTTACAAAGAATATTATAGCAAAATATTTTGGACCAAGCAGAGTATAAAACGGAATAGTGTATCAAATAAATTCCACTGTATTTTTCTTGTGAAAACACATATTTTCATTTGGCATAGCTTTTGCTCCATCAACTCCTGGCTATGTTATGAAACGATATATCATGAAACACTATTTTGTGGTACGAAGAACTGCCCCTAGTAGCTGGTGCTCATTATTTGATGAACTTGCGTGCAGCGGTTCCATACTTATGTATCTAGGAAATTTGACCAATGGGAGTGGCGTATCCTATTCTCCTAATCACTTCTCTTTATGGCGAACTGTTGTATTGTTTGCCTGAGCAGCATATCTCCTGGCACATAGTTTCCCCGCATGATGAAATGGCATATGAGGGGGTGCATGATTATCTCAAAAACTATAGGGTTTTGGTGATGCGTCAGTTTGTGATACAGACGATGGTACGAAGTGACAATGAACATAAAAAGAAAACAGGCATGTGTGGAAAATATGCAGATATTGGTATCTGACATGTCATTTCCTCTGTTTTGTTTGTAGTTGCGCCATTTGTCAGTGCTGACAGCTAAAGCCACTGGCTGGGATGTCAACATCATGAAAACTCTCTATATCAGATACCACAAAGCATGTAGCAGTTACTGGCAGTTTATTGAAAGTTACCATTCAGTGCAGTTTGATCAAAGATGCTAGATACAATAAGATAAGATGAGACAGCTAGTGCATTTAGTGTGCACAGATTTCGCACCACCACCTTGCGGCGAATGCACCGAAGTCATGAACAGTGCCATTTTTACAAAGCCATATAGAGAAACTATTGAATTTTGTTCACTGTTTCACTGTTGCTGTAGGCCTTGATTCACGTCACTTGTTTTGTAATTATAACTTCAGTCGCTGTGGGAAAACTCTGGCTATTTTGTCTTGTTTTCATCGCAGTAACGCTGCATCATAAATTTATCATATCAGACATTCTGTTCATGCTTTGAGCCATGGGCCCTGCCACTGATCAGCCCGCAAATTGTGTGCGTGCTTTTTTTAGGGGTGCAAACAAGGGAGTGTCTCATCTTATTGTTTCTAGTATCTTTAGTTTGATTCAGTGGTTTAATTTTTTACACTGACTTTCCACTGAGATTTACAAAGTTTAACAATTTCCTGTACAAATTTGTACCAGATTGTGATTGATGGTTGAATTTGAGTGGTTTGTGGGGCATATTATGTTGGTGTTCTCATTTTGATTTGATGTTTTGTTGTCTTGCTTTAAACTGTCAGCTTTTCTGCAATTTTCTTTGGAGAGGAGGAGGAGGAGGTATTAGAGATAGACCTGGTAAAGCAATGGTGATGATGTTTGTCAGTCACGTCACAAAGCGATTTGATCACATTTGTGTATTGAATTATTCGGTATCACAAATGGCCCACAGGACCAAAACTGTAGCTTGTTATTCGGTTACCCCCCCTCCCCCCAGTAAGAAAATCGGTGTCTTTTTTTTCTTCAGGCAAATGCTAATATACATTTCAATCACAAATAACCAATGTTGTGATTTCAAATGTTGCATATCTTTACGTAAAATGTACTCATCTTAACTGCTGTCATGTAGTTTGAAAATCCTTGTAGTTTTTTTCCTATCCCTTCAAAATTTTGTCCTCACTTTTTCATTTCCAGAAACTTTTCAAGTATCAGCACCCTTTGATCTTTTGCAATCCATTCAAGGCAGTAAATCATGTCCTCTTTTTGCAGAATTGAAATGCATTGAAGTTGTTTCTTTATTTGTTGTTTGTTTTGTTTCTTTCTTTGTTCTTCATCTTAAGGTTTGTGTTTTGGAATGCAATAATGCATGGTTCAATTTATAAGGGATGTTTACAATTTACTCTGGATTTCACCAAGTAAAGTTGGCTAGGTTGTTATCAGTCGGTCTCACTTTGTCTTGGAAACTTGTGTCACAGTGTGAATGATAGTTTTATTAACTTTACCTTTATATTAAATGAGAAAAGCCCAGCTCATGCCAGGCTTATAAAAATATGCTTTCCTTAGCAGCGCTATGATTTGCATGATTTTGTGCACTGTGATATACTGCACTGGAGTGTGTGCTGCCCAGTTACCAAAAGATAATGCCATTGAGCTATTTAAAGATTAGTGGGTGCGTGATGAGTTCTTTTGTTTCTCGGGGGCCTCAGCATAGTGCTGTTGGCCCCCTGTTCTTGATTCTGTGAAACTTCTTGTTTTGTTGTCGTCGTTCTTCGTCTCTTCTGGTCGTGGTACATATTTAATTTTTCATTTTATGGTGATTGCCAAGGCAAGGGCAAGACAAGTGATAGATGAAGGGAGATAAGCAGTTCTGAGACACTGTCCCTTTCAGGAGTTTGATCCCTTTATTGCCAATAAAACATGTCACTAATTGACTGTTTTCCTCTAGAGCCCCAGTTAAAACAAGTAATAAGATATTAAGACCTAGCAGGGCTCTAGGGTTTTTGAATTTTGATCTTTAGTTCCTGGTGCCGCCAGGGAGCCTGGCGGCATCAAGACTAGTCCCGCAGCAGAGCATAATTTCAGGGATCAGGGATTATTGGGTGCTTAGTGGAGAATCACTTTTATACTGAATAAAACCCTGTGTACCACAATGTTTTAATTTCTGCCTACGTGTAATTTCTTTCCAGAACAATTTCATCCTTTTCCGTGAACAATTTTGTCCACCAGTTTTCATCTATGAAATTTCAAGACTATAATAGTATATATTCAGCTGTTTTTGTTTTTTTTTCCAAAAGTTTGAACAGCCTCTGAAGTTAAATTATAATTGTAGATTTGTCTGACATGGAAAAATCTATTCATTTCATTCTTTTCTTCTAGTTACACTCATCTATAAGTTGCAAGTAATAATAATAATAATAATAATAATAATGGATGGCATTTATATAGCGCATATCCATTTTAAATGCTAAAATGCTCTATGCGCTTTACAGAAGCAACATGTCAACCACAGAGCAGAATGGAGCGCCTGCGAAGCGCTCAACACACTACACTGCTTCTTTCTCTCTCCCTGTCTCTCTCTATCTCAGAGCAAATTGTAACACAGCCTGTTAGGCGCAGTTCACAACTCACAACAGTTCACAACTCACAACTCAAATAATATTTGAATGTTTATTAATAATATATATTTAATAATGAACAATAAATTTTGTGGTTGCTGGTGAGGGGATGGTATGGATAAATTTTAGTCTATTAATTTCAATTTTGCCCGGGCAGCAGCCTGTTCGGCCTGCTCTTTACGATTTCCAACTGCCAAGGTATCTTTAACATGCGCAACGTGCACACGGGCCCTCCGAATTTTTCGTCCTTATCCGAGAAGACTAGGTACTTGATCCAACCCCCCAATAGGATCAGAGACTTGAAAATATGAGAAAAATCCCAATTTCCAACATGTCTGCACTGCCCGGGTTTTGAACCCGGGACCCTTGGCATGAGAGGCGAGCACCTTGTCTCTAGACCACCTTGTAAAATGTTTCAGTGCATCAAGAGGTTTAAGTTTATACTGGAGCTCGGTATGTTATTTTATCTGTAGTACAGACCATCTTTGTTGATTTATTAAATGTTTCACAGTACATAAGACTGGTCAAAATTTTCTTTTATGTTCCACCGAAGAATTTTGAAAATTATGTTTAAGATTTACAAGCATATGATGGGTAAAACCATCTTATTTGATTTTATTGTCCATTTTCCAGCAAGTCATGCAGTCCATTCTGGATACCATCACTCCAGATGACATTAGAGTTTTGTGTGAGAGTATAGACGAGGACAGTCGTAAAGGAAACTTCCAGCGACTGTTCCCAACTCCCAATACACATCGCTACCTCAGATATTTTGAGCAGCCTCGCTACTACAATTTACTTCTGGATCAGTGGGTGTTGCGTTACAATCGTATGGAACAAAGAGGTGGGCAGACATCACTGTACATCAGCTATTTACTGACTGCCTTGTGGACATAAACCTATTGTGAAACAAAGTGTGATTCTCTCTCTCTCTCTGTCTCTCACTCTCTCTCGCTGTGTGTGAATGTGTGCATGTGCATATGTTTGTACAGTAGAGTATAATGTCACTCCCCTACTTAATGATGAAAATGAAGGTAATCTTAACACTCAAGCATATTCTGATTTACTCTCACACATGCACGTGAGCCTGCATGTGGGCATGCGCGTGCACTGCCCTTTATTTTGGATATAAATTTCTTGCATTGTACAGGAACATTTATGATATGTGTATGTGCATGAATTTTGTTTCATGTTGTTATTTTGTTTCCAATCAAACTGGTAAAGATGTAATTATATTCTAAGTTTTCTTCTCACTCCTTCTGTGTGTCATGTTCTCTGGTGCATCCTGCAGGTATTATGTTGCTACAGTCTTTCTGTGAGGATGGACTTCATCTACGGAACCCAACCAATAACCCACGACATCAGGTGAGCCAATACAGATATCTTTGTCAGTGCACGGCAGTTTGTTGGTGTTGTGAGTAATTCTGCAGACATTTTATATTGGTTGTTTCTTTTTCACTTAACGTCACAGAGCATGAGCTCCTACCAAATTTTGAACATGGGAGAGGGGGGGGGGGGGGGTTCCAAGTCCATATGTTTTGTTCTTCTAAGAGTTTCAGTTCTGCCTTTTGGAGTACACCAAATCTTTGAGAGTGTGCATGCTCAGCTGAGATGCCATTGGGTCAACATCATAACTTTAATTTACGTAAGTGAAACAAATCAATATTTATGAGAGGATATATTTTACATGATGCAGAGACACAACCACCAATATCTTGTCGGCTATATAAGATTTTGAAAATGATTAACATACGGGCATCATTTGAAATGCATGTACATTTGTATTGTTTGATTTGAAATTTTAAAAGTGTGTCAGTGCAACAGTGATTTTATTGTCCCCAACCCAATTCATAACTGTAATCTAAAATACAGATATGTACAATTTGCAGACAAACTGAAAATGTTGGAACTATAAAAGCTGCCTCCATTTTAGATGTAAATTTCAAATATTATAAATATGTTAATAGGGATGAATGAAAACTTGAACATAGGCGGCTGCGAAAGACAGAAATATTTTCACACGCAGGGCTGTAAAAAAAAACCTGTGGTACAGTAACTTTAGTTTCAGATTGTAAGTCTTGTGTCAGTATCAGACAGAGTTTCTTTCTGCCATGTAGAACCTTCAGACTTTTTGGTGCAAGCTGCTATAAATTGATTGTGGTGTGTCAGATGTGACCATTCAACTCAACATGGATATTTGCAGGTTCTTGAATTTTATTCTACTAAAAGTCTGTTGTGACATGATCACTGGCAATTAAACATTTCATTAATTAAACTGTGAGATCTACATACGACAGACTAAACATAAATGACATTTTTCTATTGACAGTGGACTCCGCCCAACTCGAGTGTCTCCACCTTCCGTAACACAGACATCAGACCACTGGCACCCCAGAACAGTGCAAGAGGGGGGTAAGAAGAACTTTGCAAATATTCTATGATTCGGTAGCCTCGTATAACATCTTATGCTGTTTATCTCATTCATATTCTGCAACCATGTAATACTGTAATATGTTTTTCTCTGTAGAACTGTTAGAATCATCATTATCTAACAACTGTTGTCAGTTCTTACTCTCAGCTCCTGTCTTCTATCAGTGGAGGAAGAGATTATGGCAGAAATTTGACCAGAATCAAAAACTTAATAGTTTCTGTCATTTACAAGATTTATTTACAGTATTTCAACATGGCATTATTAAGAAAGCCTAACTACAGCATAAATTCTATGGAATGTCTGTGGCGTATTATAATTTCGTTCCCAGTCAGTAAACTACTCAAATTTCAACATGATTGAAGGAGAGATGTGCTTACCCAGAGCTTCAGTATGTACGAGTCTGACTTGCCGGAGAATAAATTGTAAACATGATGAAGACTCTAGGAAGAAAGAACTGCTTTTCCTAGAATTCCAGGGTTAAAATTAGACTGATAATAAATTCAAAATGCAGCGTAATATAGTGATTTATAGATTTATGTTGTAATAAGTTTTGACACAGTTAGATGCAAAATAAGTAAAATTCTGATGGAATCCCTAGTATATATTGTTCATTGTCTCTGTAGAGCTAAGCGTGCACTAGTTGGTGTTTATTGGCCAACTACTTGGATGGTGACATCATGAGATTTAGTTTTGATGACATTTTGTGCCCAGGCCAACGGATTGGATCTCATTGAAACTCAATGTCCTGAAGTGACCATCTAGTCGTTGGCCAATCAAAATTGACTGGTGCATGCCTAGGCTAATCAGCAGGACTCATATTTTTCATGCACTTCTATTGGTTGCTTACATCTGCACTGCAGTCATGCTTAACTGTTATGATCAGACGGTATTGAATATTTCTATCATTGTTTATGCATTCAGAAGGAGGACAGCAGGTTTGACAATGTCTGAGTTTGATCTGTAAAAATGTTCGTTTGTGCCCCCTGATTTTACAACCTTTTTTTTTTTTTGAACAAGTGTTTTGTTTGGACCCCCAGCTTTTCCCAACTAACAAAATTTCCTTTGGATTCATCAGAAGTACAAAGAGGTGACTTATAATTGTTAATACAAGAAGTAAACTTATCCTGTTTAATCTGTGTCCACACAGATGTCAGTGTTAGAGAGAAAAAATCCATGAATGTCCTGAGTTTATGTGTGGATTTTATCTGATAAATGTCAGTGGTTGAAATGTTGTAAAACTGTTTTGAATTGCCGGAGGAAGGGGAGGTGGGGGAACGGGAGGGAAGGGGAGGACGAGAATTTTCTAGACAGAAGTGGAGGAGAGAAATGAACCTATTTAAATATTTTTATGAAATACATCAGGTATGCATATATGTCATCCCACTGTCTTGCACAGTCAAATATTGGAAGCATTCATGCCAATTAGATTCTTCAAGGACATTTTTTAAGGATAGTGCATTCTGACTTGACTTTCCCAACAATCAGTGCAGTAGAAAATGTTTATGTCATGTATCTCTGCCCTTTTCCCTTTTGCTTTCTGAAATATTTAGGTCAGCCCCAGTACAAATTTGTAAGCTTTTGTTTTCTTGAGTTCATTTGAGGATTGTTTAGGTTTTTTTTTTTAGTGACAGTGTTTTATTTCAGAGCGTTTTCCCATTTCTTGTTTTCCTTTTTTTCTTCTCTTTCCCCATGAATATAGGCTCTAAGAACTTCTCTCCTGTACAATCCTAGGAAAGTAACAACTGTCCAAGTTTTTCCCTGGTTTCATTTTGACTTTTTAGTTCTTTTCATAGACTCACAAAGTTATTTTGTTATTTTCTGTTCACATCGTATTATTTATAGAAGCCTTTTGGAAAAACCCCGTGGTCAGAGTTAATTGAATTTGAGAGAACTTCAGATTTTGTCTCCGAACATAATTTGTTCTACTTATATTCAAGTCCAACATTTGCTGAGCTTGTGATTCTGATCATGTTTCCTTTATTTTATTCTTTACTTTGTCACCAATGTTTAAGCTGGCAGTCTTCATCATGAAAGAGATTTTTTTTCTACATTAAATTTTGCACATTCCAAAATGTCATACTATTTTTCAGATTTTAGAGTTTGCCAAAAATTTGTCTTATGAGTTATAGTCAATGCACTAGGTGCGGTCAGCATGGCGGTGCAGTCAATATTTGTTTTTCCGTACAGTTTCATTTGGGGGTGTTTTTGTGACAAACCTACGTTTTGTGACGTTCTTAACAAGACATCACAACATCACATATAATATGACTGCTGTCTAAGCTTGTATTTTGCCTTGGATAACTTTCCCAAATTTTGTGTTCCCACAACTTCCATCTTGAGTTCAAAGGTAAATATGTGACCCTACAGTTTCCTCCATTTAGTGGTCTGGTGTAAGCTTACAGAAGTGCTCTGGACACTCTACTTTGAGTGGATTTTCATTAAAAATATGTTTTCTGGGTATTATAAGCATGATAATGCACATATGGCGCTGACTGCACTGACATGCATTCATCTGACACCCTGCATAAGGTGTAGTCACTAGTAATTGCAGTATGACATCAGTGTTGTGTTTGCATCAACTGGGATCACTAGCAGCATTATTTCTTATTATTAATATGATTACATGATAAAAAAGAGTTAAAAAAAAAGAGCCACTGCACACCAGCTAATAGTAAACAACTGAATTTAATGAGAAACAAAGAATAATATTGTGGTAAAATCCAAATACATAGGCTAGATCTATATTTCAAGGCATTTTGCAACTTGATCAAAGAATAAGTCTAGTAAATTCAGCATGAGGACAAGAAAGAGTGGGAAGTCAGGGAATTGGAAAAGAAGAGGATGGGAAGGTTGATTATCAGATCTATTTTGATATTGATTGCACAGAGGGCATGCACAGATGGCACTTCCATGCAGGTGACTGCACGACCGGCAACTTGTGACTGCACCACCAGCAAGTGACCGCACCGACATGCAGTTGATGCTTACACATGAAAAATGTTCTGACCAGCACAGATTAACTGTGAGAGAATTTTAAGTGTTCACTGACAAGCCCAAAGTTCAGTGGTTAAATTGAGCCAGTCAGAAGCTCGCTGGACTTTGTTTACTTCTAGGCATTTACCATTTTCTGCCTCGTGACCGCACCTAGTGCATTGACCATATCTTTCCCTTTCACCATCTGATCTTTTCTGTCATCTGGGATTGTTTGTGAATATTTAGTGTTTTATGTTCCTCACTTCTTGAAGATTTTCATTTCTTGCGCTGACATGAAATAGCCACACACATCAGATATCACCAGTAAGCTGTTGGAATCTGGTTTAAACTAAAACCAAAAGGCAGATGTTGGGGGACTGGGGGACTGTAGTCTAATTACAAAGCCAAATAGAGAAAATAATGATTTGTGTTCGAACAACGTTCACTGCTCAGATATAGCTTTCTTTGTAATATACTGCAGTTCCCCAATTACAGCTTCGAAGATTAGTTTTAATGAGGTTCCAACTGCCAACTGACAATATCTTGTGGGGATGCAATCTAACATTGAAAAAAAAACAACGGTTTTTCTAGTTAAACAAGAAATTTAATAAGACAAAAGTCTTATACATGTCTGCCTGAGGAGAGTCCAGTCCATGAGCTGACAACATACATAAAGCAAATATTTGCTTCTTTTCTAGTATGTCAGACAAGTTGCTGAACTGTTTACTATGCAAATAGTTTAGGTCAGCTGTGAATGCAGACAGTATTGTCAATGTCAGGTCTTGTTAGTAACAAAGCAGACAACAGCTTCTGTCAGACCATACAGTGCCAGATTTAGGCATAAACTCAACAAGCTACAGCCTGGGATCTGAAATCTACAGCTGCCTCACAAAAATTCACAATTTTTTTCCCTTTTTTTTCTGCTTTTAAAATTTTGTCAGTTCTTTACAATGATATGTGATTAATTTAAGTAATATCCTAAACCCATTAATTGTTCATTATGTGTGTCTCAATTCCACATTTTCTGAAGCAGGTTTATGACAAAGAGAATATTTGAGAGCGGGTAACTTCTGGTGTACCTTTTTAATAAATGAACCCCTAGCTCTGTATAACTTATGGCCTCACTAGATTTAAATCTAGCACTGAAAGCATACTTACTTCATTCACTCTTATGTAACAGTGCTTTAGTGAATTAATGTATCAGTATAGCCCTTGGTGTGATTTTTAGACTTGGTGTCATTGAGTGCAATTTCTATACATTTTTATTGTTGTAGTTGTTTTTCATACTGCCCCATGTATTTCCTTATGTTTGCCTTTGACGAAGATGTGAATTTTTTCGTATTCTATTAACAGCTTGAGTTTTTCATCAACTCTTAGAACTCAACGTAAACCAATGTGTTTATTACAGGCATTGCAATATTTGATTTGTCACCTATGGTTTTTGCAAAAATGTTTATCTTGAGAGCAGGCCACAACACAGTTGGTAGTAGGCCCAGGCCACATGGGATATAAAGGCTGCCATTTGAAACTGGTCATTGTGTATTCTTGGAATTAGGGCTAAATATATACTTAGGTATTCATATTTTATCTGTATGATTATTTTATGTTATGGATCTTCTTTAAAATATAACTGTTTTGTGCTGAAGGGTCCCCCCCTTAGCATCTTTACAATATCAATATTCTTTACCAAAGCCTGCCCCCTCCACTTTGCCTTTACTTTAGAGGAGAGTAGTCCCCCTCAAATTGTAGGCTCATGTCAAATGGCCACCTAGCCCCCATCTGGTCTCGCTAGTCTGCCTGGGAGATAGAAAGCCATTTAAAGGAAGACTCTCAGTAATCTTGTTAGTCTCGAGAAAATTGGTGATGATGAAATAGTTAATTCATGGATTTAATGAATGTAATGCATTTTAAGATACAACATTTTCTTTTGTATGGTTTTTCAATGAAATTGAAAAATATTTTGAATCTGTAATCTTCAAGACCTGAAGAGAGATGAAGTACATTAAATGGTGTATCTAAAGAATTCTGAATCTTTATCCACCTGTGAGTCTCTTCTTTTATCTAAAGTTTAAGCGTGAGGCATGCACGTCTTAAATTCTTCATATTGGAAACGAACATTTTAGTGCTTTTTGTTGCCTCTGTGTACTAATATATATAAATATATATATACAACTGTTGAATAATTATAACACGTATTTCCTTGACTATAAAAAAAAATTAGTAATAACTGGTTTTGTTCCTTTGCCCGAGGAAATTTTTTATGTTCTCAGTTAGAGTAAACAATGTAGAAAAATGTCAAAATGTAGGCAAAAAGAAAAAAAAAAAGCCTTTTGTAAGAAATAATTCAGACTGATATACTTACCGTACCCAAGGTTTTGCAACATTCACTTTTACCTTTTTTGCCAAATTTTGACTTTGCTTCAAGCCTTTTCTGTCATTTTTCATAATGTAGGATAATGATGATAGTAATATAATAATTTTAACAACAACAACAACGGCAGCAGCAGCAACAACAACAACAACAACAACAATAACAGCAATAATTATTATTTAAGTAATTCTAGTCATTAAAATAATAATAATGATAATAATAGTAACAATAATGCACACATGTACATTCAGTGCACAAATTCAACTTAAAGTAGGCTGTAGGCTCTTTACAATCCAAAATAAACATAAAGTAAGAACACAAATCACTAAAATATGCAATTACATAACACATGTTTAAAGTGTGATTTCAGTTGCAACATCAACAGCTGACTGTGTCATGTCTAATGTATGTCTGTCTGTTTGTCCCCAGGGGCCCTGTACCTCCCGTACCACGAGTTCTAAAGAAAGCCCCGGCTATAGGTGGTCAGCTGTCACACTCAAGTAGCAACAATTCTCTCACCTCATTGGTCAGCCCACCACAGATCCACGCCCCCTCCCCTATTGGCCCCCTAGCCTCACCCAGCAGGTCAGTGCAAGATTTGTCTGTGACGGTCATGACTGGAACTACTAACAAGATCACTCATGACAATTTTTTCTTACGGGAAAAAAAAGAAAAATTCTAAAATTTTTTAAAAAACTTTCCCTGTGGGCACTGGAGATTGTAAGCATAAAATTACTACAAATTCAAGATTTTATGAAATGAATTGAAATTAAACATTTGAAATTACACAGGCAGATTATTTCGGTGTCTTAAAGTAATGTAATATAAATACTCACCCCCCTCCTTTGTTTTTTTCCACACTAAATAACATAAAAATTGGGGCCTCCATGTACTTTCAATTTTATGATAGTAAATTGTTTTTACCATTGTCATTTTTAGCTAGGGAGAGTTTGGTCATGTACTTTTAAAAGTCTACTCATAGCATCATCGCTTGATTTCAGTTTCACCATTTTTGCTGAGATAAACTCATCTCTTCAAGTCTACCATCTCTGTCTGCAGCATTTTTTATTTCTGGGCCATATATGAATGTTTTTCAAAATATTCATCTCTTTTACTTATTATCTGGGGCTTGCAAATCATTTTCATGTTATGAGCTTTTCAGGAATCTCACAGAGAACTTGGCTCTGAACAGAAAATTTGTAACCCTTCACAGCCAAGTAGGATAAACAAAAAATGTTATTTGGTAAAAAAGTTTCTTGATATGGCTGCATCAGAATATTTGATATGTCTGAATTTATCACCACTATTTAATTGACACATGCGCAGTGCAAATCTTATTCATAAAATTGTGAACGTGTGAGAAAGGACTCATTTGCAGCATTTATTTACTATTTCTTTGAGTATCATTTCTGTCACAATCCATGGCATTGGACAAGAATTTCATTCCTAGCATGTTATGTCCTTGTCCACCAGGTGACTAGCGGTCCGTCTGCCCCCATTGGCTGATCTAAGCTGCAACCAATCGTCAGCTTTTTCACCCAGGCGCTACCAACGAAGCTCACACACCACCGTGTCGTTGGATCACATGAATGCCTCCAACAGGGCCCAGAAAACCAAGAAAGTATCCACAGCCAGGCCAGAGAGCAACTTTTAGTGATGTGGCAACACTCAGTAACAGGAATGGAAACAGAAAGGGATCTTCATATTTTTATGTCTGTCAAAGAAAATTTGCATTGAATAGAACTGTCTGTCTCAGTCTGTACATTATACTATAACAGCAGTAATCTGTCTATGTATACTATTTAAAATGAAACTTGCTGAAGACTGTCTCAGAGGCTTGACAATGAATCACACTTTAATGTTACAAATTCTTTTCTTTAATTCTGAACTGTTGCAGATGTTTAGTGAAGTCAAGTTTTTGTGTTTCTGTCTCACTATGAAAGATCACATTTTTACAAAAGAGACGTTTTACAATAATTGTTCTAAAAGTTGTCTCACTATGTTGTCTTTTGTCATTAACAGTTGTGTCAAACATGGGTTTTTACTTTTGAGTTATTACAAGTACAGGAATGCAGTTTGAGATCTGTCTGTCTCATTACAAAATTGGAATCTTTAGAAAGAAGTGACAAGTGATTTACTTTTGAAACCATATATGTGAGCGAGCCCCACTAACCTCAACGGAAGTCGCACTGGACCAAATGAAGAAAATTGTGATGAAACACAAATACCCGATTTTTTTGACGATTTTTTATTTTGGTCGATACTTAAAGCTCAACCATTTTTCTACATTCTGTGAAAATATTAGGTCTCAAATCAGCCTCTAAATATGATAAATATTGCTTTTAATGCCTTTAATTTTGCCTTTGACATAGACTATCACAGCAATAATGGGGTTCATTGAACACCTGATAATGTCAAAATCAATAAACCTATTGTCACAAAATGTTTACAGAGCTTGTATCATTTATATTGGCACAGGCATGCAAAATTTCAAAACTGTAGATTAATAACAAGTACCCGCTGCTTAGGAGACAGTAAGGCCACACATCTCGCCCAGAGCTAACATCGCTCTTCTATCTTTAATGGCGATTTTCTCAGAAGTTACTTCCGTTTTTAACCGGAGGGTAGATGTCTTTAAAAAGCCATAACTTTGCGATAAAAAGGAGCACTGCAATAATTTTGACACCAAATTAAAGATGAGATTTCATACTTTATATTGATATCCATATCTCAAAAGTGAAAAAATGCGACTTTGTTGAGGTTAGTGGGGCTCGCTCACATATGTACAGAATTTGACTGCTGTGATATGTGCAGCATCAGGTACTGTCTCCCTATTGGAGGAACTGTTTCAGGTGACAACAAACTTCATAGTTTTTCTTGGAATTGTTCTTTTACCATTTTCTTATCTCTATTTTGACTGTCATTTTGAGTACCCAAAGTTGTGGAGACGATTTTGCATGGAAGTTTCCACCTTTTATTAAAAATATGTCTAATATCTACATGATACCACAGGTGTCTTAGGGAAGTATCAGGCAATTCAAAAGAATCATAGACAGATTTAACTCATTGACTCCCCTAAGCCGGATTCTCCGTCTCAAGCTGCCTCCAAAGTCGGACCCCAAGACGGATTTCCCTGCTCAGAATTAATAACTTAATTTACGAAGCTACGAATTGTTGCAGTGAAATATACTTGTGCACATGCATGAGGTTGGCTTTCCTGTTCCTTCCACGAAATGCAAACAGTGAATGGCGTGTTGAAATCGATGCTTTTTCTTGTTGAAATGTGTTGCCATATCTGTTATATGATTTTGATCGTAACTCAAAGAGTTTTGGAGCTATCTTTATGAAATTTGGACAGTGAATTCATAATTGGATTACCATTATTATTTTAAAGTTGAATATACAGGGATACACAGAAGCGGCATGAGCATGGGGTAAGTTGAAAAATTTAGGTATGAAAATCTGTTCTTGAATTTTTCATTTCAACTTTACGGTCCTGTTTGTGTATCAAAAGTGTGCTAAATAATTCTGTCAAACCTTTTTCCAACAAATTGATATGTATATTGCGTAGTCCAGCTCTATCATCTACAACAAACATATATGATTTAGAAAGTCGTATGCGGAATTTCGTTTGTCGCAAATTTACCTTGGGTCCAACCGTAAAATTCCGTGGGGGAGCCAGTGAGTTAAAGGTGATTAAAAAATTACAAGATGATAATTGTTTCTGCATTGATGTTGTCAATACAGGCAGTAAATTAAAATAAAAGAAATTTTCTCTCTCTTGTCTCTGCGCATGCTGTAAGGAAATCAAATTGAATTTATGAAACCACCAGCTGGCCAAAAAGTGTCTCATCTCTTCCAACATATCAATCCTGGTGAAAATAAAGATGACCAAATGTGATCTCCAATGTGCCAAAATCTTTTCCCTGTGCCATGCTTTCATCCATGCAACCTTCAGCTTGCAAATATATTGCATGTATTACCTTCAATGTTCTGCATTACAATTACAGTTACAGTGTCAGCAATAGCAGGTAAGAGTGAAAAAGAATTACATTCTCCAACGAAAGAAATAGTTCTTACGAGCATAGTTACTTAAGTAAGATGATTTTTTTCCTGGGTTTTTGTGAGGGACTTTTGTATTTTACATAATAAGCTATGGCTGAACAATGAACACATTTCAGTATTTTCTTTATTCAGCGTTGTAGTGATACTATGGTGCCATGCAAAGGTAGAGCGACGTAACTGACAACATGGCCTTTTTCTACTTTAATGTCTTTGTGAACTTGGTTTCATACATGATTCTTGTATGTCAAAATCAGATTGACGTATTTACTAATGAAATAGTAGTTTTTAGTGTGGCAAATTCATAATAAGAAAAGCATTTATGCTTGTAAACTGGCCATGCCACACGTTTTTGTTTTTCGCAAAGTCTGAAATGAGCACATATGTCGCTTTGGCAGTATGTTGCATACAAGTACGGTCCCCTAGCAAGAATGTTTTCGTAAATGAACCTTTTGCACACCTTTGTTAGTTTTGACAGTAGGAAGGTTGAATACATGTAGTTTAAGGAGATCCTTGTTTTTGACAGAAGAAAAGTGTGGGATTTATTTCTGTAAGGAAATTGGCACTGCCAGTTTTTACATTTCCATGACAATTGACATGATTGTCATCCAATGAAAAGAGATTTGATATAATGCTTGGGTGGATTTTCTGTTAACTTAAAGCTGATTGGATCTGAGAAGGGGACAGACGGATATGTCAGGTGCAATTGCACTATAAAATCAAATACATCAATTTTAATTTTAAACATTGCATTTTTTAAATTTTCAATTCACATCCGATTAGATAGAGCATTGTTCATGTTCATTTCTGCCCCATGACTTGAAGTTATTTTAGTAGCTAGTATGCTTAATTTATCCCTGTCAGAACAAACCAAGGCACTGGACTAAATAATGTAGCTCTTCATTGTTGAAGAGTGGATCGCATTTGAGTTCTTCATAGTGTGAAGAGTTGCTGTTCTAGCCTGTATTCTACAGAGAGCAGTCATGAAATACTAGAACTTTCACAACATTGTGCATGATATATCTGTAAAAATGTGACCACTGATGCTCTTCAAGCGGGATATCTGATACGGTGTCACATTCCACTGATTTTGCAAAATTAATAAAAAATGTGAAATTGAAAGGACACAGAACAAGTAAACTGAACCCAGCCAGCAGCTCTCCTTCAATCTAACTGTGTAGGTTGGTTCATAGGAATGATGTTATTCTGTTGTAAATTCTCTGGTTCTGACATTGCACTGCTGTTGGTTTGATATAGGAAATCTGCCTCTTTGGTGAGCTTACCAACACCAGAGAGATCCTATTGAAGTCTATGTCAGATTAACATAGAGATGCTGGCTGGGAACAGGTATCCTCCACGTAACTTTGTCTCATGCTGTAAAACTGTGTTCACTGGAAAGTTTGTCTTAGGGGTAAAATTTTTTTGTCCCCAAAAGAAATATTTATACATGGAGCAGTCCAGTCTTCATGTAGAATTCACTGCTCTAATTTTACATTTTCCATCCTGTATCATTTGAATAAACAGCAGAATGTAAAAAATTCTCAGGAGGTAAACAGCATAAGACAGATAATTTAATGTTCTCTGTCGAACTTCAGGATTTAGACAACTCATAATGATAATTTTCCACATCTGCATCTCATTTAGGATTGAGTTTTTGTCTTTCACAGAGATGAGCGGAAGCCTTGCAGAGCTCCATATTTACCAAAGCTTTGACATTCCAGTTTTTTTTTTTTGTCCAGTT
The DNA here is from genome assembly GCA_963931925.1 of Onchidella celtica. Taxonomy (NCBI): domain Eukaryota; kingdom Metazoa; phylum Mollusca; class Gastropoda; order Systellommatophora; family Onchidiidae; genus Onchidella; species Onchidella celtica. The sequence continues at coordinate 114,081,167 of OZ007567.1, read as the reverse complement.
AACATGTATACATAATATTCATATATATTCATTACCAAGTATGAATATTTTGCATTTTTCTTTGCTCCATACATATTGACAAGAATCAAACCTCAAACTTCTGTGATATATATACCAGGGGTGTATCATTACAGTACAGTATCATTAGATTGAGAGAAAGAAAGACAGGGAGAGAGAGAAAATTTACTCACCTCCATATGTAGAAGTGTGAGCTGATTTGTAGTGATCATGTGCATTTGTGCACAAGTGAAAGTGAGAGAAGTTTACATGTCATGCATTCCTCCAGTCTGAAAATGTTGATAATTTTGCTGCATTTACCAAAATTGAGCATATCATATGTTATTTATTCAGAATTTAATCATGTATCTTAAATGCTTTTCATTGTGAGAGGGGACCGGGTGAGACATGTCATTGTTTTGTGTCCAGCAAAATGATTTGTATTTGCGGATTTGATAGCCAAACCTGTGAAAATCTCATTGGACATGGCCCTAAAATAGATCTCAGGTCACAAAGACAATCATTACATGGTCACTGTTCACAAGCATGCAGAACCAAGGTATCTGGGACATCTTCGACTGTTACCAAATGTTGCCAATTCTTCAAACTTCAACTCTTGTCTGTTGCCTACAATAGAGGAAAGTGAGAAAAAAATTTCGCCTCTTTTGTCTTCATTGATGCTTGACAATAGACACTGAGGATCGATACCCCACCTAAGGTTGAGCTAAAAGTCACCCAACTGTAGCATGCAGTGTATCGATTCAGTTGTAAAGTGGAACGCTCAGATGTTGTGTGATGTGAAAAGGTTAAACCTTTCCGGGGGAAAATCGGTTTCATTTTCTAAGTCTTGTAATGCGCATGTCCGGCCCAGTTATTTTGGTTGTAAGTGTCGTTGTACTCATGCACATCTGAATCAAAGCTTATTTGAATGCGTGTTTTGATAGAAAGCTATTTTCCATTATTGAATGGTTGAAGAAATGAGCTGAAAGCTTCAGAGTTGGGTCAAATATCATCATTTAACAGCGGAGAGAAAAACGCAAATGTTTTCACTCACCACTGTTCTATGCTTATCTTTGACAACCATTCCAGCCATGCATGTGGAGGGATTGAAACCATATCGGTCACATTCCATTACTAGTCTTTTTGTGTGTATATCATCATGCATCTCACATACTGGTGTATCAACAATTTTTCCCATTTTACAGTAGAACGCTTCACAGTTTTATTCACTATCGTTATTCTTACATGTGGCAAAAACATTTCTGTTTGGAACTTCAAAACTATTAAAGATGTCAATACGTCACTTTGTGAAAGTAGTCATACCGCAAAGCCACCAAAATCGTTGATACATCAGTTTGTGAAGTGTATGGTGATATATGTGTATCCTTCTTATAGAAGGTCACATAGTCGTTTAAGCAGCATTATGTACTAAGCTTTCATCAGAATATACTCAGTTAAATTGGTCATTAAAATACGTTGTAATCTGAACACACTGAATCATCATTGATTTTGGCATAATATAAATAGAATAATTTATTTATTTAGTTACTTGATAACTATTCCTATCTGCATATATATATATATCAGTTTTATATATGTGGAAATCTATATTTATTTATAACATATTTCACAGTAGGTAAAAATTATGTTATGTAGTTTACATTTTTCATTTTTCATCGTTTATTATTGATATAAAAATATATGTTATACTTTAATATATTTTTATACCTTATTAGCTTTACAGCTATATTTTTACATATTGTAGAAGTAAAACTTTTGATGGTTTTTGAAATTTTTCATTTTCAGTTTAATGCGTTTTCTAGATAATTCAACTTATTTCTCAGAATTGAACCATGACATTCCATAGTAAATAATATTTAAATAAACGAAAATTGGTGAATTTAGTAAGTCTCAGGAAAAATGAAACTGAAAAATATTCGTGTAAGATTTGTACCAGTGGCAGTGAATAATTACATGTATGTTTCAGACTTGCCAAAATTTGAGTAATAATGAAAATAATAAAGAATCCACTGCCTTTCCATGACTTAATCATATTGTTGCGTTGTCTTTTTCTGTTGTTGTTGGTGGGTGGTTGGTGGAAGCTTCTGGTAGAGTCTCCTTCTGTCCTATATCATTCTGCTGTCCGTCTATCGTCTTGCTTTACTTTGGAACAATGTGGCTGTTATCCTGTCGTCGTGTTTCTCCAAACCCAAACCCAAACTCAAATTCTTTTGTTCTCGCTGTTTTGTTTTTTTTCATTGCCTCAACAACTGGCAACACCCAGATATCCACTACTCACACATACACAAACATTCGTTCACTATAAACCCTACTTCCTCCAAAATGGTGATCATCCTTTGAGTTTGCACGAACGTATTGAGACTTTGGGAATATTTTGCCTGTTTGGGGGCGCAAATCCGATGCGTAGGATTGACCTGAAGTTTGCACATAGGAATGACATCGTTCCAGCGTAGATCTGCCGGTTATGACATGGCGCCGACGTCTGTTTGGTGTGTCCCCTGGGCAATCCTACTAACCCTACAGAAATCCTGTACAAATTTACGTCGGATTGAAGCAGGAATGGTGACGGGGATCCGTGTACTGGGAACTACGGCATGTCTGATTTTCTAAGCGAGACTGAAATAATTTTACCATTCCGGCACATTGAATTGTTGGAAGTCTTTTCTACGAGAGGCATGGCTGTAGTAGGCATGGCTGTAGCAGTACCTTGGCAGCTTCTGTAGGCCGATTTTATTTTTTTAAATATTGAAAGGCACGATACAGTAATGGTGCTGAAATGCCCAGCGACGTGATTTTTCTATGATAATTTATGTCTTTATCACTTTTTTTTTCGATAGACTCTTTTCACAATGGACGTATGGACAGTAAAGTAATATTGATTTCTCTGTAATTTAATTATTAGTTTTTAGACCCTGATTGGTTATCTACAATATAGGCCTAACGTCATGTTCTCCAGAGAGATTTACAGAACGATTTTTACTGATCAGTAGCCAAGTATGGAAAATCAGGGCCGATCTGGCTTTATAGAATCTGTATCTCTATATCTGGAGGAAGGACAGAAAGAGAAAATGGGGTAGCGGGGGTCTGGTAACACGTGAATCCCGGTTCAAATCATACTTATTTCAGTTAATTTAAACCATGCAATTACAGTTTTATTAGCCTATGAACGACTGACTGTATCAAAATGAAATCCTCAAAACCATTCCAATTTTACATCACAAGTGCATACTGGTAGATGCTTTTGTCACCAGAAAAAGATTTGCGCACACTGACCAGAGGGAATATTGGATGGGAGCAGAGAGTATGTAGGCTATTTATAAAGTGATCTCACTTCCGCCAAATCCCGGAACTAGGTCGCTACGGTAAACAAAAGTTGAAAGTTGATACCACCTTACCAAATATAGAGTGCATGTCTTTTTACGGTGGTTTGTTGATATTTTTGGGCCGATTGAAACGATTTAGAGCCGTTTGTAAGCTCTTACCCCCCCGTGGAAATGTACAAACGGGTATTGTTTACCGCAGAGACCTACTTTCCGCTCCATACTAACAGTGGTTTCGCGGCGCCTCCCGTGTCTCGCAGAGCAAATCGACCAATAGTGAAACCTCTCGATACATACATACTCCCTGATGGGGGTGTGTGTGTGGTATTTAGCACGGTACACATATTGTTGCAGTTTCGTTGTCGTGGACTTTGGTATATTATTCGTGATGCTGCAGCTGCTGCCCTTCTCTCCTATCGTTCTGCTATATTCTGTCTACAATCTTACTTTTTACCTAGCACAATGTAGCCCTTATCGTGTCGACGTGCTCTCTCTGTACTCAAACTCAGACTCCAGACAAGAAAGTAGTACGTGAGTATTTCGCTTGGAAACGACTCAACAATGGTGAATGGCGCATGCGTACTTTGGCGAACCAACTGTGAATGTGAAACGTGGGTGAATTGTCCCCTCAGCTGTTGCAACTGTGGCGATTCTAGGACGAGCGGGTCTCGTGTCTGGTAACTCAGGGGCCCAAAGCCAAGGCCCTGAGTTAGCCATCCCTCTATAAAAATACAATGATAAAGTTCATTTTTATATTTTTGTTTGTTTGTTTGTTTTCAGTTTGGCAAATGAACATTTGTGCTGGGAAGGTCATAGGTGAGATAAAAAAAAGGAAAGAAAAAGAGGGGGGAATGGGGGTGGTGGTGGTGGTCGACAAATGTTGGAGAGAGAGAGAAAAGGGGGGATTTTGGACCCCCCCCCCGGGAAAAAAGTGTCTACTTTCTCTGAGCAAACACTTCCGAAAAGAAGCCCCATCGCTGTGATTGCCAATATGAAAATATTTGCCCTTGATTAAATGCTCCAGCGACCTTGTTACGTCAAGGAATAATTTGTACATCATTATTTGAATACTAAGCCGCCCCGGTACACTGAGGATTCATGTCTCGAGCCCGGAACTACAAAGAACGTCCAGCTATGAAGCATTTCTTCAAGGCAACGAAAACATGACCTATAAAGCAAAAGGAACGCTGCTGAGATGTTTGCTCATCTCACGAAGACTCAAGAAAATTAAGCTCCAATTTTAACCATAGAATCGACCAGGATGGAGTCAGAAGATTACTCCTATCGGTGATCTCAATTGCTCATGGCAAATAATAATTTCCAAGGGGGTCTATGTTTAATGTAATGTTATGGTGGGGTGGATCAGCGGGCTATGACGATGAACCGTTGGTGATTTTCAATTCGATTATTCTTCATTATTCCATTTCCTTCCTCGAAATGTGATTCGTATTTTCTTGAAACAGCTACAGAGTGAATCAATGTATCCGGACTCATAAATGATTTCTGTCAAAACTGCGTATTTCAAACATAAATCATAGAAATGACATCGTCAAAGACAACAACAACAACAACAGCAACAAATGTCAACCTACATTTTAGTGTTTATAAACATTTTATCATTTGAAAAAAAAATTACATTCAGTTTCAAATGAAACCAAGGATTTTCTCCCAATTAGATGGATACAATATTTATTTGTTTATTTTATCTATTTATTGTCTTCCTTCTAAACCCACTATTAATATCTTCATTAACTCGAGGTGGCAGGAAAGGTGGGACGAACAAACAACATATAAACTACACTTTATCCAAGTTCAACTTGGACAGTGGACTCATGCCTGTCTAGGTAATTGGAGAGATGAAATTGTCGTTAGTAGACTCCGTCTGGGCCATGCCCACCTTACACATCGTTTTTTACTCAAGGGGGAAGATCCCCCCAAGTATGGTATGCAGTGCCAACTATCATTATCAATAAAACATGTTTTGATTGAATGTGTAGACTTCATGTATATCCGAAGAGGGCACTATGCCTGACGATCTATGAAGGAATTGTTTTCTAACTAGGACCCACAGCGCATCCTATCCTGTCTAAGAGAGGTTTAAGATCTACAACTTGATTTTAAAACGTTTATACTCATTTACAAAACTGTTTTCAGATCTATACAAAACAAGTTTTGAGAATTTTACCAACATGATAAAATTATTGCATGAAAGTATTTAATTCTATCGTTAAACTTAAAAGCTCTGAATACGAAACATAAATTTTAGTTCGGAACGTTCCCAAATAGACTTGTAATGGGCGCGAAGTGCCTGTTATCGTGCTGACACGCCGTGAAACCCCAACTCAAACTCCCTTGGAAAAAAAACAACAACAACACAAAAAACCTGTTTTTCTCATAATTATGTCAGGAAAAACAATAAAAACCCGCTAAGAAATGTGTGTGACGTGTCCTAAAAAAAAAAAAAGAAAATGATTCCTGAAACACATTTATAGGCGACGTTGATCCTAGATTGAGAACCCATGTGTTCTGATGGTCACATGACAATGATATATATCAGACAAGAAGACACCCAAGGCTGTATTAGCAATTGCACTTTTACACGCGATTCACGTGGCTGTGCCATTCCTCTCTGTTCGCTGCTAGGAGGAAAGTGTAGTGACCAGAACGAGCCATATCTTTGTTTCCAAGTTTCAGCATGAATGGGATCTTATGTAGTATTTTGGCTATTGTGCTGACCACCTTGATTTCTAGCGGATCTTCCACCGTTTGTAGGCAAACGCTCTTCTTCATCTTCAGCATTTCGTGAATGTCTTCATTTTCATGTTATCTCATTCATCATCATCATCATCTCTCATCAACGTCCTGCGCTTGACTCTTTCTCGTCCGTTTTGCCCATAAATTTTGACGTGCCTGAGTGCCAGGTACCTTCATGATACATGTATTAGTGCTATTATTGTATAATATCATCAGCATCATAACCGACCTCCTCGACCTCCTCACAAGATTTGCTTATCTATTTGTTATTGTTGTTACATAATTATATGATTATTATTACATGTACTATTGTTCTCATTACTATTACTATATTATTATTATCATTGATATAGTTGTTATCATTATGATGATGATTATTATGATATTAATTATATCTGATGATAACGATATTCCGTGTATTCTATTACTATTGATGGCGTGGAGATTTCTTTCTTTCTTTCTTTCTTCCTTGAAAGAAAGATAGATAGATAGATAGATAGATAGATAGATAGATAGATAGATAGATAGATAGATAGTAGATAGACAGATAGATAGATAGATAGATAGATAGATAGATAGATAGATAGATAGATAGATAGATAGATAGTAGATAGATAGATAGAAAGATAGATAGATAGATAGATAGTAGATAGATAGATAGATAGATAGATAGATAGGATAGATAGATAGATAGATAGATAGATAGATAGATAGATAGATAGATAGATAGATAGATAGATAGATAGATAGATAGATAGATAGATAGATAGATAGATAGATAGTCAAATGTGGATCTAGTACAAAAAAGCTGGGCCTACATTATACTGATGCATTTGCCAGAAACAACGTTCATGGTAGCCTTAGCATGACTTAATTTCTTACAGTCACAACTGCGTCAGGCAGTTTTGAGAGTATCTCCCTCGACACTTCCCTGTTGTGACGTGACGTCAGAACCGGTTCAAGTGTAGTTTGATGATGTCAATGAGCGCGGCCTGAGTTAGTTTGTAAGGCAATGACCACACCTTCCTTTATCAAAAACGAAAAGGACAACAAATCATCTGAAATGGTCAGAGAAATTAATGAATGCAGTACTGAAAATCGCGGTGCAGTTGCCCCAATTAGTCAACCGATGTGAGAAATTTATATCTAGGTCCAAATAAATAAAACCACTACAACCTCTACCACCACCACCACCAACAACAACATCAATAACGGCGTCCACGATGACGACGACGACAACAACAATAACTACTACTGCTACAACGACAACGATAACAACAACAACTACTACAAGACGACGACATCGAAAACAACAGCAACAACAACAACTACCACAGCGACAACAACAACAACTACCACAACGACAACAATAACAACAATAACTACGACGACGACGACGATAACAACAAGGACGTCGACGACGACAACGATAACAACAACAACCACAACAACAGCGACGACGACGACAACACCAGATCGATGACAACAACAACAACCACGACGATGACAACAACAACAGCAACGATGACAACAACAATGATAACAACAACGACGACAACAACAACAAGCAATAGATTCTATAAAGTCAGATTGCTCATTAATTTTTTTTAGTGTCACCCATGGCCATTATTGCATTACACATGTTGACCTTGTTTTTTTTAAAAAAAGCTTGCGCACACAACTGTGCTGTACATTACTGAAAGCGACAGTCAATGCGAATAGCTCGAGGTTACAGAATGGAAAAAGAAAACACTTTTTAAAAGTGCGTACGTTGTCACACGTACGTACTTTTCCAAGTGTTATGCGCCAGGGGCAAAGATACTAGAATTGATAAGATGAGAGAGCTAGTGATCTTAGCGTGCACAGATTTTGCACCGCCACCAAGCGGCAAACGCGGGGAAGTTATGAAAAGTGCCGCAGCTTACAAAGCCAAATAGGGAAAATATTGAATTTTGTTCACTGTGCAGCTATCTCTTAATATCTTGATTGACGTCACCTACTGTGGAATTATGACTTCAATCGCTTTGGAAAAACTCTGGCTTTTTTTAAAAGTCGCTGTAGCACTGTCACAATTTTGCATCATAAATTTACCATTATATCAAGCATTCTTTTCATACTACTAGCTGAGTTGCCCGGCCCTGCCCGGGATAAATCGATTTATTAGTTTCAGTTCTGGGTGATTATTATGGACCTGCTTCATTTTGTCTGTTCCTTTAGCTTTATTTTATTTTTGTTTGTTTGTTTGTTTTTAGATAAGTTTTACTGCTCTCCCTTTGCGCGTTGACATCCTGCGCATCCCGTCAGCATCCGTCAAATGGCAATGATTTGCGCACTGGTTAGTTTGTTTGTTTAGTGAACACATCGCAGGAATTGATAACGTCATGTGTAGGCGGAAGTGGGCTATTATTAGAAACATACATCAATATGTTATTGATCGTAAATTTCGGATCAAACGCTCTCGTGAATTTAGTCTTTAATTATAACCGCATTTACCGATTAACTCAGAAATAGCAAACGGTTTTGTTTGTGTATAGCGATAGGAACAATGTTCGCTATCCCATGGTTCTTTGTGCCAAATTTCAGGTCGGTGCGTTGTGTAGTTTCCGAGTCCATAGGACTATTAGCGGTTTTGTTGTAGCTTTATTATATAGATGCGCCATGGGCCACGCCCCCGATCAGCGCGCAAAAACTTCACAGTGTCTCATCTTATCGTTTCTAGTATCTTTTCTAGGGGTACGTATTTTAAGCCTTCCGTGACTCCAGAGCTGGAGAGCTCCTCCAAAAATGCTCCCAATAACAGCCTTAATTAATTATGATTAATTATTCTTTCAGGTTTTTTTTTTTAGTTTTCCTCCTGTTTTTTTTTCTTTGGTTGAGACGACAGGGGGCCAGGGTTAGGGATTCGATCAGATTTAGGGTTGAGGATAAAGACAGGGTTAGGGATAGCACGTATATGAACGCGCCCATAGCGCAAACTGCTTGGGGGGGGGGGGGCGGCGTAAGTACTTGTAACAACAGCCTAAAAATAAACGGTTGAACAAAATGGACGCAACCCGAGTCCACCCAAACGTGTCATATTAAATATACCTTTGATGATCAATCCAGCTGCGTTTTGATTCAGCGGTTTAGGAGATTATCTTGACTGGATGCGGGGAAAAAAAATCAAACTTAATTAAAAGATATTGACAGAAAGGAATCAACTTTTACAACAACAATTTGTACATTAACTACAAACTTAGAATTACCGTAAACCCTAAAGTTGTTTTACATCTGACTGTGAAGTTTCTAAACACAGTACATGCATTTTAAAAAACCCCACAGAAAATGTGTGATATCGCTGCAGGGCTTGGAATAAAGACAGCCTGAGTTTAAGTTTACGCGCGACTGCACTATAACGGGCATTTGGCGCCCTTCACTGTAAATTTGGATACATTTTCTTTACTTATGTTTCGTATTCAGAAATTTTCTGTTTAGCAATAGAATTAAATACATTCATATAATTTTATCACATTGGTAAAATTCTAAAAAAGTTGTTTTGTATAGATCTGGAAAAAGTTTTGTAAACGTTATATAAAAGTTTTTAAATCAAGTTGTAGATCTCAGCCTCTCTCAGAAGGACAGGATGCCTTGCGGATTCAAGGCAGAAAATAATTCTTTCATGGATCCGCAGGTATAGTGCCTTCTTCGGATATGCTTGAAGTCTACACGACAATACGGCCCAGATGTTTTAATGTATCTTTATTGTTTCTTATGCCGGGCTTACAACTTTTTCTTTTCTTTTTTCCATGATTTTGACCGACGTTTCTAGGTCATTCTTGCAGTCTCTGTGATCCTCTTTGTTTTGACGCTTTTTAAAATCTTTCTCTCATTTCTATTTCACAGTTAAATGTCAGAGGAAAAAGAAATGCAGAAGATTTGACGGCGCAACTTACGCTCAGATTGACCATATAGTCCGCTGTTGCCCTCATGGATTCGCCATCAGATTCTTCATCGACGAGCCTGACCTGTACTTCGAAAGCCTGGCTGCCGTGAGCGAAGAGTTGTCCTTCGTCAACAATACTTTCGTGACCTTCGATCCCGAGGAAAAGCGAGAAATCGAGGCCGACGGGAAAAGGAGCAGTTCTGAGGAGAGTGACGAGAAAAAGAAGAAGAAGAAGAAAAAGAAGGAGAAGAAGAAGGAAAGTTCCAGCGAAAGCAAAGACAAGTCGAGCAACTCGAACGGAAGCGGAGACAAATCGAACAGCTCGAGCGGAAGTAATGAGACGAGTAACAGTAGTTCTGGCTCAAGTGGGGACAGTAGCGGTAAGAGAAGCTCAAACCCCCTCCAGTGCGCATGTGTCAGTTTGGAGGAGTACGGCATCATGCTGTAGTAACAGACCCAATGTGCTGTTGTATGGGAAGGGCAGAAAACTGAGGGGATAACCGCAAATGGCCAAGCCTTTGTCTCTCTGTTCTCAAACCGGAACTTGGTAAAAACGACAACAACAACAACGACAATAACAACAAAAAGAACGTTTGTTTCATGCATGAGGGAAAGATTGTATTGTTATCTAAAACAGCATGACTCAAGTCTTGACCACTTTATTTAAAGGAAAAAAAAAAAAGATTAAATTTTGTTTCAGCATAGATCTCAAACAAGAACTTGCTAGATGTTTCACTGGTTCAGTTCCACTGTGCTGTTTGGGTTGGTGTGAGTGCTACTTGTGCTGTTTGGGTTGGTGTGAGTGCTACTTGTGCTGTTTGGGTTGGTGTGAGTGCTACTTGTGCTGTTTGGGTTGGTGTGAGTGCTACTTGTGCTGTTTGGGTTGGTGTGAGTGCTACTTGTGCTGTTTGGGTTGGTGTGAGTGCTACTTGTGCTGTTTGGGTTGGTGTGAGTGCTACTTGTGCTGTTTGGGTTGGTGTGAGTGCTACTTGTGCTGTTTGGGTTGGTGTGAGTGCTACTTGAGCTGTTTGGGTTGGTGTGAGTGTTACTTGAGCTGTCTGTGTTGGTGTGAGTGCTCCTTGAGCTGTTTGGGTTGGTGTGAGTGCTACTTGAGCTGTTTGGGTTGGTGTGAGTGCTACTTGAGCAGTTTGGGTTGGTGTGAGTGCTACTTGAGCTGTTTGGGTTGGTGTGAGTGCTACTTGTGCTGTTTGGGTTGATGTGAGTGCTACTTGTGCTGTTTGGGTTGGTGTGAGTGCTACTTGTGCTGTTTGGGTTGGTGTGAGTACTACTTGTGCTGTTTGGGTTGGTGTGAGTACTACTTGTGCTGTTTGGGTTGGTGTGGGTGTTACTTATGTGGGATGATGTTGTACTTTTTTGTTACTGTTGCTGTCAAGGCCGTTACTGAATGCTGTGGCGGGGGTGAGGGTTGGGAGAAGACACAATGCGCACAATTGTGGACATATAATAATGAAAGAAGGAATGATCTGTCTCGGAATTCTGCGTCTCACACACACATAGATATGAACACAGAGAGAGAGAGAAAAAGAGAGAGAGAGAGAGAGAAAAAGAGAGAGAGAGAGAGGGAGAGAGAGAGAAAAAGAGACAGTGAGAAAGAGAGACAGAGTGAGTAAGTGAGCGAATGAGAGAGGAGAGAGAGAGAGAGAGAGAGAGAGAGAGAGAAAGAGAGAGAGAAAAAAAGAGAGAGAGAGAGAGAGAAAGAGAGAGAGAGAGAGAGAGAAAGAGAGAGAAAGAGAGAGAGAGAGAGAGAGAGAGAGAGGAGAGAGTTTCGTCAGTTCTGTGACGTCAAATGAAACACACCACAAAACACACCTACTGAAATTAATATCATGGGGAAAAAATGCCTTTGCTTTGCCAAGGGAGCTCGTTTACTAAATATTTTCTTTCTTTTTGTATTTTGTATACTTCTTTCTTTAATCCCATTTGGGAAATTTGCCTTAGTGTCATTGCAGCCCAGTTACAACTGGAGCAGACACGTCGTCTCCACAGTGCAGTGCCGATCGGAGGTTTTTTGAAGGGGGGGGGGGATGGGGGGGGGGGGGGAGGTGATAGGGATAACTTTTATCTAATTTTGTCCGGGAAGAGGCCTGTTCGGCCTGCTCTTCTCGTTTTCCAGCTGCCAAGGTTAACGTGCGCAACGTGCACATGGGCCCTCCGAGTTTTTCGAACTTATCCGAGAAGACTAGGCGCTCGATCCTACCCACCATAGGATCAGGGACAGGAAACTGTAGCTGAACAGTGTACACAACTCAGTATTTTCTCTATTTGACTTTGTAATTAGTCTACGCTCCCTTAACAACAGTATAAAATGGTTATTTAGGTGGACGTGGGTTTCGTTTCAAAACTCACAAATCAAGGCAACGAAATAATGTAACTGCTGATACAACACAAGATAAAGTGCCACGCCGGGAATAAGAAAAGACAAGAATGACAGAAGTATTTAACTATCTACCCAAGCAGAAATGGACATGCACAGGACACGGGTCTAGATAGGGAGACAATAGATGGACAAAAATCGTCTCCTTAGAATGATAAGGTTCTATCTCCATTTTTTGGCTGAATTGGGTTACACACTACGCACTACTTCTATAGGCCTTCTCCATTGTGTGACAAAGTATCCAGCTGATTCAATGTGTAATTTGTAAGTGCTGCCGTCATGTACTACTAAACAGAAAATAAAACTCGTATCTTCAAAAGCTATGAGCACATAAAACTTCGATCATCAATTCTTCAAATGTTGACGCAAGGGAGTTAGAACCTCGTCATTCTTAGTCAGCGGTTCCCAACCTTTTCTATACCCCACCCCCCTAGAAAACTTCTGATATATTCCCACACCTCTATAGTACAAAAGAAATATTGTCTGGTTTGAAGATGACATGTACACTGTCATGTAATTCTAAAATTTCCAAATCCATGTTTTCGCACCCCCTGAAGTAATTATCGTCTCGCACCCTCAAGTTGGGAACCCCTGTTCTAAGGTGACGCAAGGTTTACTGATTGGCAACTAAGAACTGTGAAGAGATCCAGAGGAAGAGGAAGACCAGCAAGAAGATGGCAGCATGACTTCGGAAGACATAAGGGCACAACCTGGCAGAGACAGGCAGAGGACACAACCAGATGGAGGAAGTCTGCGGAGGGATGCATCCTACAGTGGATGGACAACGCCTAGAAAAAGAAGAAGAAGCAGAAGACAGAACACATTTTATTATGTCATTTTGGGAAAAATGTGAGTGTGCATGAGAAAACCCACAACAAATCGGCAAAGCTGATTTTGAGAAAAACGGCTTTGAAGTGAAAATATGGATCCGACACAAACTTCCAACTTGGCTGTTGTTTAGGGGGCCGTGGCATGTTACAGGGTAAACTGTAGATGAGCAGTGCACACTACTCACTATGATCTCTATAACGGCTTAGTTATTAGACTACGGCCTCCTAACAGCAATCACTCCAATATTACTTGGTCAATTAGCTATTGCCACTTATAGGATTAAATGCCGTTTTCTCAAAATCTTGTTTTAGGGGGGTCACTGACTTCAATTTATCAGAAATGTCTTGGTCTTTTATTATATGTACGGAACTCAAAACGTCATGTTGCCGACTTAAGCCTGGTTTTCCCGTGCACACTCACAGATGGAGAGTGACGCAATGGACAAATTAAATACCTACTCAGCCAATCATTCACTCCTCTCTACAAGTACAATCATTCGAACGGTTCATGAACTAAAAGTAGAACACAGTGACCTCTGCTTTCTGCTGACGTCAGCGCGTTAGACTTGGTCTCTAAGGTAAACAATGAGGCTGTCAATGGCTTTGTTATGGTGACTATATGTATTTCGGTAGCTCAATTGCTGCCAGAGAAACATCTGAGTATCGTCTGCAACAGCTGTCTTTTGTCTATATTGTATATACACAAAAACCAGGGATATCCTTGTCACGAAAATGTCAGTTTTTCTGCCCCACCAGGAGTTTGTTTTAGAGAGATTGAGAGAGAGAGAGAGAGAGAGAGAGAGAGAGAGAGAGAGAGAGAGAGAGAGAGAGAGAGAGAGAAAGAGAGAGAGACCCAGACAGACAGACAGACAGAGAGAAAAAAGGGAAAATTCATTAAAGAATGCTATGTGTGTTTGTTGACTCATCAGACACTTTTGTCAGACTTCGGGGCGGGAAACGGAGGGACTGGTAAGGCTGCCGTAGGGCCGTATCAAAGAAATTTGTGTTTCCATTATTTTACGTCATTTGCGTGCCAGGCTGATCTGCACAGGCATGTAGCGTCACTGGTCCTTACAATGGAGCAAATGCAACTATGACATTAAACCAATACATATTTAATTATGTCAGTTCTTCACTCAAAATACGTTGATATGTTCCTATCGACCTCCCCCCCCCCCCCCCCCCGACATCTCAAAACTGCCAGTCTGCCCCTCTCACACGTGGCCATTCTTCCTCTTCCTGCCTCGCTCGAAATGTGTCAATTAAAATAGTGGTGATAAATTCAGACATCAAATATTATTCTGATGCAGCCATATCAAGAAACCTTTTACTAATCAATAACATTTCTTGTTTATCCTAGTTGGCTGTGATGAGGAGAAGAACCATACAGTAATGAGTGTGTGTATGAGTGTATGGGTGTGGGTGGAGGGGGTGGGGGAGGGTGGGTGGGGATTGGGAGGTTATCTAAGCCAGTGGATGCCCTGGACAAGCAAAGTGCACATACAATCATATAGATCCAGTAAAGTGTGGGGATTGGGAGGTTAGCTAAGCCAGTGGATGCCCTGGACAAGGAAAGTGCACATACAATCATATAGATCCAGTAAAGTGCGGGGATTGGGAGGTTAGCTAAGCCAGTGGATGCCCTCTCTTCTGGACAAGCAAAGTGCACATACAATCATATAGATCCAGTAAAGTGTATTTTGATCATAATATTAATTGTCACTGATACACGGATTCAAATGCCACTTCTCCCTGTGACAGAAATATGGTCAAAATACACTTTACGGATCTCACATACTGTACACAATCATGACTGTAAGTGCAATTTGCTTGTCTAGAGAATGGACATCCACTGGGTTAGCTAACCCCCCCCCCCCCCCCCCAGACTCATTCACTCATACGCAGGGACGCGCTGGTCTAGAGGCATGGAGCTCTCCTCTCATGCCGAAGGTACCGGGTTCGATTCCCTGTCGGTGTAGGCATGTAAGAATGGGGGGGGGGGGGATTCCTGTCCCTGATTCTAATAATAATGGATAGGTAGGATCGAGTACCTAGTATTCTCGGGCAAGGACGAAAAACTCGGAGGGCCCGTGTGCACGTTAAAGATACCTTGGCAACTGAAAGTCGAGAAGAGCGGGCCGAACAAGGCCACTGTCAGGGCAGAATTAAAAGGATAAAAACAACAGATCCCTGCCACATAAAAACATTAACAAAATCGGAATAGAAAAAGGAGAAAAGTGAGGTGTAAATGCCAAGAGCAGCGAAACTTCTAAAATAAGGACCTAAAATTGGCATTTGAATCTGACAATTGCTTGCGGAGTCAAACCCCTGTGGTAATAATTTGAAGTAATAATAATAATTTTTAAATCATGAGAGAGGACGTGCCAGTTTTACTCACTAAAACAACATTTGAACACCTCCAAAATCAGGCTCAAGTATGTACCAACATTTTTAATAATAACTCGCCCTGCACGCACTCTCTTGCTGAAAGAGGCCGCAGTTTCAATCTCTTCTTTGGAGTAGTAAAAATAAAAGCATCGAAATATTACCAAAGACATTATTTTTTACAGAGCTTCACTTTTTTTTTCTGCCGATTTGCTCAGATGGAGAAAATGAATTATATTTTGTTGCAATTGATAATCTACAACTCCACTTTCTCCCACAGCACGCTTGAGCAAACTTTAGTGATGATTGGGGGGGGGGGGGTTAGTTGTTACTCCATGAGGTTGCCGTTGTCATCCATCTCTTTACAAGAACATTCCAAGACATCATCTTCGTCACTACTGCTACTGCTGTCACCACGAGCGGCTATCGGCGCCACCTCAGAGCGGGAGAAGCTATTGTTGACAAAAGACATGTCCTCAGAGATGGCTCCTACACTGGTGAAGTCCAAGCCGGGCACCTGGACAGAGAAACTGACGGCGAATCCACCAAGACAGCAGAACACCTGGTTGTCTATCTCAACGTAGGTCGCTTGGCTGTCCTCCAGGCAATTGCTCTGGTCCAGACAATTATAGTCTGTCAAGTACAGATGACATCAATATCAAAATAAACAAACAAACTAATTGAAGACAAAGTATAGGCCTATAAGTACACTGCTGTACAAGCCATAATGGAGAAACTTGAATTGAGAGATGAATGTGAAGAAGGCAGTAATCCTTGCCAACCCCCGATATCTAAGCGTGGTTAGGGGTCTGAGTTTGAGTTTTGGGTTTTACAGCACGTCGGCACGATAACGGTCACTCTGCGCCCTTCACGGTCTGTTTGGGCACACTTTCTTTACTATATGTTGTATTCCGAGCTGTTAAATATAACATAGAACTAAATACATGTACATTCATAATATATAATTTTAACACATTGGTAAAAATTCTCAAAAAGTTGTTTTGTATAGATCTGGAAAAAGTTTTGTAAACGAGTTTGAGTTATCAAATCAAGTTGTAGATCTTAGGCTCTCTCAGGAAGGACAGGATACGTTGCGGGTGCACGTCAGAAACTAATTTCTTCATGGATCCGCAGTCATAGTACCTTCTTCAGATATTATATTTATGCATGACGTCTACGCATTTAGTTAAAATATGTTGCATTGATAGTTGGCAATTGCATGCCACACATTCGGGTGGTTAGGAGAAACATGCGTCATTGTTCACAAATGGAAACGGTGGGCCCTAGGCAAAGCCTAAATGTGCACTAGCTGATTTGATCGGCCGGCTAGTTGAACGTGATATCATCAGAGAGTATGTATTTGTAGAGAGATCTCACTTCCGCCAAATCGCGAAACTAGGTCGCTGCGGTAAACAAGAAATTGAAGAATTGAAAGAGACCGTTTTCACCAAAGATAGTGTGCATGTCTGTTTGCTGTGGTTTGTTCATAGTTTGGGGTTGATTGAAACTATTTAGAGCTGTTTGTAAGCTCTTATGCCCCGTGGAAATGCACAAACGGGTACTGTTTACCGCAGCGACCTACTTTTCGCTCCATGCTAACGGTAGTTTCGCAGAGCCTCCCGCGTCTCGCAGTGCAAATCGACCAATAGTGAAACCTCTCTAAACATACATACTCTCTGTTATTACAACAATGATTTTCAGTGAAATCCAACCACCTATCTGGTGCGTGAAGTCTCGTTATATAGCTAAGCCAAGGCGGGCACCAGCCGAATTTGATCTGCTGATTTGTTGGATAGTGACGCCACAAAATTGAGTTTCAATGAGACCTCTCGTGCCAGCCAACTTGTTGCATCTCATTGAAACTGAATATCGTGACGTCACCATCCAAATTGTCAAAGTCGCCTAGTGCCCGCCGGGCCTTCGTTCTTAAAAATTTTTTTTTTCAGATATCCTGGGTGGTGCTGGGTGTCGCTACACTGCGTTATCCACAACGGAGGTGTGATTTTGTTCTCCTGGGAAATGTTTTGAACTGTATTATAAGTCATTGTACTGTATGTATTATTCTGGAAGAAAGCGGGACCTTCATTAGCATTTTCATGTCATTACTATTAGTATTGCGACTGTCATCCGGCTATCATGATAATGCCCAGATAAGACGTTTTTGTGCCCATTACTTTATGACCGTTCCTGTCACATTGTGAGTGTAATGTTAGAATACCGGCACATGTATTCATAACTTCCTTGACCCTACTTGGCTTGGTTTACTATACAGTGAGTGCTCTGCCTTAAGCCCGTCAGTTCTTGGCCGTAATTTAGTGATTTAGAGGACATTTTGTGCATATGTGTGTGTGTGTGTGTGTGTGTGTGTGTGTGCAAGCGCGCAGGTATTACGTGTGAAAGTGAGCTTCTCTGATCTTGCAAATGGTGTGCTGGACTGGACAATGTTCTCATACCGTGGTCAGGTCTGTTTGGGTGAATGGATGGATGGATGGATGGGTAGATGAATGGATGGATGGATGGATGGACGGGTGGGTAGATGGATGGATGGGTAGATGAATGGATGGATGGATATATGGCTGGCTTCCTGGATGGATGGATGGATAGATGGATGGATGGGTGGATGGATGGGTAGATGGATGTTTGGATGAATGTTTGGATAGATGGATGGAAGAATGAGTGGATGAATGGAAAGATGGATGGATGAATGGATGGATGGATGGATGAGTAGATGGATGGATGAGTAGATGGATGGATGGATGGATGAGTAGATGGGTGGATGGACGGGTGGGTAGATGGATAAATGGACGGGTGGGTGGGTGGGTGGGTGAAAGAATGAGTGGGTGAATGAATTGGTGGATGGATGAATGGATGGATAAAAAGATGGATGGATAGATGAATGGATGGATGGAAGAGTGGGTGGGTGGATGGATGGATGGGTGGATATATGGATGGGTGGGTGGATGGATGGATAGGTGGAAGAGTGGGTGGATGGATGGATGGGTGGAGAATGAAAGGATAAATGGATGATAGATGGATGGATCGATGGGTGGAGGGATGGATGGATGGACCGAAGAATCGGTGGATGAATGGATGGATGAATGGATGGATGCATATATGGATGGATGGATGAGTGGGGTGGGGGTTGGATGAATGAATGGATGAATGGGTGGATGGACGGACGGACGAGTGGATGGATGGATGGATGGCTGGAAGAATGGATGGATGGATAGATGGGTGGAAGAATGGGTGGAGGTATGGACGGATGCATGGATGATGGATGGGTGAGTGGGGGTGTTGGATAAGTGGGTGGATGAATGGGTGGATGGATTTGTGGATGGATGGACGGACTAGGGATGGATGGATGGATGGATATAAGAATGGATGGATGGATGGATGAATGGGTGGATAAATGGATGGATGGAAGGATGGAAGGATGGATGGATGGATGGATGGGTGGGAGGTTGGATGAATGGATGGGTGGAAAAGTGGGTGGTCGAGTTAACAAAGGCGTACAACAAGCTATATACAGAGACAAAATAAAAAATCGCGCTCTCCGAGTCGTTCCTTTCGTACTACTCGTAAACAGAAAATATTTCTGACTCTAGAGGAGAAACGGAGTTCATTGTCTGTAAATTTAACAGAGAGAGACAAACTCCAAACTCTGTAAATGACAGCAAATTGATTAATACAATAACAACAACAACAAAACTTGTAGTAATTCTTAATATAATGTTTTATGTCCAAAACAGTCACATTGAGAAAAACAAGTCTGAAATTTGTAACCTCAATGAACATTCAAATAATTGCAGTAACTTCAACATGGTCACGTGGATAGTTTTTTTAATGAAATAAAGTCAGACAACTTGTGTCTTGGTTGTCTACAGGCATTTAAAAGTAATGAATAGAACTCGACATAACACATTCAGGTTGATAACCTTCGATTTATTCAAAGCTATTGCCACTACACATTGCACTCTTAAACTAAAACAGCGCATTAACAATGCGCAAAATATTGTACTTTGAAACAGCACCAATTCGGCCCACACGTTACACGAAATAAAATCGCGGCAGCCCAAGGGCAAAATACAAAATCGTTCTATAATTCTATGAACATTAACAACAACAACAACAAAATGAAACATAAGTACGTACAACTCATAGAAATGAAACAAGTGCTATAATAGCCAATTGATTAAAAGAATAGACATTCCACTTTTAACTCGGACGTTGACCCGGAAATAGCCCAGAAAACAGGAAAGAAATGAACAGAAAAAAAAAATAATATGAAAAGAGCACCAAAAAGCAGAAGAGAAAAAGTAGGACGACTAGAAAGAAATGGAAAGATATTTGAAACTATGAAAACAAAACAAAACAAAACGAAACAATCTTGATTACTTGTGCAGAATCCACTTGAAAAGAACATCACCAGCAAGAGGACCCAATGCAGATCCACATTAGCAGCCATGGTGGAAAGTCGTGCACACTCAAAAAAATTGCAGGATGTGAGATAGAAAAAAAAAAATCACCCTCAAGCCACGAATTCTGTGGAGAGACACAAGTAAAACAATGACCCGTGTGAAAGTATTTCCCTATAAGGATATCATAGATCAATAAAAGCAGTATGAAACTATCGCCATGTAACTCAAGAAGTGTGAATGCAGGGGTTTCCAGTTTGGGAAATCTGGAGCACCACCAAGTTTGAAAACTGGCTGGTTTTATTTGACGCCACAAAACTTGTGCTCCTTCAAAGTTTGAATTTTATTTCCTCCTTCGTCAGAGCTTCCAAAGCGTGTCTTGTTCTCCCTGGGCTTTCATTTCTTCCTTTAATTTGGATCATCGCCTATCTTTGCGAATGCTCATGATCCGCCGACGAGCCAACAACAACAACAACAACAACAACAACAACAACCCCATAAATCTTTACGAGTTACGAGTGCGCAGGCTCAATCGACATGCACCTCGAGAGGAAAGGTGGGGGAAGGAGGATGCCTCACAATTTGTGGTGACGTAAGAGCTCTTCAGACGAGACAACTTATCTTTTTTTTTTGTATGTGTGTGTGTGGCAAGTTATTTGCCCGTCACCAGCGCTACTCTCGCCCTTCAGCGGCGCTGCTAAATTTCTAAAGCAGATCAATGGCCCCACAAACGGACGACAGAAATGCTGCTAAAATTTGAACATGCGTCAGTGGTTCTACAAGTGGACGTTAGTGGCATTACTAAATTTTCAATGCTCGTCATTGGTTCTACAAACGGTAAATTTTCAACGGTCGTTAGTGGCACTGCTAACGTGTGTTAGCAGTGCCGCCAGTCTATGTTTGAAGCCCAGACTGTGCAACACTTTTATTTCTAGACTAAACGTGGACGTGGAAAGTTATCTGCTTTAGCAATGATGATAATATGGAAAAAAATAAACGTAGAATGAAGAGAAAATGAAATACATGAACATATAATAATTTCAGGCAGCCTACATCTTCTTCATTTTCACAGAATGACAGGGTGTATTGTGGTATGGACTGTCCCTCAAAAGCTGCATGTTAATAGTGCTACATACGGACCACTAACGCGCGACTAAAATAGTGGTGAGATTGTGGCTACTGGCAAAATCGCCGATTAAATTCCCAGTATCAGCACGACTAGCGTTACTTTTTGTGGTCGTCATTTGCGCAGAAGCCAACTGAATGTACTCTGACCGTTACGTTTTGTGGTCGTATATGTATTATATGTGAAAGCCTCTACTTATCTCCAGTATTTGCGACCAGCAGCGCTACTAACGCGCCACAAAAAGTGGTCCTGTCTGGAGGTGTTGTCAGTGATGCAAACCGTTCTGGGGCTCTTCATGGTACAAGTTGAAAATGAAAATGCTGAAATCTTGCCACGGTTAAAGTACTTGGTAAACAATACATACTTGTGCTGCTCTTGCCGTTTGTCCTACATTTTGCCTTTCTGTCTGTCTGTCTCCCTCCCTTCCTGCAGAAATAAACTAGAAAAACAAAAGGCCCGACCTTTATGTCTTCTACGATAATGTTTTATCGAGACTGTATGTGTGTTATGCCGCCGTCTCACCAAGAAAACTCGCATGCGATTTTGATAATTATGAAGCTCGCGCGTGCTGAGGCGTGTTTTGACACGTGTTTTTCGCCGTCACACACCAACTCGTGACAAATTCGTGCCTAGCTGCAGAAAAATAGCTCCAGCCTTATTTTTTCGGCAAGTCGTGTGCGATTTCTTGACATGCGAGCGGAGGCGTTCGCCTGGGTTCGTGTCAGCACGCACCAAACTGATGCGCGCGCATCCACTCAGGAATGTGAAAAATTCGCACACGAGCTCACGCGTACGTGGCAGCCTACTCGTGCGTGTTGACACAAGCCCACACGTTCGTGTCGACTCGCGCACGAGTACAGTGAGACTACCCTATATATAGGGCCTGCTTGTGTTATGTCGCTTGGCTCCCGCTTTTATACCTTGTCCTCCTCCTCCACAATTCGTGCGAGTATAGCACAACTCGTGTGCGAATTGTGCAATTTGGGCCTCAAATCAGTCCTGGCGGGAGGGGGCGAAGGTTATTCGTGTGCGAGTCGTGTGGGCTCGTGCACGAACGTGTCAGCTCTTGTGCGAATTTTGCTCGTGTGCGTGTGGACCCGTACGTACACGACTTAATTTGACACGTTCGCACACGAGTTTTCTTGGTGAGACAGCGGCATTAGTACATGTATTATTTTATTATTTACAGCTGATTTTCCCTTCTGCTCATCATCATCGTCTCAACATTAAGTCATCATTGTCTCACTTGTCTTTAAAACCAACCAAAATGTACTGTATTTTAGAGTACCATGCCAGGCTTCCACCTTTGCAAATTAATGCCAAAACCGTGGAAAACCTTGTTGCATTCCTTGGTTCCCTTCGACCAGAGAAGAGAACGGTGAAAAAAAAACAAAACAACCTGGGAAAAAAAAGTCTGCCTGGGGTGACAATTTCTTTATGACAAATGCTCCACTTCTGGGACATTCTGAATATCACAAAAGATACTAGATATGATAAGATGAAACAGTCCCTTCTTCGCGTTTCTTAAAAAAACAAACGTTTAGGCCGAGTCACGGGCTCCGCTCACTCGTGGCGTGCCGAGCTGGAGCGTCGCACGGTGTACGAGATAGAAAATAAGATGGCTGTTGTTAGGGACGCCTAGAATTGTACATTAAAAGCCATTGCTGAATAGTGAACACAACGCCGATCGGTTTCACTTTCAGCGGCAATTTCAACGCAAAGTTACATTATTGTATTAACATGTTAGGCAAAATTTAATTTATAATTAGTAACGGCATAAAACTATGCACATAAATTGGTCCACTGAGAGAGAGA
The DNA here is from genome assembly GCA_963931925.1 of Onchidella celtica. NCBI lineage: Eukaryota > Metazoa > Mollusca > Gastropoda > Systellommatophora > Onchidiidae > Onchidella > Onchidella celtica. The sequence goes on along the minus strand of OZ007567.1, from coordinate 114,058,187 downwards.
GAGAGAGAGAGAGAGAGAGAGAGAGAGAGAGAGAGAGAGAGAGAGAGAGAGAGAGAGAGAGAGAGAGAGAGAGAGAGAAAGAGAGAGAGAGAGAGAGAGAGAGAGAGATTTCATTGTCTCTGACCTATCTTACTCTAAAAATATACCTACTAGATCCATATCGGTTCGTCTGTGAGTTAATAGACCGTTTTGTCACTTTGCTTCCACATTAAAAAGCAACAACAACAAAAACATGCTCCGAGGTTTCCTGCAAAGTTATAATTATAAAATAGGCGACTTTTGTCGTGATTTGGATTGATGGCTAAACTGTTAACCAAACTCAGTATTTTCTCTATTCGGCTTTGTGAAATACGATTGGTTAGGCCTACATCATCCACCGATTCGCCGTTGGGTGGTGCTGCGAAACCCGTGAACGCAAAACGCCCCAGCTGTCTGTCGTATTGTATCTAGTATGTTTAATGTCACTGAGGTTCTAATGTATTAGTCATTTACAACTAAGCCCAAATGAAAGCAAAATTTTCCAGTCTATTCAGAAATTGGCCTGCAGTTTTTACACGAAAAGTTCGCTCCTTTTCGATGGATTATTGTTAGTCTAAGGGTAGCCACACAAAGGCCACCGAATTCGGTCACCGAGCCACTAGGCGCTTTAGGTGTGAAGAACTGCACTACATAAACGGACCGAATGTAGGTGGGCTCTGTGTGCAGTTGTTGAAATTATATAGTGCAATTCTTCTCACCTAAAGCACCTAGTGGCTCAGTGACCGAATTCGGTGGCCTTTGTGTGACTACCCAAACGTAGCATTTTTGCTGGGCATATTTTTTATTCATGGACGCACGGAGCACGTCATTAAAAAAAAATACAAACCCGCCGACCGTCGCTGCACTGTGGTGACGATGTGTCTGCCCCAGTTGTCACTGGGCTGCACTGAACTAAAGCAAAATTTCCGAAATGGGATTAAAGAAGTATACAAAATACAAATTCTGAAATGAAGAATAAATAAACAGCAAAATATTTTTAGATGGGAAGAAAGAGTAATTACTGAAACTTGTGCTCCCATGAAGTTTTGACTTTTATTTCGCCTTTTGTCGGAAGTTTCACACTTCGTTTTCCCAAGAGTTTACTTTTAGGATTACCGTTACAGACAGTCTTGGCCAGTTGGCATATTCAGCCGACATGCCAAAATTAAAAATTTGCAAAGGGAAGGCGGTGCAAAACAATTTTCGTGACGTCCGTGGAACAAACCAATCAGACTACCAGAACAATGTAACCACAAATAGAATTTGGCGGCACACGAACATCTGTGGCAAATAATCTACCTTCGCCTCTCAATTCTCATAAGATCTTTACAAACCTAGATAATGAGCTAATCAGTTCTCGCATAAACCATCATCCAGTATTGTGCCTTGCTTCAAAAGCGTGACATGGTTGAGAATGACAAAACTGTGCAAAATGTGAAAGGTCTAGATTTATGATCTCAAATAATTGTTTCCCTTTGCTGAAGATCAATGGCGGGATGCAGACAGGACTGCTGTAAATAAAGATTCCATGTGACAAAAATGCTATGAAGTCTCCATGATTTGCTTAAAAAAAAAAAAAATGTAATAACGCGCAATTGGCAACGGAAAACTCCACTTGCACGAAGACGGACAGAAATTTTAACCTTGGCCCGGATGTGCAAAGGTTACCTGGTCACGTGAAAACTTGACTGTTCATACAAAAAAAAAATAATTGAACATGCATTTCTTTCTGTAATGTATATTTGAAAATTTAGATTTTGTGGATTTCCACCCTCGATAAGTCAAAAAGGGAAACAACAGAACTGAAAATATGGTACACGTAGGGTAAGCCCTGGTGCGCATTTTTAGCACATGTACATTTTATTTTTATTACTGTTTGTTTATCTTTCCTCTGTAACATACTTCGTCAAGGTAGAAAACTCCAGATCCAAGAGATGAATTTCCAGTTACATGTAACAGGACTGTGCCTTCGTGGATACACTGTATCAACTCTGTCTACTATCGTGATTACTCGCTCCCCACGGTTGTCGAGAGTCGATATCGATGCTATGAAATTACAATTATTTCACGATGTAGGGCTTACTATCAAGGTCAAAGGCCAAAATGAGGTTAACACTGGCTTGGTTTAATTACATGTATTATTATTTTTTTTTTTGTTGGTTGTATTTGTCATTTGGGGAAATTTGCCTTGTGTAATTGCAGCTCAGTTACAACTGGAGTAGACACGTTGTCGCCACAGTGCAGCTCAGGTCGGCGGGGTTTTGGGGGGGGGGGGTGAGGAGAGGGATTGATAAGGATAACTTTTATTTGATTTTGCAGCGGCCTGCTCTTTTCGATTTCCAATTCTGCCAAGGTATCTTTAACGTGCGCAACGTTCTCATCGGGCCTCCGAGTTTTTCGCCCATATCCGAGAAGTCTAGGTGTTCGATCCTACCTTCCAAAATTCCAAAAATGCTTGTAACAGCCGGGATTCGCGCCCGGTACATTCGGCATGAGAGGCGAGCACATTGCCTCTTGCACCGTGTTCCTCACTCATTTATAATTCCAAAGTGGTCATAAGTTTGTTTTTCAAGAGTCAAGAAAATGTGTACAGGGAGAACAAGTGAACTTAACTTCTAGTGCTACATGTACTAACTAAATTTAGGCCTAGAAGAACGGGGACAAATTTGATAACGGACCTGTACCAATTAACCTGATACCAGAGATATTTGAGGCTAAGATATCTCTGTCTGAAACCATGATATACTGTATTGCCATTGGCTGCATTAATTTATTCGTGGCCCTGCGCTTGCCTCATTGGTCAGTGCTCATGTCATGACCTTGGCCTCAGTAGGCTATCATCACATCCACAAAACAGCTGTTCAGTTACATGTATTTAGCCCCTACGGTACTTTAGAAAAACAGACTTTAATCGATTAAAGATTACATGTAATTGTTTTGTTATTCGAAATATTTGTTCACCCAGCTCCATGTTATTATTATTGGAGTTTATATCGGCATAAACCCTGTTTAAATACTGTCAAAAGACATTTGGGAACCAACAACTTAGATAAATTTTGCGTCAAAAACCTACGATAGAAGAAATAGAACAAAATAGAGAAAAATGTAAAATAAAATAAAATACATGTAGCAGTATCGATAATATGGACAAAGTCAACATGTGGAAGTGAGTACTCGCTGTGAAGGTCAGTATCGAGAGTACTCACTATGGATATCATTATATCAACTAAAACGCAGCACTAAGGGATGAAACGCACCAAGGCTGATGTAGGCGTCATACTGGTGACTTGCCGCCCATAAATTGTGTATCACATTACACTGTAGTCATACACTAGGCATTGCTCAAACCGCGTCGGTGTGTATGAGACTGAGAGAGAAGGGGGAGGGAGGGGGGAAGGAGGGAGAGAGAGAAAGAGAAGAGGGCGAAAGAGGGAGAGTAAAGAAGTGGTACAGAGAGAGCACTGAGTAAAAAGAGAAAAAGAGAGAGAGAGAGAGACAGACAGAGAGAGAGAGAGAGAGAGAGAGAGTCTCAGAGAGAGAGAGAGAGAGAGAGAAGAGGGCGAAAGAGAGAGAGTAAAAAAGTGGTACAGAGAGAGCACTGAGTAAAAAGAGAAAAAGAGAGAGAGAGAGACAGACAGAGTGAGAGAGAAAGAGAGAGAGAAGGGCGAAACAGGGAGCGTAAAAAAAATGGTACAGAGAGCGCTGAGTAAAAAGAGAGAGAGAAAGAGACAGAGAGAGAGGGACAGAGAGAGAGAGAGAGAGAGAGAGACAGACAGAGAGAGAGACAGAGAGAGAGAGAGACAGAGAAAGAAGGTACAGATGAAGACACGGTTTTGTGGCGTTGAACTAAGTACATGAGCTGAGGCGCAGCGACTGTTCCCGTTGAAAAGAATATATCCAATCGACTCCACTTTCCACCAACCATTCGAGCAACCAACGAGACACCCCTCTTGTCCAGCGACACCTAATTACCCACACAGCCAGGCAACCAACTCACCAACCAATCCACGCAACAGCAAAACAAGTCGATGCATTAGAGTTTAATTCATCAAAATCTGAAACAGAAAACAATAAAAATAAATCACCTTAAATGGAAATTCAGATTGCTCATGTGTTGTGACGCGTGACAGATTCTGAGGTTGAAAAACTGTCAAACGTGTCAAGTCGCTAAAAGGTCAAGGGATGCGCTAATGTCCAAGCTACCCCAAGCTACTCATCAATCAATCACAGTATTCACACCCACAGGATATTGCTCGAGTTGCGTGCGTGTCGCACATACGTTTTGTTTGGCGCATTGAAAAAGGGAAAGCACTCCACACACGCCACAAGCAATCTGACTGGTTTATCGCCCATTGATTTGGTTCGAGCTTGGAATGATTGAATGAATGTCTACTCGCTGCAGCATCACGATGTCCTATAATAATAATGGCCAGTGCCCATAATGTAACTATTGCAGCCATACACATAAAAAAATACACACAATTCTACGATACATAAAATTTATACATACAGTACGTATACAAGCTCATAATCAATGTAAATCTAACTAGCTAAATAATCATTACAGTACATGTATTTTCAGGATACGTGTGCAAGCATAGTAGCGTTCCAAACAGCATTTCACGACTCTTACACCTATTGGAACTATTGGTCTGGCTACTCTTCCAACACAATAGCTAGTTACAATTTATCAACATTTTCATCCCAAGTTTGGGACAAACGCCTGGCTAAGATTCAAAGGTGACAAACAAGGGTAAATGCACACAGCGTTCAAAATATGGTTAAAATAAAACTCCCAGGTTTTGAATAGCGCTGAGTACACAAATCTGACTATTGTTGAAGATCTGGGATTATCCTGGATTTCAGATCCGTTCCCAGACTCCAGAAAACAATGTAAGCTATCCCAGAGCCTCAGTACCAGACCGCATTTTATTCCGAGAACATTTTGGTAAACAAAAGAACACAAAAACAAATTACACACTAATAAATTCCGGCAAGGATAAACACCCCTTATTGTAAATATGTAGGCCTACTGCTAGGGAGAAAAACTATATTATATGTTTACATACATGGATGAATCCCACACATCTGATTAACTAGGACATTATGGGCGAGTAATTATGTTCACTATCCCGTATTCCTATAATTTAACATCCTAAATGTTTGTCCACATTATCCCTGATTTGGTAGGGTGGAGGTCCGCGTATATTCAGTTTTGAAATAACCAGACATTGCTGGGCCAAAATGTGCTGGGATTTGGATAAGTTTGGCAATAAGAACTCCACCAAAATTCTGGACTGAGCAATACACCACACAAGTTGATAACACGTCATTCGTGTCACATTCTAAACCAGGAATATTAATACGTTGAGCCATTTTGCACAACTTTTCACCACAGAATCAAGATTTTTTTCCTCTATCTCTACAATGACCATGCAGAATTTGTGTTAAGCAACTGTAGAAACTCCTACATGAAAAGTAAACACCAGCTGTATTGACATTTCAAACATCTACAAATATTGTAAACAATGAGAAGAAAAGGCCACAAACAATATTTTGTTGGTTCAAAGCAAGAAATTATTATCCCAGTATTTGTGGCAATGAAGACAATCCATTCTTGCACTGAACCACCATATTAAATGTAAACATTGAACAAGTCAGATAAATAGCAATGACATGGAAAGATAGACAACGATTAACACTGATGGACAAAGTGAAAAATAATGCCAACTTTACTTTCCATGGGGGGGAAGACAAAATATTATACAGTCAAAATATTCCATTATTGCAGATAATCACAAACTGTGCAAAGTCAAACTCAAAGTTGTAACAAACATGACTATTTAGAATTCCTAGGTCATGTCTAATGTGCTTGTATCGTTTTCTCTGATAGTGCGACTAAATTGGAAGTTTTACTTGTGTGAAGGATTTTTCAATTGGTGAAACTGACGAGATCAGGTCTCTCAAACATTCTGTGCATTTCATTAACTTCTGTCCCAGGCTGGAGTGACCTGACTGATACAAACAGCCCTGAGAAGCTTTCAGTCTGCAAACAGTGGAAAGTGAAGGACATCATGTGTCGGTGACATGTAAATTAGATATCAAGATTCAATTTTCATGTTGAAGTGCTTATTGCTGACATTCTGTGACATCAAGAGGGTGAACGTGGGCGAGAACAAAGAACGGGGCAAGAACGAAGAACGGGGCAAGAACGAAGAACGGGGCAAGAACAAAGAACAGCCGCACCTCCTTGAGTTTGTTTTTTCCAGAGTCTTTCCAGGGCTTTTCATTGGCTAAAATTTTAAATTCCATGGCCATCTGGAGGAACAAAAATTAGAGAAAGCTAGTCATTTTTGTTCAATTTTTTTTTCCACCTTTCAAAAAATATGTGGCAAGTTCAGCTGCTGGACATGTACATATTCCAGCTGTTGAATATATGCATATTATGTCCAGCACTGGAAATATTTTTGACAGAAAAAAATTAGAAGTAAAATGATCTTTGGGCTTTTGCTGAGGTAACGTCTTGGGCTTTGTTCTAATGGAGTTTCTATTTTCACCATAAAGCCTTATCACTGCGATACTATCTTATATTACTTCAGTCCAATAACCAGCACTTGGCTGTCACAGACTTTGTCAAAACTGTAACTTAATTGTATTTTTATAATACTTGTTCTACTGCACAATTTGTCTTCACATATGCATGAAACTGTCAGAAATTCAAATTACTCCAAAGACAAAGAGATGATGGACTTGAGCCAGTGAAAGGGATATACTGCAAAAGATCAGGCTTAGGGTTAATAATAATAATATCTACAAAACAACAATAATACATGCAATATTTGTAATAATAATAACAGTAATAACAATACAATTTATGGAGTGTCTATTTCCACTAAATTATAAACATGGATCATAGTCGTGTCATTGTGCTCATTGATAAACTTTGTTGCGGACTTGCAATGGCTTGTGACTTCTTACAATGGTATTGGCAGAGTACAAATTATACAGTTCACACATTTAACATACATGGCACATACGTCAAAGGTTAACAATTCAACACCAGGTGAATGCAACAATAAACTGATGTAAACATAAGCCAACAGGGTAAAACAGCCCCACAAAGACACCAATATAGATCAACAAGGGAAAAAAAATGTCACAGACACAGTTGCAACAGTAATGATTAACATAATACATGTAACAAGGAAATTCTTGACATCAAACTTGTGAAAAACCAACAGAGTTAGACAGGCTGCTTGTTATCTCTCTCCCCCTGACTCCACTTCATGTTTCCCTACATAAATGTGATTCATTATCTCTCAGAAATATATGTGCTTCGGAAGGGACTCTTTAGTTTTGATCCTTCAGTTGCATTTAATTCACAAATTTGTCTTAATAGAAAGATATATGTGAATGTCTATAATAAAAGCGACTGTTCCTACCAAATCACTGCCCTCAAACATAGCAAATGGTGTGGCTCTAATCTTTACCTGCTTCTTGCATTTTACAGGCTGTTTTCATAGTTGGTGTATCTGAAGTCATGCCAGATTTCTTACAAAATACAATGGGACTTAACAGACTAAACGGAGTCCAGCATTAATCAACAGTTTTTTCAGCAGCACTGCCCGACTGTGAATGATGACCAATGCCACATAATTGGATGCACAGAATTCAAAAGAAATCTTAAACATTTGTAACCAACAACGTTTAATATTAAACACATCGCCCTCCATCTCAAGTAGGCCTACTGGCGTATCCACCACTTTGGTAGTTTTGAGTTATCCTTATCATTGTCTGTGGTGAGAACTCTGTTCTCATAAAGTGATGCCTCGATATCTTTAATAATTCTGATATTACCAGAAGTGTTCTTGCTACATTCAGATACTGTATAACAAAAATGACTAACACTTTGAAGTAGCCTACTTACGTAAAAGACAAAACTTGACATGCTAGTGCATGAGATGGACGAAGACACTTGAAAAAAGAATGAGAAAGAAGCAACAACAACTGCAGCAATGAGACAAAAGATTGGAATAACCAGGTCTAGTGCAAAAAAAAATGTTGATTAAATAGGAGAGGAAAGACGAAGTTGGAATGGCTATCAATGATGTCATGAAGCTATGTTGTTGAGCAAGTCTGATCTCCTGAAATTTTCTTGATCACACTAAAGGCAGGGCAACAGGCACTAAGTTTTTCATTGTCATGAAAAATGGAAATACAACCACATCACTAGAAATGTACCTTTAGGTGTCTTTTGTTTAGGCTATTATCATGGATACTGATTAGCTATAGCATCCCTAGTTTTCCATTACACCACAGTGTGGGACTTGAACTCAAGAAGAACATAAAGGAATGAAATTCTGACCCAAGTCTGTCTTAGGCCATTAAGTTAGCACAGTGATGATATAAAAAATATGCTCAACTCCAAAAGATTTCAATACTGTATCATTTGGCACAATCAGACTGAGATTTCCTTGCACTAAGCATGGGAAAAAAGGAGTTCTTACTAGGATACAAGCAAATACACATATAATTTATATAGAGTACATTTGGTGCAATAATCTCTTACCAGGAAAACCCCTAAATGCTGCAATGATCCTTCACCACGAAAGGCCGCAATGATACTTCACCAGGAAAGGCCGCAATCATCCCTCACCAGTAAAGGCCGCAATCATCCCTCACCAGGAAAGGCTGCAATGATCCCTCACCAGGAAAGGCTGCAATGATCCCTCACCAGGAAAGGCTGCAATGATCCCTCACCAGGAAAGGCTGCAATGATCCTTCACCAGGAAGGCTGCAATGATCCTTCACCAGGAAAGGCTGCAATGATCCTTCACCAGGAAAGGCTGCAATGATCCTTCACCAGGAAAGGCTGCAATGATCCTTCACCAGGAAAGGCTGTAATGATCCTTCACCAGGAAAGGCTGCAATGATCCTTCACCAGGAAAGGCTGCAATGATCCTTCACCAGGAAAGGCTGCAATGATCCCTCACTAAGAAAGGCTGCAATGATCCTCACCAGGAAAGGCTGCAATGATCCCTCACCAGGAAAGGCTGCAATGATACCTCACCAGGAAAGGCTGCAATGATCCCTCACCAGGAAAGGCTGCAATCATCCCTCACCAGGAAAGGCTGCAATGATCCCTCACTAAGAAAGGTCGCAATGATCCCTCACCAGGAAAGGCTGCAATGATCCCTCACCAGGAAAGGCTGCAATGATCCCTCATCAGGAAAGGCTGCAATGATCCCTCACTGGCTGCAATCATCCTTCACCAGGAGAGGCTCCACTCTGATCATTTATACTAAGAAAGGGGTGATTTTGGCTGACGCAGAGGAATAGAATTTCACTAGCGACACTGTGAGTGTTCTGTATATTTCATCATAATCGGGCCTGAACTTAGGTCCTAAGACATTATGTCTTACCCTGGACCTGGTCTGCTTGACACATCAGAATAAGCTGAAACATTAAAAATAAAAATTCTAAACAAGGCATACAAAAAAATCTCTCAAATTCATGGCTGACTACTGAACGATAGTTCTGTAATGAGCCACTCTGTCAAGTTACCAAATTTCTGATGTTTGTGATGTATACAGACATGGCCTTAAGTGAAAGGCATCAAATCAAACTTCACTGATCCAGCACAAAAAACTTGTACAAATACATCAACTTTTACATACAGATGTCTGAACAAATAGTTGATGGTAGTTGTGCAAACAGCCAAGTTTGCACTGAAATGAATGTTGGATTTCTGGGATAAACTGACTAGATTAAACATTCAGTCTTTGATTATTCCCATTTACATTGTTGCTCTTTCAGTTACATGAAAACAATCACAAAATCATCCGTAAATGCACAAAAACGATTGAAAGACTGGCTGAAACATCCTCCTCATCAGAACTGAATGATAGGGGAAAAATTCATGGTGCTATTTTCTTTTCTACATTCCATGGCATCGCCAATGTGGATTACAGTGATCTCAGCGAGTCTGATGAACTGATACAGCAATGCCATTAATTGTCAAGAGCTGTAAAACTTGGCAAACAAAAAAAAACAAAAAAAAACTTTAATCAAGTTAATCACAAAAAGTTGTTCTCCAAGTCTGCCAGAAGCCAAAAAACAAAACTAATGCTCCACAAGAAAGCATCTCAAGAGAATAGCAAACTACCATATTTGTGGAAAAAACTCCCACATGTTCACATTTATATATGTATCTGATTCCATGTACACAGAAAGAAAAAAAAAAATTATGAATTTCATAATAAACCTTTAGGGGACTGAATAATGACAACGTTGGTTCCGAATGTCATGTTCTGTGCTGTGCCAACTTCCCCGATCTGTCAGTCTTTGTAAAAATTTTTACCGGACACACTTCCAACTTTCATTTTTCTTATACATCAGTCAGGTTTAAATCACTATAAAATCAAATTTTTAGTTCTTGAAAAGTTGGGAGAAATTAAATGTCACAAAGTTCCTGTGCACAACTGACGTCATGACAAACAAACAAAATGATTTTCTCCGTAGAATTACAAGGATTCCCTACTGGTGTCACAGAACCTTCTGTGCGTTTACATGATAGACAATATTCTGTGGCAACAATGTCTTCACGAATTAAACAGTAAAATCTGGCACAGAAAATAAAAGATTTATGACATGTGTGAATGTGCTGCCTGTGACAGGTGTTAAAAACACATAAGGCAGAAAAAACCAACTTAACCTTTTCACACTGCATGACTCACACATTTCACTCCCCCGTCTGAACGCTTGTACTTCATCTTCATTATTCCCTGTAGTCACACAATTTGGGGCATGTTTGAAAATCCACAAAAATCCAATTAACCTACAACATGGCAGATCAGTCTATACCTTATTTAGAGTGCAGGACAGGAATACAAACGTTTTGTCAACAAAAATCAGCTGTGTGGTGTGAAATGCAAAACTTCACGAACTAAGGTTTTGAGCCACATGATGAGGAAAGTTGGGCGAAGAGTGACTCAACTGTAGTACACAGCGTCTCAATCGGTTGTAAAACAGATCGTTCAGGCTTTGCGCTGGCGATGTGAAAAGCTTAGTCTAGAGAATGAGCGAGTAAGGTAAAAAATTACACTTCACATACAATTGGAACAAAGACACAGAATAAACTACTTTCCCTGGTAATGTCATGGGAAAAAATCTTAAAAACTGTGTGTAGTTATAACAGAATTTGTCAGAGTAGAGGATCTAGCCTGAAAATTGCACTTTGTTCTAAGCTTACCAGAAATCACAGAAATTGTTTTTTTGGGTAAGAATTTCTTGACAGTAGAAAACTCAAACCAAGGACTTCACTTTTGCTCTGTGGACCACAACACAGAACAAGTGTTAAGTGATTCAGAGAGAACATTCTCTATGGTATAAAATGAATGCCGAGGTCATGGAGTTTAAAATTACTGCCTATGTCACTTTTACAGAACAAATTCAGTTTTCAAGAAAAATCATTCTTTGTTCTCAACAGAAATGCAGAAGTACCCACCACAATTTGCAGTCAGAATTGGAGTTTGACATGTGAAAGTAAAATAGTTTTTTGCTCATTTTCTCAAAAATCCTCATTTTGACTCATATCTAGACATTTATCTGATACAACTAACCACATTCCACCTCTCAATATGCAAAAGATGGAATGAATCCATAAAACTGCTTCATGTAAGGTAAGACATCATCATACTTACTGCAGTAAGAACACCTCATCCAATACAATTATAATACTGCAAATGTTCTACGCAATCAAAGTATATCAGAAAGAAAATCAGTATCTTTTTTGTTTTTTAAGTTTTGAGTCCCTTTGTAGGACATCTCTGCAGGCACCACTTTATTTCTAGGCAAAAGCTTATTTTATTCATTTGCATCAAAACTTGCACTCCTCTCATCCAGTCTGTGTTCCACATTAAAAGACTGGCCGAATTTCAGAGATACATGGATTAACTGTGGTATTAAAGCTATACTGGTATCTAAGTCAGATACAACATTTATCATATGTTTTCCACATACACAAACTGTATAAATATATAATATGTGGAATCTATTTACAGGTTTTCCATTACAACAACATTATATCCCTTTGTCTCAGACTACAGACAGCTCATAATACAGTCACAAAAACGATTCAAAATGCTGAGATTAGACATACAAACACAATTTTCCAGTCATGTTGGACTTAACTTTACTGGGATTGGCCGAGTAAATTGAAAGATACCTCACAGGACACGCTGAGCCAAATTCAGAAAACAACAGCATCACGAAACCCACAAAGAATCAGATCTGAAAAACTGACAGTACCTTCTTAAAAAATCTGGTCAAAATCTGTGGAATATTTTAACTTTAAGGTCTCTGAGCTCAAAAGCTTCACCATATCAGCTGCATGCATTGTCCAAATGATAATAATAATAACAATAACATCTATGTAGTATTCCGACAAATCCACTCGCTAAATGAGTCTCGTTTAAACTCGCTTGAAATTCTTCCTCGCCCCTCACAGGAATGCTGAATGAAATACCATTTTACAATGTCATGTGAAACTGAAGCCAAAGTCTGCCCACTGTCCATGAGCCAAAGCCTGCCCGCTGACCAAGACCATGAAAAATCATGTCTTGGCAAAAACAATTCCTGACCTTGAAATTAATACTAATTATTATAAAATAATACTGCCGACTTTCGCTACCCTGACCACTCATTACAGTCACCAGGTAACAGTAACAAGTTCTGTGTTAGCATACTGAATTCAGGTAAAAAATGATTTGGACCACTAAATATCTTGATACTTTCCAGAATACAAGAATTCAAAATCCTATTGACTCCATTCTGAATAACTAATATTGTCAACATCCAGGAAAAATTTTGTTTGTCAAAAAATTTAGCCCAATGTCAAATTTTCAAAATATTGAACATTGGATTATGTTATAGTTTTTCATCTACCAATCTAAGCAACTGGGTTACAGGACAATACCTGCTCCCCATGTTTAGGAATTTGCGTGGAATAAATAACTCTGTACAACATACTTGACAGCAATAAAACTATTTCCTGCTTCTCCTGAAAAGTTGTGATTTTGACAAATGGCAGTTTCCCCCATTGACTAGGAATCATTCTGAATGCCATATTACAATTTGTGACACAAAACAATCATTGAAATATTCATGAGCTCTTACGAACATTTCAGGTATTCATGCAATTTATAGATTATTTGGAAAACTGATTTCAGACATACAGATTATCAGCATATTGCCAAAGACATATTCTGGAATAAAATTGTTCCGTTTCACTTGCAAAGTGGAATTCCCCTTGAGTACCACTTGCACTTGTTCAAATGAATTTTGATGCCAATGATCTCCCAGATTTCGTCTTCCAGCAGTTTGTGCAGGCCAGAGCCATCTCGAAGGTAAATCCACTGTCCCTCGCAGTAATCGTAGCGTTTTGGTCCACTGAAAAGTTCAAAGCGATTAAAAGGGGAAATTTTAAAAGAGCAAATTTATGCCAGAGAATAAGCAGTGTATCTTCTGTAACAGCCCATTCATTCAAGGACAGGGTGTCCACAGAAATTTACAATAAAAAAATCCTACCAAGACCAAAAAAATCCTGCCTGGTTCAGTAAAATTTTTGACTGTTATAAAAAGTGTTTTGCTGTCAGAAACTTTTAAAAATGAGTGAAGGAACAGAAGAAACTGGTGTTGCTCCAGATTTACAGATGGTCTTGACTGCTCTCTCGTTTTCATGAAATTGAAAAGTGATTTTGTTCTACATTAACTGGTTTGTGGCTTTAAATGTTTATGGGTAGACATCTGAATCTTCAAGGCTTTTCTATCTGACTGACCTATCATATATATTAACTCAATGTCTACCAAGCTTTGGATACCTGGCAATTCTCTGTGTACCAGCCATTTTTAGGGTTCACTCAAAAAATCACTGTGGCTTTCCTAATTGACACGGCTATGTAATTTTTTCTATGTTGTTTTATAACATAATACACTTGATAAAAAGGACCATACGCTTAGCACACGGTATCTTAGCTTTCCCTTTACTTTTCCCCCTAACTACACCTTTTGCAATCAGCGGTGGAACTGACGCTGGTTTTTTTTATCAGGTCTAGGTTCATATAAGCTGGACCTACAGCATCATCCGTCAATATCTAGATCCCTGTCTGGATTTGAATGAGGATCACCACAGAAATCATCAAACAAGTTGCATGCAGCCATCTTGCAGATTTTTGTACGGAAAATGGTAGTTGACGTCAAATATTCACTGTGTGCCAACCGCACGTCAAATTATGACTTCGCAAAATTCTTATATTTGTCAAATGGCGCTACTAACTATATCTGGTTCTTTTATCGCAATAGCTATTGTAGTAACGTGAGAAAAAATTACGGAAAGTGAAAACTGAAGGGCTTGCGGGAAAAGTACACAGGGAATTTCTGGGCCACTCGCAACAGTTGCGGTAAAAGTAGTCGGTGAGTTAAGCCTGCACGCAAAATTTATACAGAAAATTTGTTTTTGATTTTTTTATCATCTGCCCACACAATTTACATAAAAATTTGATTATATTATTATTATCTGATTATTCTACGAGCCAAACCGAAAACATAGGGTGCGTGAGCCATTCAGGATTAGTCAAATACCATTTCCCCATGTTGATACAGTAGAATACTCAATAGGTTTAATTTTCGTGGACCTAGATCCATGTCTAATCAATAGATTTAAACCTATAATCTTCCTGCCAACAGTCCTGACCAGAATTTGATATCTACTGAATGATCTAAAGACAAACACATGCATTTTCAAATTCAAATGCAAAAAAACACTGAAAATAATTCAGTGCCAACGCCATAACAGAAAATTTCAAATGCCTTCCCACAAGTCCGGAACCATGGCAACAGACATTCAGGCCTTCTATAGATCTAGATCCATGCTCAGCTAGTCAAGAAAGCAAATGCTTAGGCCTACTGAAAATGGTCACATAAAATAAAATTTGGTAAACGTGCAGTTTAGTCCCCAAACTGTGTTGGGCATTACTTAGTAATCAAAATGCCTAACACTATTTGGGCTGGAACATCAACCTATGCCACACAAATGCTCAAAATCGTGAAGTTGGAAGAAGGAAACGGCAAACCAAATACCAGAAGTACTTTGTATATCATTCTTATTTCCAGACGTACTTTTCCAGGTTTGCGTTTTTGTGAAGGCCTAATTTGTGTACATCTTTTCCCTTTATTTACATTTCTCCGACTACACACGTTCTTATCTGACCAATCTCCAACTTTTCCTACCGCCCATAAAAATCCAACCTATTTCTGACTTCCCTGGACACTCTGAAACTTGATTCTGACAATTTTTACATCGGGTCCCCCTACTCCATTTATGCTTCCCACACTCATTGCTTCAAACCTCTCTTCCTCTCTGTACAGGTGGGCAGCCATATTACAATTGTGAATGTTCTTGATAAGGCCTCGTTCTAAAACTCTGACTGGCATTTTGCATGGATTATTTAATTGTTTCATTAGATACAATCTAGATTCAATTTTTATGTAATCCCACAACTTATTTTATTGTAAACAATAAAAATTAAAATCAACCTTTTTAATTTATTACCATAATTGAAAAGCATATACATGTATGCTCCCCATACACCTCCTCTTCCCCAGCGTGTATGCATATTTCATGGATAGCTCCTGATTAATGATTCAGCAGTGTAAAAACCTGCACTCAAAACCAATTATTGGTCTGACAAAAAATTAAAAAATTAAAAACAAATAAAATAAAGTCATACAGATTAAAATTAGTGTGATCTCCTTGAACATCTTTTTCTTGATCTCTCAAATGTGAAAATTGACAAAAACTATACTCATCCCCATCCACAAACTAATCCATAGTGCCTGTGTTTCTTTAGTCATTTTACATGGCAACCTGACTGTTGTGCAAGATTCGATCCTGAAAGGATGAAATGATCCTCGCGTTGCTTAGTTTATTCACTTTCACTTAACATCAAACTCTGGCATTTATTGTGATACGTATATCTTTTTTGTGACATCACGGCAAAGATTACAGCAAACTGAAACTGCTTTTAGAGTAAAAGTTACATATAATAATCAAATCATTGTAATGTACAAAAACAATGCACTTCATGAAGAAACCCACCGCTTGTAGAACTTCTGGGTTGCCCTATGTACATGCAATGGTTATACTTCAGAAATGTACAATTTTACTTCCTTCTCCTGGCTGCATAGTTCTGTCTTTCAGAGCAAACTCGGCTAAGTCAGCATGCAATGATGCTGACAAGGACTCTTACCTGAGAGGCGAGGACAGCCAGATCTGTTTATTAGGTGTTTGTTTGTTGATCACATAAGTTCCTTCAATGCTGCCCAGATGGATTGTCAGCACACCATTCTGCAACACACATGTGAAAATACAGGTAGATGATGAGATAAAATGGATAGATGTTGAGTTTGAAGAAAGCATGTTGACCTGGTAACTGTCACATTGTGCCTGGGTAAGCAAGATAATAGACAGAATATAACAGAACAACAGGACAGAAGGAGACCCCACCTGAAGTATCCACCAATCACTCGATGGACAGATGATCGGATTAATAAAAAGATTCAAAGAGTACACATAAACACATAAAAAAATTTGGCCAATTAAAACCACCCAAAAACATTACAGAATACATGTATAACATAATGTTCTCAACTTGACTGAGGTGTGAACTGCTTGGATAGCAGGGCAGTCTGGGATTTTGAGAAAGAAAAAAACTAAGTTTACACCAGAACATCACCTGTAGCAATAAAGTAATAAATTTCATACTTAGAGCATTACTAGTCATTTTGATTCTCCATTAGTTTAAGCTTGATGAAGTGCATAAAATACACTGGTACAGCACAACATCAGTAAAATAAAAAAATAGACAAAAAATAAAAAACAACATTTGTTTCCCTGAAACAGTCAAATAGTTTCTGTCAAATGTCATTAAAGGCTTCAATATAAAGATCTTATCATGGACATTAAATATTTTAATGAGTGGGGAGTTTGAAGCCAAGCTTACAAAAATTGTTGTTTGGGGAGAGGTTAAAATTTTTTTAAAATCAAAATTGAGTTTTACATACTTTACTGCTTGGCCCCTTAATTTCATGCAGGTTTCCCCGAGTCTGGTATTCTCTTTCTTGGGACAGGTGTGTTGTGAAAGTTGTTTTTTAAATTATCAACTCTTCAGTTGTTATTCAAACCCTGACTTGTCTTGTCCAGTCAGAGATGGAAATTTCCTTATTATAAAACCATGTAAAACTGAATGAAATATATATAATGTTTACCCCGTAGGCACAATCGTAATCTTCGTTGCATGATTCAGACTCTGGCAGGTCTTCAAAAAATTCGGTCAAAGAATCCAGTGTTTCCTCAGCACAGGTTTCATAGTCAGCCTCTGTAATATCACTGGGTCTGTTGTGAAGACGGAGGCCAAAATTACATCATGTATCTGTCTTTTACTTCATTATGAGGTATTAACAATTTTCAAAAGGTATGATTGCACTGACATGATCAATTTAGCCTCACTTTTAACCCTTTTACACTGCTTCACATCTTCACACCCAATACCAACAAAATGAACATAGGGCGCGTGAGCCATTCAGGTGTAGAGACATTCTTGGAGAAAGTGTAACTCCGAACTATAAAATTTAAAATTACACTAGGTTAAGACTTTTACTTAGTTTGATCAAAATTTCTTTACTTATTTCTCTGCAAAGATTACAGCCAGAGCTCTTCCCTGAACTTACTGGGGTGCATTTATCTCTGAAGAGCAACAAATAGTTGTTGTGTGGAACATTTGCACTGGATGGCACTGTGCAATTTTGGGTAACATTATCACACTTTTGTGCCTGTGGGCGTCCTCTGTCAACTGAAAAGACAGAAAGAAAAAACAAAAGGGTTCTTATTTACTTCATCTATCAAACTTCCTTTTTTAAGTTTCATGGTTATATTTTAAATGCGCGACTCTTGATTTAGTTTCTCTTGTAATGGGGTTGATTTTATCACCAGCAAAGATAAATTAACTGTTGGACAAAGCAATCTCAGCTTTTACAGGAAGTGGCACTGCTTACAAGGGTTGAATGGAAACAATCAAATTTATGTAGACCCCCACCAACCTCCCTTAACCCTCACCCTGTGAGGGGCGGCAATTGTCGGTATTGACTCGCAAGCGCTCATGCCGCACGGGCGGCAAAAGTCGGGAAGGTCAAGCTGACCGTGCCATGCGCAAGCCGTATTTTCACACATCAGGTCACTGACCTTTTTGAGAGGTAACCACCGTGTTATTGTTCACTGTATCTCTTCTAAATCAAACGCATTGTGACATGGACATGTTAACCAGTGAACCACTGGTCGGAATCACAAAGACTAAGCTTTCAAAGGCTCTCCCCACACTTTCAAAAGATGTAACATCGACATGCAAACTGTTGCTCAACAAATTTGCAATATTATCTATTTTCTCACAAGCTGACCACCATCTGGAGTTGTCTGTATCTAAGAACCAATCAGAAACAAGCTCTGAAATAATCTTTGGTCCAAATGAGGCAAATGCCCACATTGGTTTATTAGTACGTGTCAATCAGGATGAAATCATTTGTGTAGGGCTTGGGAGGGCGTGGCTAGTTATCATGCTTCGTTCTCACGAAAACTACAGTTGTCAGTTTGGAATCATGAGTCAGAGAGACTGGCAGACTAAGGTTTTGCTCCTTAATTCATTATCAAACGTGATAAGGCATAGCAGCGAATGTTTTCATACCGATCAATAAAAACCGAACCACGTGGACAGCGTTTGTGGTCATCGCATAGCGGCACGGGTCATTGACCCCAGATAAGATTCTCCGTGAGTAAGGTCACTGACCGTGCAGCGGGCTTTACGGGTAGCGTGCGGGGTATGGGTTAAAACCAATTTGTAATCCTACAAATTCAGTTTAGCAATGACATTTTTATGTCAGTCAATGTCTCAACCAATCGCAAATGTCTGTGCAACACCAAAGTTTTATGTTTTACTTGCCACTTTATTTTTTTTATAGTTGTCTGTTTGCTGTTACTTGTGCTAGAGGTTGTATTTGGGGTGGGGGAACTTTGGAAACTCTTCAAAATGTTTGGCTGAATTTATGACCACAGCGCTCTCATGTTATCACCAATTGCTACTTTTTTTGCATTTTGAAGGCAAGGACCCCACTGAAATTCTAATCAATTGTGATTTATTATACAGTACACAGAAAAGAGTTCCCCATAGTCCAACTGCCTAGACAAGATTACTCTATCCTTAATTCTAAACCCACCCCAACTCTTCTAAACCAATCCTTAAATCATATCTTATCCATACTTCTTAGACTATGTAATAATAATAATAATAATATATTGCATTTATATAGCGCCCAACCCCGTCGATGACAAGCTCTGGGCGCTTTAACAAACTCTTACACACACACACACATGCATACACAAAAGAAATTCAAAAATATTTACTATTGTTGCTGCCGAAAAACACCTAGCCTAGTTTGTCTGAAAGAAATGGGTCTTCAGATGGCGTTTGAAAGAACCAATGTCATTAATTTCCCTGGTTGTCTTTGGAAGAGTGTTCCAGATGGTAGGGCCAAGAAATGAAAAGGACTTTTCTCCTACAGTGGACAGATTCATTTTAGGTACTTTCAATTTTGTAGTGTCAGATGATGATCTTAGTTGACGAGATGGAACATAGTAATCAGTTAAATCAACTAGGTACGATGGAGCAGTATTATTGACACATTTGTGACAAATGGATGACAATTTGTACATTATTCTTTTCTCGACTGGCAGCCAGTGCAAACTCTGCAGTATGACCATTTCAATCAGAAAACACGTAAGAAAATCTGCAAAGAACAGTGGTAAGAGCTGAAAGTGGTGGGGACATACTGACCTCTAGCCAGTCGTGTAGCATGACTTGCCACCGCCTGGGGCAAGGCAAGCATTCCACCCCCCGACCTGTCGACCATTAAGCACTCCCTGTGACCCTTTTGCTGGTTTAGTATTGAACCCCTTATCCCCCAAGAACGTATATTCATAATATTGATTGTAGTTTAAGAAAATACTGATGTAATTAAAGTAAAGTGCATCTGATGCTAGAATACTCAAATTTATTTAAACTTGCCTGGTTTTAATCACTTTTCAATTACAGTATCTAGATTCTAGGTCTAGATCTATATAATTTTATTGAAATCTCTATGGACACAGTTTTGCTGGGTTACTTGGCCCCCAAATGTTCATAAAGACATAATGCAAAGGATGCCAGAAGAGTGGTTTAAGGCATTTTCATGTTCTCCTCCAAAAAATACAAAAACCCTCTGATCAAACTTTGAGTATTTCTTTTCAAGACACTACTGCTACTCTGGATGGGAACATCAGTGGTATGTTCATTTTTGTCGAAATCTGGCCAGCTCGCAGACATTAGCGTTTACTGCTGTGGGCCCAACCTATGTAACAATGAGAAGGGAAACTCGAGAGTTCGTGAAAGTGAGATGTTGCAGGAGAGGGGGAAAAAACGACAAAGCTTACACGTGCACTGGTCGCTGCAAATGAAGTCTTACTTCTGCAACCAACTCGACCTAGGATGCAGTCAGTCCGCATCCTAGACAGCAAAGACAGGCGAGGTATGCTCATCATGATACGGTAATTTCACAGCTGTAGTATGGCACATTAGGACAGTACCGTCCTCGTGAAGAACTTGTTTATGATCTGTTCACAGAGTTGCCAGGTTATAAAACTACGTAGGTTAAATTTACCTTAAAAAAAAATCTGCAAATTGAATTCAAATCTACATTTAAGCCATACAAGATCTTTACCATTATCTGAACTTAACACGCTGGTCTTCGGTGCTCTCTGTTCCTTTAGAATGACATTCATTTGAAACTACAAAATTTTTTGCAGCTTTAACACAAAACTCGAAACTAAAACAATATTGCCGGCCGAAGCAAGTAGATTTTAAAGTGCGTCTGTGTGGCTGTGCATGTGTCTGATGTGCATGGGTTTTGTGTGCCCCCCTCCCCCCCCCAAAAAAAAAAATTCTTAGAAAGTTTCAGAATCAGCGCCCAAGCAAGAAAAAGAAAAAAATCAATCCAATCCTCATTATTGCTACAGTCACTTATTCTCAAACTTGGCCTTAAAATGTCTAATTGGGCAATAAGTCTGCCAGGTCATACCAAGGAGTTCCTTGGGTCAAACAGAACTCTTCTTTGTGAAAGTTTACTGTAAAGACGTTTTCCTAACCCACCCCCTCCCCAAATGAGTCTTCTGGAGAGTTCGTTTGTTTGTTGACTAACGTGAATCGTTATACGCAGCTTTTGACTAACCCATCTGCGCTTCTCCCCTAAATTTGTGTGGGAAATTTAAGATCTAGTTTGCGCTGGAGGATGAGATCGTCTCGACATCTCAACATTATGGTATCTGCCCATGATTATCTGCCCCATTCCATGGTCCGCGTTTCTAATGCGCTTTCCGTATTACTGCGGTTCGAAACTACAGTTGCAGAAGATCTGTGTAGTTCCCTTCTATTTCATCGTGGGCATTTCCATGGAGCATGTAGAAAAATGCATCATGGAACGAAAATTCTGCGCTGGGCCAACGGTTTTAAATGTGCCCTCTAATTTTATTAATTGGAATTGCCATCCTGTGCATAACACCGATAATCAATACAGTTAATGTACATGTAGGCTATTGAATTTGCTTCTCACGAAAGTGAACGGTCGTGAAGTATATTGTGTAGGCGGAAGCATCGAACTACTATTTGAACTTCGAGAGCAGAGCAAGGATGCGAAGTTTCGACTTGAACTTACAAGGCCTGGACTATGTCCATATATAATCAGTATTGATGGCCTTCTTCACAGACTTCTGGTCAACTTCGTGCAGCAATATTGTAACATTTTTCTGTCTTTCACGTATCTCTCGTGTATTATATTTAAAATAGTGCGTTTGAGTTTCAGCTCAGACCATAAAAAAACATACCACCCCCCCCCCCAACCCAGCCCCCGTCCTATCAGTAAAAATAATTATTGATAAATCCAGATCAGGAAGAGATCGATATGTTCTATTTTATCATGAAATTCGGCTAAATTTACATGTCATAGCGAGACAGCAGTCTTGAACAAAGCAAAGAATAACGGTTTTACCCTGACTTCGTGTTGCCAAAACTCGAATGGTGCTGACGGAATTTGTATAATAATTGATCTGATGAATTTCTTTCATTGGAAAGTGGTATAATTCTCGATTTGTATAGGATTTTCACAGAGTTGGTAGGATTGCCATAAGGATACGGGTTCCCGATATCATTCATACCCATGTCGGCATACAACCTCAGTTTATTTGATTTTATGACACAATCTTAGTTTACTTATTTTATGACAATTAGTTTATTTGATTTATGATACAACCTTAGTTTATTTGATTTTATGATACACCTTTAGTCTATTTGATTTTATGATGCAATCTTTCTGAGTTTATTTGATTTTATGTACAACCTTAGACTAAGCTTATTTGATTTTATGATACTATCTGAGTTTATTCGATTTGATGATACCGGTATGTGATTTAAAAGAAAAAAAAAATCGACGCCACCTTCTCTTCTATTAGCACAATTTAACCACTTGCTATTTTGTGGGTCGAGGGAAAAAAGTGTTCCTGGTGTTGCTGTCTGCCGTTCAGACGGAATTGCTCTGACCCGGTTTTCCCAGTGGTCGCGTGACAGATAATTATTTGCAATGATATCTATGGTGACATAAAATTTGGAGAAACTGTTAAGACACCAGTATATCCCCGACGCCTTCGACAACTCGCGATCTTTGTTCTTGTTTGTTCCAACTTCATTGCTTTGTACATCTGAGAACTTCAACGTCAAACGTTTGCGCTTTTAGAGGTAAAACAGATCAAAGGTGGTTTGGGCAGTGAGTGCTGTATCAGTGTGATGCATAAATCATAGGCGGCAAGCCACCAGTCACCAGCCTTTGTCTGTTTCACCCCTCGGTACTGTGAAAGCTAAGATGAGCAGTGAACACAACTCAGTTTTTGCTCCGTTCATTCGGCTTTGTAATTAGACCGGAGACACAGAATACCGAGGCGGACCATTCCTTCTTTCACTGTATGTCCACAACTTGCGCGCGTATAAACACAGTGAGTATTACTCATAGAGCTTTGTGGTACTAGTCTTTTTCGTTCAATTATGAAGGCGTGTGGTGCGAATTGTTGCATTGTTGACATGGATGATACGCGCTCTAGCCGACTGACGGAATTTGGCGAATTGAACCGGCTCGATAGGCTATCCTGTGTCTCGAATGACACCACGGTCCCCTTAGCGACAGCCTTTATGATAAGGCATTAGGATAAATGGGAAATTTTGACAGTTTGATAAGTGCCATAACGCATTTTGATCGTGTAAGAATGTACATTAGTATACCTCTTCTACATACTGAAAGATCTCCAGTTTCTTTCCCCCAGAAAATGGACATAAAACAAATAAGAACTAAGGTCACGAACTGTTCACGTAGGACAATTAACATTATTAATTAAGGCCATGACAACCACCTGTCGCGTGTCTCGGCGGGGAGGGAGGGAATCCAAGCAGTTCCATTAATCAACACTGCATCTATTTGCTGCGTTGTCATCTCCAGAAGTTCTATCCCTGCCAACATTCCCGCGTCGGTCCAACGCAGATTTGTCTAGGATTTTCGTAGGGTTGGTAGGACCGTGACAGGGGTGGGTTCCCTACATCATACCCACGTCGGCATGATGTAAGCAACAGATCTACGCAGGAACTATATCATTCCAGCTGTGAGCTAGCTTGACGTCACTACTACCCGAGAGTATAGATGTATATAGAGAGGTTTCACTGTTGGTCGATTCGCACTGCGAGACACGGGAGGCTCTGGAAAACCATTGTTAGCATGGAGTGGAAAGTAGGTCGCTGCGGTAAACAATATTAAAATTTGTTCGTGCATTTCCACATGGCGTAAGAACTTACAAAGGTCAAAATAGTTTCAGTCGACCCAAAAATACATGTATGAACTGTGAGAGGATGAACGACTTTCTATTTTTAATGTGCTCTCATGGTAACTCTGGTGCGTGAGTGAGGGACGGCCACTCATAGTAGTTTATGGACACTTGGCCGAGTACCATTAATTGGATTATTTCCCTTGTAATACTAGCGCGGGACCCGTTATTCACATCACGAGGAAAAGCGCGCATTTTGATTGGTCAGTTGGAAATGTTGACCACCGGGCTTCCAACTCTTATATCATGGCTTTAAGTTTCTTACAACTCGCTCCTTCGTTGTTATCCACCGACAGAAAGACGGGAACCCGAATTCATTTTTGAGAGTAGACAATACCCTATCGGTACAAAATAGGTACTCATGATAACGTTTGTTATCAATGGAGATACGTCGTATTAATGGACGAAAGTATCCCGCACAAAATTGTCGAATGTTGTTAGTCCTGACACTTTGAAAATTTATATTAAAACTATTACCGGGTTTCTGGTATAAGTAGTCCGTTAGAATTGTAGCAGCAAGTTTCTACTTTATAATGGTACCAATTTTGTTGTACTTTGATGCACATATCCTATTGAAATAATTAATAAGAGGATCTCGGATTTAAAGTAAACCACGAGTTAGACGCATGTTATCCCCGATAAATCCAACCTGGGTCAAATTTATTCAATTATTGCTGGAGGGGACGTTAGAGTAATTTCTGCAGTTTACTGGGATACCTAATTGACTTTTGTGTGCACCCTTTTAACCGTACTGTAAATTCGATTGTGTTAGGACCCTAATCGGTTATGTTGTCGGGCTGGACTCCATGTCCGAGCCTTTCACTCGTCCAATTGGACTACGTAATAGCTCTCTCGGACGTCCGCGCTGGCTAATAAATAAGATGCGAGTTCGAGTGGTCAGCACACTCCATCAAAGACGCAGAGACAAGAGCCGACAGCACAGTGAACCCAGACCAGCAACCCGGGCCCGTAGCAGCTCAGAGGCTTGCCGACGCTTGCCATCGCCACCCCGCCCCATAAGGCATGAAGCGGTAGCACAGGACCCGGAGAAACTTTGGGTAAGTTGGAGACTATTATATTAGAAGTGACTTTAATTTGCGCACCCCCCCCCCCCTTTCTTGGATGCCACGTAGAGAATGCTGATCTACAGAGACCATTATGAGTCCGGCTCAACGGTAATTGCCATTGTCATTAGACGTGTAAGATGCGCGATGCAGCGCAGTGTCTTGATATTGTGACTTTATTGTCAAAGTTAACGTTTGCGGTGCTAGATGATAATGATGGCTCGCTAACCAAGCTATCACGATTTGCTTGTGTGCATATATATAGTGTGTGTGTAGCATTGCCTTGTTGTGGTAGGCAGTGAGGATTTCCTGACATGTTGATGTGGATGACTTATGTTATAGCGAGCGGCACTACACACTTGATTGTATTACGGGTATTTGTGTACCTTGCCAGTGCCACTATGCTATAGAGAGCAGTGTGATTGTGATTGCGTGTTTAGTGTTTAAGATGTGTAATTAATTACATGTATTGGAGATGTATAATATTAGTTGGGCCTCACATGGGTGAGCCCCAGGATTGTTCTATGTGCGGCGGTGGATGAACAATGTCTCAGTGAGTCTACACATACGTTGCAATGAGTCTCGCCGACATATATATATATATATATATCATGTGCATGTATTATAGTTATCCAGATGTATTATGCTTCTATGAGTTTCGTAAGTGTGTGAGAGACAGTTTCATTTTAAGGAATGTACACATTACTTTATGTATCTAGTGGTGTGTCATACACATGTTAGCCTGGCGGCATAGCTCCGCGGCTAAGGTCAAAGGGCATGACCCTTCAGTATCGATTGGGAAGGGAAGTAACCAATACAATAGCCCTGGGGCGGGTTAGTACTAATAATGGGAGTGGGCCTATGAGGATGGCCTGCATTGGGATGCAGTGTCTGTGTTATGGACGGTCAGTGGGCCATGTTGGCCACTGCGTTATTATTTAATGGAATGGCCACTCTGGATGTGCTGTACACCGGCTCAGTGGAGCGAAACTATTGTGTTCTTGCCCCTTCATTTGTTATGTCCTTCATACTTTGATTAGTACATTAATTAGTTTATGTTGCCAGTGTACTAGGAAACTCCTTGTGTATATGATATAGCCACTTGTAGTTGTTATTCATTAACCTTAGCGCTATTTTATTCCATGCATACATATCCAGTTGGTTATTGCTTAAATTCTATATTATATTGTTGTTGTTTGATTTAATACTTAATACTATTACTATGTATGTCCACCATTGATTGCCTGATTAATGTTGTCATTATATCCTAATCATATTTTAGTCTTTTTCTCTTGTTCCAGCTTATGGCTGGTTGGGCTTCTTTTTTTGGGCTTCTTTTCTGGGTTTCTTTTCTTTTTCTGGGCTTCATTTTCCTTTTCTTGATAGGGTTTTCCCTATGCCTTTTGGTAGCGATACCTTTGTTAGGCTTTTGAATAAATAAGATTGCCAGCAGAACCCTGTGTTTGTTAATCCTGTGTATCCTTAAGGGAGTTACTATTGAACCCACGCAGTAACCACATTAGCCACTCGTAGTTCATCCAACAGAACAAACCACAGTAAACAGATAGGCACACTATCTTTGGTGAAGGCAGTCTCTTTCAATTCTTCAATTTCTCGTTTACCTCAGCGACCTAGTTTCGCGATTTGGCTGAAGTGAGATCTCTCTATAAATACATACTCTCTGCTTTCAGGCTCACTGGCCTATTGGTCATTTTCATTTTGCTCACGACGATATTATCACCTTGAATATTTAACACTCATTTCATCAGTTTCACCCCATCTACCACACGCATAAGACTATGATTACTACTTCTACTAGATGATCTATTACAAAAGCCACCACCATATTCACGAGACCACAATCACCACCCATACTACATCCATGGACAACAGTCACTACCACATTTATGAGACCAGGACTGTACTAACTGGCTACCATCTACCAACAACCTCTCATGGATCTGGATCAATAGTACAAATGAAAACTTACATTAATTCTAATCTTAGTATAATTATGTAAACTTGAATTTATGAACACAAAATAATACTCAACGTTCGATGTAATTTATCCAAGCCACTGAGCGGAACTTTTGATGCTTTGAGCAAAATATTTTAAATTCAAAGCGAAAACAATCGTATTTTGCAAATTAAAATGAGAGGCAACATTTATTTTCCGGCATGCTACGCTGCTCTGATAAAGGTCAAAGATCATCTAGATACTTCAGAAACCACAGATTCTTCTTGTATTTTGCAGACACATTTTGCATTCACAGTGATTTAGTGTATCAAACAAAACAGTAATAACTAAACCGAAAAAATAAAACAAAAACATAAACACTGTTTAAAAATAAAGAAGCAACAAGACCTTGATGAAAGAAAACGACTACGGAATTGTTTATTATCCAAACCGTTAACAAAACAAAACAAAACAAAAAAAACGACAGCGTAGAATGTCTTTATTAGCATAATTTTCATAACTGCAATGTATCTCACAAACCCAATAGACGGCTGTTGACTTTGATTGGCTAATAAATTATTACTGTAATTTGATTATTTAGGTTTATTCAAGAGGACAACTAGACTTTGATGTGACGTCACACACCGTCATTTTGACAAGATTGAAGATTCACTTTCCTAAGTTAAACAACAAATGCATCATTTTTTAATGATTTTCTGCAGCCTTCTCGACCAGAAACTTTTTTGTATTGAAATAATAATAATAATAATAATAAATAGAATATCTATAGCGCATTTCTAATAAAATTATTACTCAAAGTGCTGTACATTGCATCAATGATTCATGCATACACTATAACACTTTCCAAATCTCATACTAAAACACGCACTCTCATCCATACAAACTTTCAGTTTCACACACATAGACGCTCTTAGTCATATAACACTAGCTTATATAATCAATGGTAACATCAAAGTACAGAATAGAATTTTGAAAATTTAACAGTTTCGGAGGAAAGGGTGATGTTTTACGCTTTTCTTAGCTTTCAAGATTCGGTGATTCACGAGTGTTCAATCAAGGGTATCTGGTTCCAGACAAAAGGTCCAAAATAATTGAAAGATCTATGGCCTATAGTTTTATAGTTTTTCGATGGGATTCTTAAGATTGTTTTGTCACTTCATGATCTTAGTGAACGAGATGGTGTGTAGAATTGTAAAGAATTTTTGAGATAGCTGGGTGCGGTGTTATTTAAACATTTGTAGCAAAAACCAGCAATTTTGTATGTACATGTAATTCTTTCTGTTATAGGAAGCGAGTGCAGTTCTTTTAACAAAGGCATGACGTGGTCAGCTTGTTTTTCCTTGGTAATCAATTTGGCTGCGTTGTTTTGAATGGCTTGAATTTTAGACAGTTTATTTGCTGTTATTCCGGCAAGAAGAGAATTGCAATAATCTATTCGAGATAAATGAGTGTAGAAACTAAAGTTTTGGTAATAGCTTCTGTGAGGAAATTTCGAACTCTGCTGATGTTTCTTAGTTGGAAACGTGCATGTCTGCAAAGTTACTTACATAAAATCATCACCCTTTATACAGACTTACGGTCATGTGGGAGGGACTAACCAAAGGTTTTCCACCTCAATATGAATGAGTAGAGATAGTCTTGAAACTTACTCTGGATGCACATCAATTTCTTGGCAGAGTGCGTACAGATTTTTGGAAATTTCCGTTCACCGGTCTTTGGGGATAGAACACTGCAAGTAAAAGGAGCTGTTGATCGTCTGTCAATTGAAGCATTAAACTGGAGAAAATTGAGCTCAGGGCAGTTATAAAGTTTTTATTTTTACAAGGCAAGCTGCAGAAGGGCATTCTCATGGAGATGCAAACAGTTTATGGAAATGACTCTCCTTCATATGATAATAAAATACTAGTGTAAGAAATTCAGTTGTGGAGTAATGTCCATTAAAGATACCACTGTGCTGGACGTCCAGTGACAGCAGTGACAGAGGAAAATATTCTGAAAAAAAAACAAAACAACTTGTTGTTTCTGACAGACATGTGACAATTCAGCAGCAGAGTAAGGAAACTGGTCTGAATTGTAGGTCAAATGAAAGAATTCTTTATGACTACTTGAATATGACAAAGGTGTCTGCAAAATGGGTCCCACGTCTTCTGACTCCTCCCAAGAAAGTTCAAATAGTGGAATGTTGCCAAGAGTTGCTTCATCTGTATGAGCAAAACGAAACTCAATTTTTTGAACGACTTACAACCATAGATGAAAATTGGGTTCACCACTACGACCCAGAGTCCAAGTGTGTTTCAGTGTAGTGGAAATCACATCCATCGCCAACAGCAAAGAAAGCAAAGGTGCAGCCCTCAAGTGGATACGATGTTATCTGCTTTCTTTGGGGACCATGAGACGGGGGGGGGGGGGGGTTAGTAATAACAGACTATCTTGAAAGTGGGCGAACGTCACTGGTGGTCATTATTCCTATCCACTGAAAAACTTAAGGCAAGCAATTAAAGAAAAACGCGGAGGAAAGTTAAGAATAGGTGTGTTTTTGTCTCACGACAATGCGCCAGCGCACATTTCAAGGAAAGCAGCAGAAACTGCTGAAGGCTATGGCTTGAAATGTTACCATATCCACCTTTACTTGTCAGATCTGGCTCCTTCAGACTTTTATTTGTTCCAAAAACTGATAAATAAACCTGAAAGGAAGACATTTTGAAATTAATGATGCACAGTGACAGTAGTGGTACAAGATTGGTTCTCTGACAGAGAGGGGGATCTTCTATTCGCAACTGTGCAGGGCGACTATACAGAGAAAAACTAAAGCTGGGTTCTCATGTATATGGAAACGGAAACGGCAACGGAAACGTCAAAAACCCTTCAAGTGGTAAAATAGAAAGGATGTTTCCGCACGCCGTTTCCGTATACATGGAAACACTCTTTCATTTTACTACATGAGGGATTTTTTGCCGTTTCCGTTTCCGTGCACATGAAAACCCAACTTAAAAATGCGAGTGCAAAATTACAACCCTCAATCTCTATTCATTCATAATTATTCAGGTGGAAAAGCTTTTGGTTTGCCCCACGTTTCATAGTAATGTTAGCAGCCAACAAAGCTTAGCAAGGCTTTTTTGCATACATGTACACGGCCCTCATTTTTGTATTTCACTTGGAAAGAAGAAAAATATAATAATAATAATAATAATAATAATAATAATAATAATAATAATAATAATAATAATAATGGAGATCATCAATTTTATATAGCGCCTAATCCAAACAAGTTCGCTCTAGGCACTTTACAGAAAGTCTTGTTCTCTCAATTTGCATCTCTCTCTCTCTTTCTCTCTCTCTCACTCTCTCTCTACCTCTCTCTATCTCAGAGCAAATTGTAACGCAGCCTGTTAGGCGCAGTTCACAACTCACAACAGTATTATAAAGTATTATAAGAATATTTGAATAATATATTTAATAATGAATAATACATTTTTGGTTGCTTGTGTGTGTGTGTGTGTGGGGGGGGGGGGAAGATAGAGATAAATTTTAACCTATCATAATTATGAGAAATAAAAAATATATGGATTCTTATTTTTTACAGATTTTTCCCCGGATGGTGTTAGTTGATATCTTCCATTTATCTGGAAATCTTAAGTTTATTGACAACACAAAAAACAACAACAACAACAAAAAACAACATTTTATTTATAGTATTAATACAAGATGGGTAATGCTTCCGCCATTAATTTGTACATGTTATATCAAACAATTCACAGGATTTGTAGACAACAGCAAACATTAAAAAAAAAAAAATCTAACCCTGGGATGTCCCCTCACCTCACATCTCTCTCTTTTCCATAAACCCTGTTTATCAATTCAGTAAACATTTCGTAGTAACAAAACTTCCACATTTAATATCCCAGGAAATACTAGAAAAGTACACGATAACTTTAGTAAATTCACCAATGTTTCTTCTCATGCTCTCTCACGTTGCTTTTGGTAACCTGTTTAGAGTTATAGACTCTAGCACCTCCGAGGAATGCAGGATTCGTAGATTGTTCTGTGCAAAACATTTCAAATGGAGAGGTACAAAACGAACTGTATAAAGTCAATTTTTACAGACTCTCCTAACATACTGTCATTTTCATCATCATCAACAACCTATGACTACAAGAACAAAGAAAAAAAGTAGCATAAAGTGACTAGATTGTATCCATGGACGGAATTAAATTGTGCAAAACTAGGCTAGAGCTCCATGAATTTTGGATTAATGTCATTATTTTGAGTCGAAGGCCTACTTGGTCACATTAATTAACTACAGATGGTATATATATATACAATATATATTATATTCATATATACATTATATATAAATTATTATTAATTATATATTGTTCAACCAGAAATGTGCCAATATCTATTACAACGTGTTGCAGCGAGCTGCAGCCGGACGGAATCCTTGGGCATTTACCCAGTGACACTGGTGCGTATTCACTGTTAGTGTTACTATTGTCTAATAGGCTCAACCTCGGAATTAGTAATGTCCACATTCTTCAGGAAGTTGAAAATACCGCCGATCAGGATGAGAACTGCACCAGTGACGCTGAGCGCGAAGGAGTAGCCAAGCTCTATGTCGAACGCAATGCCAAAGGCCAGTTTCAAGACTATTCCAATGTCGTCACGGATCGCCTCTGACCAGACGATGGCACTTGTGATGATGGCCACAACTGAAATCAGGAAAAGGAGAACTCGTGATCAATGCTTCACCTTTGACAGATAAAGCGGACGGAAATAGAAGATGGTACTAGAGGACGGGAAAAGACAAACGAGTGGAACGTGTCATGGGTAAAAAAATTAAACTTCTAAAGAAGAAAAAAAAAAGCGAGATGGGTGGAGGGAAGGGTGGGGAGAATGATAAAGAAAATACATACATAGAAACAAGGGGAGAGGGGTGGAGGGAAGGGTGGGGAGAATGATAAAGAAAATACATACATAGAAACAAGGCGAGATGGGTGGAGGGAGGGGTGGGGAGAATGATAAGAAAATACATACATAGAAACAAGGGGAGATGGGTGGAGGGAGGGGTGGGGAGAATGATAAAGAAAATACATACATAGAAACAAGGGGAGATGGGTGGAGGGAGGGGTGGGGAGAATGATAAAGAAAATACATACATAGAAACAAGGGGAGAGGGGTGGGGAGAATGATAAAGAAAATACATACATAGAAACAAGGGGATATGGGTGGGGGGAAGGGTGGGGAGAATGATAAAGAAAATACATACATAGAAACAAGGGGAGAGGGGTGGAGGGAGGGGTGGGGAGAATGATAAAGAAAATTCATACATAGAAACAAGGGGAGATGGGTGGAGGGAAGGGTGGGGAGAATGATAAAGAAAATACATACATAGAAACAAGGCGAGATGGGTGGAGGGAAGGGTGGGGAGAATGATAAAGAAAATACATACATAGAAACAAGGCGAGATGGGTGGAGGGAGGGGTGGGGAGAATGATAAAGAAAATACGTACATAGAAACAAGGGGAGATGGGTGGAGGGAGGGGTGGGGAGAATGATAAAGAAAATACATACATAGAAACAAGGGGAGAGGGGTGGAGGGAAGGGTGGGGAGAATGATAAAGAAAATACATACATAGAAACAAGGGGAGATGGGTGGAGGGAGGGGTGGGGAGAATGATAAAGAAAATACATACATAGAAACAAGGGGAGATGGGTGGAGGGAGGGGTGGGGAGAATGATAAAGAAAATACATACATAGAAACAAGGGGAGAGGGGTGGGGAGAATGATAAAGAAAATACATACATAGAAACAAGGGGAGATGGGTGGGGGGAAGGGTGGGGAGAATGATAAAGAAAATTCATACATAGAAACAAGGGGAGAGGGGTGGAGGGAGGGGTGGGGAGAATGATAAAGAAAATTCATACATAGAAACAAGGGGAGATGGGTGGAGGGAAGGGTGGGGAGAATGATAAAGAAAATACATACATAGAAACAAGGCGAGATGGGTGGAGGGAAGGGTGGGGAGAATGATAAAGAAAATACATACATAGAAACAAGGCGAGATGGGTGGAGGGAGGGGTGGGGAGAATGATAAAGAAAATACGTACATAGAAACAAGGGGAGATGGGTGGAGGGAGGGGTGGGGAGAATGATAAAGAAAATACATACATAGAAACAAGGGGAGAGGGGTGGAGGGAAGGGTGGGGAGAATGATAAAGAAAATACATACATAGAAACAAGGGGAGATGGGTGGAGGGAGGGGTGGGGAGAATGATAAAGAAAATACATACATAGAAACAAAGGGAGATGGGTGGAGGGAGGGGTGGGGAGAATGATAAAGAAAATACATACATAGAAACAAGGGGAGATGGGTGGAGGGAGGGGTGGGGAGAATGATAAAGAAAATACATACATAGAAACAAGGGGAGATGGGTGGAGGGAGGGGTGGGGAGAATGATAAAGAAAATACAAACATAGAAACAAGGGGAGAGGGGTGGAGGGTAGGGTGGGGAGAATGATAAAGAAAATACATACATAGAAACAAGGGGAGATGGGTGGGGGGAAGGGTGGGGAGAATGATAAAGAAAATACATACATAGAAACAAGGGGAGACGGGTGGAGGGAGGGGTGGGGAGAATGATAAAGAAAATACATACATAGAAACAAGGGGAGATGGGTGGAGGGAGGGGTGGGGAGAATGATAAAGAAAATACATACATAGAAACAAGGGGAGATGGGTGGAGGGAAGGGTGGGGAGAATGATAAAGAAAATACATACATAGAAACAAGGGGAGATGGGTGGAGGGAGGGGTGGGGAGAATGATAAAGAAAATACATACATAGAAACAAGGGGAGATGGGTGGGGGGAAGGGTGGGGAGAATGATAAAGAAAATACATACATAGAAACAAGGGGAGATGGGTGGAGGGAAGGGTGGGGAGAATGATAAAGAAAATACATACATAGAAACAAGGGGAGATGGGTGGGGGGAAGGGTGGGGAGAATGATAAAGAAAATACATACATAGAAACAAGGGGAGATGGGTGGGGGGAAGGGTGGGGAGAATGATAAAGAAAATACATACATAGAAACAAGGGGAGAGGGGTGGGGGGAAGGGTGGGGAGAATGATAAAGAAAATACATACATAGAAACAAGGGGAGAGGGGTGGAGGGAGGGGTGGGGAGAATGATAAAGAAAATACATACATAGAAACAAGGCGAGATGGGTGGAGGGAGGGGTGGGGAGAATGATAAAGAAAATACATACATAGAAAAAAGGCGAGGGAAAACTGAAAATGGAGGAGATTGACAAAGAAATAGATTGAGCCTTTTCAAATATCAATGTTGTGGACACCATGTTGACATGGATTATAATAATAAATTGTTGTTTCTTGTACGTACCGTCCCCCCAATTTTTTTTTTTCGGCCAAGGGAACTTCTTTTAAAGCCTTTTGTGACTCCAGAGCTAGAGAGCTCCCCCCGAAATACAATGTAGGCCTAGTCCTAGCAACAGCCTTAATTAATTACTCTTTCAGATTTTCCAAGTGTTTTTTTCCTCCTGTTTTTGTGCGAAAGGGTAAGGACCAGGGTTAGGGATGCGATAAGATTTAGGGCTGAGGATGAAGACGGGGTTAGGGACAGTTACGTACACGTACGCGCCCCTAGCGCATCACGGTTGGAGGGCGGACGTACGTATGACAACAGTCATAATACTAACCATCCTATTACGGAGCTTGGCCCGTAACTGTGATAAATGAACAGGCTCTGAACTTACTCATAAAAAAATGTGAAAATTGGCTGGTAGATGGGACATTCCACCGTAACTGACGGGATGTCCAGACAGTATTTTTAAGAAAGAAAAGGTCACTAGATAAACAACCAACTATTCATTTCAAAATGGATTGATCAGTCCCTCAGAAAAATGGTAAAGAACTGCCAAAAATGTGTTTCAAATAATAAAAATTAAGATGAGTCCATTCATTTGCCTTCACTTTTGTTGGTAACTGATGGGACAGAAAAAAATACCATGTTTTTCGCTTAGCAAAATGAAACTGTAAAATTTGTGAAACCAAACCAACAGGATTAGTGAACAATGTTTCTCTACACTCAAAAAATGCATTGGAGCATAGAGAAAAACTAAAAAGCATGAATAATCAAATTTAACTTTTATGCACAATGGGGTAATTAGTTTGAGTAACTGATGGGACATAATCTTGGTAACTAATGGGAGGTTGTAAACGTGTGCTCTTTTCCAAGATGGTCACTATGTCACATGATCATGCAAGGAAGATAATGCTTACCGAAAGTGTTAATTTAATTACTACCCTTTACAACACAACCATTAATTTTTTTCCCAGGCATGGTTTGAAAAATGGCTCTTTGGTGACACATTACGTGGAATGTCCCAGGTGGAAGTTAGCTTGCCGGTTTAGGTGTGCAAGCTGTATGAGACGACAGAAAGTCGTGTGGGGGCGGGGGGGGGGTGAGGCTTGGGGAGAGAGAGAGAGAGAGGGAGAGAGGGCGGGCGAAATCAAATTAATTTGCCAGTAACGCCTGGTATCTCATCTAGACAAGTTTGTTATTTCTTCCATTTTATTTTGTCTTCATTCATACTATGGGTATTTGGCTTGTAGTAATAATAATAAAACACAACTCCTACTGCAGCCACCATCCCACACACCAGATGTAAACCTTTCGCACTTAGCATCAGTGGCGGACCCAGGCCTTCCAAGTCTCCCCCGTTTTTATGATAAAACCCCGACCTCCCCGTGTTCCTTTGAAATCTCCCGGATTCCGGGAAAATGAGAAGAAAAAAAAAATTAGTCAAGAAAGTTACTGATTATGCTTTTCCATAGTGCCGCTTGGCTGATACAGTGTATGTGTTTTTCTTTGGGAAGTGCTTAGAGAGGGACAGATGTCCCCATCTAAGCAAGTGCTTACGGAGGGACACGAGCCCCTCTAAGCAAGTGCCTACAGAGGGACACATATCCCGCTCTAAATGTATGCTTACAGAGGGACACATGCGCCGCCCCCCCTTCTAAATGTGTGCTTACATTTACTACAGAGGGACACATCTCATTATTTTAATGCCTCTAAGCGCAAGATTTAAGATATCTTTCAGCGCAGGATTTAAGAGGGACAGTTGCATAGATCAGTTCCTTTAGCATGGAGGGGCATAGTTAGAACGTATTATGCAGTCACTGTGCGGGCTCTGAAACAAAATAAATATTTTTGAAGATCTAGATCTAGTTCTGGATCTCACAGATGCCGGAGCAATAATATGCGCTCCAAATTTAATCTGTTTGTGTGGCCAGTACGTTTAAGTTTAAGTTTGAAGACAAGCACAATGACACGATAACAGCCACGTTGTGCTGGGAAAAAGTCAGATGATAGACAGAGGTAAAAGAATGACAGGATAGAAAATGAGCCTACCACTACCAGGGACATGCACCAACCGCTGTGCTAGCCTATACGTGTGAGAAGAATCACAAGGTGACAGAACATCGGAGCGTCTATTTTACGTATGGCGGCAAATAGGATATTTTACTTATTTCGAGAGTGCGGAATGTCTATTTTACGTATGACAGCAAATAGCCTGTAGGCTGTTTCACGTATTTCTGCAAAATATTCCTTTCGCTATTTTTACGCACGATGGCTTATGACCATGCGCTGTCAAAGTCGGCATGGCAATTAGTGTTAGGGGTAGGGTGAGATTTAGGGTTGGGAAGATCTTTCGATCTGGTCATACATAAAATAGCCTATAGCCTTGAGGGCGCCGCCATGTTGGACGATCGAAATCAAAAACAGGCAAACTTCCCAAAATAGAATATCCGTCGGTTGGCTGAGTAAAAATAGCAAGTCACCATATTTCGATGACGTTTTTCACATATATGTCCCTCTGTAAGCACTTGCTTAGAGGGGGACATGTGTCCCTCTCTAATCACTTCCTTTTCTTTGAGCAGTGTGGGACGGTGACCACTAATTTGGGGGGGGGGGGTAGAAACTAACGTGGAGGGGACCCGCGTGGCCGCAATGCACATTCAGTCGTTTTCCCCCGACAACAGTTTGGAGACTAATCGGCACCGGCATGTCTAGGGAAGTGTCACACTACTAACTTTGATGTCCACCGGAGAAGTTACGTGAAGTGTGGCATAACCCAGTGCAGGGGTCACCAAACTACGGGCCGCGGGCCGGATCCGGCCCGCGACGTCAGTTCATCCGGCCCGCGACGTCAGTTCATCCGGCCCGCGACGTCAGTTCATCCGGCCCGTGACGTCAGTTCATCCGGCCCGCGACGTCAGTTCATCCGGCCCGCGACGTCAGTTCATCCGGCCCGCCATGGTACTTGATTTTGTTTGATAAAACCAGGGATGTCTATCCGGCCCCTGTGGAAAAAGTTTGGTGACCCCTGACCCAGTGCGAGTGGGCGAGTGAAGGTGGGATGGAGACAGTCTGCTTACAGTACGTTCACACCAAACTGGCGGCAACGGACGTGCAATCACGGCCGAGCGACAACGGTACAAAGTTTCTCTAAATCATATTATGATCGGATTCAGACCGACCTACCCAGTACCCACAAAGGGCGAGTCATTTTCTCTCGCCCGTCCGACTTTTCATTTTTACCGCTGCAGTAAAATTTCAACGACACTCAGCCGTGGAACTGTTTTTCCTTAATTTCGCGTACTCCAAGCCGCCAGGCCCATGGCGTCTGGAAAAAGCACAGATGGGATGCTTGAAGGAAAATGTAAAATACAATTTTTTTTCATCAAATGTTAATTTTGAGCACAGATTTGAATTCAGCGACCCAAAATTAAGTACGGTGGCGAAGGCTTGGCGTTTTAGGGCTTTGTAAAGAATTTTTTGTGCAAATATTCATGTTTAGTCACTTCAAAACGGGCGCTCGGCCGTGTTCACACGCCCGTTGTCGCCAGTTTGGTGTGAACGAACCCTTGTCTGGGTCAGGCGTCTAATGCCGTATTGGAGACGCCAAAAACCGGGTTTTTCGGAATATGGAAAGAAAGATCATAGACGGCACTTGTGCAGTTGTGGAGGCAAATGATGGCCAGTCGGAATTACTGTTGCGTCCTCATGAGCATTATGTATACAGTAGTAGTATCAATGGGGGTGGGGGGGGGGTGTAACTGAGCTCAGGTGGACAGGAGAATTGGCCTGACATTCTCTACCGTGGGCTTATTTTGCATAGATTCATAGACCAATGGAGGTTTGAAAAACCTGGTGTTGGTATTATACATTAGGGTAACATTTTTTTACCCTCATTTTCAGCATTTACCATTGCCATAAAATGAATCAGCACCAGAAAAATGGGATAAAAGACAGTGAATCATCTTAAGGGAAGTTGTCAATAAAATGTATCAGGATTGTCTGATACATTGAATTTTGAAAAAGAAAAATGTAGTGTTTCAGGTTATTCGGACGTCACAGCGACACATTGAAATTCTAATATCCAGCAGTCATAAACCTGCAGGTTTATTTAATTTTTTATTTATTGCGAGGGATAGGCCTACTGCTGAGATCTTAAAAAGTCTTATCTGATGGAAAAAAAACCCCACAACACTTTCTTAGAAAAAAAATTGCTTTTTTTGTTTGTTGTGATACTAAGACCATCCCGCAGATTCTCAGTTTATCTTTAATCTGCCATTAAAGCAACGGACTATCTTCCTCTTGTGTTAGCAACTGTAGTGCCCAAAAGGTCAAGCTAACTTTCTGATTATGAATTGGATTACTAGGCTAGCCTTAGACTGACCAGACTGCTTAGATTCAGCATGAAAATTGTCCCTGGGTTTTCTACAGCCATGTGGAAAATGTTTTACGTACATTTACTGAGGTCTTGCAAACTTGGGCATGGCAAGTTTGAGAGTAGCAGTTTTATCCTCATTTTCAGCACTAACAGGTCGGGACGGGAGGGGGGGGGGTATACGATCCCTGTATTTAATTTTTCTTTGTGTATGTGTCAAGTTTTTAAGAGGTAGTGGTAACCTCCCCAGTTTTTAGTGAAATCTCCCCACATTTTTTAACCAAATCTCCCACATCCTTGTAACAGCTGAGGTTGTTCTAGCACGTTATAGTAGGGGGGAGTTAGTTGATCTAACTACAACCCTTTAGAAAACGAAACTATTACAGCTGTAAAATAAATAAACACGAGATCCGACGATAGATTAAATAATACTAAAGTTTAATAACTGTATAGTGAACAATAAATTACTAGGAAGACACCAGCGAAACTAAATATCTACGCCACACAAAAGGAAACTCACTTACTCACCCCCCAACCACTCACACAGGTCTATATATATAAACATTTCTATAGAAAGTTCCCGAAATAAACGTTACCTTTGCCCTCGCACAAACTTAACCAATCACGCATCAATACGTTATCAGGTTACATCACTCAAGGCCAAATCTGGCGTAAACATTCGTTTCCACAACGTTATCGAATATTCGGGAACATACTAATATTTACTGAACGAGTCAAAACACCTGACAACAAGCGGGCGAGGAAAAAACTACTCACTAGGAGAAGAAGGTCAGGTCACGGAGTACAGTATAGTTGTCAACAATAAATGAAAACAGAAATGAACACATGCTCACCCGTGTAACAAGAAAACGGGGGAGGGCAAGGGATAGCTTGCAGATGCTACACAACTCCCCAATTTAAGTTGAATATTTTCAACTCCAAAACATTATTCAGCGTCTGCAATATCTTGAAATAACAATCTTACAGCACTCCCAATCTCACAAAGGTAGTTGCTAATTCTATTACAATTATTAACAATTTCAGTGCCTTCCCAACTTTCATCGCAAATACAATACAATGCAATATCCTTTGCATCACTAGTACCATAACTAATACAATACCGTCATTGCTTCCCAATAGTAGACAGTAGGCCTACTAGTCAAAATAACACAACGCCACCACTGTGGTGAAACAATGGTCAATGATATTATTACAAATCATATAAGGTGAAACGATGGCCCATCGTTTACACAATGCTTCGTGCACGAATCATAGCATATAACTTGTTGTACATAACATGGTTATCTCCAAAATGTATAACTCATACGTACAATGGCAAAATACTAATACATATCGGCCACTGATCAGGGTCTATCTTCATCATATTAGGTCAAAACAAGTTACAACAATGCAATATAACACAAACACTGCTTGCTCGCAGTCCCCATTTGGGTTACACTTTTCAAACATTACACCAAGTTCCATTGGTAACAAATATGACATAGCATAAAATCAAAATGTGACTAACACATCATGACTCTCTATCAGCCATCAATTCAATATTCAGTCACAGATGAATTATGTCCCCAATTACAGTACAATACTGCCGTCCTAGAAATTCATCTAGTAGGCAAAAGTATGGGTTACAATGCATTTCACTGATAGTGTACTACTTTAAAATACCCTGCTCAGGAAATCGGCACAGACATTTTCTCTGCCTTTTACGTAGTGAATCCTGAATCGATAAGACTGTAAAAATAAACTCCATCGTAATAACTTTGGACTGTCAAACTTGGCAGAGTTCAAAAACTCTAATGACCGATGGTCAGTTTGGAGCACAAACTCCTTTCCATACAAATACAAAGTAAACTTTTTTACAGCCCAAACAATAGCTAAACATTCTCGCTCTGAGACCGAATATTTTGTCTCACGAGGCAATAGCTTACGACTAGCATATGCCACAGGGTACAACTTTCCCTCGTGTTCCTGCATAAGACTAGCGCCTAATCCGCGATCTGATGCATCAGTTGCTAAGACAAACTCTTTGGAAAAATCTGGCAAACATAACACGGGTTTGGAGATAATGACATTCTTCAAAGAGGTGTACGCTTTCTCCTGCGTTTCATCCCACTGAACTATATTGGGCTGACCCTTTCTAAGTAAATCAGACAATGGTGATGCAATCGCTGAAAAGTTAGGAATAAATTCATGGTAATATCCCACTAATCCTAAGAATGCTTTCACTTCCTTCTTAGTGGTGGGTCTGGGTGCGTCTCGTACCTTACATACATTCTCTTCTAACAGGCCAATCATACCTTCTCCCACTAAGTGTCCAACAAAGTCTACTTCAGACGTTCCAATCAGACACTTCGATGGTCTTGCAGTTAATCCAGCTTGGTCCATCCTCTGCAGTAAGTCCTTGAGAGTCTTCACATGCTCGTCGAATGTCTCTGTATGAATCAGCAGGTCGTCCACATATGCTGTCACATTGTTCATTCCACGGATCAATGGCTTTACGATCCTGTTCAGTGTGGCTCCTGAGTTCATCATCCCAAAAGGCATCCGAATGAATTCATAGTGTTCGCCCATGGTGACGAACGCCGTCTTGGGAATGTCTTGCTCTCGAACTTTCACTTGCCAGTATCCCTTGCTCAGGTCAATCCGAGAGAATAATTTTCCTCTCGAGAGACTCTGAAACACTTCTGATGGCGCTGCTGTCGGATGAGGGTCGAATACTGTGATCTTGTTTAACCTCCTGTAGTCGATGCAGACTCGGTTGGATCCGTCCTTCTTCTTGACGACAACAACAGGTGAAGCATAAGCTGATGAGCTCCTTCGAATGATGCCCAGCCGTTCCATGGTGCTAAGCTCCTCCTTCAATGAGTCGCGCATAGCGTAGGGCACCGGGTATGGTCGTTGACGAACTGGTACTTCTGTCGTCAGGTCGATGCGATGTTCACCCAACTGGCAGCATCCAGGAAGATTGGTGAAGACGTGCTGGTAATTCTTCACCACATTGCAGAGTTCTTGACGTTGTTCCGATGTCAGTTGCGTTCCATACTGGACATCTCTGTAGCCTTCATTCTGGTCCCAGCTTCCTAGGTCGGTAAGGTCCTCCGTCGTTCCACCGTTGTCGCCTTCCAGGTCGCAGTCCTCGATGATTGTCATGCCAGCTGACTCCACGGGTTGACTCTTGTCCATCATGTCGTCCTCTGCCAGTACAGTCTCAGCACTATCACCGCCGCCGTCCTTTATGGCGTTGACATGTTCAGGCGTGGTATCTCTCCTACTGTTGTCCATCCCACACATCTCGGTCACAATAGGTCTCGGTTCCATCGCCATTGCTGCTGCTTTTGACGTCCTTGGAATGTATCTCTTGAGGAGGTTGGCGTGCAAGGTCTTTTCTTTTGCACCCATCTTGATTCTATAGTCGTTAACACCGACAACTGAGACTACCTTATATGGTCCCTTCCATTGGACTAGGAGCTTGTTAGTGTTCGTCGGCAGTAGCACCAACACTTCATCTCCGGGGCGGAACTTCCTCTCTCGCGCCTTCCGGTCGTAGTAGGTCTTCTGTCTACCTTGAGCCTTGGAGAGTTCTTCCGTCGCTAACTTCCATGTGTCCTCCAGCCTCTCACGTAGTTCCATGACGTACTGGTAACTGGTCTTCGTTTCCGGCTCCTCTACGTCCTTGGTCCATAGTTGACGTAAGATGTGCATGGGTCCTCTCACAGTTCTCCCATACAGCAACTCGAATGGGGCAAACTTGGTCGACTCTTGAGGAACTTCACGATATGCGAAGAGCAGCGGGTTGATGTATCTGTGCCACTGCTTGGGTTGCTCTGCGCACAGTCGCCTTAAGGTCTTCTTCAGTGTGCCGTTAAATCGCTCCACCAACCCGTTGCACATAGGGTGGTAGACTGTAGTGGTCGACTGTCGAATTCCCAGTAGTCTATTCGTTTCCTTCATGACATCTGACATAAACTGGGTCCCTTGGTCGGACAAGATCTCTTCGGGCACACCCAAACGGCTGTAGATGTTCACTAAGGCTTCTGCTACCGTTTCTGCGTCGATCTTCTTCAAGGGTGTGGCTTCGGGGTAACGAGTAGCGTAGTCTATGTACACCAGGATATACCGATGTCCACCTTCACTTGGGGGGTCGATAGGTCCTACTAAGTCCACGGCCACTCGCCTAAATGGTACGTCCACTACTGGCATACTCTGCAGGTGCACCTTTGGTGTCGCTCCTTTGTTCACCGTCCTCTGGCATATGTCGCATGAGCGGCAGTATCTCGCGACGTCACCTTCAATTCCAGGCCAATAAAAATTGCTCATAACTCTGTCTTTGGTTTTCTTCACGCCGAGGTGTCCTCCGACGATCGAGTCGTGGGCTACACTCAGTACATACTCTCTCAGTTTCTCGGGTAGTACCACTTGCCTTATAACCGTCGCCTGTCTCAGGCCCTTGTAGATCCGGTACAGTACTCCTCCATGTTTCTCAAAATGAACAGATTTATTGCCTCTATTAGTTGGGATCTTCTTCTGCTCTAACTTCCTTATGACTTCGTCTTCTTCTTGGAGTCGGATAAGTTCCTCTCTATCCACTCCCGCGTGCCGTTCTGCCCTCGGCACCTTCAGCGACGTAGACCGGTCCTTCCTCTTCTCCTGGGCCCTCGTGGTCACCGCTCCTACCATCACCTCAGTATCAGGGTCGTACGGATCCTTCGCTCCGTCCACGTTCCCGACTACTAGGTCGCAGATGGTCTCCGGGAGACACAGCGCCGTCACTTTGCCCGTCAGGTAAGGCGTCTTCACGTCGATAACGGCTTCCTCCGCCGCTAGCAAGGAGTTATCGATCCTCGCGATAAGTTTCTTCCCACCGGTGAGCTGTCCGTCGTCCACCAGTGCTCGCCGCACCACTACACCTTCACAGCCGGTATCTCTTAGGACATCTACTGCTCGATTTCCAATCAAGCCCTTCATCACTGGTAACTTCAGTTTCTCCACGGTCCTTCCGTCACTGCATCCTCCGCAAGTAACAGGCACCGCTAACTGTAGCTTCCCGTCCTTCATTACCGCTTGAACGTTGATGCTGGTGTCAGCCGTCGTCGCATCTTGTCTTGACGACTCGTCCGCCGCTATCACTACGGCCGCCGCCGCCTTGTTCGGCTTGCCTCGTCCCATATCCTTCTGGGCTGGACACATCCTCCGAACGTGGCCTGGCTTTCCACAAAGGTAACATTTCAACTCACCTTTGTCGTTTAACTTTGCACGACACTCCGTCGCCTTGTGTCCCGGCCTCTGGCACCTATGGCAGACCTGTGGGCTTCTGTCTCCGTTGGGCCTCTGTCGCACTGGCCGGCTCTGCAGTCTGGCGCTCCCGCTGAGCGTCCGGTTCCTCGCTACCAGGTACGCCTCCGCTGAATCTGCGATGTCCTGTAGCGTCTTCGGTTTCCTCTCCCTCACATGGGTTGCAAGGTCTGGTGGGCAGGCATCCATGAATTGCTCTCTGACGAACAGATCTCTCACTCCTTCGTAGGTCTCCTCCGTCTTCGACAGCTTTATCCACCTCTCTAAATAGGTCTTGATCCTGGTCAAAAACATTCCAACATCTTCTCCACCTTCAGGCTTACCTTG
The DNA here is from genome assembly GCA_963931925.1 of Onchidella celtica. Classification (NCBI taxonomy): domain Eukaryota; kingdom Metazoa; phylum Mollusca; class Gastropoda; order Systellommatophora; family Onchidiidae; genus Onchidella; species Onchidella celtica. Next base: position 114,013,677 of record OZ007567.1, on the reverse strand, counting down.
TCTGAACATGAGTCTGTATCCGTCCTCTGACAGGTTGTACCTCTTCTGCAACGCTTCCTTGACCTTGTCGTAGTCCTTGGCTTCGTCGATCGGTAGTCTGCAGAAGCACTCCAAAGCTCTCCCAGTCAGCAGGGCAGACAGTGATGTCGTCCAGGTGGATCTGGGCCATTCAGCTGTCTCAGCAAACCTCTCAAACCGCAGCAACCAGCTATCCAGATCGTCCTTCTTGTCCTGAAATGCAGGTAGCTTGGGTCTCTTGGAACTGGCGTGGTCGTCGGTCTTCTGCGCTGAGTCGTTGCCTCCACGTTGCTGGCGCATCCTCTCTATCTCCAACTCGTGGTTCATCTTTTCCCTTTCCAGCTGTCGTTCAGCCTCCTTCTCTTGTCGTTCAGCCTCCTTCTCTTGTCGTTCAGCCTCCTTCTCTTGTCGTTCAGCCTCCTTCTCATGAGCCTGTCGTTCAGCCTCCTTCTCCTGTCGTTGAGCCTCCAGCTGTCTTTCTCTTTCTAGGCCTTCACGGAGGTAGTCCCGTCTCTCCTGCCCAGTGAGCTCCATAGCGTCCGCTTCCTGGCTAAGCCTTCCAATAACCTCCGACATGTTGTAGATAGCTTGTCGATGATATTCTACAATAAACTATGTAAATAAATCTAGTAATTTTGATCTGGTCCGCTCGAATATGGTCGGATCCCGGACGAGCCCCCAATATGTAACAGCTGAGGTTGTTCTAGCACGTTATAGTAGGGGGGAGTTAGTTGATCTAACTACAACCCTTTAGAAAACGAAACTATTACAGCTGTAAAATAAATAAACACGAGATCCGACGATAGATTAAATAATACTAAAGTTTAATAACTGTATAGTGAACAATAAATTACTAGGAAGACACCAGCGAAACTAAATATCTACGCCACACAAAAGGAAACTCACTTACTCACCCCCCAACCACTCACACAGGTCTATATATATAAACATTTCTATAGAAAGTTCCCGAAATAAACGTTACCTTTGCCCTCGCACAAACTTAACCAATCACGCATCAATACGTTATCAGGTTACATCACTCAAGGCCAAATCTGGCGTAAACATTCGTTTCCACAACGTTATCGAATATTCGGGAACATACTAATATTTACTGAACGAGTCAAAACACCTGACAACAAGCGGGCGAGGAAAAAACTACTCACTAGGAGAAGAAGGTCAGGTCACGGAGTACAGTATAGTTGTCAACAATAAATGAAAACAGAAATGAACACATGCTCACCCGTGTAACAAGAAAACGGGGGAGGGCAAGGGATAGCTTGCAGATGCTACAATCCTGCTTGTACTAGTTGGGAGGTCTGCGTGACCTATATTTTTGGGACCCGAATGTTTGAATGATTATGGGGTCCCTTCGCAACTAGCAGCAGTAGGGCAACATCCAACACGGTTCATTAAAAAAACAACAAAAGGACCCTGAAGCTTTGAGCTTCATTAGTTTCGTAGTATTATGTAGATCCTCCACTGCTTGGCATAGATTTAGATTTGAATATTTTGGTAAAGACAGAAAGGAAGGAGAATTATTTAATGTCTTATCTCTTTCTTAGCTGTACTTACAGGTAAGGATGGCCATGCCCCCTGCCACAAAGTGAAACGGGATGCCTTCCTTGCTGCTGAAGAATGCAGGAATCAGGATCAACATAGCAATGGGAGCCAGCACCAGTGCGGTGATGGAAATGGCTCGAACGACGTCCAGCCTGTTGTCAACTGTGGAGAAGATAAGATAAGATAAGATAAGATAAGATAAGATAAGATAAGATAAGATAAGATAAGATAAGATAAATTTTATTCGTCCTTGTGCAAGGAAATTTGTTTTGATCATTGAATACATAACAATACAGCTACAGAAACAGAAATTATGATATATAGCGAGCACACGCACACACACACATATATATACACACACTAATAAATAAACAAAATTAACAGTGCACACAATATGCTTCCGTTACTAAAACACATTGACCTGACAAGCAAGACATAATTCAACTGTACACAGATTACGACCAAGATGACGACATTATTGTAACAAACACACATACGGAATGGGGAACTTGTCATTATCCAACAACCAAGCAAAACCATAAGGGATCCATCTGGCAAGCAGAGCGCGTAAGGAAAGGCAAAAATGGACAGACAGTGGAACGCGCTCCCAAACAAACAGACAGACAAAATGATTGTGGAGCCGCCCGAAAAAATGAGGCACACTCCGGCACTACCCACAGACTAATAGATCAACCAGCCTGGAAACACAAGCTTTGGGCTGTGTCGTTTTTTTACGGAAGTTAATGAGATGCGGCTGTATAACCAACGTGGCCACCGCTCGGGAAATTCCAATTCTAGTTCTATCTGCAGTAGAAATTTCTTGGTATTTGTCAAGATTTGGTTGTACATGTATTAATAATGCATTAACTTGCCTATCCTTTCATTTTATTGTCTACAGCTGCCTTTTTTTTTTATTGTTATAAATGATGACCGTATGGACTTTTAGCGACCGCTGCATTGTAGCTATGCTGAAGCATCGGTCCAACTGTAAACCTAATGTGGCGGATGATTCATGACCTTTCTGTTTTGTGTCGTCACACGATGGGCTCATCCAGTCTGGGTATTTTATTAGCCTGTGGCACTACCCGATCTGAGAAAATCGTTAAAAGGTATCACAGGGTCAATTTTATCGATTTTGCGTTTTCAGTATATTTGAAAAGTTTAACCTCTTTACTATTCCTTTTCTAAAGGATAAACCTGTTTGAGAAGGGTAAATGCCTCAAAACTGGCTCTGAACTGAGTTACCATCAATAATTTTGATGAAAAGCTGAAACTTTAAAACGTTTTTCTCAAAACTGTGGTTCTGACACTTCCTGTCTTTGAGAGGCCATAATTATCTTGTCTGCTAATTAAATTACAGCAGGTTTTTTTTTTTTTTTTGGGTACCAATTTATGAAAGAGCTTTGAATAACCTGTTTGGTGACACCAACATCTCCATACCACCAAAATGCACGAACTGCCACATTTTGTCGGGCAGCTACACAATAACAATAATAATAGTAGTAGTAGTAGTAGTAATAATATATAATCTTAGTTATTAAAAGAATAGCGGCGGGAGTCATTGTGGTGTATTTTCGATTTTTTAATTTTTTTTTGCTCAACGCTACAGCTTAAAAGACAGTCTAAAAAATTATAAGATTAATTTTTTTAAGTGTCAACTAATCGGACCCAATCGCTTTTGTATTGTGTCCATTCAAGTTTCCGGCATTTAAGAAAAAAGTGTATAATTATGTAAAACACAATGGCCCCATTTCATGCTCCCTTGCAACACCCCACCACATGGAGAGACTGTAGTTGACAAGCTTTCAGTTGGTATTTAATGCCCTGCCGCACATACGTTCTGCAACAAAACTGCGGATTATTATGGGCCGAAATTCGTCTAGATCCGAAAGACAGAGAAAGAGAGAAGGGTGCGAACATAGGTTTATCCCAGGTAATGCCGGGCGCCCCATCTAGCAATAATAGTAACAACAGTAAATAACATCTGTATAACGCCCCATCCCGTCAAATGCAAACTCCAACTAAGCACTTAATAGTCATTCTTTAACTCACATTCAATTCACTAATATAAAGAACACGCTGTACATGTGACAACAGTCAGACATAGACACGATTGCATTCCATCGGTTTAAAAATGTGTGTTTTCAGGCATTTCTTGAGTATTTCAGTGTTTTGTAAATATTTTATAGGTTTTCAGGCAACGAACCCAGGTCTTCGGACTGAAAAACATGAAAGTGCTGATGATCTGTGATAAATATATAAATATTGGCAGTCTACAGAAATATATATCGTGTTCAGTTGGGACTGGTATAAATCTAGACAGACAAACCATAGGCTAGCAGACATAGACAGAAATAGAGGCAGGCAGACAACCCACAGGCAAATAATTATGAAGATCGGCACACAAACACGTAACTACACATCCAGCAAACAGACAACTGGAGCAGACCGGAAGGAAGACTTCAAATGTATGTACAAGCAGACATAATACGTATGTGATACAAATATTAGACTGACCCTCCCTCCCCAATTAAACACTACTAGCTGAGGTAGCCAGTTTTGCCCAGGACAAATTTACCGAATTATCGTTCAATTCTGATTGATTTTGATGGATCTACTACACCCTGCCCATTTCATTAGGTTTCTGTTGTTGCTGTTACTTATTCCTTTGTTTGCTTGTTTATTTTTATGTAAATCTTATTCCATTACCCTTTGTGTTAATGCCTCGTGTACCCCATTAGCATTCGAGGCCAAGCTTGTCATGAAATGGCACTAATCTTCGGACCGAGCAGTGTGTTCATTATTAGTGAACACATCGGCAATAAATGATGACGTCTTGAGATAATGTGTTCTGCATGTATTTCAAGTCTTCAGGTCTAAAAAAAAAAAGTACCACTAGCATGGCAAAAGGAAGGCACCTGTCAAATTTCACGTGAATCCGAGTCGAACTTTTAAAAATCGGGCGTTTTTCTTTTTTTAATTTTTTGTTATTATACTAGCTAAGGTCCCGTTGCCTGGGATAAAATGTTTATGTTGATTTCAATTCTGGGTGATTATTACAGATCTGCGTCACTTTCCCCGTCATTTTGACATTATTTTTGTTGTTTCGTTTATCTGTTTGTTTTTAGGTAAGTCTTATCAGAGAGTACACATGTATAGAGAGATCTCAATTCCACCAAATCGCGAAACTAGGTCGCTGCGGTAAACAAGAAATTGAAGAATTGAAAGAGACCGTCTTCACCAAAGATAGTGTGCATATCTGTTCACTGTGGTTTGTTTATATTTTTGGGCTGATTGAAACTATTTAGAGCCGTTTGTAAGTTCCTACGCTCCGTGGAAATGTACAAACGGGTATTGTTTATCGCAGCGACCTACTTTCCGCTCCAGGCTAACGGTGGTTTTGCGGAGCCTCCTGTGTCTCGCAGTGCAAATCGACAAATAGTGAAACCTCTCGCTATACATACATAAACTATTTTATTGCATTCCCTTGAGCGTCAATGCTTATGCTCCCCCCCCCCCCCGGTCAGCGAAGATTGCCGTGAAATTGCAGTAATGTGCGCAGTGGGCAGTTTAATATAATTTAGGTAATGGCTCTACTCTGTGAACGACAATAAACAAAATACAGCACTTCAGACATAAGGGGTCAGCACAAAAAGTTACATTTCGCCTCTGACCTTCTCGTATCCTTCCGGGTGGAATATTTTATGTGTCAGTCTGTACCGTAATAGAAAGTAGACCCATTGATATCATTACACAGTACTGTGCTCCACTTGTCTCGTTCTAAGAACGTTCAAGGACGAAGGTTATGGAAGAGACCAGATTCTATTTTCAGACGCCAGCGGATTATCTACGAGATTCTGATTGGCTATGCTAATGACCACTGATGAGGGCCAGGTGTGCGTGTGTGTGTGTGTGTGAATGTGTTTGGGTGTGTGTGTGTGTGTGTGTGTGTGTGTGTGTGTGTCCCGAGTCCATAATTATGAAATAGAAAGAAATCCTGCAGAAGGAACATTGATTTTTAAGTAAGCCTAGCAGAGAAAAATAGTGAGGCGTGTTCTCTGCCACCACTAAAACACTTTTAAAAAAAATCGAGCATTGAGTCATTGACCTTCTTGGGTATTCAAATCCACCCGTAGTAAGTAATGAGGTCATGGGTCACGCATTCATGGAAAGGAAGTGATCGTGGGAGTAAATTAACGACACAAACCAATAATTTCAAAGGCTTCAGTTGCCAAAAAAGAAAAAGAAAACGCTTACTCGACGGCAAAAGCGATTAGTCCAAATTGCTGTTTATTTTTTAGCAAAATTTCAGCAACATATGTTGCCAAATAAAGTCTGCAGGCTTGGCTGAAGTTTGTACAGGCTGGCGTATGTGTTGTTTTTTTTATTGTACTAGATAGATAGATATATACAGTACTTACAAAATTGTTCAATATCAGGCATAAGGGGATTAGCAGCATTACCGGACCAGTCAACACAAGCAGAATTTAGACAATACTCCCATAATCCACCAGTGGCGTTCAGAGAATCCACTGTCGACCACTCGACTGTTGACACACCAATGATGTGCAGTACATGCCCAACTACCTGAAGGCACAGGCCAATCACAAGTCCAGCATACATGACGTCACCTGGAAACCGGGTCAAGGATAGAATAAAATGAAGAGCGGTTTTTCCCAAAACTGGGGAAGTCAATTTCGCATGGGTTATGGCCCCTTTCAGATAGTCATTCAAAATTACTGTAAGATGCGGTGTCAGTGTTCAGTTAAAACTGGCTTTCCACCCCCCCCCCCACCATCACCACCACCAGAGATGTGCTGATTTGAATATTCTTAAATCTTAATAATTTCATAATGGTGTCCGCTCTCTCTCTCTCTCTCTCTCTCTCTCTCTCTCTCTCTCACACACACACACACAAACACGAGAAGGGGCGAGGAGGGATAGATTTGGGCAGATTTAGGTCAGCGCCGGGTCCTTTACTTTTAGCTACTGGGCTCTAACACAAAATCAACTGTGAGAGGATGAACGATTTTCTATTTTTAATAATTGCTTTCATGGTAACGCTAGTGCGTGAGTGAGGGACGGCCACTCATAGTAGTTTAGGGACACTTGGCCGAGTACCATTAATTGGATTATTTCCCTTGTAATACTAGGGCGGGACCCGTTATTCACATCACGGTGAAAAGCGCGCATTTTGATTGGTCAGTTGGAAATGTTGACCACCGGGCTTCCAACTCTTATATCATGGCTTTAAGTTTCTTACAACTCGCTCCTTCGTTGTTATCCACCGACAGAAAGACGGGAACCCGAATTCATTGTTGGGAGTAGGCAATACCCTATCGGTACAAAATAGGTACTCATGATAACGTTTGTTATCAATGGAGATACGTCGTATTAATGGACGAAAGTATCCCGCACAAATTTGTCCAATGTTGTTAATCCTGAAGCTTTGAAAATTTATATTAAAACTATTACCGGGTTTCTGGTAAAAGTAGTCAGTTAGAATTTTAGCAGCGCGTTTCTACTTTATATTGGTACCAATTTTGTTGTACTTTGATGCACATATCCTATTGAAATAATTAATAAGAGGGTCTCGGATTTAAAGCAAACTATGAGTTAGACGCATGTTATCCCCGATAATTCCAACCTGGGTCAAATTTATTCAATTTATAGCTGGAGGGGACCATAGAGTAATTTCTGCAGTTTACTGGGATATCTAATTGACTTTTGTGCGCACCCTTTTAACCGCTCTGTGGATTCGATTGTGTTAGGACCCTAACCAGTTTTATTGTCGGGCTGGACTCCATGCCCAAACATTTCACTTGTCCAACACTGGACTACGTAATAGCCCTGGGGCGGGTTAGTACTAATAATGGGAGTGGGCCTATGAGGATGGCCTGCATTGGGATGCAGCGTCTGTGTTATGGACGGTCAGTGGGCCATGTTGGCCACTGCGTTATTAAATGGAATGGCCACTCTGGATGTGCTGTACACCGGCTCAGTGGAGCGAAACTATTGTGTTCTTGCCCCTTCATTTGTTATGTCCTTCATACTTTGATTAGTACATTAGTTTATGTTGCCAGTGTACTAGGAAACTCCTTGTGTATATGATATAGCCACTTGTAGTTGTTATTCATTAACCTTAGCGCTATTTTCTTCCATGCATACATATCCAGTTGGTTATTGCTTAAATTCTATATTATGTTGTTGTTGTTTGATTTAATACTTAATACTATTACTATGTATGTCCACCATTGACTGCCTGATTAATGTTGTCATTATATCCTGATCATATTTTTGTCTTTTTCTCTTGTTCCAGCTTATGGCTGGTTGGGCTTCTTTTTCTTGGTAGGGTTTTTCCTATGCCTTTTTGGTAGTGATACCTTTGTTAGGCTTTTGAATAAATAAGATTGCCAGCAGAACCCTGTGTTTGTTAATCCTGTGTATCCTTAAGGGAGTTACTATTGAACCCACGCAGTAACCACATTAGCCACTCGTAGTTCATCCAACACAATTGTCATAATTATTTGATTGTAAAGAACAAAATTAAACTTAAGAGTTCCCTAAGCGTCCAGAAACCCTAGACCAGAGGCTCATCTGGAATGGAATGCTTTACCACTTTGTCTTCCTGCCACCCGTCTCTGCCTTAGTGATAAAAAAAACACCTAACAAAGAAAACTTCATCTGACACTCCCCCTCCCTTTTTTTTCTTTCCCCCCCCCCCCCCCCCCGCCAGAACACAAAATGGTCACGAACTTGTTTGTGCAAAATTAGGAGCTCTTGAAAAAAAAAGGAAAAGATCAAAGACAGTGGGATTAAACAAAGATAATTTTTTGTTGGATTAACCTACCAACCCTACTTTGAAGTCACCGATCTAGTACGCTGCAATCCTCTGTTCTCATGGAACCGGACCAAGGGACGCGTTTTTCTTAACTAGTCTAAAATTTGGATGTCTATTCATCATCGGGATATCCAGCTGTAGCCCATGTATTTTGAAGTAAGTGGATGATCCGAAATCCTGATCACTCAAACGCGAGTCGCTGCCCAGCACTAATCAAAAGCGTGTTAAAAAGTTACACACTAAAGTATCACAAAGGCTCCTCTGAAAATTTAGGAATGAAAGCGGGGCAAATCTAAAAGAAAGATACCTGTAGTTGTAATGCCTGACTGTTCAATTGCCTCAAATATCATGAAAATTATTACCTAGCAGAAAGATACTTGTAATGCCTGACTGTTCAATTGCCTCAAATACCATGAAAATTATTACCTAGAAGAAAGATACCTGTAATGCCTGACTGTTCAATTGCCTCAAATATCATGAAAATTATTACCTGGAAGAAAGATACCTGTAATGCCTGACTGTTCAATTGCCTCAAATATCGTGAAAATTATTACCTAGAAGAAAGATACTTGTAATGCCTGACTGTTCAATTGCCTCAAATACCATGAAAATTATTACCAAAAGAGAGTTAATAAAAATTTTAATTCCAAAGGCCAAAAACTAATTTTCTGAAATTATATGAGAGCCCTGCAGTCTAAGGCCCCGAGCTGTGGCTTGTGTCTCTCTCTCCATATCCCGTAGTCCTGTGCACCGTTTGGGACGCCACAGGTGGCTTGTTTACTGAATGGATATAGCTGAAACAGTCCAACTTGAGAAAATGGTCAGCCAATCCACATTCCAGGCATTCAATTGTTGTTGTTATTGTTTTCAAACTGTCCCAAAGAAAAAAAATTTGAAGCTATCGCAAATTTTGAATTACGGCATTCCAGACACTACTGAATAAATGGCAATTCAGAATTAACAACAACAACAAGGAAATTTGTTTGATAATTTAAACACACAACTACAAAACCTTAATAAAACTTTTAAAACACTCACTTGGAAAAGCGCTTGCAATGTGAATATAAAAAACAAACCACCCGAGTTTCACTTGGCTGTCCGCCTCGGCAATCAAATTTGATATTCGGGTAAGAAACGACGCGCCTTTATAGCGGTCAGGGTGCGAAGTTATGTATAATAATGATTCAAAATAGATTTATTTGGGCTTCATAGAAAAACGCAAGTTCTGAACGTAACGACGGGGCTAACAACAACAATAATAACATTAAACACTCGGCAACGCATGCACCAAAACGTGTCAGGGCTATACGTTATTTCGCAATATCTTTTATTATGGAGAAACGTTCTGGTATTCCAGTCTGCATAAAAAAAGAATTCTTTGAGAAATTTCCCCGAGCATGTCGAAACATGACACCAGAGAAAGAGAAAGAGAGAGAGAGGGGGGGGGGAGAGAGAGAGAGAGAGAGAGAGAGAGAGAGAGAGAAAGAAAGAGAGAGAAAGAAAGAGAGGGAATGAGACTGGTGTGCAGAAAGGGGGCACGGGAGGTGACGTCAAAGGGCATTTCATAGGCCCACCGACCAGAGGGTGAAGCCAAAATTAAGCTTTTTGATAATTTGAAATTATCGCTGTTAACTTCGTTCTAATTCCTCTCAGTTGATGTAAAAAAAAAAAAAAGAAAAAAGAAGTAATTCAGGATTTTCTGACAGGAGATCTCATTTGGGACACCAAACTTAATCAATGTGGCTGATTTATATTTAATTTGAGTAAAAAGTTTATTTCACTTGTTCTTACACATTCAAAATGTCTTTTTTTTTTTAATTTACATTTCTCAGTACTTACTAGGTCTTATAATTGAGTTTTGGGGCAGATAATCAATGAGTTGGCCCAGGGCACCACCAAACCTCTGCACGCCACTGGAATGAGAGGCAGAGAGCGAGAAAGAATGAGAGAGAGAGAGAGAGAGAGAGTGAGAGAGAGAGGAAGCCCTGAAGGTTGGCCGAAGCCGCTGGTGAAATATAATGCCACGTTACATGTATTTGGCCTTGAACGTTTTCCCAGTGAACTATTTGTGGACAGCAAGTTTTTGTGTGTTTTTTTTTCTATTTACGCAATACGTTCACAGTAGTTCCTGTTAGATCCTGTTGGCCAAACAGCTAAATTCTTGATCAATATTGAAATGTTTCATTGGGTTATTTACGGTGCTGGCGCAGGGCTGCATATTGCACAATCAGAGATCTGGTCTTTGAAGTGTCACCAAACTGCTCTGTGTGTGTGTGTGTGTGTGGTGTGTGTGTGTAGGTGTGTGTATGTAGCTGTGTGTGTTGTTGTTGTTGTGATTAAAGGAAATGAAGAGATTAATAAATGTCCCGTTCCACGCATGGCTAAGACAAGAGGCAAGGAGAGCTGGGTGATCTACTATGTAGCGGATGAAAGAATGTAGGGTTGAGCCAGAGAGTATGTGTGTATAGTATAAAGAGGTTTCTTTATTGGTCGATTTGCACTGCGATACACGGGAGGCTCTGCGAAAGCACTGTTAACATGGTGCGGAAAGTAGGTCGCTGCGGTAAACAATACCCGTTTGTGCATTTCCACGGGGCGTAAGAATTTACAAACGGCTCTAAATAGTTTCATTCAACCCAAAAATATGAACAACCCACAGTAAACTGACATGGACACTAGCTTTGGTGAGGACGGTCTCTTTCATTTCTTCAATTTCTTGTTTACCGCAGCGACCTAGTTTCGCGATTTGGCGGAAGTGAGATCTCTCTATAAATCTATACTCGCTGGTTAAGCTGTGTTTTCATGTCTAGGGAAACGGAAACGTCAAAAACCCGTAAGGTAGTCAAAAGAAAGAGCATTTCAGTGTGTACGATTTTGAAAATGGAACATGCTTTTTCAAACTGTTTTTGGGATGAAAAGTATATATATCCGCCACAAAGAGCACTTTTTATCATATTTGTGGCACCTAACGAAACCTCCATTCATATTTGACTGAAATGGAACAGTGTTGCCGTGTAAATCAAAAGGGAAAGTGAAACAAACGGTATGAAGGGCTGATTTTCTAGTGGGAGGCCGCTAACCTTTCGTCAGTTCCGTCAAAATACGGGGCCAATTGGAGACGAAATCACGGAGTCCCGGGACATGATCCAAGTACAGACCAATGAAAGTAGGCAGGTCAAGCTTACAAAACAAAACGAGGCCCCTTTCACTACTAGTACCACGCATCTTCCTTGGGAGCGGGAAATAAATTACTAGTTTTTTTTTTTTTTGTTCAAGCTAAAACTGGATAACGGTGTCCCAATGGTATGACAGTTCAAGCCACTCTGAACTTGGAATGCCTATCTCTTGAGAGGGGTGGCAGCTAGGAGAAGTGCTGCAAAACAGGTAGTTGTTAATCTTTATTTTTCCAAAAGTCTGCGAATTCAACAGGGGCTACCGTCTTCAAATAGATGAAGACCAACTTTCCGGACATCGTATTCAAAGTAAAATGGTTTACCAGCGAAGTATATATTGGATGTTGAACTTTAAAAAAATGCCCATAACTGAAAATCGTTGGGGGGGGGGGGGTGGGGGTGCAAAATCATCAATTTAGCCAGCCACACTTGCCCTTAATCCCAATGGAGAGACTGGGACATTCCATTTCTTTCAAAAATTCCACATATCTTTCGAAAGTTTACAATAATATCCACGTCCGTCTTTCGCAATGTCCCATTTCGCTACCATGTTTCTCGTCAAGTTGTAGTGACTTTCTCAATCATGGAATACCAGACCCTATTGCGAAATACACCAGGACTGAACTTTTCAAACTAGATGTTTGGGGTTTCTCTTAACGCCACAGAGCATTCACAACTCTTGCGTGATCTTTCAGATTGGCCCCTCGGTCAAGTAATTTGTATGGAACGCATAATGTCCTTACATTGATTAAGAACTCAGCAACCAATGAAAGCAAGTCATTCCATGCCCAA